>OY757309.1:227744340-228485590 GCA_963583905.1 Stenurella melanura | reverse complement strand
CTTATAATATTTTTCAACCCAACCACCCCTACTCCAATATGAAAAGGGTTGATAAAATAAAATTGAGATATTCATTTGAAATTTGGTACACGTATGTATTATAACGACGTCTGAAACTAGATCATAATTTGAGATGATGCCGTTGAAGGGTTGGGGGTTAAATAGGGGCAAATAGGGGAAAATAAGTAAAGCAAGCTGGTAAGACTACAGAAATTTGGGATTCGGTGTATATACTAGAAACCAAGGCCTCAGATTTCTTTCTAATATTTTTCAAACTCTACCACCTCCGCTTCATTATTAATGGGATTGATAACATCAAATTGAGATATTCACTTGAAAGTTAGTACACGTATGTATTGTAGTGACATCTGATTGAGATGACTCCATTGAGGTGGTAGGTTGTAAATAGTGGAAAATAAGTACGGTAAACTAGAAACTTCATTTTTAACGTATATGGTAGAAACCAACTCCTCAAACTTTTCTATGACATCTACCCCAAATATTATTAAAATTCTATGACCAATAATTTCCACATACTAGAGTGCAAATATAGTCAAGATGTTTCCTTTAAAGTGACTTGGACGAATAATCTGGATGTGGAAGTAGTGATTCCTTAGGCAGCGGTTTTTATTTATTTAATCATACGTACATCATCCAACAGTACAAAACCATTTATAGGATGGAAATCTAAACTAACTTAATCTAATCTAACTTAAATAAGAAGTACAAGTAGAGATTATGAAGTCGTTTAGACTGTATGGCAGTAAATAAAATAAGCCTATAGCATAAAGTGAGTGTACCGCAAGGCTCTATATTGTGGCTTACGCTATTTATTATCTATTTTAATTAACTCTCAAGTATGCTTACTAACAATTTTGTTTTATTATAAGTCGATGAGACAATCCTTGGTTCTTATAGACAATAAAAGTATTACTGTGGTTATCAAAACAGTACTCACATACCGCGAAAATCCTCAGACAAGCTTATACGAGCTATTTTCATTACTCTTGTCGCTCGAAAGCAAAAATGTGATATTTGCTCCTACAAATTATAACTGATTTTGCATGAACTTAACAACGTATAGAAAGTCGGAAAATAATTATGTCTTTTATATTTAATATTCATTTATACAAATTTTCACAACGCCTAATAAATGTTATGTTACCTCCTACATTATTCTTGTTGGATTGCCTTTACTGTATGGCATGTTTAATGGCATCATAGTAAAATATAAATGTTAAATATGTACAGTGAAAATAAAATAGTTAGAAATATTATCAACATTTTCTAATTTTTGTATTTGTAATGTGTAATCACGGGTGAGGTCACCGCATGAACACAAGCGAATGCCAATATTATAAAAAACTAGTTGCAATGAATTCTAATTTTTAATTTTTTTGATAATTAAAAATTAACTAGAGTAAATATTATAGTTTTCGCCGTTTTATTGAACTTTATATAACTATTCTACAGAATTTTCTTCGCAATTTTTTTTGTAAATAATGTTTTAGCATTTCTAATTTTATAAAGCCAATTTAGTAAAATAAATACTTGCCAGTTTAAAGCAAAGCAACAAGAGCAACTTCATTAATTCTACTTTCCTTTGTTAATTACTAATTACTACTAATTACGCAATTAATACTAGGTTATTTGATTTATATGAAAAAATTAGATTTCCCTGAGGCCATCGTATCCAGTGCCAGTCAGACATCCACGGCTCTTGTTGCGGTAATGAAAGAATTTCGAGTGTAAAGCGTAGTTACCAAACAACATTCATTACTTTTGCAGGCGTTAATGTCTATAATATGATGTGTCTAGGTAAGAGCCATATTTCGACAATTGGATAAATAACGCAATATATTCTTAGTTTTCGTACTTTCAAAGACTAATACTAATAATTCAAACGTGCGCTGTGTTATTTTTATTTACTGTTTTTAACAAAAATGAGAAAATATTGCGTCATAGTCCTTTAGGAACAGGTGGGTTTAATTCAGAATGCGACCCTGACAGAGTCATCATCCTTGATTTGATATTTGAAGTGGAAGGAGCGAAGTAAGTTTTAGAGGACAGTGATATGCAAAAACTATAGATTCGAAAACGTATATAGCTTCATGAAAGTGATAGTAAAATGTGTCATGTGAATTATACGAGGCATCAACGAAATTGCGGCGTAGTTAATGTTGTATTGGCTTCATTTCCCTCATAAATTAGCATTCTTACTTTTACGACTTAACATTACGCAGTTCATTGAACACTTAATTGTTTTAACAATTTTTATCCTGTTAATTATTTTAGGTATGAGTACATAAAGATTTCCTTACTTAAATCTCTTAACTTACCTCCGAGTTTATAGTACGAGAAAGACATTAAACACTTCATAACTTAGCTCTAGATGCGATGGGAAAATTTAGTTATTATACAGAGAGTGACTTGTAAAATTCGGAATGGCATGTTACACTTACATTTTATAATTCCATAAAATTGTGGGAATTTTAGTAGATGATTAAGAATCGCTATCTTGCACGGACAAAAGATAGCCCAACTTGGCTGTTGTTGCTCCTTTTTAAGTAGGGTAGATCTCATAAAGACGCAGCAAAATTTAAAACTGGTGATTGCCTGTGACATATAGGAAGATTTATTTGGATCAAGCTAAAATAAAATGATGAGATATCTCCACAAATATGCTACCTATGAGATCATATTAGGAAGCCAGTAGACAATCTGTCCAATCCCTGCCTTGATATATTTACCAAACATTTAAGTGCACAATCAACTCTATTTTCGTTCACTGCATGCTACGTGATTACTTCTGCGGAGTAAAGTCCATCATGTTCACACTGCCTTAATTCAATAACTATCAGCACATTGCACACACACTGAACTGAGTAGTTTAGATATCAAAGCACGGTCCACTTTTACCGAACATCTGACTATTGCGCTTGTCCCCGGAAAATTACTCCATAATCGCCTAATTTAGTAGGCTTACCTACTTACAAACATCAAAATGTTTGAATATTAGGAGTACTCGTGCTATGCCTGCCATGTTGGCATTAATAATCTGATAATTTATTCTATATTATTAAAAATATAGGTGCTATGTTAACACCAAAAGAATAAGTAGGATTTCTAATAATATTGTTACACCTGATTTAAATTTAACAAATAATAAAACTGCAAACTGTAAAAAAAGAAATTGTCATCAGTTTACGATCGGTACGCTACATAATAAGGAAAACAAGAAAAGACTTCTAATTTTAACAGATGATAGTGGAAAAAAATTAAGTAGACTTATTAGGAAAAAACTTGACGTTAATACGTATGACATACTTACATTTGTGAAACCTGGAGCATACTTGGAGAGGGTCATTGAAAATATTGAAGGTCTAGCAGAAGGTTTGACTTTTCAAGACCAAATTATAATAATGGCAGGCTTAAACAACTTGGACGGAAGAAAAGTACCTTCTTTCAAAGTCATTTGTAACAAGTTAAAGTTATGTTCACACACTAATATATCCTTTGTGTCTGTACCTTACGGAAAGAACGGTTTCAAAAATAGTTATATTTATAAATATAACAATAAACTGAATGACTTCCTATTCAGATTTAATAAGTTCACAGGACAAATTAATTATATAGAAATAAACAACCCAAAGTTTGACAAACAGAATCGAGATGACATGATTGCTGATATGATAATTCAACTGGCAAAATACATTTGCCCAAAAGTTTGAAATTTGTTATTGTTACGAAAAATGTAGGCACACAGAGTGCTACAAGAATTGAGCCAAATGAAATTTCATTTAACAGCATTGAAGATTATACGGTTGCGGCAGCTCAAACAACATTAAATAACATTGTGTCTACTCAAGGAATGGAAAATCTTGTGAATGTACGAAATGAAATTTCAGTTAACAGCGATGAGTCAGTCCAATCAATATTAAATAACACTATGTCAATACAAGGCATGGAAAATCTTGAGGACGTACCCTGGACATCTCCTGACAGAATCTGTGACTCTGATCAGTTTTTTCCTGCGTAATGAGACTTTAATTATTATCAATCAAAATATACAGTGCCTCTCAAACAAGATTTTGAATCTGGACAATGTTCTTGATGATCAAGATTGTGATATATTACTGCTCACTGTACATTGGCAAACTATAGAGCAATTAAGTGTTATAAAATTGAACAATTTCACTCTAATAAATTCATATTGTCGATTGTTTATGAAGCATGGTGGAGCGGCTATTTATTAAAGAAATCAAGCTGCAAATGGAATTGAATTAATTAATGTAAGTGATTTCTGTAAAGAGGGAGTTTTTGAATGCTGCGGGGTAAAATTAATACAACGTAAAATTATAGTATTAGGCATTTATAGACCTCCCTCTGGCGATTTTAATTTATTTTTAAAATTGTTCAATGGTCTTCTTGACAAACTCTCTGACACTAACTTGTTGGTGATTTTAACATTGACTTTTTAACACATAGTACGAATTTAATATTGTTTAATGACTTATTAGCTTGCTATAACTTTATATCTACTATTAATACTCCAACTAGAGTGACTCCTACATCTAGAATGTGTATAGACAATATATTGTTAAACTCAAACTCTATTAGATATAAAACTTCTACTTGTGACTTTTACCTGTCTGATCATATCTCCCAGACTATAAGTATAAATATTAAATCTGACTGTGTACATAAAAATGAATATGTACTCCGCAGAAGCTTTTGCGATAATAATGTCTTAACTTTTCATAACTTTTTGCTTAATGAAAGTTGGCATAATTTATTTATCCTAAATTGTCCGAATGCTGCATTTGAATATTTTAATAATATGTTAATGTATTACTTTGACCTGAGTTTCCCCGTTAAAAAGTGTTTATTAAACAAAAAAGCTAATAATGAAAACTGGATGACTGAGGAATTATTTGTGCTAAAAAACAGAGTAACACTTTATAGTGATCTGGCTAAAAGAAATCCCATTTTTAAAGACTTAAGTAAATATTTACATAAACAGTATAGGCTTGAACTTCATAAAACTAAAAGAGATTATTATGATAAGAACATTCGTAATTCATATAATAAATCAAAGGCTATCACTATTAAAAGCACTATTAAAAAATTCAAGGCAAGAATAGGAATATATCGGATATAACTATAAGTGTTAATGGGGTAAAAGTAAACGATGAAGTAGTAGCCAACGATTTTAACTTGCATTTTACCGCCCTTCCCAACAATAATAATTCATCGAATGACTACAATTTTCTTATGTCGAATGTTCCTTTTTCTACAAAAACATGCTTTATACCTCCTGTTACGGAAAATGATGTTGTTTCCCTAATCAATAAGCTTAAATCCTCGAACTCCAGCGGTTTTGACAATATTTCTAATAATCTCCTAAAAAAATCTATATACTTACTCTGTAGTCCGTTAGCCCATCTTATTAATCTCTGTATTGGGGAAGGAACTTTTCCAAGAATGTTAAAACTAGCATTAGTTCAACCGATGTTTAAAAAAGGAGATGCAAATATGTATGAAAATTACAGAGCAATAAGTCTTCTCTCTAGTGTGTCAAAACTTATTGAATTAGCCATTAAGGAACCTCTCACGTCTTTTTTATATGGTAACGACCTGCTATCCAAATCACAACATGGCTTCACTAGTAATAAAAGCACCGAGACAGCATTATGTGTCTTCCATGATAAAATAATTAATGCACTAGATAACAAAAAGTTCGTGTTAGAGCTTTTTATAGATTTCTCTCGAGCTTTCGACTGTGTTGACCATCAGCTACTAAAAGCTAAACTTTATAGATATGGAATAAGAGGCTCTCCTTTAAATTTACTATCCTCATACCTAAAGGACAGGAGACAAATTGTACAAATGCCCAATGGTGTATCCAGTAATAGCCTAGAGGTAAAACAGGGAGTTCCACAGGGATCTATACTTGGGCCTTTGCTCTTTATACTCTTTGCGAACGATTTAATTCTATACTTAAATAAAATACGTAATGTTCTTACAATCTGTTATGCTGATGACACTAACATCCTTATAGTTGAGGATAATTTAGCTAGTTTAAAACTTACCACTGAAAAAGTATATAATGCAATATCTAACTGGACAGACAAAAATAAATTGTGCTTAAACAAAAATAAGACTACTTCAATAGTATTTAGCTTAAAGAGAAACCCTGAGAAATTGCATTTTTCTAACAATTTTCAAATATTTCCTACAGAATCCATTAAAATGTTAGGCATTACTGTAGATATGCATCTACAGTGGAATCATCATATAGAAATGCTATGTGGGAAACTAAGAAGCAGTTGTTTTGGACTAAAATTTATCTCCAATCATTGTAGTGCGGAAATTCTACTAACTCTATATTATGCCAACTTTCATTCAAGATTAAAATATGGCATAATTAATTGGGGAAATAGTTCTCAAGTAAATAGGGTTTTTATATTACAGAAATATGCAGTGCGCATAATTGCGGGATTAAAAAGTTTAGAGACTTGCAGAAACGCCTTCAAAAATCTAAAAATTCTGACTTTAGCGAGTACTTATATATTGGAGATCTGTACGTATGTTTTCAAAAACAAGACTATGTACTTAAACAATCAAATAAGACACGGGTATGAAACACGGCATAAAGAGCAAATGCATACTACTTCCTTTCGAACAGCAATGTACCAGAAAAGTTTTATATATAATGGCTGTAAATGTTTCAATTTTTTAACCGATGAAATTAGATCATCTTCAAATATTAAGATTTTTAGAGTAAAACTCAAACATTTATTAGTAAATAAAGTGTGCTATACCCTGGATGAGTTTTTTGTTTAATACAGATATATTTAAATTTTTTAACTGTCTACACGTTTTATATAAGTAATTTATGTTTTCTTTTTTTAAGTGTCTTTAATTTTGCTTGTTGACTATTGTAATATTTATTACAGGTCTAGTGTTTACGTTTATATTTGCACTCTAGTATAAGGATTGACGTACTCTACATTTTGTTGTATATTTACATTTTAAATGTGGAAATAAAGTATTATTATTATTATTATTATTATTATTATTATTAAATACTAAATTGAAATCAAGGATGATTTTGAACAATCAGCACATCAGTGCACAAAGTGTGCTACGTTTGAAAAAACCGTAAGGTACTAACCAATAAAGTGGGCTTTTGGGATATGCATTTTTTCAATATTCGTACTATTTATGTATTTTATTTCATACTATCCGGTAAATGACTGTTTCCTAGACTCATTTGCGGCCGATAAAATGAACATTAGAGTATCTGATACTGTAATATTACGTTACCTAGCTACACTAGTATATTATTGTTATTAGTAAGCAATTATCTTTTAGTTTTGACTTTTGACTTTTTCACTTAAATAACCCCTTGCCTAATGAATCAATCTGGATGTGGAAGTACATGCAGATTTTTCATCCAAGTCATTTTAAAGGAAACATCTTGACTAAATTTGCACTCTAGTATGTGGAAATTATTGGTCATAGAATTTTAATACTATTTGGGACAAATGTCATAAAAAAGTTTGAGGCGTTGGTGCGTTAGAAATGAAGTTTCTAGTTTACCCTACTCATTTTCCGCTATTCACAACCTATCACCTCCCTCCCCTTCAATGGAATCATCTCAATCAGATATTATTACAATATATATGTGTACTAACTTTCAAGTGAATATCTCAGTTTTATTTTATCGACCCCTTTAATAATGGAGTTGAGGGTTGAAAAATATTATAAAAAAATCTGAGACCTTGGCTTTTAGTATATACACCGAATTTCAAGTTTCTGTACTTTTACCAGCTTGCTTTATTTATTTGTCCCTATTTACTTCTACTTACCCCCCACTCCATCAACGCAAACATGTCAAAACTTAATCTAGTTTCAGATAGAGTTATAATACACACGTGTACCAAACTTCAAGTTAGTATTCTCTATTTTAATAGGACCAGTATACAGATTATTTAGTTTACACTTTTATTTACTTTTATTTAATGGCGTCAAGTTAAAGACGATCATAATTAGCTATGAAAAACACTAGATATAACATCGTTATGGTGATGCGATTGTTAGATTACCATATTTTTAAAATTTAAACTTACTATTCATTTTAAAAGAGATCATAAAGACAGTATGAAATAAAATATTTATCTACCGGACTTATAACGTAAATTACTATTGGAATCTAATTCTTTGAGAGCTATCTATTATTATACTCTTCGCAAATCCAAAAAGAAGAGTATATTGCTAAGCTGCATCAACTCCTCTATGGAAAATCGGAAATTAGTAGTAACATGTAATGAGTGTCAATCGAATATCCAAGATGTAACCCTCAGGGTCCCCCAAGGCTCAATATTAGGCCCTCTTTTATTTTTGATATATATTAACGACCTGCCAAAGAAATAGGCTCATTTTGAATGACGAAAAAACCGTTTTTATAAATTTTAATTTTAGAAGAGCATTAAAGTCTAGTGGTAGCATAACTTTTACCGAATCAACAACATTTCTTGGCACCTACATATGCAGCAGATTAACATGGGAATTGCATATAGATCACATTTGTAAATTGCTAAATAACTCATACCTTGCTGTTTTACAGCTGAAAGATACAATTACCCAGACGGGTCCCTTAAGCGTATGCTATGCTTTAGCTTATTCATATCTGTCATTGAATATATTAACCTGGGGACGTTCAACTCATATACAATGAGTTTTTGTTTCCCAGAAAAGATTACTAAGATTAATTTTCAATATAAATAATAGAGCTGGCTGTAAGGCATTATTTAAAAAATACAATATATTTATAGTCTATATTTACAAATGTCTGGTATTTGCAAAAATTAACTTGTGTAGATTCCACCTCTGCAGATAATCATTTGTATAATACAAGACATAAAAATCTGTTGGTGATTCCAGTGCATAAAACAGCGACATTTCGAAATTCACTACACTATAATTGTATTATTTTATTTAACAGCGTTCCTAAAACTATGAGCCAATTAAACTTATCTTCATATAAAAAAGAAATAAAAAAACTTTTAATAACAAATGCATTTTAGTGTTGATGAATTCCTAAATAGATAAAAATTTTCTATTTTCTTATCTCCGCGTCTATTTTGCTATATTTTTACATTAAAAAAGTGTTTACATATGAGGTTTATTTTTTTTTATATTATACATATACATATTATACTTTTATTATTGTAATTTTTTTTGTATTTATGTTTTTTATAAGTTTATGTGTTTTTATGTGCCCTATTTTAAACTTTATTACTATAACGAAACATAAATTAATAATGTTTTTACTTTCTATAAATTATTTTAAGTAAATATTGTTTTATTGACGTGCCAAATGTACATAATATTTGTATCAAAAATTGGTAAAATAAATTCTATTCTATTCTATTGCATTCGATCCACACATTTCTAAAACCGGTAATATCGCTCGTAGGGATAACATTTTCATATCGCTGTGTTGGTGATCGAATTCTAAACAACTTTCTAAATGTCCGTCCGTTCGTCCGTCCGTCCCTCGCGTCTCTTATAAGCACGATAACTTAAGAATGAAAAATCGGATTGTAGTGAAATTCGGACAGTAAGTTAGTGTTAGCTGGAGGGAGAATACTATTTTTTAACAAAGTCGATCAATAAATAAGAAAGTTGTTAATTATTATAAATACTCTACATATGTTTCGGCTTATTAGGCCTTTATCAAGAGTATTACATAGTGAATACTAAACTTTCCGACGTGTTTATTCTAATTTATACCTAAAAGTATTTATGTCTTAATCTATTTATGACCTAATCCATTTAAGACTTAATTTAACATTCTTAATTATTTGAATATTTGGAATGGACCTAAACTGATTATATAAATCAATGGATAGTTCTTAACAATTTGTTTATTACAGGGGTATTCAAGAAATTTTGTTGGTCATTTGTGGTACAAGGGTTGTACTTGAAAGATTTTTTGATTTCTAGTTGTTCTAGTAGATCTACACGTTTACCTTTTCTTTCTGAATGAAGCAAATTTATGTTATCAGTATCTATGAAATGGTTGTTTTCAATACAGTGGGTTGACATCCCTGTATTTTCATTGTTATTTAAGATCGATTTTTTATGTTCTTTTACCCTGTTCACAGCGCTTCTACCACTCTGACCGATATAGACAGCATTGCAATCTTTACAATTAATTTTATGTACACCAGATTTATCAAGTTTATTTAGTTTTTCTTTGTTATTGACCAAAATGTTTCCTATATTTGTTTTGTTCACACTTATTGTAGAGATACCCAAATTATTTAATTTTTTAGAAATTTTGTTACTATATTTCGGAACATAGTTAATAAAACTATATTTTGTAGGTTTGTTAGGCACAGTGAAAAATTCTTTTTGAAGCATTTTGCGTTGTTGGTTTTTGACCGTGTTATCTATTAGTGACTCGTTGTATCCGTTATTTCTTGCAATTTGTTTAATTATATTTAATTCTCTATCAAAATCACTTTGATCTAAAAGAACATTCGTCAGTCTATGTATTAGACTATAAAAGAGTGAAATCTTAATTTGCCGTGATTGCTGCGAATTATAATGTATTATTGTATCTGTAGTAGTAGGTTTGCGGTAGATGCTAAATTTCAACTGATTGTTGTTTTTTGATATTAATATCTAGAAGGTTTAATTGATTATTTTGCTCCGATTCCATTGTGAACTGAATTTTACTATTAAAAGAATTTAAGAAATTAAAGTAATTACTTAGGTTCCTTTCTGTACCGGTCCACATACAAAAAATATCGTCTACATATCGAGTCTAACAAAACGCATGTGTATTTAAACTGTTATTGCTATTAAAATTTAAATTTTCTAAGTTTGACATAAATATTTCAGCTAAGAAAGGAGAAATTAGTGAACCCATTGGTAGCCCGTCTTTTTGTCTAAAGAATTCACCATTAAACTGAAAATAGTTTTGTTCAATACAAACTCTCTTCAAAAAGAATTTTACACTGTGCCTAACAAACCTACAAATATAGTTTTATTAATTATGTTCCGAAATATACCTACTAACAAAATTTGTAAAAAATTAAATAATTTGGGTATCTCTACAACAAGTGTGAACAAAACAAATATAGGAAACATTTTGGTCAATAACAAAGAAAAACTAAATAAAATTGATAAATCTGGTGTATATAAAATTAATTGTAAAGATTGCAATGCTGTCTATATCAGTCAGAGTGGTAGCAGCGCTGTGAACAGGATTAAAGAACATAAAATTTCGTGTTTAAAAGTGAATTATTTATTATTTGTTTGCTTATAGTAATGAAACATTTTCTTTATAGGATTTTGCAAACAGTGGAAAGAAAAGCTATCTATGAGAACTAAAGGAAAAACTATATATATATAAAAATATTAATGAAATCTTTGCATTCTTTCGATAACCTGACTTCTGGTTATGCTAGCAAGTAAAATTCTGATTTGCCATTCTCATTTTAACACTAGCATCCTTTCCACTGTTTACAAAATCCTATAAAGAAAATGTTTCATTACTATAAGCAAACAAATAATAAATAATTCACTTTTAAACATGCATAGAGTATATAGGCTCCAATACTAGTTAGCTAATAGATAGGTGAGGATCTGTTGTTTTTTATCAGTCAATGTCAATTATAATTATTTTATACCATTCATGGAAAATGTCTTAGTTTTGCATGGAACATCGTTATGAGTGGCTTTAGGCTTTTCTGAAGAGTACCCAATAAGGACGAAAAACGTTTCAAAGGCTAAGAATTTCCAAGAAACTGAATGAGATTTTATGAAAATGTAATTCATTTGAATGAAAACAATTTTTAAAGACAATGTACGTAAATAAATTAATTTCAGGCCTTTGTTCTCATTTTAACTGAATTTACATATCGTAGGGGATCATGTAGGTACTAGTTTAGCCTGCTTAGCCGTAGGGGACTAGGTTGGATGCTAGTGTTAAAATGAGAATGGCAAATCAGAATTTTACTTGCTAGCATAACCAGAAGTCAGGTTATCGAAAGAATGCAAAGATTTCATTAATATTTTTATATATATAGTTTTTCCTTTAGTTCTCATGGATAGCTTTTCTTTCCACTGTTTGCAAAATCCTATAAAGAAAATGTTTCATAAAATTTCGATCTTAAATAACAATAAAAATACAGGAATGTCAACACACTGTATTGAAAACAACCATTTCATAGATACTAATAACATAAATTTGCTTCATTCAGAGAGAAAAGGTAAACGTTTAGATCGGCTAGAACAGCTAGAAATCAAAAAATCTCTCAAGTGCAACCCTTGTACCACAAATGACCAACAAAATTTCTTGAGTACCCCTATAATAAATAAATTGTTAAGAACTATCCACTGATTTATACAATCAGTTTAGGTCCACTCCAAACATTCAAATAATTAAGGATGTTAAATTAAGTCTTAAATGGATTAGGTCATAAATAGATTAAGACATAAATATTTTTAGCTATAAATTAGAATAACCACGTCGGAAACTTTAGTATTCACTATGTAATACTCTTGATAAAGGCCTAATAAGCCGAAACATATGTAGAGTATTTATAATATATTGATTGATTCATCTAAAAGCAGTGTTTAATTTATAATTAACAATTATTTACAAGATGTTTCACAAGGTACCTACCACAAGTTCAGTTCAGTGTATTATATAACATTGTTATATTACAAAACCAGCAATAGTCCCCATTCATAGATCATATAACAACCTAACAGCAATAAATTTGTTACAAATGCGATAAGATTATGGACCAAGCTTGGCAGCTTTCATTGATCTCGCAGTTGGACAAGGCCTTCACCCGTTAAAAATACAAACTAACATTATTACACTATTCGCAAATATTTCTTTATTACCACAAAAACTGCGAAAACTATTCTATTGAGTGTGTAATAATTACATAAAATGTGCAGTAAATTGGCGAAGTGTATAATGGTTAGCTTGTTTATTACATTTATAATTAATTTAAGTTGCTAGTATCTATGTCATGGATATTATCAAAGGCATGGTGGGAAACACTATACTCTTCACTTCTTTCATATCTAACATGACCCATAATATGCACCCTAAATCATATCATTGAATGACAAATCCAATAAACCTACTTAAAATTACAATATTTACAACTAAACTGATTTTGCAAATTCAGGACTTTTCGACGAATTCAGTTTCATCCGATGGATTGCGTAAATGTTACCATAACGTTGTCATTTCTCAATATATGGACGATGTCCCCATTTAAGTATTTAAAAGTACTCTTAGATCACGGGTACCGTGGTTCATTTTAATTTTCTATATTCGCTAATAAATAATTCAAAAAAGAAAGGACGAAAAATTATAACTTACATTATTAGGTAGCTTAATATTTTATTTAATGTTATATAATAAAACACACCTAATAAATTAGGAAACCCTTAAATCTGTACAGAAGTGACACACCTGAAAAAACCCACAACCGCCACCTTCATCGCATTTTGTCGTAGCACAATTCTTTCTATAATGAAAACTTTTCACATAATTATAAAATAACTACAGATTGATAAGCATACTGACAAGATCTTTATGTTCTAACAAATGAAATATGTTATTTATTTTGATTTCATAACTTGTAATGGTATCAATCAACCTGTCGTGACAAGTGGTTAAATGATTGGGGGCGTACAGTAAACATGATTGGTATCTCTTTGTCCTAAAACATTTATGAATCTATTAAAATAAATCTATACTGTAGCCAAAATCATGCCTGTGAACCGTATTGAGACATATTTAATATAGTTCATTCTGCGACAAAATAGAAAAAACATTTTTCAACTAATTTGAAGTTCAAAAAACGGCCACTAATAATATGAAGTATTATAAGCATTTCCAGGAAACAGAATGATAGATTTCATGAAAATGTAATTCATTGGAATGAAAAATTTTTTTAAGACAAGGTAGATAAATAAATTCATTTTAGGTCTTTGTTCTCATTTTTAACTGAATCTTCATAATCGTAGGGGGTTATGTGGATACTAGTTTAATCTGCATGGCCGTAGGGGACTGTGTGGATGCTAGTGTTAGAATGAGAATTGTCAAATAAGAAATTAGACAAATTCATTTCAGGATTTTAATTTTCTAGCATAACCAGAATTCAGGTTATCGAAAGAATGCAAAGATTTCATTAATATTTCTACACAAAGTTTTTCTTTTAGTACTAGATAGTTATTTTTTCTGCTGTTTGCAAAATCCTATAAACAATGTTTCAATACAATTATAAGCAAACAAATAATAATTCATTTTTAAACATGCATAGAGTATATAGGCTCCAATACTGGTTAGCTAATAGATAGGTGAGGTTGTTTTTATCAGTCAATGTCAAATATAATCATTTCACACTTATTTATAGAAATTTTCTTGGTTTTGCATGAAACATCTTTATGAATGGCTTTATGTCTTTCTGATGAGCTCCAGAATAAGGGCGAAAAACGTTTCAAAGGCTAAGCATTTCCAGGAAACAGAATGATAGATTTCATGAAAATGTAATTCATTGGAATGAACATTTTTTTTAAGACAAGGTAGATAAATAAATTCATTTTAGGTCTTTGTTCTCATTTTTAACTGAATCTTCATAATCGTAGGGGGTTATGTGGATACTAGTTTAATCTGCATGGCCGTAGGGGACTGTGTGGATGCTAGTGTTAGAATGAGAATTGTCAAATAAGAAATTAGACAAATTCATTTTAGGATTTTAATTTGCTAGCATAACCAGAATTCAGGTTATCGAAAGAATGCAAAGATTTCATTAATATTTCTACACAAAGTTTTTCTTTTAGTTATAGATAGTTATTTTTTCTGCTGTTTGCAAAATCCTATAAACAATGTTTCAATACAATATGAAGTAATATTTCACCGTCACTCGGTTAATTAAACGTTATTACCTAACATCATTCGGTCAAAGATAGGTTTGTTTGTGTTAACTGTTTACTTTACTTTCACATCCACGTAGTGGATGAAGGTATAGTAATCATAAAAAAATGTTGAAACATTTCTTTTCATGGACAAGAAAATTTGAAGAAAATTTACTTATACTTCAAAGGGTTGTCAAACTGCAACGATGGCCTCAAACGTACGGTTTGAAGATTCTGTGGGGGTACTTGTCATACAATCAAACTTTCAAGTCAATCTGATCACAAACAAACTTTCGGCAGCCATTTGAGAACTACCGTTTTTCACAACTCAAAAAATTTGTTTTTTCAATCTCTTTCGAGATAAACCATGATATATTTTTTTACAGTCCTCCTTCGTGCGCTAAAAAAATATCATTACAAAAAGTACAAACAACGAACATATATGCACAACTTTTCAATTGTTAGGCACGCGTTTTTTCGACTTTTCCGACGCCCACTGACAGCCTATGCTTCAACCCTTGCAAAAATGATCTAGTATAAAATAGGTCTAAAATTTAAAGTTCCACTGTTTTCCATATCGCGCGTTCTTTTCATAAGGTAGCTCCAGGACAATCTAAGTAGAGAGTAAAGAGGCATGTACCAACAGGAGAACGGCCGGACTTGTCTATAGATTGTTGAGTACCTCCTCGATGTGTATGGTTTGGACTGCTTGCACTAGGCGGTTGCGTTTCAAAGGTTCATTGCCGATAGCAAAATTTACGATAAGTAAAGAGACTGAAAGTGGTATAGTATCGAAGTATGAGAATTATACAATAGAATTATATAATGCATTATCGTTGCAAAAAATAAAATATAGGTAGTATTGCTGAAAATGATAAATACTAGAGTACCAACTCATACTAGGCTATAGTATTAAAACTGAACAAAATTTTGGTTACGTCTTATAGTTATAGTTGATCAAGATTACGTTATAATTTAATTATAAGTGTGTGTTATAAATGTAAATGTTCTTATAACTTTAATACTACGTTACTTTGATCCATCCTACTTATTGCTCGCTTCTTGTAATGATAATGCGTCTTTGAATGGCTGTAGCTACAAGTGCAGTATGGCATTGGTTTAGTTTTGTATACTTTATACTACAATACTTTGCCACTTTCAGCGATTCTACTTATCGTCCATTTTTTTTAACCATTAGACTACAATCTGATCGAAGCCACCAATCACCACCACCGACTGTCATCGAGTATCATCAACCAACCACCAAAAATTACATCTTTGGTCATACTGAAGTCCCCATCGTCAACCCTCAATTGTTTGGAATTTTATACTTGAATACAATTTCAACAGTCCTCGCAGTGTCTTCTGTGTTATCATTATCAATGGAAAGAGGTAGCAATGGGATACCTATTTTATATGTTTTGACTCGTCTGTAATTGCCGGACAAACATAGTGAACCTACAGACTCGTCACAAAAGTATCACTTTTACTCCTAATAAAACAATATATAATTTTTGACTGCTGGTTCCGATTTTACATTGGAAACGTACGAAAACTATGTCCAGATCATGAACAATATGGCTACTGACACAACCCGACTCGAAATGCGCATGTGTGCTACCACTAACCACCAAAATTTTCCTGTTATGTGACAGGTTTGCACTTCAAGAGATGCCACCCAAAGAAACTCAAATTCCTTGAAACATAAAAGTTCTCACCTTGTACAAAGCAACCCGATAGAGATTATTGAATAATTAATTCTTAAAAGGCACACATACATGCATATTTATATAAACATTATCTTAACGCGTACAAACTGTATTTTTAATAAAGCCATTAAAATTTATAAATTAAATTATATATCACTTCGTGTGATACGCTTAGGTTTCCTGTCTACTTACAAGAATGGTAAGGCGAGATACATTTTTATGATGGAATAAACATATTTTGCGTTTTTATTTCCTACAAGGATTCTGAGCATGTCGTGAATTAATGCCAATAAAAATATGCTATTACCTGAATCACCATATTCATTGAGTGCAACTGATCAAAGATAGTCATGAGCGAAGAATGCTATTTGATATTAATAATACATTGATGAAAACATGAATAATTTATTTACCCTTGCCGCATTTATAAACATAAAAAAAATGTTAGAAAAACGTATTCATGATGCGCACGCAAACACCAACATCGTTTGTGTTATGATATTATTATTAAATTAATCAAAAGAAGTCAAGCATATTGCATATTTTATGTTAATTGTATTTTAATAATGTATAACTGCGTATATGCAATGTAGAGTTCGATATGCCTATCGTGAGGTGAAAACCAGAGGGTTCTAATCGCCAAATAGAAAATACCCCAGGAGAAAAAATGTAAAGCTTAGTGTACCATAAAATGTAGGTGTAGTGATATGTAAGTTTAAGTAAATATGCTAAATTATGTTTGAAAGATTTATCTTCAATACTCACAGTAACAAGTACTTGATTTATTTTTTTTTTATAAAAAAATACGATTTTAAGAAAGTGCTGCAATCAATGTACCTAGAACCTTGTTGCACTGTGCTTGAAACCTTGTGGAACTTTAAGGTTAATACTGATTTTAAATTGATCTCATATTGCATTACAGGCCATGCAATAAATACATTTACTTTTTGAGGGCCACAGAATTACAGAAAATCTGACAAAGTGAACGATAGCGATGGACGGGGCGCGTAAATCAACAACCTATTTTCTTAAAGTGTAATTTTTACGGTTCCAAAGAATTCATTGGTTCGCCATGTCCATCTGTATATCGCAGGTGCTTTATTTAGAAAAAAAAAAAAGTTTTTTCCAGAAAAATGTTTCTCATGTACTTGCATTATGTAAACAAGCTAACCGTTATACTCTTCACCGATTTACTGCACTTTTTATTTAATTGTTGCACATTCTATAGGATGCTCTTCGCAGTATTTTTGTACATAATATTAGCTTTAAACATTTTTAGTTTAATTACAAAACATAAAAAAAAATTATTAAATTTTTTTCTTTATTTAAAAAAAATTATAACTTTTCTATTTATCGATCGATTTTGCTCAAAAACAATGGAGTTCTTCCTCTAGCTAACACTAACTTATTGTCGAAATTTCAATACAATCGGACCTTTCTTTCTTAAGTTATCGTGCTTACAAGAAACGTGACAGACGGACAGACAGGCGGACCGACGCGCGACGGACGAACGGACATTTTGAAAGTTGTTCAGAATTCAATCACCAACACAGTGATATGAAATTTTTTTCTCTACGAGCAATATTACCGGTTTTAGAAATGTGCCGATCGAATGCAATATACTCTTCATTTATATTATACACTCCACAAGTGTTAAAGGTAAATTGGGGAATCATTTTGAAGATAACATATCAAATAGTTGTACAATATCCAAAAAACTATTAATTCAACAATTTCTTTTGAACCTGTGACAGGAGACGAAATTATTATTATAACAAATAATATGAAAAATAAAAATTCAATGGGTATTGACAAAAGACCTATTCGACTCTTAAAATTCAGTAAATATGTCATAGCAGATTCTCTTGCACATCTTATTAATTTATCAATACATTTTGGACAGATTCCTGATACATTAAAAACAGGTAACAAAGTAATTCCCTTATTTAAGAAGAAAGATCCGCAAATGGTGGAAAAATCATAAGCCTATAACTTTACTGAGCTACTTATCCAAAATTCCTGAAAAAGCAATTGGCAACAGAATACACTTATAGAATCTAATAATATATTTACTGATAGTCAATTTGGTTACAAAGATAATAAATCCACAGAACTAGCAACTCTAAAATCTGTTCAGAAAATCTATCACTACCTTGATAAATGTAAAATAGTTTTTTGATTTAACTGCCGCATTTGACTCAGTTAATCCAAAATTTTTGGAGTTAAAGTTACAATCACTAGGAATCAATGGACATATTCTGAAATGGTTAAGTTCTTATCTAGAAAATCGGAAAATCTTAGTTTCAATGAATTTACCAACATCTGATACTGTATATGGAAGTCGGGGTAGCTCAGGGTTCCGTTATTGTCCCACATTTATTTCTTATTCTCATCAAGGTGAGGTATTTATGTACGCGGATGACACATCTGTAATAATTCACAGTGATGCAATAGAACACTTAGAAAACAGAACTGCTGTAGTCATTAAACAATTCGAAGACTGGTGTTGCAAACATTCATTAATTATTAATATGAAAAAAAGTATTGTATCTAATAATAGTCCCAAAATAGAATACGTTCAAATCAGTCTGAAAAAAAACATTTTTAGGTTCTGCGATAGACGCTACGTTGAATTTCATCCCTCAAATAGATACTATCTGTTCCAGGTTAGCAAAAACAACATTTGCCATTTTAAACTTAAAAAACGAATTAAATATTAATGCACCCAATTTTTTAATCGGTAATAGAATTTCTTTAATACCAAGTATTTTTTTTTTAGTTGAGTTTGACACGTACCTTATAAGTACATGTATTTGTTAGTTTGTGCTTATGTTTTTCTGTTTATTGTATATTTTTTACAATCTTGTTTGTTTTATATACTTTTATTCTTATTGTATTCCATATTGTATTCCATACCTTTAAATCAACCTTTTGCCTTGTAATTCTCTTCTTTTTAACGTGACAAACCCAATATTGTTTATGTAACAAGATTTATGGCGAATAAATTTATTATATTCTATTCTATGTGCATCAGGAGTGAATATTTTTTTCACGCGCCCCATTGAGTGTTCTGTCTTCTAAGAGTCGTGATTTATTTCCGATAGTACCTTTTAACAAGTACTTTCAACGAGAATTATAACAAACATTGGAGTTTAGGTACTTCCTGTGAAATAAAATGAAAAACCGTTTTTATAACCTAAATAGAACGAAACAAAATGTTGTCATTGCAGTAGAAACAGAAAAGTTCTTACTAACAATAGGGGTAGTTATTATTGCCGAAATTAAAATGTTTACTGCTGGTTTAGTATTGGGTATGACATTAATTGCGCACAACTTACCGACAAAAATTCGTAAAACTTTTTGTGTTTTGTTTTGGCGCGGTAGGGAAATATGCACGTCAGGCTCAATAACTTTACCATGAACAATTTCCTAATATGTGCGTCACTATCGAACGTACCTTTTTATTGGCTATACAACATTTAAGGGACTATGGACATTGTTAACAGAGGACTCACTTATTTTAACAAAAACTACTTTGTATGTGATTATTCTCAATTTTATTTGTTTTATCTCAAAAATGTATACAGAAAATGCTGCGAAATACTCTTTCAGTCACTTGGAACCTTATGGTTTTAATCGTAGCAGAATAACGTAGATTTAGAACTATGTTTCCCAAAGAGTTGTGGCACCATTTTTGAGTCTATAGCGAAATTTATTACACTGAGTTGTAAAGATTTATTTCGAAAATTTATTTCTGCAGAAAACTGACTTTTGTATAATTTGGCGCTTGGAATCCAAAATTTTCACCTCACGATATAGCAATTAGGATATAAAAATTCAGATGTTCGAATCTAAAATCTGCAAAGCCCTACATAATCATTGATAAAACCAAAAGTGTTTACTAGTTGTCTGTTTCAAAAGATAAAAAGTTTACACTTGCTACCCTTACACTGCAAATTTTCATATTTTTCCGATATAGCCTTAGAAAGAACAGATTTTATACTTGTTAAAATTGTATTTACACATTAACACATCTTGTTATACAATCTGAAAAAAAAAAGTTGAATGATTTGATGCAATAAACAATCGACCATGAAATTTTCGAATTGGCAATTGTTTTTTAGATGTTATTTGAAGCATCCTAGGTTGAAACTTGACTTGATGGTTTTAGGTATTAGGCCCAGCGACATTTTTTTTATTTATGACCACACCGTTGAAACTTTTTGTATCTGTTATTTAGGTGGAGTCGGACAAATTTGAAACTTGGCACATTATGGTAGTGGGGCGTTTGTCTGTCAAGTTGTCACGAAGTTGTCAATTTTATGCAAAAAAAAATTTATAACCACATTGGTAATTTTATTTTAATCAATAGTTTTTATCATATAATTAGCGAAAAAAAAATTGTCGGACAAAAATAATGGGTCACTTGACGCGTCGGACACGACAACCACGTCAAGTTTATGAAAAAAAAATTTTTATTACCACACGGCTGATTTTAGCAGAATCGACCATAAAAATTGTTGCAATAATGTGGTAACCTTGTCGGACAATTTTTACGGGGCATATGCGCAGTCGGATGCGCCAAAGTCGTCAACTTCCTGCAAAACTTTTATTTACAACCCTTTTTCCGACAAAAAAAGGAAGTTATAAGTAATTATAATTTAAATCAAAATATCTAAGTGTCCGACAATTGAGCCCACCGGGGTGAGGTGGAACAAGCCAGGTGCGATGATAGCGTCTTCAGTGCTCCGGCCCCAGCTTCTCATCGCACAAGACCGTCCGCACGTGATGAAAAATCACATCCTACACGAGGTGGCACTGTTTTAGCAGAATGCGGCGGATCTAGACCGGGAGGTCAATAAACATCCTCCAAGCTAAGGTGTAAGCCATCGTGCCGAGGGCTGAATGGTACTGGGTGAAGTATCTCTAACGATGCCTATGGGAAACCGGGCGACCTCCCATAGTATTTAGCCTTGCCCCCGTAACAGGCTCTGCGGGGGTCGACCACATTTCCTGTCTACTCGTGGGAACAATCATGAAAAATATCACAAAAAAACACAAAAACCCCCCCGAGGAGTGCTCTGAACACAGGGCCTCCTCTCTCACTTCCCCTGGGGAAAGTCTCATTTCAGGGACCTCCCCACTCCTAAGAATGGGAGGCTCCACAGATGGGGCAACCCAATCCCTTGGAACCGGAGAAGGCTCCCCACAAGGAGCCTTCCCCAATCCCAATCCTCCCACACAGGAAGGGGGCTCCGATCCTGGGGCCCCCTCAACCTCAACTTCAGCCGTCGCTGGAGGGCTCAACTTAATAGATGGGCAACCCAAGCGACGGAATCGAAGCGGCGCGGCCCGTAAAAGGGCAAAAAAAGCACGGGCGGAGTGCAATGCTGAGAGGGGAACACCTCGGGAAACGGCCCCCAAAAGGGGTCGTCCTGAGGGAGAGACCCCTCCTAGCGCCTCCAAACCCACCAAAAGAGCCAGGCCTGACCTCTCCTACAGTCAGGCTGCCAAAAAAGGGGTCAAGGTGGCGGTGGCCGCATCTGGATTTCCAGAAATGCGTCTAACGACTGCCTTGACCCACAATTTGCAGGAGGCCCTCGACACTCGCCTGGATGGGCTCCCCTCAGGGGGGCCCCTCCCCGATTTCGATGGCTTCAAGCTGACAGAGCAGGGAGTGGTAGAACTGTTCTGCGGGAATGAGATGTCCCTAGTATGGCTGAGATCAGCCATCGGGGAGATCTCTTCCGTGGACGGTGTGGCACTCCAGCTCTTGGAGGGGGAAGATCTCCCCAAGTACAGGAAGATGGTGGCTACGGTCCCAGGAAGGCCCGCGGACCAAGCCACCATCTTAAATAGACTCAAGCACCATAACCCGGAGCTCCGTACGGAACTGTGGAAGGTCCACGACGCTAGGATGGTTGAAGCCAAGGGGCTCCGACTAATCCTAGGCGTCGACGAGGCCTCCGCGGCGAAAATCGAAGCTCTGGGCTATCGTGCTCAGGCGGGGGTGATAAAGGTGACCTTCTGGGACCCCAAACCTCACCCCCGGGAAGCAGGTGCCATCTCAAGTGGTAATAAGCCGAGCACGGCAGACGCAGCGATGGAGGCGCTGTCGGGCTCGGAAGCAGTAGAGTAAGTAAAAAAAAAAAAAAAAAAAAAATGGAAATACTCCAAATCAATCTGCAACACAGTGAGCCGTCTTCCGCAATAGTGAGTCGACAGGCCGCTAGGGGACAGATACAAATAGCCCTGATTCAGGAGCCCTGGGTCCGCCATGGCTCCATTCGAGGTCTAGATAAGCGGCATGGGGTTATATACTCCGCCGCCCACAAAACACCGAGAGCATGCATTTATGTCTCGAAAGGAATCAAAGCCACAGCAATTCCCGAATTATGTTCCAGGGATGCTGTTGCTATCAAAGTGAGTCTTAGGGAGGAAACCGGCAGAGCAGAGATCGTTTTTGGCTCTGTCTACCTCCCCTACGACTCGCCAACACCACCACCCTCAGCCGAACTTGAGGAGCTGGTCCAATTTTGTACTGATAGGCGGCTGCCTCTTATCTTGGGATGTGACGCCAATGCTCACCACACCTGCTGGGGCAGCACAGGGGTCAACCCGAGAGGCAGCAGCCTACTACAGTACCTATACACTACCGATTTAGAGATAATAAATCGGGGAAATGCGCCCACCTTCGTCACTCAACGAAGGCAAGAGGTCATAGACGTCACGCTGGGAAACAGACTTGTGGTCCCACTGATTAAAAATTGGAATGTCTCGACGGAACCCTCACTATCGGATCACCGTCACATCAGGTTCAAACTAGACTCGGCTCTCTCCTCGGAAGAGAGCCGGTACAGGAACCCCAGAGATACCGACTGGGACGCCTACAGGCGAGCCCTCTCGGGAAAAATAACTAGGGTCATTATACCCAGGAACATTGAGGAAGTAGAATCCTCCACGAAACTTCTCAACGAAGCGATCACTGCCTCATATGAGAGCAGTTGTCCTCTAAAAAGAAGTAAAGGAAGAAGAAAAGTTCCCTGGTGGAACGGGGAACTTCAAAACCTGCGTAATGAGACACGCAAGCTCTTCAATGGGGCTATGCGCACTCAGCTCCCGGAGGACTGGGACAACTACAAACGGTCCCAGCGCCTCTACAAAAGCTGCATTCGCAGCAATAAGAGGGCAGCCTGGAAGAACTTCTGCGAAAGCATCGAAGTTCTTCCAGAAGCCGCCAGGCTCTGCAAAGCCCTCAAGAAAGACAAACCACCTCAATTAGTGAACTTGAGGCTTCCCTCGGGGGGGCTAACGGCCACCTCTGAGGAGCGCCTCAAGCATCTACTAGAAACACATTTCCCCGAATCCGTAGTGGAGACGGAGGACATGCCACCCCCTCGGCCCCCCCGCGCCGCTGTCACCACAGCGGATTGGAGGACAGCTTCGAGGGTGGTAACAGTGGAAAGAGTCAGATGGGCTATTTCCACGTTTGACCCATTTAAAAGCCCAGGACCGGATGAAGTGTTCCCCGCACTTCTGCAAGAGGGGATGGAGACACTCATACGTCCGGTCTATCACTTGATGAGAACCTGTCTGGCCTTGGGGTATATTCCTATACCCTGGAGAGCCGTCAAAGTTGTTTTCATACCGAAAGCAGGACGCACATCGTACGACACTGCCAAGTCCTACAGAGCAATCAGCCTTACATCCTTCCTACTCAAAACATTAGAGAGGTTGGTTGAAAGGTACATCAAAGACGGGGCACTGACCTCAGTGCCTCTGCACCCGTCACAACACGCCTACCAGGCCGGGAAGTCAGTGGAGACGGCCCTTCATCCGATCGTTTCGAGGATCGAGAAGGCGCTGCTCCACAAAGAACTTGCGGCCGGGGCTTTCCTAGACATCGAAGGAGCGTTTGACAATACCTCCTTCGATTCAATCTGCGCCGCCGCAGCCTATCATGGCATCGAGGACACCATCATCAGATGGTTGAGGGCCATGTTGGCGGGAAGGCAAATCACAGCTGCCAACGAGGAAGTGGCAGTAAAAGTTTCAGTGAGAAGAGGCTGCCCACAAGGTGGTGTCCTCTCTCCTCTGCTATGGAATCTCGTTCTCGATGGCCTATTACAGGAACTCGAGAAAGAGGATCTCTTTGCGCAGGGTTATGCGGATGACCTCGCAATCATCATCTCGGGAAAATTCCCAAATACGGTCAGCGGGCTCCTGCAAAGGGCCCTTCTGATCGTACAAAGATGGTGCAACGACCAGGGCCTTAGAGTTAACCCCTCCAAGGCGGAACTGGTCATTTTTACAAGGAGACGCAGGCTAGACGGCTTCGTCGCACCTGTGCTCTACAATACCACTCTAACGATCTCAAGGACAGTGAAGTATCTGGGGGTCATCTTGGATTCTAAGCTGACCTGGAAAGATCACATAGAGAGACAAATACAAAGAGCCACTACAACCCTCTGGGTATGTAGAAGAACCTTTGGTAAAACTTGGGGGTTAAACCCCAGGGTAACAATGTGGTACTATACTGTCATAGTTAGACCAATGATCACGTACGCTTCTGTCGTCTGGTGGCCTGCAGTAGCCGGGCGTAACATACGGCAGAAGCTGACACAACTCCAAAGACTTGCCTGTCTGGGAGTCACAGGAGCATTGCGCACAACCCCCACGGCAGCTCTGGAGGTCCTCCTGGACCTCGTGCCCCTTCACTTGGTGATTGTGGCCGAGGCTCGGAAAGCGGCCTACAGACTGAAGTGTGGTGGTCAGTGGAAATTCGGAGGAGAACAATTAGGCCACACAAGGGCCCTATCTGATGCGATAGAGGCCCACCCACTCCTGGAGGCCAGGAGTGATGACGTCGTGCCTTCCTTCTCCTTCGCACAACCCTTTGAGGTGGTCATCCCCAAAAGGGAAGACTGGAACCCACTCGAGGGCACACTCGGGCCTGCCGATATCGTCTGGTTCACAGACGGATCGAGGTTAGAGGGAGGTACCGGAGCAGGGATATATGGAGAAAGGCCCAGGGCTGAGCTCTCTTATGCCCTGGGCAATTTCGCCACAGTATTCCAGACTGAGATCTTTGCTATCTTGGTCTGTGCACAGGAGAATATCCGTAGGGAATACTCCAACAAACACATACACATATGTAGTGACAGCCAAGCGGCCCTCAAGGCCCTTGCATCGGCAAGAACCAAATCAAAATTGGTTCAAAACTGTAAACAGGCTCTCTGCGAACTTGGCTCATCCAATTGGGTCAGGCTCCTCTGGGTGCCTGGACACAGCAACATTGAAGGTAACGAGCGGGCAGACGCTCTGGCAAGAGGAGGCTCTCGGAAGCCTCTACTGGGTCCGGAGCCGGCCCTAGGTTACCCTAGATCCAACGCCAGGAGGTCAATAGAGGACTGGGCCCGCTCCCAGTTCATTGACTACTGGACATCCCACCCAGGACTCCGGCAAGCGAAGCTCCTCATCTCAGGACCCTTGCCGGAGAGAACAAAACAAATTCTGCGACTAAGCAGGAGACAAGTCAGAGTCGTAATAGGTCTTTTGACCGGACACGGCTCTTTCAGAAAACACCTGCATACCATGGGGGTGGTGGACCACCCCGACTGCAGGTTTTGCGAGGACGAGGAAGAAACTTCTATCCACGTCCTGACTTCCTGCCCTAGGTTGATGAACCTGAGGTATAAACACCTCGGCATTGGCTTTCCAGTGCTGGAGGAAATAAGAAATGCCCCCATAAGCAGGATTCTGGCCTTCGGACTAGAATCTGGCCTGAGTGGGGGCTTTCAATAAATTCGTTAGCGGTTGCACAATGGGCCACCAGGCCTGAGTGCGGCGACCATTCCTCGCCCCGCTAGAAGAAGAAGAAGAAGAAGAAGTGTCCGACAAAAATATTGGGGCAAATCGCCAGTCGGACAAAAAAAGTAAATTTTTATTGGTAATCGATATTAGCAAACTGTACAGGGTTTCTGCATCCCTTATTTTTATAACCATTTTTCCGACAAAAGTAGGAGGTTACAAGTAATTATTTTCTTAAATAAAAAATGTAATTGTCTGACAAAAATGTTGGGGCAAACGTATAAAATTTTTTAATTCTTATAGGCTATCGACGTTCTTAAACTATAAAGGTGAGTTAATGCTTATTATTTTATACATATGTTATGAAATAATACATAAAATATTATTATTAAATACATATTGTTCAGAAAATCAAATAATTTTATTGAAATTATATACATAAGTAATAATTAAATGATTTATTAATTAATCGTCATCATATTCAGATGCCGCATCCTCGGAATCACTGTCTAAAGCCCAATTTTCTTCGTCTTCACTCTCATCGGGTGATCTACTTAGCTCCAACTCATCTTTATCATTAGCAATGGAACCTGTAAATGAAACATTTTATTAAAAAACGTAATGAAAACTTTTAAAAGATATTTAAATGAAACATTTTAACTAAAATGTTCTTAATGCAAGTAATTGTTTCGATTTTTTAAAATCAGAATAGTTTCATTTTAATCAATTGCAAAAAATATCTGTACAATACGAAATTTTAAAAGAAAAACCAGATTAATAGATTAAATTTTAATGTAATTATAAATATATTACCTGAATGAGTAGATATCTCTTGAAATGTGGGACATTGCTCGCCATCAAACCAGAAAAAGTCGTAGCTGCCATCGATATTTATCCACCCGCACTCTTCAACATCGAGTTCTGTTTGTCGCCTCAGATGAGCATTGCATCACAAGTTACTAATGTAAATCGTTCGTTTTACGTGTTGTAATAGCTCTCTTTTTGTTGGTGGAAGATGTGAAGCATCGAACCCAGCTAAGCTTTCCTTCTAAATTTTTTCATTTTCATTTTTATTTTTATATTTTTTTTTCAAACAATTCGAATCTACCTTTATCGACGTCATCTTTGGTCTTTAAACTATATAATCGACACACATAATCCTCGATAGATTTGAATACTTCATGCTCTATATCCAAATATTTCGGCTCCATTTCTAAAAGCTGCACAAAAGCATCTTGATATGAATTTTTTTTTCTTAAAATGTCGAATGGCCTCTTTTTTCCTTTTTTGTAAAATGCTGGGTTAAAATCATTACCGGTAAATATGTGGCAAATGGTTAGTGCTGTTGTTAATTTTTCACCTAATCCATGGTAAATTTTGTTCATATTCAAATACTCTGTTTTTTTGTTTGAACACATATTTACCGTAATCTGAATATCGGTTTTTAAAAATTTCATATTTGCCAGAATAATTACTGGTATATCCGAGTCAGTACAATAAACTTCAACGTTATAATTAATAGGCATTTGGCACATGTGGTGCATAATCTTGGTATCTGCTTCTTCGTGAAAGCAAGATAAGTTATAATCTATGGTTCTTATAATATATATAGAATACATAGCCGAAAATTTAAAAAAGTCTTTTTTTTTAATTGTATCAAAAAGCCCCATTATTTTTGTCGGACAACCGATCCTATATGCATTACACATGTAAAGAAACAGTACAAAATCAAAATAACATCTATGGTTGTAAATAAGAGTTTTGCAGGAAGTTGACGACTTTGGCGCATCCGACTGCGCATATGCCCCATAAAAATTGTCCGACAAGGTTACCACATTATTGCAACAATTTTTTTTGGTACATTCTGTTAAAATCAGCCGTGTGGTAATAATTTTTTTTTTTTCATAAACTTGACGTGTTTGGCGTGTCCGACGCGTCAAGTGACCCATTATTTTTGCCCGACAAATTTTTTTTCGCTAATTATATGATAAAAACTATTGATTAAAATAAAATTACCAATGTGGTTATACATTTTTTTTTTGCATAAAATTGTCAACTTCGTGACGGCATGACAGGCAAACGCCCCACTACCATAATGTGCCAAGTCCCAAATTAGTCCGACTCCACCCAAATAACAGATACAAAAAGTTTCAACGGTGTGGTCATAAATAAAAAAAATGTCGCTGGGCCTAATACCTATTTATATCTACAAGAGGCATATTCTTCTTAAGTTTGGTTAGAATATGTGCATTATTGTTCAAGTTATCATCAATTGTTTGAAATGCCACTCTCAAATGTTTTTGTGGGTTTGCAGATTCGACCAAATTTAGTCGTGAACAAATTCAACGTCAGAAGGCTTAATTGAGGCTGTATCTTTAATATTGTATTATATAAATGTTTCCTATTTTTGTCTATATCATTATCCCATGTGTTTTATAAATATAATTAAGGTATCAGTTTGATTGGTTTCCAATATCCAATTTTAAATACAGATTTGTTTGCTTATTTCATTTTTTATGATATTGATTACTGTCCTGAACATACGGTGAAATATATTTGTTTATTTAATTCTCACCGAATTTGTTAACAAGTTTGCCTTTTTTTTACAACTTTTGAACTTACGATAACTTGATTAGTTTATTCTTTTAATAATCAAATTTCTACTTAAAGTATACATTTTAAACATTACGTCACTTGAATATTATTTTCTTATCCATGACTCGTCTACCGAGTTCTTGAGCTACGGGTGGTGTAACTTGTTCCTTCTAAAATAAATGAAGGATAATTTTCAGTCAGTTGTCAACCAGATAAACTTTTTTTATTAAATTCAACAACGAAGGAGCAATGTTTCACGTGGCGACCAACGTGCGGCAAAATTCATGTAAACGTACATACCGGGTGAGTCACGAATTGCGCTCGCCCCGATATTTCCTAAAATATTTGGAATAGAAAATTGAAATTTGGAGGCCTTATTACACGACTAAAATGCCATCTTTTCAATAAAAAATCAAGTTTGGTGCACATCCGGTTTGACCGGAAATGCCCACAACTTTCGATTTTTAAATGGAACACCCTATATATTTTTACATTTTTGGAATCTAGAGGAAATTTTGAATGCAATATATCCATTTTGGTCACTTTTTGATACACTTTAAAAATTTTATTAAAAAATCTATTTCTGAATCCAGAGTGCTGTGGTGCCCAAAATATATTTTAGTTTGTGTGCTACGTTACTATAGAAATAAAAAGAGCCATGTGGTTGCATTACTTAATTCTCTAGAGGCGTTTAAAATTTTTAAATGTGATTTTTACCCACTAACTCGGTTTTTTTAAATGGGAATTTAACCGCTCACCAACATTTTTAAATACCTCATTTTCATACGAATCTAATGATACCAAAATTTTGAAAATCCGCTTAGAGCTTTTAGAAACATGCGGCTAATAGATAATAGATTAGTGGGCTTTGGAAACTAAAATGGCACATTTCTGTGTAAATCTGGTAACCTAATAACATTGGAAAAATCATAGTAGCCATTGAATGTAATAAAACAATATCAGATGTCAGACAGACTCGTGTAGTTATAGGCAATCTTGAGCTATCAAACATTTAATAATTGTGAGCGCAAAAAACGTTACAATTAAGTTTAGCATAGGTATGTGGAGGTAAACACAATTACATCCACAAGGACATTTGCAACAGAATGCGACATCAGTTCGGTTTTCAGAGTTTTATTTAAATGAACATAAATATCGGGCCTATAAATAAATAAAAATCCATTCCGTTTGAACAATTAAACTTAAACTAGGTAACAGTAGGTATCTTTAAAATAATTAATACAATTAAACCATAAATTGACATTTATAGATATTGTTCAAAATGTCCACCATTTTTTTCTATACACAATTCGGCTCTGCGTACAGTTGCTTGAATGGCTCTACGCAATTCAGCCGGCGTTATATTAAGAGAACGTACAACTTTATTTTGCAGCTCTTCACGGGTATTTGAAGAAGTTTTATAAACTTTATTTTTGAGAGTGCCCCATACATAATAGTCGAGGGGCGTTAAGTCAGGTGGCCACCTGATTTGCGATAAGGCGTTCAACATGCAAGTTGTTTAAATATTCCATCACTCTTCTGGAATTATGTGGGGGAGCACCATCTTGTTGGAAAAACAGATTTTGTAAATAGGCAAGAGGAAGTAAGTCAAGAAATTCTGCTGTCTGGTTTTGTAAAAAGAATAAATATCGTTCGCCAGTAAGTGTTCCATAAAAAAATATGGGTCCAATTATTCGATCTCCAAGTACTCCAAGCCAACAGTTAAACACAAATCTTTCCTGAATATTCCCCCGCCCTACCAACCTCGGATTTTCTTGAGCCCAGTACCTGGTATTATTTCTGTTAAACATACCTTGGTTCGTAGATCTACTTTCACCTGAATATAAAATATGAAAAGGAAAACCTGGGTTTTGTTGTACTGCATTTAAGAACCAGTTGCAATATACTAGCCTCCTGTCGTTATCATCTCCATAAAGATGTTGGTGTAATTGGTATTTATAAGACCGAAACTTATGTTTCTTTAAAATTCTGCAAACCGAAGACTGACTAATGTCGCATTCCATTGACAATTCCCTTGTTGATGTTGTTGGGTGTACCATCACAAATCCTAATACATCAATTTTTTTGTCCTCACTTACAATAAATGTTTGATGGTCATCTTATTGATTGGGTTCGTTTCTTAATTCTTGTTCCACTCTAGCAAACAAGTGTCTGCTTGGATGACGTCTGTTGGGATATCGTTGCTGATACAGTTCTGCAGCTGCAGTTGAATTTTTGAGACGCTCTCCATATATCAGTAACATATCGATCTTTTCATTTCTACTAAAATTGTTCATTTTCTTTAATTTTCACTCAAAGAGATTTCCGCAACGCTTTATTTTGTATCTGTCTGACAGCTGATATTGTTTTATTACATTCAATGGCTACTATGATTTTTCCAATGTTATTAGGTTACCAGATTTACACAGAAATGTGCCATTTTAGTTTCCAAAGCCTTCCTATTATCTATTAGCCGCATGTTTCTAAAAGCTTGGTTGCATTGTATTTTGGCTGAAATCTCAAATGTTTCTGAGCGGATTTTCAAAATTTTGGTATCATTAGATTCGTATGAAAATGAGGTATTTAAAAATGTTGGTGAACGATTAAATTCCCATTTAAAAAAACCGAGTTAGTGGGTAAAAATCACATTTAAAAATTTTAAACGCCTCTAGAGAATTAAGTAATGCAATCATATTGCTCTTTTTATTTTTATAGTAACGTAGCACACAAACTAAAATATATTTTGGGCACCACAGCACTCTGGATTCAGAAATAGATTTTTTAATAAAATTTTTAATGTTTATCAAAAAGTGACCAAAACGGATGTACTGTATTCAAAATTTCCTCTAGATTCCAAAAATGTAAAAATATATAGGGTGTTCCATTTAAAAATCGAAAGTTGTGGGCATTTTCGGTTAAACCGGATGTGCACCAAACTTGATTTTTTATTGAAAAGATGGTATTTTAGTCATGTAATAAGGTCTCCAAATTTCAATTTTCTGTTCCAAATATTTTAGGAAATATCGGGGCGAGCGCAATTCGTGACTTACCCGGTATATGCAAATCTGGTTGTATACTGATGTCTAATTAAATTTAATAAATTTTGGAGGATACAAATATTTGAAATTTTTGCGATACTATATTGCGTGAAATAAATATCTTTAAACTCATAAGGTCGCTATATTGTTTCAAATAATATCAGACATATCTGGTAACATGGATTTTCATAATCGGTAGTGTCCACTGAACTGATTCCAGTAAAAGACTATTCGATAGTCATGCGCCCATACAGCCTGCTCTAATGGTTTTGTCGCTTAGTAAAAAAAACGAAACTTACTAATTGTTTTTCAATTGTTTCTTGCTTGGTGTACAGGCAACCGACAAAATTGAATTGGCGTTCCGCCAGATTGAGTTATCTTACAGTGGCGTTATTCTGGATAGTTTTGTACAATATGTTTACGATCTTTGATTACTTATTAAAATTGAAGGGTTGCCAAACTTAAGTAAATAAGATATCACTGGTGAAACATTTATTGGTTGTAGATCGCATATTGCAGAAAATAAATAAATAAACAACTGAAACAAATTATGGAATTTAAAGGACCTGTATAACCGCACAGCCTTGGATCTACTTTCCATTTTTCCTTCAACCAACCAAATGCAATTTTGGACATTTTTGTGTTCAAATAAAAGCTCTCCAGATTACAAATTTAATGCAAACTTTTTACTACACTTCTTGAACTATTTAGAATTTCTAGCAAAGAATTGGCATAATAAGTCAGTTCTCTAGAACTTTTAGTCTTACTCCACTAACAGTATTTACCTTTATAATAATATGACAGAACTTGAGGATAAGGTTTACAATCAAATAAAGAAACACATCGCGAAATTAATAAGTTCATTTGTTGCATAGAGTTGGATTTATCCGAAACGAAGCAATAAATCTCCGCTAAATATTCCTCTCGACGCTAAGCACTGGCATCGCAAGCTTAAAAAAGCCTCGTGTACCTATATTGTGAACTTTGTGATACTGTGCAATACGGCAGGGCACATAATCCTATTCGGCGGGAGGGTACGCCAAACGCCAGTCGGCTTAGCGAAAGCGGATTGCAGTGGCACAAGCCACTCCACTGTCATGTGGCACAATTAATTTGCCGTCAATCCGATCAAAGCTTGTTCAAACAGCTAATCCATGTTTATGTCACTGCTCCACGCATAGACAGAAGTCCGATGTTTAATTAGTCCCTAGTTGTCTACTAGTCTTGTTCTCTTCTAGTTTTGTCAATAACTCATTTGCTTAATCAGTCAGCAATAATTGGTAGATGAAATTAGTTTGAATGGTAGGAACTTGTCACTATGTAGGAATCGAAATGTGCTATCGGTGACTGGTTATAATTACAAATTGTAGATAATTAAAACACGCTCAGCGCCAAGCCCGTTTGGAAAATTCCACGAATTTTTACAAACTTTTTTTTTTTATTAATTTCGTTCATGGAGTCATTCTAAACAAAGAAAACCGTATTTTAGTTTTTTTCTACAATTTCCCCTCATTTTTCAAAATGTGTATCTTTTTTGATACACTGGCCTAGCAAACTATTTTCAGTCGTCACCTATTTCCTAGGCCATGTGTATCTCTAAAGATACACACGAATTTTTTGGGTGTTGTTGTTTGAATTGCTTTCTTTTTTTTTTCAGATTTACCAAGAAAAGAAAAAAAATCTGAGTGGGACAGAAAAAAAAATATTTTTTCTAAATTCCATATTTTTCCTTTTTATTCAGATTTATCAAGAAAGAAGAAAACCCGAATGGAATATAGAAAAAAATATATATATATATATTTTTTTCTAAATTCCATATTTTTATATTTTTTTCAGATTTACCAAGATAAAAAAGATGAAAATCCGAATGGAATATAGAAAAATATATATATATACATATGTTTTTCTAAATTCCGTATTTATTTGTTACAGAGTGCATAGTTTATGAAGAGTTCTTGTATGTGAAAGACTAAGTGATTTGAAATAAACCAAAATGGACTATAATAGTGATGATTCTGTTGAAGATCCGAACTTTGATGTCGGTGACTATGATAGTGATGATACATCAAGTGAAAGTGATAGTGCAGAGAAAACTTGGAATCCACCTCTTATATCTAGGCGAACATCGACATTTTCCGAAGGTAGTATGCCTCAACAGCCTGATAATAATATGCCAAGTACTTCTGGCAGTACATCTACTCATATAACGGAATCTCAATGGCTGAAAGAAAAATTGGATAATATCGAATGGGAAATGGCAACTCATGAAGATCCATCACCTATTGAGTATACGGTTCCATTCTCGGGTATGAAAGACATTTATTCTGGAATTCTAGCTCAAGCAAATCCAATTGATTATTTTGACTTGTTTTTGACTTACGATATTTTAGATCACATTGTTCTACAAACGAATTTGTATGCTACCCAACACTTATTGACCAACGATACTCCTGCTCATTCTAGAACTCACGCTTGGGTTCCCGTGACTGTGGATGAAATGACCAAATTCCTGGCACTTATTGGTTGGATGGGCTTAGTCAAGTTACCTGCAATAAAAGATTATTGGAGAGTTCATAAACTTTATGGCATTCCCTTAGCTCGTACTGTAATGCCCAGGAATCGATTCGAGTTAATTTTGAAGTTCATACACTTTTCTGATAATTCCAATGCGGATTCCGAAGACAGACTATATAAATTGAGAGAAGTTCTCGACAAATTCATTGAGAATTACCAAAAAACATATCTTCCCGGAGAGAAAATCTGTGTAGATGAGTCTTTGATACCCTGGCGAGGAAGGTTGATATTCCGGCAGTACATACCTAACAAAGCCGCAAAATATGGTATCAAAGTATTCAAACTGTGCACAGAGAAAGGATACACCTGGAACCTAATAGTTTACTGCGGTAAATCGAAGGATAAAGATACACAGGTTGCTGAAAAAACAGTTATGTCATTGGCTGAGGGTCTTTTAGACGAAGGTAGAACAATCTACACCGACAACTACTATACAAGCATTCCATTTGCTTATCGCTTGAGACGCAGGAAGACCCATTTAGTAGGTACACTTAAGGCCAACAGAAAATATCTGCCAAAAGATATCGTAGGTGCCAAATTGAAGAGAGGTGAGATGGCAGTTAAACAGACAAAGGATGGAATTGTGGTCCTAAAATGGCGTGATAAGAGAGATGTTAGAATGCTTTCGACCAAAACATCAGGCCTAAAAACCGTAAGAAATAAAACCAGGACAAATGCACCCTCCATAATAAAACCAGAATGCATTACAGACTACAATAACGGCAAATCATCTATTGATCTCAGCGACCAGATGGCAACGTATGGATCTGCTCTACGGCGCTGTACCAAATGGTATCGCAAACTAGTATTTGAAGTTATATGGGGAACAAGTTTAGTAAATGCTCATTTTCTGTACAATGAAAACACAACAAATAAGAAATTGACTATCACGGAATTTCGAGAACAGGTAATCACAGCAATGCTTGAAAGAAATGCCCCTTCGAATCTAGCCGGAGTTAGACCTTCTGGGTCAAGAAACGTGCCTGTACAAGCCAAGCATTACCTGATAAAGAATGAAGTGGAAGGAAAGAAAGTACGTGGACGCTGCATAGAATGTTACAAAAAATATGGAAGGCAGGGAAAGATGGTTGGACAAAAACTTGTCAAAGCATCGCAGGTTGTTACTAGATGTTCCGTTTGTGACATTTTTATTTGTCAAAAATGCTTCAATGCAACTCACTAATGATTATATTCCTTATTGTCTCATATTAGTTTGATTTTTTTAAATAAACCTGTATAAAAATTATGCATTATTTTCTTTCAATGATACCTCATAGTGTATACATCATATCCCCATCCCAAATATACCAGGAAATTAGTGTAGGCCAGAGCATTATTTCACCATATAAAATCAATGAAAAGTGTGTGCGTAGCCGATACACATTGCTTTGCACGAAATGGTCAGTGTGTATCTTTTTCGATACACAGTGTTTTAACGCTGTGTATCCAAAAAGATACACATGGCGCTGAACGTGTTAAATTATATGTTCAGATCGTCACTGAGCTAATGATTATTTGATAACTAAGTTTCTTTGTTTGAAAACAACATTAATATAAAATATAAAACAATAACCTGAATTAATATCACGTTATTATTCTATATTTCTGATGCATCTGGAAGCATTTTCTCTTAATTCAACTAAACTCAATTTGAAAATGGAGGAGAGTACTATAAGCTCATTATAATTTTAAATAGTATAAATAATACGGTCGATTTAGGCGAGGAAAAAGCAAAATTCACGATTCATTAGGAAAATGAGAAATTTTCACGAAAACTTGTAATGTGTTTCTTTTATTATCTATTTTCCATAACTTTTGATTGCGTGGTATTGACCGACAATTGTTATACACAATGTTCTTGTGGTTAATTTGTTAACTTACTTTTTCGGCTAAAGTTAAAGAAACAGAATTTTACATAATTTGATGGAAAATAACAACTTTTTACTCCTCTTAACTAAAAACCGCTGCCTAAGGAATCACTACTTCCACATCCAGATTTTTCATCCAAGTCTCTTTATAGGAAAACTTGTTGGCTATATTTGCACTTTAGTATATGGAAAAAATTGGTCATAGAATTTTAATACTATTTGGGGCAGATGTCATAAAAAAATTGAAGCGTTGGTTCCTAGCATATATGCGAAAAATGAACTTTCTGGACTCATTAAAGCTTGCTCTACTTATTTTCCCCAATTATACCCCCCTCCACCCCTTCAACGAAATTATCTCAATCTGACGTCATTACAATACATACGTGTACCAAATTTCAAGTGAATATCTCAATAAAATTTTATGAGCCCCTTTAATAATGAAGTGGAGGTGGTGACGAGGTTGAAAAATGTTATAAAAAAATCTGAAGTCTTAGCGTCTAGTACATACACCAAATCCCAAGTTTCTTTACTCTTATCAGCTTATCCCTTATTTAACGCCCAACCTTTCAGTGGAATCATCTCAAAATAATTTAAATACAGATGTCGTTATAGTACATACATGTACCAAGTTTCCAGTGAAAATCTCAATTTTATTTTATCAACCCTTTTAATAATGGAGCGGGGGTGGTGGTGAAGTTGAAGAATGTTATTAAAAAATCAGAGGCCTTGACTTCTAGTATCTACACCAAAACCCATATTTCTGTACTCTAACCAGCTTGCTTTACGCATTTTTCCCTTTTTACCTCTATTTAACCCCCAACCCTTAAAGGAAATCGTCTCAATATATAATCTAGTTCCAGGTGTGCTTATAATATATACGTGTATCAAATTTCAAGTGAATGTCTCCCTTTTAATTTGCGAACCCCTTTAATAACAGAGTGGGGGTAGTGGGAGGTGAGGATGGAAAATATTAGAAAAAAATGTGAGGCCTTGTCTTCTCGTATACACAGCAAATCCCAAATTTTTGTACTCTTATATGCTTGCTTTAATTTTTTTCCCTATTTATTCCTATTTACCCCCCAACCCTACACATAAGTTCAAAAGACAATCCAGTCCCATATCTCGTTATGATACATAAGTGTATAAAATTTAAAGTCAATGTCTCAAACGTTCCAGAAAAAACGTGCGCACAAAAAGTTATAAATAAATAAATAAATAAATAAATTTATTGATGCCAAATACCCAGTGGGTTTACATAAGTCACATTACATATATTACGACAAACTAACAATAAAAAACACATAATGTGCGAGAACAATTATTTTAATTATAAAATGTCAAATAAAAACTCACTAAATGAATAGTATGCTCCATTCAGCAAAATTTGTTTTACCGTTAAAATAAATTTTTTCTCCGGTAGCTGCTTAATCTCTGATGGTAACTTATTGAAAAATTTCGGACCATAATAATTTATAGCATTCTGACTTTTGCCTAATCTGGTGTAGTCTAGACATACTAGATCCCTGTGTCTGGTATTATATTCATGAAAGTCACTATGCGAGACATATTTGTTTATATTTTTTTTAACATAAGTGATTGCTGTAAGAATATAGTAACAAGGAACCGTTAGAATATTCAGTTCTATAAATTTGTCCTTTACGTTCTGTCTGAACGGCAATCGTGTCATTATTCTCATAACACGTCTCTGCAGTGAGAATATTCTGCCTAAGTGAGAGGAATGTCCCCAGGTAAGTATGGCATAAGAGAATACACTTTGAAATAAAGAGAAATATACAGTTTTTATAATATTTTGGGGTAATTCTGCCATTAAGTTTCTAATTAAATATGCAACTTTAATTTGTTACTTAAATAATCAACATGTTGATCCCAGCGTAGATGAGGATCAATGATTACACCTAAGGATTTTACACTCTCGGGATTGTCAAACTGATCTAAGCATCTGGTTGAAAAAAACATAGTCTGTGTCTTAGACTCATTGAGAAGTAATTTATTTGCTCTGAACCAGTCGGAAGCTCTCAACTGCGAGAGCTGCATATCCTGCAATAAATTATTTGCATCATTATTTAAATTTATCATGGTTGTGTCATCAGCAAAAAGTACTAGTGAAGAGCCATTTACATAATTTGGTAGATCGTTAACATAAATTAAAAATAATAACGGGCCGAGTACGGAGCCTTGAGGTACTCCAAATTTTACATTTGCTGATGACGACGATACTCCATTATATACTGTAATCTGGTCTCTGTCTGTAAGATATGATTTTATGAAATTTATAGATGTGGTGTTTAAGCCATATTTTTTAAGTTTGTTAATCAGGATATCATGCTGCACGCAGTCGAATGCTTTCGACAGATCGCAGAAGATACTTCCAGCAAAGCTTTTATTTTCAAATGCCATTATTATACTTTCCACCATTTTATTTATTGCATCAGTGGTAGATTTCCCGGAGCGAAAACCAAATTGACAATTTGACAGAATGTTATTCGATTCAAAAAAAGTAACAAGTTGCTGAAACAAAACTTTCTCTATTATTTTTCCCAGCGTAGGTATAATTGATATAGGTCGATAATTGTCCATTTCATTTACATCGCCCTTCTTAAAAAGGGGAATTACTTTTGAGGTTTTTAAGCACTGGGGAAATGTTCCACTACTTATACATGAATTAATTAATTTTGTAAGAGGAATAATAATAATATCTTGTATGTATTTTATAATGTTAATATTTATGTCATAAACATCTTTGCTAGGATTATTTTTAATATTTTTTAAAATATCACGCATTTCGATAAAAGAAATCTCTGAAAAACTAAAAGAGTTTTCGTTTCCACTTTTTGTTTTGACTAGACTAACAGGATCAATAGTACTAGATATATTTTTTGTTGTCTCTAAAGCAATATTTGCAAAAAAATTATTAAAGGCATTTGAATTTAAATTACATTCCTTAACTGTACTCTTTTTGTTTATACGTTTTGAATTAACTATATCCCAAGATGCTTTTGCCATGTTTGTGCTACGAGAGATGTAAGACTCATTGGCATTTTTTTTGAAGTATTCAATTTTCCTCCTATAAGACCATCTGTATTCTTTTACTTTAGCATTTAAGCCTGTCAAATTTGGATATTGCTTTTTTAAATAGTAAAGAAAATTTAAGTTTTCGCGCATTTCTCGTAGTTCGTCGTTATACCATACTATTTTTGATTTATCAGAATTTATACTTTTTGTTTTAATTGGAATAGCGACATCAATTTGTTCAACAAGGGTATTCAAAAAAATTTGAAATTTTTCGTCAGTATTCATTTTTTTGTCATTAACGAAATTCCAATCGATTTTATTTAAGTTATTATACAGAGTGTTTAATCCTACCTGTGTTACATGCCTATACCTTATCTTATTCTGCTTTGGTGGTTCTTTAACAATATCTAACTCTAGAACAATGGCCTTATGATCTGACAAGTTTGTCTCAACTGCATAGGACGTGTTATGAAAAGAATGAAAATTAATGAGAAAATTATCTAAACAGTTGTTTCTCCTTGTTGGTTCATTAATTAAACAATTAAAACCAAATGAATTTGTAAAATCGGAAAATTTTAAATGTTTCAAAGTGTCTGAATTAAAGTGTACGTTAAAATCACCAGTAATTATCACTTTCTTATCTAAGACCCTGATTAGTTCGAAAAGTTTTTGCAATGTGTCTAAAAAACGATTAAAGTCCCCATCGGGTGACCTGTACAAAGTTATTATAATAATATTGTATTGGATAATCTTTATGGCCGAAAGTTCGCATATCATTTCATGGGAAAGTTGTACCACCTCATCAAGAGGCTGAAAATCAATATTATTTTTTACTAGAATCATAACACCTCCGTGCGCCCTTTGTATTCTGCTGAATGAAGATGCTAGGACATATCCTTGAATTTAAAAAAATTCAATTTCGTTAATAGAGAGCCAATGCTCGCTAAAACATAAAACATTGTAACTAGTTTGAAAACAGTTATACAGATCTAGTAAATAGATTTCAATTTCATTTCTTTTATTGTTTATAGACTGAATGTTAATGTGAAATATTGAGAAGTTATCCCCCACTGATTTGTTCGTTAACGGTACCGGGGATGTAGCAGGCTTCTCCTCTGAAAATTTTGACTCTGGAACGTAAATCTACGTACAGCGGCCCCATCAGGCCAAATATCAGGGTTATACACATGCTCCACTAATTCTTCGGGGAATGAAACTTTAAAGCTAGATTGGTATACGTTGCTTTTTACTAGAGTACAGCGGAAAGGAATATCTGGTGCCGTCGTTACAGACAGACAGGCAGACTGAAAATTTAAATCTCGACGTTTCATGACATTCAAAGCATATTTCACCAATAAATTTTTGAATTTTTTTTTACGATTACTGTACTTCCACCCTACCACGCGGATGTGGAAGTAAAAAGAGATACAGATGTTTGAAATTTTTCAAAAAGGGGGGGAGGAAATTAAAATTGTTAAGAAGAAATCTGAAAAGTACAGGTAGGTTTTTTTTTAGAAATTTTATTTTTCCTCAGTGATTTTTCCATGAAATGCAAATCTGCAAGGTTTTCTCAGAAAAACAAAATAAATTGAACGGGAAAATAATTATTAAAAAATATTTTTTTTAATCTCAAAAAAAATCACACAAGGAAAACAAAGTTTTCTTAGCATTTTAATATTCTTATTATGTTCCGTGATAATGCATATATTATATATAAAGAGCAATAATATAAAGCGTATATTACATATAAAAAATAAAGTCAATATTTTTACTTCCTTCGCACACCGAAGGGTAGTATTGTATTTCTGTCTATACTTGACGGAGAACAGTCAAATTTGGTAGGTAGCTGACGATACTGCCAGCGAAGAAATGGTTAGACTTTCACTGGAAAATATACAGGATGGACCGTCTAAAGGGAATAGATAATGAAAAATGTATTTTTCGCTCAAGTTTTAAATTTCCACGTTTCATCACACTCTAAACCTTCTTCAAAACTAAACAAAATTTTGAAAAATTTGTAATCACTTCTACTCCATTACGTGGATCTGCAACTAAAAATGTGACAGATGGCAATAATATTTGGCACATGGTTAACATAATTGGCACGGAAGACTCTAATATAGTTTTATTAAAAAATATAGAGGGTGGTTGTCCAAAGAAATAATACAATCATGGCGGAAATTTGTAAAGGTATTTAGGCAAGCCTTCCATATTTGGCACCTTTTATTCAATATTGCATTTTTGCTGTCGAATGATCACCCTGTGTATTTTTTTTTTACCAAAAGTTATCAGGTTCTCTTTGTAATAATAGTGATAACTACTTTCCGATTATAATTATTATATGTTGTTTGGTAATTAATATTTTTTTAGGGTGACCGCCCTCTATAAATAAAGAGGGAAGTTCTGTGTAAATACCTTTACCGATTCTTATACATCCGTAGAAAAACGGTCGATTTTTCACGTAAAAATTATATAAACTCTCAAAGCTCTTATTTCTGCATAACAAATAGAAAAAATACATTCTTCCTAGTTCGAAAAATTGGAAAGATTCTGATGTAATCAAATTTTCCAGAAAATTAGTCTGAAAATTGTATAAAAATAGTCAAAATTGATTAAAATGTCCGACTTTTTTTAATTTCTACCTTTTTTGGATAAATGTGTGTTTCAACAATATAAGGCATGAAAGAAAATAATATATTTATATCGATGTTGTATAAGATTATTAATTAGGAAATTAAATATAAAGGAAAATTATAAATAGATTTAAATCACCTGTTAAGAAACTTCCTTTGACATTGGATGCGTATGATTAATTTTCTGTCATTGCAATTTGTAATTAACCTAGAAGAACAAACAGTAACCTACACAGTTAACAAATTATGACTACTATAGAACTAATATGAAAATGAAGCACATCTTTATGTTACCTGGGAAGAAAAAACATACAGTCAACTTCAGGTGATGGATATCAAATAAACATATATTTTTTATTATATCAGTCCCAAATTTTGTTTCCTACAATTTCAAGAATTTAGAATTAAATAGGTAATAAAAAAGATATAAAAATCATGTCCAAGGAATATTTCATAATAATCATAAAACATGTTTAAACGTAAATTACACGAAGTAATATAGCTTGTTTCCTTTTGTCTGAAATAAACCAGTTATAAATGTATAATTTAATTAAATCATGTTTTATACCTATACCGAATATTCACCTGCTAGATACGGTTAGAAACACATCTAACTGTCTTACAGAGTTAGCCATAGCTAGTAAATTTACTTCAACCCAGCACGTTCTTAAAATTTTTCTGATTTGGTTGACTAACGACCTTTCTAACTGATGAATAAATAAGTTACACGTTATTAATTAGAGAAATATTGTAAACTGTGTTATAAAAAAAAACAAGTCAACTCAAGTAACGCCAACAAACGTTGTAATATTGTCAAAGTCGCCTACTTACTGTTTTGATCTACAACCTGATTAAAGCAAATACTATTTTAAATTTAAAAATTGATGTGCACCACATTATTGGCTATATTTCCTAATTGGAAAACCAGGTTTATATATTTTTAGGTATGAGACGGTCAACGAAATAATCAGAAACTTGTTAGTTTCGCATGAAAGTTCGGTAATTAAGTATTTTAAATATTTTATAGAACATGCAAAAAAGTAAAGTATTTATTTGTAAACATTACAATCTTCATCCGGTTTATTGAAGATTTTACATAATGGTTCAACATTTTGCAGTGTGCGCTATTAATATTGCAACACCCTGTTGTTATGGAACGCGTTACCCGATCTACCTAACAATTTTTTTTGAAATAGGTAGTACTTGATGAGTTCTATTTGAGAATTAAAAAAAATCATATTTTCATGGCCTATTACGTCCCCTAAATGGGTAAAAATTTCAAGATCGACTGTTAGGCATTTTTAAATCGGAGAAGTGGATAGCATCATCGATTCGTAGTTGTTTCAAATAGCCTTAAGCAAAGTTTTAACTCGGTAAATTATTCACTTTTCGAGTGGACGTGTATAAAAGTCTGATATGAAGTAATGAAACAAAAATTGAAAAAGTTGTCTTTTTAAGAACATAAACAACATCAAATAATTATAACAACAGTCAACACTACTTTAAAAATGAATCACCCTATGCATTTTCCATAACGCCGTTTCAAATTTTGACCGGTTCTCATTAACTGTTGTGGTGTTATTTACTTGAACTCTCGGTCAATCCTTCTTTTTAATACGTCAATATTTTGTGGTCTCGTGCAGTAAACTTTTTCTTTTAAATTTCCCAACAAAAAAATCTAGAGGTGTTAGATCTGGTGAACGTGACGGCCAATGTATAAGAGGGCTATTCCGTCCAATCCATCTGTTCGGAAAATTTTCCTTAAACCATCTACGTACAACAACCGAGCACTGTATAGGAGCACCATCTAGTTGAAGCTGTTTTCTTCCTCATTTAGTATTTACTTCTAGAAAATACCAAAATCTGTGTTGAAGAAATGACGAAACCTTTCACCGTTTAATATTATAAAATTTCTCTGCCTGTCTTTACAATTCTCTGCGTGATTTTTTTCTTAATAGAAACTTTGGCTGTTCCACTGAATATTGCGTTCATCCTGACCGTCGTCTGATGGATTGGTTCACGATCTGGATCTCTGCCATTGAAATCTTCAGCAGTTTTCCTCATTGATCGAGCATTATCATCAACTAATCGAATACTCTGTATTCTCTGGGCTAAGTTCAAATTTGCCATTTTGAAAACACTTAAAAATCTTGAATTCTGTTCCGAGAAGCTTGTTTAATAATCGATATTTTTCAATAATCTTGACTTGACAAGGACTTGACAAGGACAAACAAAATAAGATCTTCACAAAGCTCACTATCTATAAGATTCACATTTTGGACAATTGATATCGTGACACTGAATTTTGCAGAATTAGGCGCAATTATTCGTTTAGATGGAAATGTGGTTGGCCAATGAGGAAAGTTCTTGAATAATTTAATCGGTAAACCTTCAGATCGCCAACCATTTGACGAACTTGAGAATAAATTGAGATTGATTTCCAATCATTGTAGATTCAGAATAATTTTAAAAAGTGTTTTGCCCTCCCTCTCTTCGGGGCCTGATTATTAAGGATATCAGTCGGGATAAAATAAGAATAGAAATGATTCATCAAATGTTTCGTAGCAAGACCCTGCACCTTGCCCCTGCCCCAACCCCTATTCAGGGGTTGAAATGACCTCTAATGAATGAATGAATCTTAAAAAAAATATCAATAAATCTAAAATAATTCTATTTGTATTATTTCTATTAAATCAATGATAAAAAAGCGAAAATAAAATAAAATTTAAAAAAATCCATATTTGTCATGACTTGAAACATTTAAATATTTTATTTTCAGATTTCTTAAAAATATTTTTGATATTGTGGGGATGATTTCATCCCCTTCGAGGACCTAGGGTGAATTTTTAACCCTTCTTGATAGAAAATACATAATTTCGATTTTTTGATTTAATAGAAATAATACAAAGATAACTGTTTTTAGTTTTATTGATATTTTTGAATTTTGGATCATTTCAACCTCTGAATGCAGCGTTATAGCTATGGGTTGACTAGGCCGGCGGCTGCCAGGGGCGTAATCCTCAGGGAAGCGTACTATGCTTAAATGTATACATAACTTAAATTACAATTTCAAAATTATTGTGTTGTTTCCCCTAGAAAATAAATCTTGGGAGGACGCATAATTCAAATGTTGCCAGGGGCGCTCATGAGCCCTGCTACGACGCTGCTGAATAGTGGTAATTACTGAACATTTTCAAAAAACCAAAAACAATCCTTGTTCTGGTTTTTAATAGAGATTAATTTGAGACCTACTAAACCTTTTTACGATTTTTCCCAAGCTCGCAATCAACAACAGGCGAAAAACTGCTTTTTTGCGGTTACGCTTTCAATCAGACATCCACAAATCTGTGTAGAAGTCTAACTTTGAGGAAATGTTATGTTTTCTCTTTGAAAATTTGTTGAGTATTAGAATGATATATAATTGGATGAATATGCAACTTTCTGAAACTATAAAAGCTCTATCACAATAGAAATAAATGAATAAATATATTACCAGAAGACGTTAGAAATTATTCAAACTTTTATAAAATACGTATTACAGATAAGTTTAAAACATATCTCATTTTTATATAATAATAAGAAATAAAATATGTCCATTATGTACAGTACAACTGTTATCATAATATCATTTTTGACTTAAATTATCCTGCTCAATGAAACCCAAAGACAATCAAAACAAAAGCACTTACCGATATAGCAGTAACACAAAATTTTAGTCGCACTGAAGAGACATAGGTGTCAAAACACGTGTCAGTGGATGTTCTAAAGTTCTGTGTTACTGTTATATCGGTAAGTGCTTTTGTTTTGATTGTTCTGATTTCATTGATGAGGATAATTTAAATTAAAAATAACTTTATAATGAACAGTTGTACTGTACATGATGGGCATATTCTCTTTCTTATAATTATTTGAGGAGATTTTGTAAAAGTTTGAACAATTACTAGTGTTTTCTGGTAATATATTTATTCATTTGTTTCTATAATGATGAATGTTATTATCTAGTCCAATTAAAGAAATATGATGCTCTGAAGATTATTTCCTAGAGCCAATACAACTTTGATTATTTCTTCTGTTTCTAAAAGACGACCTACTTTAGGAAAAGGTATTACGCAACCACTCGCTCCATAATTATTTCGGTTTTTAACCCAGATGAAGAAAGGAGGGATGTTACAAGTTTGAAGCTTTTGTCTGTGTGAGTGTGTCTATCTGTGGAATTTTAGCGCCAAGATGGCTGAACCGATTTCAAAGCGGTTTTTATGCTTCAAAAGCTGGTGTTTGAGAGATGATTTTTAGCCATTTTTGGCGGAAATCGGATATGCCGTTTTCAATATTTTCAGGTTTCATTTTTAAACACTGTGTGTTCACGTTGTGTTCAAAGAAATGGTAAAGGATCCGTATTATATTATATTATATTAATCTTTGTCTGAAATGTATTAAAAGCGTTTTTAAAAATATCTTGAACTTGATAGGTTTAAGACAATCTTGGAATAAAAAAAATTGAAAATAAAAGTTAAATTAAAAATTTTAAAAACCTCCGACACAAAAATAAACCTTTAAAAATGAACAAATACAAAACAATTGTAAGAATTATATGCACATTTTTTAAGATAAAATCTTGTCTTGACAAGTTAACAAACTACACGGACATTGATCTACGTAATCCACCGAAGTGGTACAGAAACCGGTAACTTAGTATCTATCCTGTTGAAAACGCACATCGTAAACTAAATCAAGATATGTGTATTACTGTAATAAATAATCAATAACTTTAAAATTAATCATTAATTAATAACGAGAGTCCGGATAAATGTGTTACATTCTAAATAAAAACGACGTACCGTCAATGTTAATAAACATACAGAAATCAGTCATGAATGAAATTTATATTTTATATGCTAAATAAGTTATGAGTAAAACCGTTTTGATCACCCATTCGAGGAAGTGATCTAGACGTTCTCATATAAATACCTTGTATGAACAAATTTATTCATCGATTAATACCTAATGCTTTAATCAGTTCCCACAATAACCGACGTACTTAATTGCACGTTTCGAAATCAAAACATACAGATTTGATAAGTATCAACGTTGTTATCGTTGATCCATCTGTGTATTCACCCTTAAAATGCCACGCGTTGTGGGAAAACTTAACCACACCGGAACCCTTTACCTAAACATTTAATATCCCCATTGACCATTGTCAGAATCCATAAAAGTACCATGTAGCCTCTCATCTCCCTAAGCTTTATTATTTGTTTAGTGCGCTATTATCACTAAGGTTATTGACGTTGTAAACTTTATTCATGTGTTAAATCAACTCCTCAGCGTTTCGCCGCACTTTATTGAAGACTTTATTCTGTATTTTTCTCCGCATTTGATTGGGCGGCTGAATTTCATAGGTCAATAACTATTAATGATGCTTAATAGCGTTTTTCTAAGAATTTTCAAGTTTTTTACGAGGTACGAAAAGATATAAAGTGATACTTTGAAATGCCCTACAAATTTACAATACCGTTTTCTGATCCTTCAATTGTCCGTCGTAAATTTGGTAATAAAAATCTTTTTCTTGTGAAGAATTGTTTCACAAGTTCACAATAAGCCAATAAATGTAGATAATTTATATCCAAGGTATATTTTGACGTTTTGTTCTCTCAAGATGTGGGAAAGGAGTAACAAATTTTTCTTAGGCATCATTAACGCGTTTTTTTGTTGAGAGTATTTAAATATAGTAAAATACAAAATTTAATAATCTTTTGGGCCACTGGATACAGTGGATAAGACAGGTCAACAATACAAACGTATAAGGAAACACAAAATTGATAAAATTAAGTATACAACCCATTGTAAGACACATTTACATTTCTACATTAGACTAGTATTTTAAGACTGGTGACATTTAAAAACTATCTAAGAGGTAGGTAAGTATGCGGTATGGTTAATTTATTACAGAGTTTCTAAGTTGTTTAGTGCCTGTGTGAACTCATTGATGGTATAGAAACAATTTTCGAGTAAAAATCTTTTGTCTTTTTTTTTAAATTGAAGAGATGTTAATTCTTTCATACAAGTTGGAAGTAAATTATATAATTTAGTGCCTGAATATATTGGTGACCTTTCGTATTTTGAATGGTAGTGTTTTATGGTTTGAAAATTGTTTTTGCCTCTGGTATCGAAGTGATGTATTTGAGCATGAGTTTGAAGGAGATCTTTGTTGTCATGTATGTAGGTTGAAATTTTTAAAAGGTAGGTACTTATTAGTGTTAAAATTTCACAAGAAATATCTGCAGGATGTTTGATAGTTTAAATTGAAAATTAATCTAAGGATAGATTTTTGTTTTATAAATATTCTGTTTGCCTTTGTAAATAGTTCCCAGACAACGATGTTATAGGTGCATTATAGAGTGAAATTTATCGTCATAAACTGATACGAGTGATTTTATGTCTAATTTATTTTTTAGAGATTTAATTAGAAAATGTATTTTGTTTAGTCTCTTAGCTGTGAAATTGATGAACGAAAATTGCGCATCAATCATTGTGCCTAATACTTTTGTTGAGTTGACAGTGCTTAGATGTTCGCTGTGAACAGAAGTTGAAGTTTTGTGCAGTTTGTAGGATCATTTCGAATTCAACACAAGTAGTTTTTTCTATGTTAATAATGAGATGATTTTGTAGGCACCAGTCACTGAATTCGTGTAAGGTAGTGTTGACGTTTACAAATAATTTTTCAGAAGTTGTTCCGGATAAAATTATAGAATTGTCCTCTGCATATGCCTTTCCCTTTGTAATATTGTTGGGTAGGTCATTGATATATAATAGAAAAAGTAGTGGACCAAGGACGCTACCTTGCGGAGTTCCAGTATTCGTCTTGTACATGTCTGATTTTACATTACCTTGTTTTACATGCAAGCGTCTATTAGTGAGGTAAGAGATTAAAAGTTGGTTGATGTTTCCTCGTAAACCCAGGCTTAGAATAAATTCGACGTTAAGCGTGTCAAAGGCTCGGGTTAAGGTCAAAGTTAAGTATATTATATTATTGTGTACCTATAGGTATTGTCTAGTTTAAGACATTTGGAAGTATTTTTATTGTGGATTGTCCATATTGAATAATTGTTTGGTGCAATTCAGTTTAGTTTTCAGAACAGGCCTGTAGCCAGAAATTAATTGTAGGCGGTACTAATTCCTTCATAATTTAGAAAAATTTGCACAATGGAACTATATTACATATATAGGTCATGTTGGAATTTCTCCATGGGGTGCCCATATTTTCACAGGGGGTTCCGAGCACCCCCTTGCACCCTCCTGGCTATAGACATGTACATAAGTTTTACTGAACACTAAACAAACTTTCAGTTCTTTAACACTCAGGTGCAGATATTACTTTGGATTTATGTAATTTACTTCTATTTTGTAAAATTGTCCTGTAACTGGAGGATTCTTTTATGCAATAGATTCTTTATTATTTATTTTTTACAAAATTTTTGGACAAACCTATCATTATGTACCTAATAACCGATTCAGTCTTTTTGCCACGCATGTTGCAAGAAATCGTAAATGTCAACCATCACAAAAATTTCTTCAAGTTTCATTATAATTTAACATTACTTCATGTATCGGTACTTTGTACTGTGGACACTGTGTAACGTCCACTAATTTTGGACACTATATACATACATCAAATTACGTCATAATGACAATTTCTACGTAGCGACTTTTGATTGATTCTTTCTTTATTAAGCACCCCTTCTTAATCTAACCCCCCTTGGATGAGTAATGGATGTTGTCGGAGTTTTTTCAAATGTGTAACCTCTTCGCAGAGAGCCTAGATTTTGCATCCGGGGATTGTCTACTATGTGTGATGTGTTTATGTTAATAAGTCCTTTTTTCTTGAATAATCCTTAATTTTACTTGATTGACTTAACTGTAATGTAATAATAAAGAGCACTAATGCTGACTTTTAGTGACTTTTTTAAGGATGTTCTATCACTTTGATTACTCTGTAACCTTTTAATATGTATTACTTAAATATATGAAGATACTTTACGGAATATCAGTAGTTGTCGTCTAATTAAAACATATGATTATTTTTCAAAATTGCAAAAAATTATTTATCTAATCTTATGTAACAGTATCCATAAACAAATAGTGTGAGTAATCATTACACCCTAGTGATTTACTGTTTCACCAATCACCTTTAATTTCATGCCTAGCTCGTCCAATTGATGTAACGCGCAAAATAAAATAGAATGATCCATGATTATTGAGGGGAGGAAGGTTTGAATAGATTGGACGTTGTCAAACTATTATATGAATATTTATTGTTATAATCGTGGATAAAGTGTAGTATTCAACTTGCGGTAATGATAATAACACACGCAGAAGAAGTTTGCATCGCGAGCCGCAGGCGAGTGCTATAAATCATAATTACTTACATTACCGTTCGTTATATAATATACTATTACCTCCGCTGCTAATGGCAATGCACAGCCGTCTAAAATGTCAAACTTTAATGTCATGAAATGGGTTAAGAAATGTCATATTTTTTTGACGTTTGAAGAAAAAAAATATTATTCTCGAAAAATGAAATGATTTTTTTTGATCAAACACTTTCTCGACGCTAATTAATAATCAGTCACATAAAGAGCAACATCCGATTTTATACCACTTATCCTGCTGTAGCGTTAGTCATAAAAATACCATTTCCACTACTCTTGTAAGAGATTCCCATGAGATATACAACTAGTTAATAAAAAGGTAAAATATATTTAGTATCACTACCCATGCTGCTAGCGTTAAGCTCGAAACTATTTCTCGCACTACACTTTTAAATATTTCTTCTGGTGAGAAAAATGAAGCGAAATATATCTGCTATAAATTACAAAGTTCTGAACAAATAAAAGTACCAGTCAAGAAATTAATAATCGATATATCATGTTGATACTTCAGAATGCAAAATATAGCTGGAGGTAAAACTCATTTTGAAAACGTATAAAGATTAATATCCATCGACTGATATCAGGCATAAATACCTATCAGATTATGTTCAGAATAAATTAAACGGACGGACGTTTGAAATGTATTTCATAATTTGACCATCCTGACGTTATCATAACCTGTATATGATAAAATCCATTATTTATGAGTTCAATCAGATGCAGTTTCGTACATCTGCGTTATTTTTACACTTATTTTCGATGAAACAAGTTTACTTCATGTTATGTTGTTAAATGCTTTTAATAATATTACCTTTCGAATTAATTTTTGTGTCCTTATCATAAGCATTGCAGCTGTTTTAATCGACAACATGACACGAATTTGTACGTGAGATGCCAGATAGTATGAAACATTACCTTGTATTACAATGTATGATAAATATCCGGTACTTAAATCATCGCAAGAGGTCCTAAGTATTTTTATTTAAAGGAATTATTCTTATGGTTTAAGAGTGTAAAAATATTGTTAAACTACAGTTTATCTTTTTAAAAAGTTATGTTAGGATTATATGAGATAAATTTCATATATCGAATATCGAATACTTAATATGAAAAAATAAAAATTGAATTTGTCTATTCTCTATTTGTATATACTGGTAATCAACAGTAGTATCTCTACCTGTACCTAGAATATATTGCGTGACAAGACACATCATAAACAAAACAATTGTTAAATTTCAAAGTTATTAAACATATTTAAAAAAATAAAAATCGGTAAAGGTATTTGCACAGAAATTCCCTCTAAAAAATTATTAATCAAAAAACGACATATGAGAATAATAATTATTGAAATGTTAAATATTAAATAAAAAGTACCAAATAGAAAAGTCATCTTTACAAATTTCCAAAATAGTTGAACTATTTCTTAGGATGGACACCCTGTATATTCTTCAATGAAACTACAATAAGTGTCTTCCTTGAAACTGTGTTAACTATGTGCCAAATATTATTGCCATTTGTTACGTTCTTAGTTCCACATCCACGTGTGGAGTGGAGTGGAAGTATTAGCAGTCAGTCAGTCAGATAGACTGACGGAATTGAAAAACCTTTATTTTTGTAATCTACGTGGTCTCAAATGTAGAAATCCGAAGAAGTCTGGCAGGGTGCTTTTTTCTCGAATACAAGGCGTAGAAGTGCCACACGAAAGAATTTTTCAGAACTCGGACTTTTCCCTTCTGACTTAAAACTCAGAATTTTGACTTAAAACTCAAAATTTTGACTTAAAACCCAAAATTCCGACAACTCGGAATTATGACTTTTATCCCAGAATTCTGACTTAAAACTCGAAATTTTAAGATAAAAGACGGGGTTTAGTGACATTATTGTATGTCTCCTCTTCAGTAATTCCCATTTGAACGACATACCCGTAGTTCTCGACTGTTTCACTCGCCTTCCCTAGTAATTCGGCATTTGTTTCATATTTAATATATGTAAAGACTTCCTTTTTCACGCCTAGCTCTGGGAACCTTATCTTGAAGTGTGTACTTATTACTTTCCCAAGTGTGTCTTTCTTTTCCATACATAGCAACAGATCCTTCTCTTCACTTTCCCACACCGGATTACTTGTCGTCTTCTGTTATCTCCATGGCTTGGGCCTAACCTAACCTTAAAAATCTTCTCGTTTTAAGTCAGAATTTTGAACCAAAAAATTTTTTTTCGCGTGGCCCTGCTACGTCTTCGTACTTCCCTTCGGTATTCGCGGGAAGTAAAAATGAAAATATAAATATTAGTTTTGGTTTGGAGCTAGCAATCATACATGACGCACAACGCCGCAATTAAAAAACTGGCTCCTTTCGTCTCAGTTATATTGAAATGGCAGTAAAGAAGTGAACTTCTAATGGGGAATATTAAAACTTAACGAAAAATAGGGCGGTGTGGTACGAATAGGAAATTTGTTGGTTGTTGCACAGGAAAAGACGACAAATTAAAAATCTGCTTATATTAATTCACTAGGATGGTAGCATCGATACCGGTCACCCATGCTTGAATTTAAAATGTTGGAATTTATTTAAAATTTTGGCTGCAGTAAAATTTTATGAATGGGTAGAATAATTTAGATAAGTAAAAGCAAGAAAACAGAAGGTACGAAAAGAAAAAGGAGATGGATAACAAAGGAGAAAAAAAAATTAAAGTTGCAGTACTCCGACAAGATAAGGAAAGAGAACGTAGTTTTGCTTCAACAGGCTGCTAAAAAATCAACCACGCCTGATATGATGGTAATAGTCTATGATTTTAAAACATCCTTTTAAAAAAAATTTCGTCGGGTTAATTAAATCTTATAACCTAATATGGATATTGAGGTCGGTGTAAAAATGAAGAAACAACGAAACCAAACGTATTTTTACCGAGTTGAATATCGATTTAGATAATAAGGTTCACCAGAGACTTGGTGTATTTCATAAATTTTAGTTATCTTATTTTGACGGCTGTTTCATCTCTTCATATTTACATTTCTTTTTATGAATTACTTAAGTAGTCAAAATTTGTTAGATCACATATGTTTATCATAAACTAACAAATATTTGCCACTATCATCAATCACTGATTAAAGAAATATTTCTATTAACTACCGGCCGTCTTCTATCTTATGTTCCCACAGAATCATAGAGAAATAGAAATATCTCCTTTAGTGCCGAAAGTAAAATTAACCACAATCAATGTAGCTGCGAACAAACAAACATTCCTATACATTTCTTCAATATAACACTAATGTCACTTTTATGTTTCTGTGAACGTCTATAATGTTTCTTTTACTTTTATTACTTAACGTGTTTTTAAACGGTCTGTCAATGCTAAATATTCTATTACCATATGCTGACTATTTTTTAATGTCTCTTTCTCTGCCATGTAAAGTTATCCGTATATGGTGCCACTCGTTTCAAGAATTCTTCGGTAGCTCTGTCGGTACCAGTCAACAAACTATCTTGAAACACCCACCGAACAAGTACATTCTGAGCCGATAATGTGTTTTATACATTCACAGTCCAGGGCCTACGGTACCGATGGTCTTCGGTATGGTAGTAAAACTTTTTATCTTCGCGATAATATTGATAAAATCCGGTCTTCCAAATAAGCTTGTAAAATTTATCAAGTGGGTGATGCCTACTTATACTTCGGAGTTTTCACATGCCGAAAAAAGTAACATAAAAATTTAAGACATTTCAATTCTTCAGATTCTTCTTATCTTGAAATCAATACAATAAAAACTTAAGGTAAAAAAAGCTGTTTGCTCGTACTATCCTTCCCACAGCCGTCATTAAATCTAGTTATAAAACTAATCTAAAACAAATGTCAACCTTTTTCAACATTATTTATCGACGACATTAAAGTCTGGCAGAGCCATTTAAAACAAACCGCAACTGATTTCACAAAAACATGTTTATTACATTATAATTATTTATCGGTTTTATTTGGTTTTGCAACATTTACAAGATAGGCAGTAGTAAGCAGAAGTAAATGCAATAAATATAGTTTCCCGTTTGCTATATTTATACTTGCAAATTCTTACATTTCATATTGCATATTTTCTAGTTATTGAAATTTAATAATAGCACATTGTATTAACAAATTGCTACTGGTACTGATAACACGGTAAAAATTTAAGAACAATTAATTGATCGGCTTTTGAGTCAGAGCAAATTAAACAAAAACATCATTGGTTTCTTATTTAAATTTTATTTATTGTTATTATTATTATTTGTCGAATAGACGCTGAGAATGACCAGAAATGGTTCACGAAAGGGTATTAAATAATTATTACGATTAACAAATTAAACTAGTCAACGGATTATTGTAACATTCAAAATGGTTTTATTCTGTCAGTAGCCGACTGGTCATATTTTCTTAGTATTTAACTATTCTTTTGTACACACGTAATTAACATATTTTATTAAGTGTTTTTAGTAGTGACATGTGGGGCAAATCTCCGGAAATCCAAGTTAATATTTTGGTATCCTTTCGATAAAATTTAGTATGCTCTCGAACCACGAACTTTTTTGAAAGTACGATAAATTCTTTACAAAGATACAGCGAACTTCTTCGACAGCATCATGAGCTTTTTTCAAAAGCACAATGAAATTAGAACGAAAGTACCACAAATTTTCTTTGAAAGTAAGAAGAGCTTGCTTCGAAAGTACCAGTAACTTTTTCACAAGTACCACGAATATTTATTGGACAGTACAGTATATTTTTTTCGAAAATATACAACTTTCTTTTTCGATAGTATGAATTTTTTTTCGAAAATATGCACATTTCTTCCCTCGGATTTATATACATTTGTGCAACATTCTTTTATTCAAATACAATTAATAAACACGTTAACTATACATATAATAAATATGTCAATAACGTGTCTTGACAAAAGAACCTAAAAACCAAGAAGCGGATAAAGAAAAAAATTACCGCCGAAGGGATTTAGAAACAAAATCAAAAAATACAACCTGTAGAGTGTTTTCTTTCAGATATGTTTAAATGAAATATTGTAATTTCAATAAATATATTGCATTGTTTCGAAAAACTATATTTTTTGGAAAAATCAAAAAATTTAAACCTCTTTTACAAATATTCAAATGGCTATTTTTAAAGCTATAATTGCAATCAATAAATGCCAGGAACGGCAGTTGAAAGATAATTTATTATATTTTAGTACCCAATGGAGATCATGGGAATTTCGTTCACTAAAGCATAAAAAAAATTTGCTTTAATCAAAAATCATTTTTTTTCAAAATCTACATCTAAATTCTTCATCGAAGAAGCGATAAATTAGGTCGTATTCATTTTTTTATCGGATGCATTATAAGCGAGTTACTTTTCATAAGTACCTACGTACTTTTTGAGGACTATGGGCATATAAGGTTAATTTTCTTCACAAAAGAATATGACAGGTTTGAGATTAAGGAGTCTTTAACTTTATATGAAATATTTTTAATATAACACGAAATATTTTTAAATCATTTGTGAAAACAGAGCGTATTTATTTCCTTAAACAGGCGAGAATGGATCATAGCCTCAAAATGCTGCATCTCGCTCTTTTTCTTTTCTTTGAAAATAGATGTTACTATCGGAAATTTCATGAACGTTAAAAAGGCATCAATTAATTTTTCGCTAAAATGCATATTTCTTGAAACAGATGCAAAAAAAAACAATCTTTCTTCTAAACTTTCTTCTAAAATTTTGCTCCTAGACATCGTTTTTTAAAAGAGTTAAAAGGAACGAACAATGATGTTTTTTTTTGCCGCCTTATTGACCTATATTAAATAGTTATCAGAGCGATTCGATAAGACCTGATGCAAAGTAACTCACATTCATTTTACAATTACTTCTGAATTTTGAACATCGAGTATATGCAACGGATGCAGTTTTGTTCTTATATTTGTAGTTACATATGAGGATTAACGATATGTTATATTCAGCTGATCAAATTGATTATACAATGCATAAATGTATCGAGTAAATGCATTAAATAATTGTAAATAAACAAAGGAAACATATTAAAACGGTACAGCTTAACTTTATTGAGCATGCGCATAATTGGGTGCACGAGACGCTAAAAGTAAGCGTTCCAGAACTAATACTGTCTGGTGTTTTAAGCATCTGGAAACAAATCTTCCTTTTACCGTTACCGTGTATTTTAGAAACAGTGTGCATTATAATGATATTGTTTGTATTCATTTATAGAATAGACCTATGTAACTTTTGGCTTAAAATTATACCATTACAGCATATTTTAAATATAAGTTTTCACTTGTAGGCTATAGAACATGTCCAAAATTAAGGGGTAGATCCGATGGAAAAGTATGCCAAATTATTGTTGTGATAAAAGATATTAACATTTATTTTACCCCAAGTTTTACGAATTTTGGAGCAATGAAACATTTTTCGTTACTTCAATTTTGAAGGTACATCCTCTTAAAACATCTTAAAGTACACATTTCAAGCTTTAAAAATCAAATAACGCGATTTAAACCAAAGTAATAGGTGGTTAAAGCTAGTTATACATATCAAATTTTATCACTTTCTCAAGATTATGAAATTTTGGAAGTGTACATCTTCAAAAATAAATTTTTGAGATTTCTTTTCACTCATCGTATCTTTTTACATATTACTTCAAGAGTAAAATATGTGAAAGTTTCAGATTTTTATTTTAAAAACTGTAGAAATGGTAGAGCTTTTACCGATTTCATCGAAAATCTCTATGTTCCGACTTCGTATATGTACTATTCCTACATTCATTTTTATATTTGAAAATATGAGAATCCAATAGCCACCGGTTTCTCGTTTTGTTGAGCTCAATATTATTAATTAATTCAAAAGTTGCAACAAATTCAGTGTAGCGCGTCCATGACCGCGCACGTTTCGCGAGCCGTACTTTCATGTCGACACGTTCCATTTTCGTGCATTAAAATAAAATCAGAAGTCTACATTTTTGATCGTACAAAAAAATTTCATATACGTTTTCGATGTGAAATTTCCCCCTCTATTGCTAATACTATTAGTTTTTTGACATATTTATTTTATTTTTCGAGTTATTGGCCAAGACCCGAGTTTCGGCTAATATATTATTTTTTTAGGGGTCGCTGGCATCTTACAGCTGTAAACTTTTTTTATTGTATTCTACACCAACAAAACTACCTTTTCTGAAAAATTCAGTCATATAACATTTAGTGACACCTTAAAACCCCATTCAAAGTTGACCATTATTTGTCATATTTTACAGCATTTGCTCTCATACATTTTTTCTGTTAATTTTAGCACACGATTTACGAAGCACATCTATTCAAAACAAATCACGTTTATCTACAGTGTGGACGACTTTAATGAAAAAATTAAAAAAACAACTCAAATTGATTCGAAGCAAGCTGATGAAGATGCTGATGTATGTATTATTAACACTGCTAAAGAGAAGACAACACAATCAGTCAAGGGAATTGTAGTTGGCTAAGATGTGGATGTTCTGATTATACTATCATAATTACCAGATAAATACAATCATGTATTTTTATTGAAATCGAGGTGGGAAGGTGGATGCAAAATTGTACAGTCCGAGCAGCTTTCTATATCCACAGTATCAGAATTTCATTGGCTTAATACACGGATTTAGTGTTTGTCATATCACATTTTCATTTTTTAAAGTTGGAAAGAGAAATTCGTAAGTTTAAATAAAAAATTTCACAAAGTTAGAAAAGTATGCCAAAGTTTTTTTAACAGATAATACAAACGAGGAAAAATCGGTGCTGCAGTGAATCCATTTCAACTTTACTATATGATTCAAAAGCGAACGACAAGTGCCTAGCTAAATGTCGCTTACAATTATTTAAACGATTATTGAAGAATGCGACGTTTGCACTGTCGAAATTACGTCCAATAGCTGATACTGCTAGCTTACGTGGACAGCCAAGATATTTACAGGTCCAACAATGGAAGGGTTATATGTTAAATCCCCTCCAATAGGGTTGGAAGATAATAAACAATGAATTGATGCCAATTGCCATGACTCTTTACTTATATTTTTTTATTTATAAAAATATCATGTAGCTGCTTAAAAAGCTGTCATGGAAATTGTAGTTGCAGAAAGTTTGGTATCAAGTGCTCCATATTTTGCAAGTAATATGCAGGAATTAATTGCGAAAATGCAAATGTACCAGAAATAATACAAGATGCCGATCTTTATCGGCATCTTCATGTCGACAACGAAGTTGATATTACCATCGAAAGTATTAATATTGAAGAATCGACTTCTTAAAATTAATAATGTAAGTACAATATTTTTTTATAGTCACGAATAAAAATGTTATTTTTTGAAATGCGTTTATTTTTCACAATGTTTTCCTACAATATTTATTTATTTATTTAAAAATCAGTTTATTTTAAATGAATAAAATTTAATTTTGATATTATAAAGCCCAACCACAAATATTAATTTGTAATATTACTTTTTCGTAAAAACGTAATATTTATTTAGGGACGGTAAAGAAGCATTCGTATTATTATTAAATTATCTAAAAATTATATTTTTATTGCACAAAAATAAACAGATTTACTGAAAATTAAAAGAAAAAATGTATGAGAGCCAAGGAGGTAAAATATGATGTATGTGTTGTTTCCCATCTTGTAAATGGTCTTGTACTGTTAGATGGTTTATGAATAAAATAAAATAAATAAAATAAAATAAAATATGGCAAAAGAACTGGACAATTTGACTGGCGATATCTCGGTCACCGTTGGTCGTATGGAGCAGATATAAAAAGCAGTTTCTTTGTTTTTTCAAGAACCATTAACATACACCTATGATGCCGTAAAAAACAGTCATGGATGAATTACTGAAAAAAAGTGAATTTTCGTAAATTTTTAACTTGGTTCTTTAATTATTTTTAATCCTAAAAATAGGAAAATTTTCTAGCGATGGAAAATTTAATTTTCTACAAAAAAGTATTCTTGTAAAAATTTCCAAATTTGCGTTGTTTTTGAGTTATTTCGAAAAAAGCTAAAAAATGGGCTTATTCGGTTGGCTCTCAAAGACGCACCCTGGAGTTCAGTAGTACTTTTTTGGTTTTTAGGTGTCGAGCTAAGATATTAAACAATAAAATCCCTTTAACGCAATTGTTCCTAGCTAAAAGACATATTCAATATCCTATTGCGCACATAGAGAATTATAGTTATTTAGATAATTAGTTATGAATGGGGAAGTTAATCAGATTATAATATGTAATGACACAGACCTAAATAAGTTGATATACAATTTAAAAAAATAACACATGACATGTGCCAAATATTTCACGCTGGTTTCAATTGCTTTCGAAATGATATTTTGGCGCTCTCAAAAAAAAAAAAACAAAATCGGGACTCATCACTGAACACTACTTGATGTCATTTATTCGCCATTTGATCCTTTCATGTTAGCTCTACGCAGTGGCGTAGCGGACGGACCCGCAGGGCCCGCGGTGCGGGGGGGCCCCCAGCTCTTGGGGGCCCCAGAGTCTAGAAATTTATGACGCGAAAATATCACCGAAATTAAAAATTACATTCATCTTAAACATCAATATTCAATAGTCAATATTATATACAGGGTGTAATCAGTTTCATGTCATTAAAAAAAAACTGGTAATGGAGACCGACTAGACAAACAAAAAACCTTTATGACTTTTCCCTCTAGGGGCACTTTGAAAAAAACTGACCTGGGTTAACATATTAAATATTTTTTTTAATATTAATATAGAAAATAATTGAGAACCACTGCTTTTTTTGGTCAAAGGACTTGTAGTTCCCAATTATACTACTTTTAAATTGTCATAAAAAAGTGCAGTCCTCGGCGTCATACGCGGTGTCAAAGTAAAGGCTTTGTTTGGATCATCGACCGCCTTTGATGGACCGCCTCAACCGACCGAAGGCAATTATATAACTCGTTATCTTTTCCTGCACAACTGCAAGCAAATAATTGCCATAGAAGTTTAAACAGAGCATTTCTTTACATGTGTGTCTTTTAATTTGGAACAAAATATTGGATTAATGTTCATAATTTAGAATATTTAAATGTGATTTATTAACGTTTGTAACATAAATGAGTGTCCTGGGTTAAAAGCTTACCTAAGTAAATCATTCGAAATCTCTGCATCTGCATCAATACACAGTTCGGTACGTCGAATTAAGGACATACGTACTCCGTTCAACACTAAACAATAAACTATCAACTAACGTTGTCAATAAAGAAAAATAAAAGAAAAACTTGGTCCAAAATCCAAAACGAAATACAAAAAGAACGAACAAGTAAGTTGTGCCTGTACGTAATCAAGAATTAACGACTTGAACGGTAAAGTCAATAAAATAAACCTTAACTATAAAGACACAGTGACCCGAAATTCAAAAATAACAAATACAACGAACGGCGGGGCGGGTTGGACTTGTGTACATAACGAAACACCCCTTGAAACACCCATAGTAGCTAAAATATTGCACAAGGGAGAGTCAGAGTATAAGGCAAAGACACGCGCGACGATCTAAACCTACCTCAATATTCCAGCAGTTCTCAAAAGATTTTATTGAAAATTTGCGAAATTTTTGTTTATTTTTTTTTTCTCCAAAACTATAAGCTTTAGACCCCATGCTATATAAGGTTGTTTTGTTTGTCTTGTCGTTCCCTACACCCAGTTTTTTTAATGACATGAAACTAATTACACCCTGTATAAATATTTTAATATAATAATGGTTGATAAAAAAGTTATTTCGTACATAATCAATTTTAGTAGAGGCCTCGGATTTATCAAATAAATGGGGTATAGAACAAGAATTTCAAAAAAGAGAAAAAGGCGTGTAAAAAATTTTTTCATGAATTAGCAGAAGATGAACGACTTACAGATTCCGAAACATCTTTTAAAGTAGAGGTATTTTATGCCAACCTTGATATTGTCATTCAACAGATTGTTGGCCGATTTTCTGCGATGGGCGAAGTGGTAAAGAGATTTTCTTGTTTGAATCCCAAAACATTATCAAAGTTGAATGACGATCAGCTATTTTGAAGCTGAAAATTATTCTGAAGATTTATCGGCAGATTTTCCCGCGAACTTCTATTACTAAGAAATGTTTTGAGCACAAAAATAATAGAAATTGAGGATTCTTCAGTCTTTTATTTTGCTATATTCCCTATAAAAAATCATAAAACTTTACTGTTAAGTGTTCCAAATGTTTTCGTTACCATAAAATAATTCTTAACACTACCAGTTAATGTTGCTACAGCTGAAAGGTCATTTTCAAAATTAAAGCTTATTGAGACGTTTGTACGAAATTCAATGATACAAGAAAGACTGTCAGCATTATGTGTATTAAGTATTGAGAAAGAGAGAGCAAGGAAGTTAGATACTGATCACATCATCGAAGACTTTGTTGAAGAGAATGTATGCCGCTGCCGAAAAACTTTATAATTTAAGTGAGTTTTTTATTTTGTAGGGGCCCCGACCATACATTTTGCGGGGGGGCCCCGAGATTTTCAGCTACGCCACTGGCTCTACGCCTAATTACTGACGATGAAACATATTCTTTATAGGATTTTGCAAACAACAGAAAAACTATCTACGAGAACTAAAAGAAGGTGTGTAAAAATATTAATGAATTCTTTGCATTCTTTCGATAACCTGAATTCTGGTTATGCTAGCAAATTAAAATTTGTCAATTTCTTACAATTCTTATTGTAACAATAGCATCCACATAGTCCCCTACGGCCATGCAGATTCCTCTAGTATCTACATAACCCCCTACGGTCATGAAGATTCAGTTAGAAATGAGAACAAAGGCCTAAAATGAATTTATTTGCCTATCTTGTCTTAACATTTTTTTCATTCGGATGGATTACATTTTCATGAAAACTCTCATTCTGTTTCTTGGAAATGCTTAACCTTTGAAACGTTTTTCACCCTTATTCTGGAGATCATGAGAAAGACTTAAATCCAGTCATAGAGATGTTTCATGCAAAACCAAGACAATTTCCATGTATAAGTATGAAATAATTATATTTGACATTCTAGGGCCCCTACTTTTCACAATATACACTTCTCACTGTATGAGCTGTACAAAAAACTGCCCGATACATTTCTATGCAGACGATACGCAATTGTATTTATCATTCGATATTAAGGACGTTGCAGAGGCAAATGTTATAATGAACCGTGATTTAAGATCACTGATAAAAATGTCAGATGCACATTGTCTTAGTATTAATCCTTTAAAATCTAAGATTATACTATTTGGAAGAAAGAGAACACGTGAAAAAATTAAAAATAATTTGATTATATATATTTTGTTCCATAGTCTATATTTTATGTTTTTTTCTTTTTTTGGTTTTTATTATGACGTACTTTTTTAAACAAATGTACTTTGTGCTTTGTTATCTAAAATTAATAAATATTATTATTATTATTACTAATAAAAAATGGTTTCATTAAAAAGCTAGATCAAATCTAAAAGCACGAATGTTCAAAACATTCTCTAAAAGTTCCTCAAGTTAACCGAACTCTGTATCTTTTATAATAATGATAGTATACACGCAGACTCGATTTGAGATCCACTGTATATAATTAGAAATATTAATAACATATCTAGAATAAATGTATTAGATTATAGTAGGTATAATCTACCTATTATATAGTTTGCATTACGATTTTTCCCCATTTATCGACCCAAGCATGGAGATAAGTTGTGAAAATTAATAAATTGCGGTCAATATAACCACAAACCACAGTGTAAAATTTATGGAAGCCATCTGTCTAATAACTAATAATTTGTCTTACCTAGATTTGCGGTCATGCCTTCGAGATCCTTGGGCTTCCGCTTCCGCGGTCGTCCCTTCTGTCGTGGCGTCGTCGGCGCGCCGTTAAAGAAAGGAGGAACTTTACCGACTGGCTCTACCGACGTTTGGGGTGGCAGTGAGGGATGGTGGTGGAATTCGGGACTTGGGAAAGGGGGAGGGTAGTGATGCATTCCTGGAGGGAACATTCCCGGGGGCTTGGAGTCGGAGATCGGCATTTCAAAATGTAACCTGCAGAGCACTGAGCCGTTCCTCATGCCGAATTGATCACCTTTCGTAAGAATGGCGTTGCACTGTTCACAGGAAAAACAATGGATGTGGAACACTAATTCTTTCGCCCGCATCACGAACTCCGATGAGAGAATTGTCTCTTGGCACCTCGCACACCGCCTTATTCCAAATAACCTGAAATGAAACACAACTTCATGTATGTATACAAGGTAAAATTACTGATCTAGTTAATAAGTCGTTAAATTGCCATAATCAATATAAGGCAAATTATTAAATTCGTACATATAAACTAATTAACTAACAGCTTTGGGAGCGGTCAATTGTGCAAAGTTACTGTAAAATAGTGTTATGTGATTGCCCCAAAAGATTTTAGTTTCCAGATATATGGATTAACAAGTTTTTATTTTTTATATATTTCTTTACATACAGGGTGTCCCAAAACTCAACGTCATCCCGTGGAAGGCCTATAGAGTAGCGGCAGAATGACTACTAGCGCTTCAGTGAAGCATTTCCGAATTACTTCCTGTGACTTTTATATTTATGTATATGCGTCGATTTGTTTTTTCCTGATTTTGCAAAAATTTAATAATTGTTTGTTGCCGCGACTGTCATATACAGTACGTACAAACAATTCCGTAGTGAGTAAATGTAATGTTCTAGTGAATATTATTTTTTTGTTATGTTAAAACATTTTTTTGCGTAGGTGAGATGACATTTCATTTTTTGTAATATATTGTATATGTGACTAAACATTTAATTATTTATACTCAATGAAAATTTACCGTTGTTTAGAGTTTAACATTGACTTTTCTGTAGGGCCCTTCTTTGAGTAACAAGATGAAATTGATTTCGCGAAACTAGGGCTTAATGGGTGGTCCGATTTTGTATTATCTATTAAATGTGCAAATCTTTGAGCACTTATTCGCTTGCCATAAGGATCCCCCTGAGCTATTAAATTAATCAACAAAATTAGTATTTTCTCAGAATATTTTGAATTGTTAACTACACTCATATCTTGTATTTCATGCTTTGATCCACTTTTCCCTCTGCACCAGTTTATATAGACTTGTTAAAGGAGATTCTCATTTCGGAAAAATTGCCCGATCGATGATTTTTATTGAAACGTATTCAAAAAGGTGTGGAGAACAAAATATCAAAATGCCACCGCGGGAAATTATGCAGCATTTCCAGCGTGGACGGACGGTCGACGTAGCGCGAGTTGGAGCGTTAATTAACAAATTACTGCACATATTATATATGTTTCTTTCATAAGATTTTGTGTTCTTTCCAATAGTTTTGTTAGTTCTTTCATGCAAATTTAATTCAAAAAGTTATTCATGAAGTATCGTATTGCACCTAAATTGTTTAATAAAGAATTTTCCACACAATTTCTCGCGGTGGCATTTTGCTTTCTTGTTCTCCACATTTTTGTGAACACATTCCAACAAAAATCATCGATCGGGGAATTTTGCCGAAGTGTGGGTCATTTTTGTCTAATTTGACTCCCCCATGTGCAAAATGAATAAAACTTTATATTTTTAGTATTATTCGATCTATTTCCACAGTTACCCACGCAACAAATATATCCGCATGATTTTTCCATGATATTAGCCGGAGATTATGTTACACAATAACAAACACTAAACTGCTGATTTTGACAATGTCAATTGTAGCTGCGGAGTTCCCAATACTTGCCACTTTGGTGGCATTAAAGTAAACCCAGAGATTTGCGCGTTTTTAAAAAGCTTATAATAAAATATTTATTAAAAACAAGGATTCTCCTATTCTGACACAGGAATTAACTTTCTACTTGGCCACTACGAGCGCTAGCTGTCACGTACAGATAAGCTCCGCCTTTCTGCCAGTAGTCTATAGACCAGCTCATGACTGACTAGAATATCAAAATATGACCTTTCGCGAAAATCGACATCTTAGATCAGTTCTTCGCGTGCCACAGCTACAAAATTCCATATTTTAAGATTCTAATTTATGTTACGCAACCCTGAATAGCCCTGCTGTTGATCACAGTCCTAAATAAATTAATGGTGCCATACCTATCGAAAGAGAAATATTTTTGCCAGATCCATGAGTAAATTCTCTTTTATTGGCAAACTTAGACTCTTCATACTTAAAAAAAAATACCAATCTAACCTCGCAAGTTGTTTTAAAAAAATTGCCTATTTATTGTAGTTTTTACAATTCTATAACATTTTCTGTTTTCCTTTAGTAAAGAAGATATTGCTATTTTAGTGCTCATTGTGAAATTGAAGCACTTGTATTTATTAAGAACTAACAAAAACACAAATGAAAATAAAAAATTTGTTCAAATTAGTGTATTTATATTTGGGAACCGGAGGGAAAGCCACACGATGGGAAACAATGATAGATCCATCTCTGTGGATAAGTTTGGTCCAAATAATTTCTCACATCTCGTCCAGCTGGACAGCCGTCACTTTTATTTAAAAAGTGTTTTCATTCGCATTCCTAATTATTGAAATAATTTCACAACGAGCTAATTTTGCAATAAAATAGCAATATCTTTTACTTCCCTCGCATACCGAAGGGAAGTATTGTATTCGAGAAAAAATCAACTTTCGAGATTTTTTCGGATTTTCACGTTTCAGATCATGTAGATTATGAAAGTATAGGTTTTTCAATTCCGTCAGTCTGTCTGTCTATCTGTCTGTTGGTGCATTAACTAAAAAACAACTTGACGGAGAACAGTCAAATTTGGTAGGTAGCTGACGCTACTGTCAGCGATGAAATGGTTAAACTTTCACTGGAGAATATAGAGGGTGGACCGTCTAAGGGGAATAAATAATAAAAAAAGTTTTTTTTTGCTGAAATTTAAAATTTCTACGTTTCATGGCATTCTAAACCTATTAAAAAAAATTGAAAAGTTTTTTACCAACATTTTTGAAAACTTTGTTACCACTAGAATGGAAACAAAATTTTTTTTCGCTTAAATTTAAAATTTCCACGTTTCATGACATTCTAAACCAATTTCAGAGAAAAGAAATTAGAAATTTTTTTTACCAATATTTTTGAAAAGTTTTGTACAACTAGAATTGGCTCAAATTTAAAATTTCCATGTTTCATGACATTTTAAGCCTATTTCGGAAAAAACAAATTAAATTTGTTTACCATTTTTGAAAAAAATTTTACCACAAAAAATTGTTTTGCTCAAATTTAAAATTTCCACGTTTCATGGGATTCTAAACCTATTAAAGAAAATTGAAATATTTCTTCAAAAAAATTGAATTTTTTTTCAAAACAATTGAAATTAAAAAAAAGAAAATTGAAATTTTTTTTTAAAAATCTAACTTTTTTTTACCAAGACTATAGAATTGGCGGATAAAAATGATTTTCACTTAAATTTAAAATATCCACGTTTCATAACTTTTCCAAAAACTTTTGAAAATAAAAAATTTGCAAATTTTTACCCACTACAAAATATAAAACAGATGACGGAAAAAATTTGTTTTTGCTCAAATTTAAAATTTCCACATTTCATAACATTCTAAACCTATTAAAAAAAATGAAATTTTTTAACCACTACTATACTTCCACTCCACTACGTGAATGTGGAACTGAAAATGTGAAAGATGGCAATAATATTTGGCACATGCACCTTTTATAGTTTTATTGAAAAATGTACAGGGTGGTCATCTCAAGAAATAATTCAACTTGGTGGACATTTGTAAAGGTATTTGCGCAAGCCTTCCATATTTGGCACCTGCTATTTAGTATTGAATTTTTGCTGTCGGATGACCACTCTGTATATTTGTTTTACCAAAAGATATCAGGAATTCTTTGTAATAATAGTGATAAGTAACTATATTCCGATTATTATTCTCAATGTCATTTCGGAATTAATAATTTTTTTGAGTGACCACCATGCACAAATAAAGAGGGAAGTTATGTGTAAATACCATTACGGAGTATCATCCCGGTGCAAAAGAATTTTTTTATATCAGTTGCCAGATGAGTGTAGCGCTGTGACACAAGTGGTTCTACAAAAAAATTGAAGAATATTCTTGAGGTCAGTAGAAATAACAACGAATTTAGTATCTAGTCAGCTAGTGAAATAACTACAACGCAGTTCGGGTACGTCATAAAATATACAATGTAAGAAAATAAGTAAAATGAAATAGTTTGCTGACATATTTATAACCTGCCTATCTCAGTACAAGCAAAATATTTAAAATGCTTTTGCAACTATCTATATTACTCATATCATATCTAGTAGCAGTATACGTACATAGAAAGCAGATGTATTTTTTTAATTGGATTTTAAGGACTTAAATAAATTCGTTTTTCACGTTTGTTAGTAGGACCATAAGGAATATTCATAATTTTCTCGAACTGAAGCAAAACGATTACTTAATCATATTGTGATGAACATTCTTTGTGATCCTAGTAATAACTTCCCTTAAATAATTTTCCAAAAATAAATTTCGACTTATCTTAATTATTTTGTTAAAACGATAGTCCAATAAACATGTCACTTGTTGACAGTCTTTGTCTACTGTCAGAATGTCCTATTAAATTTAATAATGGTCCGACGAGTAGTACATATATTATAAATAAATATTAAACACTGTTTTCGCGATAATTTCTCTGGTTCTTGGTAATAGCGTCAACTGGATAAATAATAACAATAAGGATAAAGGATAGGGGCAACTTTTTGTATGAAGCTTTTTTATATGATTAGTAGGTTTCTAGAAAATTACATGTGAATAAATAGACTAATGAACTAATGTTATACGCATAGCTAGCTCCCTAATGAACAAAATAACTTTATTTAAAATGTTTTGAAATCAAACTTGAGATGCAATACGCTAAAACCAGGAGTGCAGATATTTTAAACAGGGACAAACATCACAATTTTGGGGTAAATAATAATGGCAGAAAGGGGTTGCCTTTACCCCTGGTATATTATGTAAAAATACATGTTTTCAATGTTTCTACTAAATCTATCATTTTAAGTATTGTTGTCATTTAAAATAGAAAACAAATAATTCTCTACCATAATATATTGTAGGTATACCAAATCGTATTTATAACACAATACAGAAAATGCATAATATATTCTTTTAAGTTGGGTACTTAGACATCCACGACCCACTTTTCACACCGGCTGATTTTGAACAATTGGGGTGACTGGAATTAAGCTTGACATAGTAACGTATGCATTGCTATGAGAACATTATTGTAAGTTCATTGTCAAAACACAGTAGGGTGTAGTTTTCTTGTCCGCATTTATGTTTATGGGGCATGATAATATATTTTATGGTTTTCCCTGTTACTTTACACGACAACTTATCGTGTACTTGATTTATTACATGATTAAATTAGGTTGCACTTGTTTTTTACAATAAATGTAACACAGATATAAGTTAAATGGCTGAAATCTCATTTGCTAAGCTCCGGGGAGTGACGGATAATTTGCTGTGAATTTCAGATTAATTTGTTACGAGATACGCAACATTTATAAACAAAAAGTCTGCACAAAATAAGAAGCTCAATAAATATACCGCTAATAATAGTAGATATCCACAAATAGTATTCCTCAGAAAGTCATCAACATGATGGAAACTCATTCTTCATAGTCACTTGATAAAGAGAAACTTAATCTCCTGAATAAAGGATTAAAACTTACACTCCCTTCGCCTGACGGAGTTTTAGAATATTTATAGCAAATATTGAACGTCGACTTCAGTACCAACCAGTCTCCTTTAAAGGTTTTGTTAGAGAGAACACAAAATATTTTCAAAATATTATTAATAATAAGAAAAAATGAAAATGAAATGAAATGAATTAAAAAAGCACTGTCCAAAGAATCATTACCATATCCAGATTTCCCATCCAACGCTGTTTAAACGAAAACATCTTGATACTATATTTACACTCAGCATATTGAAATAATTGCTCATAGAATATTTTTTAATAATATAATATTTGAAATCGGCTACTCCAATTTGGTAATGGGAGTGGCCGATACCAAAAAAATTTACTTTATTAAAGCTTTATATAATGAAGTTGGTGTAGTGGTGATGGTGGCAGATGTCATAAAAGAAATTGAGAACTTAGCTTTTAGTGTAAGTATACACCAAATCTCAAATTTCTGGTCTAGCTTTGTTTTACTTATTTATCCCTATTCACCCTTCTTTACCCCCAAACACTTCAACGGAACAACCTCAGAATATAAGCTTGTTCCAGATCGCGTTATAATTCATAAGTGTTGCGAATATCTAATCAATATACAGGGTAATGAAACATATTCTTTATAGGACTTTGAAAACTGCTGAAAAAATACCTATCTACGAGAACTAAAAGAAAAACTATATGTAAAACTATTAATGAAATCTTTGCATTCTTTCAATAACCTGAATTCTGGTTATGCTAGCAAATTAAAATCCTAAAATGAATTTGTCTAATTTCTTTTTTCCAAGTGTACCAACCACACCTACATACCATATAGTTTCTTAAATTTCATCAATTTAAGTCGAGGTTGAGCGTGGTTCTATTTTTTTTTATAAAACGACGGTTAAGCAACGGTTATTTTAAATGATCTATGTCCAGTTGTTAAAGGTGATGACTCTATTTAAATAGATTTATTTGTTACTTTGCTATTCGCGTTCTACCTATAACGATTTTAATGGGAATATTACTCAACAAGACCTCGATAAACTGTAAATATAAAACTCATCTTATTTATGTGTCATAAAATGCAGTTGCAATTTAATTTAGAGTAAAACTATATAGAAGAGTTATGAAAATAGCACCTCATATTTATGAGTTAAGTTATATTTAAAATAGCTCCAATAAATTTAATTCCCCATGGATATAGTATATTACACTTGATAAAAAATAGTAATTTTCCTATTAATGGTAACATATTAACATGTAGTCATAAACAATATTCGTATATTAAATCAGGTTGATTTTGTTGTTTTTTATTGTGTGTAATTTGCATGCGAGGTAAACTTGCAGCAGCCTAGTTGTATTATATTTATTTTATATTACATACCTATATAGTCATTTTGTTGATAATTTAGTGCGAATTCTATTGACATATTCAAACAAGTTACTTAAGTAAATGTAACAAATTTGCATACGTCAGAACATAAGTTCTCAAGTTAACTGTCTGTCTGTAGGCCGGTGTCAATCGGAATTAGATTTCCTGTCTGATGTGGAGGAGAAATGAAGCTGCTCGACATTAATTGTAACGGTTCAGTCTAATAAATTATTCCTGAACACTTGTAAATGTTCCATTGCATTTTTGTAATGGCACTTTCAGCGTAGATATGTAGATTATAGTAACAGTAATGCTGTATTTTGTTGTGCGGATTATTACACTTAGTTTTTGCGAATATTTAGTGCTCCTAAGGCTGCAACGGAAACCATAAGTTTTATAATGCATCTATTGTTGTTGCAATAGTTGTGCCGTACTTATTCAAGTTAGTAAATTGAAAACCTGGTTCAAATTGTTCCATATTATAATATGTTTTCATTACATTAATAATAGTACAGTAGCCGGATGGCTTTTTCGCTAAGCCATCGTGCTTCAGAGATGTTTATCGTTTTTGCAAACGATAACGATTTACAAAATCGACTTCTGGTGGGGCGCCTTCCGCCAGGAACGTCACGAAATAATATTTATTTAAACTTTTTAAACAGAAAAATATTTTCAAGAAAATAATTTCTGTCAGTTAATTGCCTAGAAACAAAAATGTTTCCAAATTCAGAAAAAAAAAATATATCTATATTGTATATTTTATATCAGAACTTTAACTCATCGCTAAAAGTTTCTTCTTTTTCTTATAACGTAAGTATATTTTACCTTAACAACAAAATTAACATTTTCCGTTGAGTTTCTACCGCAAATCAGATATATTGATTGATTGATTAGCTAGCGTACGGTAAGCATTGCTGCCAATTCCAGACGTCCAATCTGGATCTTTTTGTATACTGCCGGACCGGCTGCATACGCCGGATTGTATATGGGACATGCTTTTTGCTAGCAGCGAGAGCCACATGACGCTTGTGATAGGGATATAGGATGGGAGGTGTAGGTGTTTGTGAGATGCTTCTTTTAAGTTTTCATCTATCATCATCTCCTTGTTTATTCTTCTTCTGAGTCTCCTGTTTCTGAATCTAGCAGTGTACACCTCCTTCTACCTGTCCGCGTCCAGATATGGTTTCATATTTCCCAGAAATTTGTGTTTTCGTTTCTATGTCCTGCATCAGTGCGTCTATTTTGTTTGCTTGCCAAGGCATACATTAGCTCGCTGCAGGAAGCTTTCATTTATTTTCACTTAGGTTTAATAATCATTAATAAGGATTAATAAACTAATACCATTTAGTTTATTAATCCTTATTAATGAAAGCTTCCTACAGCGAGCTAATGTATGCCTTGGCAAGCAAACAAAAGGCTTATCTTTTTCGTCCGTGTGTATATGTTGGCAACTTCTCTCTGTGTACTGTAGAATTCCCAAATTATTTGCACTGGTTCTTTCACCGTTCTTAGGAATTAGCCTTGTTGTTATTTATGATGCACATCTTATATTATATTGCCATATGTATTTGTCCCCCTTTTCAAGTTGTTTATGTACGCTTTTAGGTGATGCTATATTCAAGCCTTTCTATTCTAGTGGTTATCCACCATGTAAGCAAAAATGAACCTTTACAGAAAATGAATTTAATTAACGTATAAATCCCGAAATATGTGAATTATCTGAAAAAAATTTAGGTGTTTGGTAGATCAATGATGTCTCAGTGTTTCACATGTAGGGGATACGCATCACTCGACATCCGCAAGTAAACTATGCATTGGAAAGAGATATTAATTATTTGTAAGACTTGTAGAACTGGTAGAAGAAGCCTTCACCATAAATACTAGTTCCAACTGCCGATGGATAAGAACTCTCAAAATCGTCAAGGATAGATATAGTTACGAATGCTCATCATAATTATAACCAGGGTTAGAAGGGCTACAATCGTAACCCTTGTCGTTTTATATTAGGACACAAAGGGTTAATAAAATATCAACTATATGAAATAGTCAGACTGGTGCTAATTTATATCAATCAATGTAGAATTGTCCACGCTTTAGTTCAACACAATTTCATACGATTTCGCACTGTTTTAACCGAGTTTATTCGAGATTTCGTTGGAGCTACATAAACGTGCTTGCCTCCGACGCCATCCGAAATCGCATCCCCGCAAATCAGATATAATGTATCGTTATTAAATGGTCATTCTTATTTTTATTAATTTGCTATGAATGAAAAATTACACATCTTAAGACTAAATTCTCATGAGAAAATATGCGACTGTATGCGAAAAAATCGAATATCTTAAACTATTACCAAACTGACGCGATAACATATGCCAGAAGTCTACTTGATCGTGATTTATGTTTGATGAAATTAACTAACTTATACAAAGTTCATCTATCGATGTGTTTTCGAAAAAAGACACCTAGCTCCCAGACTACAACTTTGTTACAATTTATTTAGTTGCTGTAAAATCATTTAGGTATGTAGATTGAAAACATGCACCAAAAACTGAGACCTTACTGTTATTTTTACTCAAACACGTAATAAGAAATGGTCGTATGTCTGAACGTATGCGACAGTATGCGTGTGTCTTTATAGGCCGTTTCTTGTAAATTCGATAATATTAATTAAATGTAAAATTTTTCATCCGCCTTATACAGTGATTACCATAGGCGTGTAAACTGTCATGCCATTTATATAAAACATATTATACTCTTCGCAAATACATAAATAAAATATCACTATTAGAGAAGAAAAAATGTTTGTGTTAGTGATCAAATTCTGAACAACTTTCAAAACGTCCAAGTCCCTCCGTCTGTTTGTCCGATCGTCCGCCACGTTTCTTGTTAGCAAGAAAATTTAAGACATTGAACTCAATTGGTGGTAGGTACCTTGTGTAACATCTTAAAAATAACTGTTAATTATAAATTAAACACCGCTATTAGATGAATCAAACAATATATTATAAATACTCCACATATGTTTCTACTTGTTAGGCCTTTATCAAGAGTATTACAAAGTGAATACTGTGTGTATTGTAAGAAAATGAAATTAAAATGTTGCAAGTTTAATTAAATTATTTTCGCCACAAAGATAAAATTCACCTCAAATATTGTGTTTTCAGAATGGTGATTAAAGTAGTAAATGTAACTCCATCTGTTAGCGCTACTAATTACCTGCCCACGGCATTCTGGATTCTCGCACATATATCTACACCTCGGTTCGTTGATGAAAGACGAAGTGTACTCTTACGACTTGTTGATTTATTTACAAGCCGTTTTTATGACAACTTTTACTCAAAATAAATATGTTTAATGTCTCTTCACGGTATTTTCCTTTGCCTGCAGAATACAGGTGTCATGCACATAAAACGTTTATAAAATGACGCCTTAATTAAAAGGTAAAATTGTATTTGTTCTCTTTTACCTGCACATAGCGTCTAAATTCTAGCAGAATTACATTTTGTAACGTTTATCATAGATCGATATTGCAATTGCAGGCAATAAACTCCTTTTAACTTGTTTTTTTTTTAGACGCTCAAAGAAAAAAAATATAAATTAATATACACCCTTCTGGGCATGTTATAAAGCTCATAATTTTATGGTCAGTTGTACTTAAAGCCACAAATCGCAAAGGACTCGATTTATTTTTGGCCGTAACTTATTTTAATACGTATATTGTCAGTAAAGTATAAGGTTACCTAAATAGAACTTCAACAAGAGTACTGTATTAGTTTAACTCGATAATTTCATAAAAAAAGTAATTTACACTACCAAAGATAATACGTTTATTATCATACATTTTCAAATGTTGAGTATTTGTATAAATGTATCAAAGTATATGGGCACATACGCTTCAGTTTCAATTCAAATTCATGACAAGGGAAGATTTTCAATCTGTATGAATTTCACAAATAGCAAATAATCAATTTACTGAATGTTTTGATGACTTCAGTATACGTTTTCTTGTAAATATTGCTGTTATTTGGTCTGAACCAGTAGTGAAATTATTTATTAATATTGTAATATGTGTCATAATTTCTTTCTCATTTACAGTATGTAGATGTATAGCTTTATTTGTGAAATTTGTAAGTAGAATATATCTCCATTTTTATCTAGCTCTACAATTTTGAACTTAATTTGTGAAAAAATCACTAAATAACATGGGTTCCCCTTCATTATGTTTATGAATCGCATAGGTATCTGAAATATGGATATATTGTAGATATGCTTATTTGTACTGCTGTTTATTGTATTCCTAATTTGCTTGCAATTTTGTGTAGTTTTGAATTTTTAATTTATAATTTATTCTTGCTTCTTTCATTATTTTATATGCATATTTTTTTTATTATTATTAAGATCAGTAAAAGATTCTTTTTTTGTAGTTAATATTCAATTCAAGTTTTATGGAGATTTACGTTGTAGTATTGCACATAATAAAAATTGACGTATACTTTAAAATCTATTTCTAATCCTTACAAAAATATTATTCAAAAGTTCATAGGCATATCTATACCTGTTGACTCCTTAAAACCGTTTATTTAATGTCCAAAATAGTGTATACTAGGAAACAACTTCATGTGTGATTAATATTCTGTTTTGACTCACGCTGGTCTTGTATGTTTACAAAGTTGGTTTCCCATGTTCTCATTTTAGTAAGGAATTGAAATGTTTTCAACGTCGGTGTGAGATTTCCTTAAGAAACTTGAGGAGAGTTTAACGCCCAGTATGTGGACTGCGGCAAACCATTCAGTAGTTTGAAAGCATTCCGCTACATCTGTATTACAATCTGCTTAGGGTTGGCTAATCTGGCCGCTATGTTAACATGTTATTCAATGAAAGTATTGTGCGTGCGTAAGTCCCGACAGGGGGTCCAGGACACCCCCTGCGGCTAACACACACAATACTGCTAAGGTAATTTTTTAGGCCCTTTTGTTCATTTCCTATTTATACGAATGTTTTATTTTGGTTTGTTTCTCGTTTTACCCTTTTGTAACATCGTATACGTTATTATTTTATATAAATGCTTGTTTTCCTGCTGAGTTTTTGTATGTTTTTTCATCGATATGAAAAGTATTGATTACTTTTTGGTTACCTGTAGGTATGTATCTGAAATAAATTCACTTTTGGAAAAATTAAGCAGTAGAAGAATCTAAATTAATTAAAATTTTTATCTATTTTGGTTATAATTTTTTTTTAGTACATGTAATACAAAAAATTAATTGAAATATATAATAGAACTAGTACAACTTAATTGAATACACGAAGAAAAAATGAAAAATATGTGAGTAATAAATAAAGATTAAATCATGATTTTATTCTGCTTTGTTCTATCGCAGAATAATTTAATTTAGTTATTTTATTATGCATCTGGTAAACTAAGAATAACCATTTTACGTATCTTTTAGACGATGGCAATATCTGGCTTTGCTTGGCTAGGCAAGAAATTAAATAATTTTAGTGTTTATTACACGAAATAATTTTTACCTGTATACAGTGTTCAAAGGTTGCAGAACGAAGTTATTTCTTTGGCTAGCATTATATGAACAAATGATGAGATTTTGTTAATGTCAAATTAAATTATAATTTATAATGTGCTATGTTGAAAACTATTATCATGGATTCGTATTTTAACAACTGGCTTGCATTAAGATCGTATTATTAATTAAAAATCAATTTAATTGAATCTGGGTTTGCAAAACCACATACGAATTACTCTATTTTGTATAACCTGTAAAAAACCTAGTTTTGTTTTAATTGTGGTTCCTCAAACAGGCAACATACAAATTAACTGTAAGTCTGTATGCGCAAAATATATACTTCATCAGGTATAATCTGTTAAAATATATATTTCATTGCATGTTGCAACTAGGGGGTTAATTTTTCTTATAACATACTGTACATGGTCACTTCAATTTAAATTCGAGTCTATTACTAATTATAAATATATTCTTTCATTGACTTTCTTATCCTTTGGGTGTTGAAATATTTTGTCTAGATGTCATTATAACATGTTTCGCTTTGTTTATATTTAAAGAAACTTTGTTATGTTATACCCACAGTGTTATACCTCACAGTTCTATTTGCTTTTGTCATATAATTTAGTAAATTATCTATATATTTGAAGAAGTGAAAAATACGTATGTAATTCTGTTACAGTTGCATGCCCCCATCAAAGTTCTGTGTAGTTCTGTCATTAATATAGATACTGAACAACAATGGTCCTAGAACTGAGCCCTGTGGGATATCATAGCTTGTCGTTACTATTTGCTTTATCAATTTGAACATATTGATACGATTAGTTAGATATGAACTTAATAAACTCAAAGCTGCACGTCTCACTTCTAATTTTTCTAATTTTCTGTCGATTGTTAGTTACGTTGTCTTTGTTAAATACCTATATACAGGGTACCTCAGCATCGCGTCGTCCTAATAACCTTACTAATTTATTAAAGATATGGAAATTTTCAAAAGCGAAGAGGTAGAAAGCACAAACTTACATAGCTCAACGATATTTTGAAATATACAGTGTCATCCATTTAGTCGTGAAAGCATACATTTATGTTTCTCACTATTTTGTGACATATTTAGATTCTCCTTTTAAAGACGATTTAAACCGTATGCAATTTGATGGTTATACAATGTGTTGGTACTAAATATGCGTAACTAAAGAATACGTCAACTTTGTGAGCTAATGGAACATCTTTTTGAGATCTAGTATGTGCCAGAAATTGTCGACAAACTTCTAGTTTACGCTATTGTCACGCAGTCTAAAGAACTTAGAGATTTTACACCGGGTGAGTTAAGATATGTCAAATCACCAATCAATGAACAATACAGTTTATATTATTCAATTCTTATCATTTAATTACTTCCACATCCACGTAGTGGATTGGAAGTATAGTAATTTTTTTAATCTTTGCTGATATATCCTTCATTTACAAAGGTAGCATCTGAGCATGATGTTGTGATAAAGCATTCATAATAATTTTGCTTTCATAATGGCTCAATTACACCTAAAATATCGAAATAGTGCGCAAACGGCAATCCTTGAATACAACATCACAACTAATTTCGAATTGTTACGTAAGTGGTCGATGACATAACGATTTGCGGTGTTCTTTAAGCATATAAAAACATAATCCATGAGTCGATCATTTCAATGGGTTTAGTCGGGCATATGTTACATATTTTACCCATGTTTGTATCCACAGGGGGCCGGCTATTATTCTCTGCACAAATCAAATCTGTACATAAGTTATTCTTTGTATATTTGTATCCGACAGAGAAGTGCTGAACCGAAAGATTCGATAAATATATTTCATATCCTTTTGGTGACATTAAAATATTATGCTTATATTAGTATGAATATTCAAATGTCTAGAATCTATTTATTATAGGTAGATCACCTTGTGTGGGTAAATGTTAAAATTAGAACATGAGGAAGCTAAGTTTGTCAAATAATTTAGAATTATTTTTAGGATTATGGTAATTTATTTAGTACTCAAACAGAATCTTAATAAGTTAGGAAAGAAACAACAACAATTGTATAAATATTCCGAGACCTTTCCACCATTTTTAATCCCTAACGCCGTCGTTGTATGTAGCACTTTCAGCATTTGTACTATCCTATTTTTAGTCAATTTCACATTTATTTTCACCCAAGTAACAATTTAAATGCTATGTGGACTTGAATAGGTTTTGTAATAGCTTTATTGAGAATGTAAGTTTGCTAAATGGCTCTATAGCGGTAGTATAGCAGGCCAACAACTCCTTCAGCCTAAGTAGTTTTATTAAGAGTTGTAACAACCTTCTGGAGGCTGAGTTTTAATACCATTTAGCATTTGTTTTAATTCGAGTCTATTGGAATTTGTAAAGGTTTTGGTTTTATGGTGGTGGTCCGCACTACCATGATAAATTTATTTGGTCTAGGAAACCAATTTACCTCAGAGATAACTTTTACAAAACCAGTATGCCTAAGAGTTTTAAATTGGCAACTGAATATACTAATCATAAAACTGCTATAAATCTATATTGGCTTGTATAATGTCAAATGTAACATAAGATCTATTTAGCCTGAACAAATTCCTTCATAAAACCGCAAAAGTTGCAATTTGACAGGTGGACAAATAGATTTCACACTTATTTTAGGTTAAATTACTTATGTGTGTATGAAGTACCTTAACAAGTGGAGACACATTTTTCCCAAAATTGGATGAAAATAAAAAGAGTGGTTACTTTAAAAGGAAAGCAGGAAGTAACTACTTGAAAATAGTAAATAACACATCATCAGTTTCGATTAGTAAAACAGAATATGATGATTCGTCGCCAGCTAACACTGGACAATTGATAATTGAGACCACCTGTCATTCATCAATTATAAGGCGAAACAGGACTTATTGTAAACAATTAGTGCCACGCCACACATTGACACATGGACTATTCAAAATATTCAAATAAATGTCAAAGGTTATCTTCTTCTTCTTATTCATATCTTTTTGGGCAATAGGTTTTATGGTGGTTGTGAATAATTCCAGTAAATCTTAATATAGGTCAAATGGTGATAAACAAGATCAACTGGTATTAGGCAATAACAAATGGGCTCAGATAAATGTAAGAGGACTTAAATTAGTTGTAATTAGTAGCAAATGCTCTTGTACGAGAAGATTGTGACAATCCTACAATACTCTTATTGTGGTATTGCCGGCAACCAAAAAGTTTTAATAAAAAATCGCCATTTTTCTATAAAGATATCTTTGTAAACAAATCTGCCATGAATTATTAAAGCGAACAATTACTTAGTTGCAATTTTTGCAACAATTTATGAGTAATAAGGACTAAAATCATGATTATTATTACTAACGTGTGATTTAAGTTGATATCAACAAAAAACAAACCTTTTTAAAAAAAATTACTTTTAAAATATTTTTCCAAATTTCCAAAATTTTTAATATGTTTGATGGGCTTCTGTATTTTTCAACCTAATAGTTGTGATATCATCAGTACAATTTAATGCGCAGCTAAACTTTCACTGATGATGAGTAGAATAGCTAGAATAGCAGAATAGCTAATTTCAAAGTTTAAGGAAACAATTCCTTGAACCCAAAATTAAAGTAAAAAGACCTTGGGAAAAAAGCATCCCAGGGTTCTGTGCTGTTAGTACGTTTTAATCAAACTGGAAAGCCTCATAGAACTAACATATAGCTCCTCGAAGCAAATTCATCCTGACGAATGATACAAACGCCTAACGATCCAAAATTTAAAGTCTATTATCAGAGACAATAATTTAAAAAAAACTAATAAAAATTTTACAAACAGATATAACTGGGAATTGTGCCTATCTGTGGTTACATTACCTTCGCTGCTATATGAGTTACGAGTCCTCGAGACCAGTGTCATTGAAACGTGAAGTCTTGCCATGAGTTGTGCTCTCTGATATACGTCGTTTTATATACAATTAGCTAGACAAATTCGAATATTTCTACTTTTATCGTTACTGTATTTTGACAATCCATAAACGAAAATATGTTTTGAATTCTACTCTTTTTTGATCCAGCAGATATAAGATTGACGAACTGCGCGTGTGATTTTGTGGCGGGAGTCGGATGCTGAGTTTACGGTTAAACTTTGATCCCGTCGCGTCTATAACAGTTCTCCGATTACTCACTGAATCTATCAATGGTTATTATAGTCTGAGAAGTGTTTCTGAAGTGCTAATTTTATAAGACGACGATCTGAGCAGAAGTGTACCCAAGATACGATGGAAGTCAGATAGTGGCAATCATGGATGGATCGAAGCATGGAGTAGCTACATGTGGAACTAAGATTTCCAACTTGAGATTTGCAGATGGTACGAACTTGGTTGCGGCAGGTGGGAATGATCATATACACTTACTGGATAAATTAAATGTCCAAAAAATACATGTGGCAAAATATTAGATATCTAAGAGTAGACAGTGCACTTATTTAATCTTTTATATTACATTAGTTACAGATTACTCTAACTAGTTTATGTAATATCCATCAAGAATGATTACGAATTGGTAAGTCTTTTTACAACAAAGAGAGACACAAATAGAAAGCACTTAATATCTGCAAAATAAAACTCTTCTTATTTTAGTAACCGAAAGGATTCACTAACATTATATCCGCTATTTACTGATAATAACGATGTTGACGTGGAAACGCACTCCGTAGCAAACATAGCATACTGAAAAATATTGTCAGCCTCGCCCTTCCACAGCCAATTGGCATTTAATAAATAAGCATCGCCTATAACGTTAACAAGCTAACCATTATACTCTTCGCCGATTTACTACAGTATTTATACAATTGTTGTACATTCTATATGATACTCTTCGCAGTTTTTATTGTAAATGATATTAGTTTCAAACACTTTTTTGTTTAATTACAAAACAAAACAAAATTTTTTTTATTAAAAAAATTACTACCTTTTTTATTTATTGATCGATGTTGTTTAAAAACAATGGGGTTCTTCCCCTAGCTAACATTAATGTATCGTCCAAATTTCAATACAATTGGACTTTTCGTTCCTAAGTTATCGTGTTTACAAAAACGGGACGGACGGATAGACAGACGGACGGACGAACGAACAGACAGACGAGCGGACGAACGGACAGACAGACAGATAGGCAGACAGACAGGTGGATAAACAGGCGGATCTACGGACAAACATTTTAAAAATTGTTCATCACCAACACAGTGATAAAAAAAAATTTCTCTACGAGCAATATTACCGTTTTGTATTTGCAAAGGGTATAATAAAACAAGCTAACCATTACACTCTTCACTGATTTATTGCACTTTTTAAATAATTGTTGCACATTCCACAGAATACTCTTCGCAGCTTTTTTGTAAATAACATTAGTTTTAGAAATTTTTTAATTACAAAACATTTTTTTTAAATTTTAATAATAACTTTTTTGTTTATTGATCGATTTTGTTAAAGAACAACTGGGTTCCTCCTTTAGCTGACACTAACTTATTGTCCAAATTTCAATATAATCGGACTTTTCGTTCTTAAGATATCGTGCTCACTACTAAGAAACGTGGCGGACGGACAGTCAGACAGTGGGACAGACAGCAGGACAGACGGACGGATGGATATTTTAAAAGTTGTTCATAATTCGATCACCAACACAGTGATATGATTTTTTTTTCTCTACGAGCAATATTGCCGGTTTTAGAAATGTGCCGATCGAATGCAATATACATAACATTAATACATAATATATGAATAATCCAAAATATTGACAGTATTATTAATCATCTGATAGTTACTTTAGTGTAATCCTTAATAATTATATATTGTAATTCTTATGCAAATGTATTGATATGACATTAGTTAATAAGTAAATATATAAATAGTTTAATTAGTGCAAAAGAATAACTTTTATGAGTGTATACAAATTTATATTCAAATGGTCTTTGTTTTAAACAAGAACCGTATTATTACAGATTCTTAATATCTTCATTCTCCTATACATATGTCAACCAGCTACTCTTTATTTTTTATAATAACAAATCTGGTGTTATAAAAAAGTGGAGATCCCATTAGGCTTAACGAAAGACGCATAGTAGATGATTAGCACGTTGATGACAGAGTTGTGGGCGATTCAGTCAGAAACCGAATCTTTTGAAAACTAAAGATCTGTTACACTAGGAAGTTGATCATTAGAGATACCGAAGCCGACGTTTAACTCGAAAAATAACGCCGGCTTTTTGCTAGTGCGTTATTTTCGTACTTTTGACATCGTCCAAGCCAACAGAACTCATCTTCTGTTTTATTTTCAGAAGCACGCCAGCTTCCTGTACGCTAATTACACGGATTACGGATCGCGTCCAATACAAACAAAAAAGACGATTAAAAATGTTGCCAAGCGTGAGAAAATGTAATAAGATCTTAAACATTCAGCTAAATTATCAGTTTATTATAGTATTACCTACAGCTAAGGTATTGCAAGCAAGATTATATATATGCGCTGCATGTGTCGGAAATATATATATACTAATTCATGGATTGGTGTTGCAATCGATCAAAATATATAAGTAGTAATTTCTGGATTTACTTAATAACATATCATTTGCCAGACGCAAAAAAATTAGCCTTGCAAGTGTGAACGTGAACAGTATATCATTTACATAACAAGTACTAAGTATATTATCTACAAAAGTTCATAATTGCAAACTAAAAATACTTATGTATTTTACAAAGTGTTTAGAAAACAGATAATTTTATAAATTATTACAAGAAGGTCTACAAGTGACGGGTAATGATCAGTTCTGTATCAGATATATATTTATTGACAGATATGTATTATGTGACGTAAAAATATTAACTTGCACTAATACGCGTGTTTCTTTGCAGATATGGTGATATATACTTTTTGCTATATTACAATTTACTTTTCTGAAATCGGTCGAGAATGTCAACTTTCTTGGAGCAATTTCAGATCCCAAAATACACTATTCTAGTATTTTAGCCCGTTGCTAAGGAAACAGTTCGGAAAAGATTTTTCCATCTTAAGCAGGGAAAGTAGGTAACTTTCCCGTACTTGTTTTTAATATTTTTTAGCGATAAGTAGTTACTAAAGCGAAATAAGTACTGAATTTCTGACTTTTATCACAATAATAAACAAATAGCGGTTGTCAAGAAACGATTTCATAGGCAATTAGATGGTAATGAAAAAATGTATTATTTTTGCCAATATGTAGCGTTATTATAGCCAAAAAAACCCTTAATATTGTGACAGTGATATTCTGAATAACTTTTGTTACATTTATTGCAAGCACGATAATTCCAGTAGATATTTGATATTGACATTTTGGGGAAGTTACTGCAACCATTGATATTTTGTAAACACAGAAATACTGACGAGCGTATCATCAATTAAGCTGATATTAGATGTTTAAAAATAAACAATAACAATTATACCTAGAAGAGTTAACTTATTTTCAAATAACTGTGTCTTTTATAGAATGATATAATGCACACACAGTTTTCAAATTCTGTATATGATACGTTTTCAGTTGTCAACTTTTGTTTTAAGTTATTTGCTAGATCATATATCATCATATTCTTATGTAGTTCAATGGCGAAGTTATAGTGATGGATGATGTAAGAGAGATATTTCAATTAAAAAAATCCCTTTTTGGGTTACTTTCTAGTGTCGTTTTGTGAAGAACGTACAGTGTTTACGATGTCATTAATGTGGCGCCAAAATTTAACAAATTGACACTATCTAAGTTATTTACAGGCCGATTTTCTGCTATGCGGATTCATATGACTAATATCAAAGATAAGTAAAATTTATATAAAAAGGTTGTTAAACTATTTACTATAAAACAGTATTTGAGAACTTTAATAATTATTGAATTACTAAGTAATACTCAAATATAACTGTTATTATTTATATTGTGTTTACACCTATTAATTCTTTCTTCGACTTGACACTGCTATAGCAACTGAAATTCTACACTGGAGGCAAGATAGCAAAGTTTTATATGTCCCACTATTAAAGGTTTATTTAATGATCTTGCTGGAATTTTTCAGTTATTTAAATTTGTAATTCCATTTAACTTCAAACAAAATAAAATAATTTTCTTATAGACAATGTAATATTTATTGAAAATACTTAGTCCATTTAAAATGTAGTACATGCTGTACTCAGTGTTCAGAGTTCGTGAAGATGTATTCTGTAATCATAGGCGGGTCATCGACATGTAATAATTACGTTTAGATGTATATTAAAAAAAGTAACCCTCATCTTTACCTCAATAACTTCTTCTCGAACAACGATTTGTCTACATATGTTTCTCTAATAAGATTTATTTGTAATATTGTAACATGTAGCCCTATTAGCATTACATTGTTAATATGCTTGTTGATATTTTCTTTGCAGAAATCTGTTTGAAAGTTTCTTCATCAGTGATGTTATGAGAAAAATATAGATTATTATGGAATTTCACACTCCTACTTTGGAAGGTGTTACACCAAGGAATATAACTCTGTTCCAGATTTCTGGGCTATTCTGGCGATGTTCGTCATGTCTCCTCCAACAGATCAGAATTCATGTCTTAACAAGGAATCTTAGAGACTCCTACTCCAGGATTTTCTTTATAATGTTAGCCGTTCCCAATATCGCGATGTTCTGCTCTTCTTACGCGTTCGGTTGATCAGGCAGTTGTTGCAGACTCCGACCATGGCCCTTCTTGACAGTTCCGAGGGCCCCTACAATTACTGGCACGACTGTATCTTTACATTTCACATTCTGCTCAATCTTATTTGGAGGTTTTTTTGTACTTGTTCCACTTTTCACCTTCCTTGAGCATCACGAGGAGGTCATTCTAGATGAACACATCGATCAACAAACAGTATTTCTCCGTTTTGTTATGAGTAACGATGCTCGGTAGACTCGAATGAATTTCTTTGTCAGTTATAATAGGATGTCCTCTACATCATTAGTGGTAGAAATTTTTTCAAGGGTATACTCATATTTTTCCTGTACCGTCATACTGTATTGCGTATACAGGGTGTTGCATCATGAGAGGGACATAGCTTAATAGGAGGTAGAGAACATCAGTGGTAACCGGAACCTCCCATATAAATGTCTTATTGGGCCTTCACTACGAAATTACAGGGTGTTAAATAATTTTTGGCCAAACCTGTTTTTTGTCATAACTTTGACAGGAAATGAAATAACGGATTCATATTTGGTACGGCTAATGTACAAACGAGCTCCAAGAGGTACATGTATAAAAAAAAATATATCCAGGTCCGGACTCACTATAATTTATGTTTCTTCTTTGCATCAATAAAACATCACCCTGTATATATTTTTTTGAAATTTCGATACGATATTCGAAAAGAGCAAGAAAAAACAAACAAAATGGCCTATTTCATTTTTTTGTTACACCTTCGTGGTTATTTAAATACGTTGTTAAATGTGCAAGAAAATGGATTACAGAACCCTATTAAATGAGAGGCACGTGAAATAAATAGTTTTATAACTAAAATTTGCAAAAATTCTATTGAGCCTAGGTGGTCTGGGTGAATCCTAATTCCGGCACGTTTTAAAGGTCCATTTTGGTAAAAAACTGTGGTCCTAATAAGTAATCGGGTATGAAATAACAAAATTTTTAATCAATCACAGTAGGCTTGTTCAAAGTGACAGATAATAAAAAGAAATCTCCTAAACAGTTGAATAATTGTTTGTTAGTAATTTAATGTGTCAATAATCCGCATTTAGTTAGTGAAAACTTGTGAAAATATGTATTTTAACTATGCCAGTAAAATTTACAAACGGGGAATATGCTGACATAATATTCATCTAGGTTTCTGTAATGGAAATGGTAGGTCGGCGGAAAGAGAATATCGGCTGCGTTTTCCTGGTCGTCGATGCCCTAATCATAAAACCTTTAGTACGGTGTTCCAGTATGCAAGACAACACGGAAAGTTTCCTACTTCTGCAGTTGTGGAGCGTGTTTTACAACAAGGTGTGCAGGAACAAAACAATATTATAAACGTAGTTCAAGAAAACCCAAATATGAGCACTAGACGAATCAGTTTGGCAACTGGTATTCCTCATTGGCGAGTATGGAGAACCCTAAAAAGAGAACGTTACCATCCATACCATATCCAGCAGGTACAGCGTCTTCAACAAGGCGACGATATCCCCCGCCTGGCATTTTGTCGTTGGTTGTCTAATCATCGCCCAGTCATTTACAGAACCTTATTTACGGATGAGGCGCAATTTACAAGGGATGGAGTAAACAATTCACGAAATAATCATAAATGGGCACAGAAAAACCCACATGCGGTACGCCAACGCCGTTCGCAACACAGGTTTTCTGTAAATGTTTGGGTCGGACTTGTGAATAGACATTTGATAGGGCCACATTTTTTTGAAGAAAGATTGAATGGTGAAATTTACTTTGATTTTCTTCAAAACATTTTACCGAATATGTTAGAAAATATCGGTATAAGAGGCATGTTGTATCAGCATGATGGGGCCCCACCACATTTTAACCTTCAAGTAAGAGAACACTTAAACAATGTGTATCCTAATAGATGGATTGGACGCGGGGGTCCACATGAATGGCCACCAAGATCTCCTGATTGTAACCCTTGTGATTACTTTTTATTGGGCCACTTAAAAAACGATGTTTATAGCATTGAAATTGAAAGTAGACAACATTTAATCCAGCGCATCGTTACAACCTGCAACGAAATACGGAATAATCCAGAAATGATACGTCGAGCAATTGGTGACCTTTCTAAACGCGCAAGAAAATGTACAGAATTTGGGGGAGGACATTTTGAAAATTTACTTTAGTGTCAATTACGTTTTATTTTTAAACACATTTAGTTATTGTTTTGTTATTTATTGTTAATTGAATGGAAAATATTTTATTTATTTAGATTTTAGTTTGTTCTCTTCCAATTTTTATTAAGTATAAAATGTTGATGATTTTCTTGATCAAAGTAGGTGACTCCTAAAGTCACCCAGACCACCTAGGCTCAATAGAATTTTTGCAAATTTTAGTTATAAAATTATTTATTTCACGCGCCTCTCATTTAATAGGGTTCTGTAATCCATTTTCTTGCACATTTAACAACGTATTTAAATAACCACGAAGGTGTAACAAAAAAATGAAATAGGCCATTTTGTTTGTTTTTTCTTGCTCTTTTCGAATATCGTACCGAAATTTCAAAAAAATATATACAGGGTGATGTTTTATTGATGCAAAGAAGAAACATAAATTATAGTGAGTCCGGACCTGGATATATTTTTTTTATACATGTACCTCTTGGGGCTCGTTTGTACATTAGCCGTACCAAATACGAATCCGTTATTTCATTTCCTGTCAAAGTTATGACAAAAAACAGGTTTGGCCAAAAATTATTTAACACCCTGTAATTTCGTAGTGAAGGCCCAATGAGACATTTCTATGGGAGGTTCCGGTTACCACTGATGTTCTCTACCTCCTATTAAGCTATGTCCCTCTCATGATGCAACACCCTGTACATGATCCAGTGGAAATAAGTGGCCACTTTGTTGTGTCGATGAATGTATTTTAATGGTGCCAATGTAGTGCACCCCGCCACACACCAACGGAATTTCCTAAAATTCTGGCCAAAATTTATTAGTTATGTGAAACGGTTGCGAAAGATTTATGAATTAAAGTAAATAATTATTAATGGGATTTCAGATTAAACTGACAAATAAAACATAAAAATACGAGTTAAATGCATTTCTTATGGACATATACACGAGGGTGGAACGAAAACAGCAAAATTTTAAATATTTTTTGAATTGCATGTGCTATAGTATTCAAAAGATTCTTTTTGTTGTCCTAGAAAAGCTCGCGAAATTTCAAATCGGAATTTTAATATCCTGGGGTTCCTCAGAGACCTGAAAAAAAAACATTTTTTTTTGTTCGAGGTCCTTGAGGAAGCACAAGATATTGAAATAGATCTTTAAAATTTCGTGAGCTCTTTTAAAACTATATAATGAATCTTCTGATTGCTATAGCACACGTGATTGACTATTTTTTCATTAATGAATAATGCAGTGCAGAAGCAGAATTAAGTGTTTTTTACTTTTTTAAATATACATAAATACAGAATGTAATAAAATACTGTAATTTACATAAAAGTAGAGTACATTAGTAAAGTTGTAAAATATGACAAAAAAGTCATTTGCCTTTAAAATAATCAGATTTTTTTCTCAAACATCGGAAGAATACTTCTAGACTTTATTCTGGCCTGTATGAAACCCTCACGACTTTCATGTCCACATACGGCAGCAGAGACCTCGGTAACAAGACGCACACACCTCTCTACTACTTGCGTGTGACATGGAAAACTTGGAATATCTGCTACATTCCAATTTGATAAATTCTGTGAATTGAATTAAGTCAGAGTAGCGATTGGCGTCAAAATTTAGTTCAGGCACAGCGAACACATGAATTCCTGTAATTCTGTTTGCCCTTGCTTTTAAAATTCTCCAAACACCAAACTCTCTATAGGTTTTATCTTCATCTGTTAGGAGAGCAATCAACAAATTCTCTGTATGGGAAAAGAATGCATTCCGTTGAATTACTGGATGAATAATTTCCTTTATTTTCTGTGGCAAAAATCGTGACAAGTCCGCTAATTTATACAAATGTGTCCTTCAAAACAAGAGGGATTAAGTTTTACATTAAACCAAAAAGGGGCATAAACTTTCCGTTTATATTCTATTAAAATTTTCAAATTTTCACATGGTTCTTTGGTGGCGATATATAGCCTTAAGATTCGATTGGCTGTCGTAAGTCACCTGGCATGAGACATTTTTCCAGGATTTCGGGTAGCCAAGGAATCAGGAACATCACCTATTTGTATCGCTTTTACCATTTCAAAAAGATACCTCTGATCTGTGCTAAGGTCATGATTTTTGCAATCCATTAATGGTAGATTATTTTTTATTTTTTTAAATTCGGTAACTGGAACATTTTCACAGTTTTCCAATTGTCTTCCAATGACTCCCTTGAATCCCTTTGGTTCGACTGTTTTATCGTCTAAATATTTCATTAGATGTCTGAAGGGAAGCTCGTTGAAATGAACAAGGCAAATCAGCCATTGTAGTGGTCGTCCTATCTCTTCCTCAATTGGACGAATCACTCCTCCTTTACAGCCAGTGTTAGTAACGGTACCGTCACAGCCTATTGCAACCAAATCTTTTACATGATAACTTTTTTCCAGTATAGCCAGTAGTGAATTTTTACATCAAATGCATTACCGCTGTTTGGCACCGTGTGCCCGACATACTTAGATCCTGGTTCCTCTACCACACTAATATGCTCTTCCAAAATAGTTTTTCTATGAAATGTTGAACCTTGTTTTTCATTCAGCAACGTTCTGTCCTTACGTCCATCAAAAAAGAGTCCTAATAGAGACGTTTTTGTTGTTTCTTCGGTTATTATACTACGCGTTTGTTCCTGATATTAATCCAACATCATACAAAACTGCACTTGCAATCATTGCAGCTGATCTATCCGAAACACCAGTCCTGTCACATGCAAGACCTACAGAAGGACGTTTAATTCTCATCTGAGCTGACGTAGATGGTTGACCTTCACTGAGAGAAGAAGGATTTTCCTCGATAATATTTGCAGACTGTCTAGATGGTAAAGCAAATGTCAAATCACAGTTTTTTTCTTCCTCACTGCTGCAGTCACTACTAAAATAATATACTAGTATCTTTGGGCGAATGGTAGAAAATTCTTTTCCAGCGAACCCTAGATTAAGTTCGCATTTTTCGTGGTTTTTGAAGTTAGACATTAAATTCTACAAATCAATAATATTTGTCTACCTTTTATCCCATTGAGGAACCTCAAGATATTAAAAAATTTTATCGAGATTTTGCACAAATTAGTTTTTTATACAAAGGTATATTTTGAAAGCTATTACAAGAAAAAATAAAAAAATAAAAAAATTCGTTCCACCCTTATTATGAGGGTAGGTATTTCAAATAATAGTTCGCTAGGATGTTTCTTTTCTATTGCGCTTTCTTTTGGGTTCTTCTCGAAATATCCTTAATGAAAGGATCTGAGGAAACGAGGAGATTTAAGACCACATCTTCCATATTTTGAACTCAAGAGAACTTTCGAATATGACGTTCCCTGTATGTTTTATGTTCCTTATTCTTAGACTCTTGAGCTTCCTCTGAGAATAAGCCTAAGGGCACTATGGCATACTGCAGAATTTTAAACTCGTGAAATACTTAATAATTTATGTAATATTGTAGACATGGAATATTGTGGGTAATATTTGACAAATATGACTGCTGTCTTTAGACAGAAAATCTTGAACTGACTTGCGTTAATGAGAAATGTACTTGTGAGAGCTAAAAGTATGATATAAAATCTATATATCATTATTTTATTTATGCTTGATATCAGGAAAGTCTTCATAATTTTGGAAGAGTTTCCTTGAGGTATTTCCGTCGTTTGCACTTCCGAAGCCGGGTTGCGATTTAACCACTAGGACACCCATTCTTGTCCGGATTTTATTCTGCTTCTATTGTTTTGTTCAATTTTCATTTCAGTGACTAGTAGAACGCACTCTCACACTGTATATGAAAGATACGCGAGGTAACACTTAAAACTTACTTAAATATTTAGTTAACCTTTCTATCTTTATTAAGATATTCACAAAGTTATTTGATTCCGAAGGATTCGGAACTTTATAGTGAGATGTAATTCGAGTATTTGAGAACTGATGAAAATGTATTAACTAATATTTAATAATAATACCATAATAAGAACAAAATAAACAAAAGCTAAACTTCTTTATAGGAAATACATAGCTGCATACTTCCAGGTTGTAAATCCATTTTCGAAATTACAATGATGTACAACAGAACTAGTAAATTAATATTTGAACTAGCAACATTTTGCAGTACGCAGTCAGAACCGTATTCAGTGGCCGACAACCCCTACTTTGGATTTATATAAGTGATTCACATGATTTCATAGATAGGTGCCGCTTCTGCCATTGGCTATTACAAGGTCATGACACTCTCGAAAACAATAGTACCACCGGTTAGGAGCAATTTTGTTATTTGGGGTTTTGGCCAGGATTTTATGATATCCTGCCTGTGTGCGCCATCAAGTGACTGACATATTCCTCGGTCAGGCGGTGCATCCTGCACTATATGAAAATGATAATATACAGTGTGTTCATGGATCGAGGAAAGCGGAAAAGGGAAAAGTTTCTTATTGCTAAGTTTACGATAAAAATTCTTCATAATAACGCTTGCTTCTTATGAAAAATTCAAAAATAGATATTATTTTCCCTTAATTTAAGTGCAGAGTGCCAAATATTTGCAATAATGTAAAAAATTACATAGTCAGTTATGTCAATTAAGAAATCTTGACCATCTATGGAAAATTATTTTTCTGTTCTCTCTTTGTTGTTCTTCACATTTTTAAAAACATGAAATAAACTCGATTTAGTCTTAATTATATATTTTACTTCCAGATCCACGTAATGAAAATTAAAAAAAAAAATTGTTGAAGTAAGTTTAAAATATCATGAACATGACAATTTTATTGTATTAGGCCGACAAACAGAAAGACGATAAATAATACCAAAGGAACTCTGGAAAACTTTTAATTTTTATTTCATTGTTTACTTTAATTTCCATATTAAATACTCCGTACACTTAACTTTGAAACCTTCCTTTGTGGTTCCTCATTTATAATAATTTAAAACATCATTAACATTCATCGACCGTATGAAGGAATTCACCGGCCAATAGAAAGCTTTGACAGTAATATGCGAATGGTCATACGTAAAATAGGGATGTTCCATCGTCCCATTATGGTACGTTCCAGATGGTAACGCACAAGCTATTCAGTTTCAATTATATTTAAATTTAGGTCCATTTAACTAACACAGATGTACTTCCGTCCAGAAATATTTAGAATAGATATTTTAAATCACTTTAGAAATGCCTTCTTCTTGAAAAGGTCGCTTCATATGCCTGTGTATTTACTACTACCTTCCCCACAATACTATAAGAGCTTATTCAAAATTGGGTGGGAGATAAGCGAGCATATTTGATGTATTTTAAGTGATATGAATTTTTTTTAATGCTAAGATTGTTATATGCAGAATATTTTAAATAACGCTGCTCATTTAATTTTAAGTAATGCTCATTTAACTTCACGATCTTAATCTTCTTTAAATTTGCAAAAAGCCCAGGTTATTTAAAGTTTTAGTCAATTTAACGTCATTTTGCTATCTCACGATGACGCAACAAATGCAAAATAAAAATTATTAATGGTTTTACTTTTTTAATGTAGTAATTTGGCGTAACTTGTTTAGGCAATTAGAAACGCCCTTTTAGGTACAGTGTTTAGTAAACCATGTAATAAAGTGTTCCTAACTGTTAAAAAATTTGCATTTAAACAAAGCAAGAATTTTAATACATTTAATAAAAACATTTACAGGAATTCCAAGCGAAACAGTAATCGTTATGTAAATAATCAAGGGCCACCCAGCGGCGTTGAATTTTAAAACTGCAATGAGATATGCAAGCTAATTATGATAATTATTAAATTATTGCTAAGTCATGATTATTATAATATTTTACTCCAAACTAAGGGACCAGCGAGGTTCTGAAGCAGAATGAGTAGCTAAACTTCCGGCAAATCCTCTCCTTATTTCACAACTGCCCTATCTTCTTTAAAGTCTTGCTCTATTTGTAAGTTATTAATGATGGACTGGTCCGAGTGGGCGGGGGTGTCACCGGGCCCTCAACTGTCCAAGGGTCTTTAGACTAAGAAATATTTTTTTTTCTATTACACAATAGTGAAGTGACAAGAATCACATAAATAATAATATTTTAGAATATTGATACCCCCGATACAAAAACGAGGAAAATGCGAACCAAAAAATTTAAAGACATTAACTGTTGGTTAATAAGAATTTGGCACGTAAATCTTTGGTTTTATGTCGCTCAGTCGTCTCGCAAGATGTACTAAAATTAGTCTTGAATTTTCCAGCTGTAGCTTCACTTTTTTCGGACACACCATAATTTGTGAAACTTATGGATGTTTCTAACCAACTTGTATTTTTAGCTAAAAATCTTTTTCTTATTCTGTGAGCATCCGACCACCTTTTTTTAAAGTCTGTGATAAAGTAACCAATTGAGATTCGCCACTCCAGATTTTGGACATTTCGTTCGTTCTTGCAAATTTTCTTTTAAAAACGAAACTTGACCTAGACGGTTGGTTTATTCGTACAATTGACAGTAGAACCACCCTCGGTCAAATGATATTCATTTAATTTTAATCAATCATCTATGGAGTTCTTCGTTAAACTAACATTATCTATTATACATAAATAATTTACATCATGCTTATATAAAGTAATAAAATAGCATTCAGTTTATGTCAAAAATTATAAAATGACTCTAAAAGTTGTCCGTCGACGCTCATGATATTGTTGGTGTTATGAACTATTCCATTGTCGGTCTTTTTTATGGTTTTTCAATTGACATGAGATACACTATACCTACCTAATAACGATACTGAAATAGGTATTAAAATGAACAAATGTCAAAATCAATCGTAGTATTAACCTACCTTTACATCCATATTAGGTAGTAAGATTCAATTAACTGAGTCACCGCGCCGCGACGGTGAAATTTTATTTCATAAGTTTTAGTAACTGTTTCTTAAGCGGTTCAGTTGACCCAGTTGTTTTTACATTTTGTGATTATTAAGCATTTAGAAACATCCTGCTATCATTTATTATTATACATATATTTATAATTAATTTTAAGGTTATTGTATATGTTGTTGTATATCTGTTCTATGATGGTATATCAAAGGTATGCTGAGCAACGCTACTCTTTAGCTTCTTCATGTTTAAGATGGACCATATTTTCTAAGAGTATAGTTACAATTGGACGTTTCGTTTGTTTAAAATGCATTAAGTTATAACTTTTAGATCATCGCCACGTCGGAGCACCGCACATCGCATATCTCCCATATCACATCGCCCATAGCACATTGCACAGCCTGGTCTGCATACAAAAGAAATTGTACTAATTGTTCATATATTGCTCGGCTATTTCCTTCATAGTTTTATTAAAAGCACGGCATCGCTAGTGCTGAAGGCTGTGTGATGTGCGATGTGCGAGGCTCAAGTTGTTGATTTGGTCACTCTCATTTAAAATAATGGTTGTATTTAATTCTACTATCTCTTCTATATATAAAATAATTGTTCTATTTAATTTAGTGTGCGATGTGCGGTGCGCCGACGACGTAACCATGCACTATTAATGGATACAACTATCTTCATAGAATATTTGCAGCAATGTTTATTAAAAATCTTGTTATTCCTAAGTTAATCATTAAATCCTTATAACAACGGGAAAAAAGTTTGATGAGTTTGAAACAATTTCAAACATTCGGCGCCTATTTGATTTTAATTAATGTTTATTTGATTCGGCGCTTCCTTTATGAATTATTTATTCTAATTGGTTTAGTTAAACAAATATTTAACACCTACAACACGCAGGACTATACTTAATATTTAAATATCAACAAATTCGTATGCAAATTGTAGTACTTATCATCATCCTCAGTTAAATTTATACTGGACTGTTACATTTCGCTAGAACTTTGAATGGAAATTTACAAACAAATTCATTACACTTCCTTCAAAAATATAATCTGCCGATTAATGGTCGTCGTAAAAAGGTGATTTCATTTAATTTATTGCTTTACTTATTATAACTAATTTAGATACAATCGTAAAATATTTAAAAATTAAAATTTCGTGTGCATAACAGATAATTCTATGCTTAGGTATAACATAATAGTAAAAGACTAAATTAATTCTAATTTTAGTTTTTACATTATACGACTTCACGGTACTGCCCAAATGTAAAATTTATCTAAGAGATAATCTAAATTTAATATAATGTGTTATGAATTTGAGCTTGCTATTACTCATTCAAATAATTCACGAACATATGAACATAAACTTATTAGGACACTTAAATATTACATAAATTTTATGTAATTGTTGCACATTCTATGGAATACCCTTCGCAGTTTTTGTAATAAATGATATTAGTTTTAGATAGTTGTGAACACACCTCAGTATAAAGCAGCTAACCGTTATACTTTTCGCCGCTTTACTGCACTGTTTATATAATTGTTGCGGACCAAATAATAGTTGCAGTGTTCTTAGACTTTAAACGTGCATTCGAGACGGTAAATCGGAAGTTACTGGTATCAAAGTTGGAAAAAATGGGCATTGGAGGGACTGTACTTGAATGGATCGAATACTACTTAACTGAGAGAAGACAAAAAACAAAATATATAAATAGTGAGTCGAACGTAATAGACAATGAATTTGGAGTACCCCAAGGATCAGTGCTAGGACCTTTATTATTTGTGCTATTTATAAACGACATAGTGAAATCTATAAAAAATTGTAAGGTAGATTTATTTGCAGATGACACGTTAATATATTTGTGTGGTTGTGCGATAATAGCTTAAAAGTAAACATCGACAAATGTAAATATATGATTCTGGGCAAAAAACATATTCTAAGCCGATTACAAATTGGGGAAAGTATTGTATTAAATAATAAAAAGTTGGAAAAAGTTTCGGAAATTAAATACCTTGGTTTTATAATAGATGAGTCCCTGACTTTCAAAAGTAATAGTGATTATATTATTAAAAAAGTTGCAAAAAAGATTTATTTCTTACGTAGGATTTCAAATTATTTATCAATTTTTTCAAGAATATTAGTATATAAATCTATAATAGCTCCACACTTTGAATATTGTGCAGCACTACAACTATATTTAAATGACAATGAGATACAGCAGCTACAAAAGATACAAAACAAAGCTATGAGGAATTACAACGTATAGTATTAAAATCACTGCAATTTATATTTAAAATAAAGCATGGTGTAGCTCCAAGGTATGTATGTGATAAATTGAGTTTCGTCCGAGATACTCATGGTTATAACACTCGTAGTGTAAATGATATGGTGGTAGAGAGGTATGACAATTTAAAGGAATCGAAATCTTTGTTTTGTAAGGGTATTCAATTATTTAACGGTTTGCCAAAGGAAAGAAAATATTGTGAAAAATATAATATTTTCATTAAATTATGTGTTAGTTATATTAAAAAAGAATTTTGATTATCTTGTGATTAGGTTAGGCAATTTTACGTTATATTAATATACAAATAGATTTAGAATAGAATAGAATAATATACAAATAGATTTTTAATAATTTTACAGTTACTATTATATGCATAGAATTAAGATAAACTAATGAAAAGTTAATGTGATGATGATCTGTATATTGTTATGATCAAATTGTAACTTTTTTGAGCTAATAAAGATACATTATTATTATTATTATTATTATTATTATTATTATTATTATTCTATAAGATACCCGTCGCAGTTTTCTTGTAAATAATGTTAGTTTTAGGAATTTTTAGTTTAATTACAAAAAATACATATATTTCTTTAATTTAAAAAATTAGTAACTTTTTTATTTATTGTTAGATTTTATTTAAAATAGGGTTCTTTCTCTAGCTAGCAGTAACTGACTGTCCAAATTTCAATGCAATCGAACTTTTTGTTCTTAAGATATCCTGCTTACAAGAAATGTGAGGGACGGACGGACAGACCGACAGACGGACTGACAGACAGACAGATGGACGCAGAGATGGACCGACGGACATTTTGAAAGTTGTTCAGAATTCGATCACAGTGATATGAAATTTTTTTTCTCTGCGTGCAATATTACCGGTTTTAGAAATGTGAAGTACGTACAACCTATTTGAGTTTCGAACTCGTGCCTCTAATTCATCAAGTCATTAAGTGATCGTACACTGAACATTTTTGGTTATCTACAACTTAACCGCTTAATTGAGCATTTCCTCAAAAGCTGTTAAAATTTCTGTACCGAATTTTTGGTATTCGCTGAAAACCCCATAACCTTGACTTTTATTCTACACGAAAACGGCGGTAAAACTGTGTTGCAGACGGATGAGCGGACAGCCGAATGAGAATTATAATATTTCATTCGGACGCATCCGAAATCCTCAAAATATACTTCCACGTCCAGATTTCCCATTCAAATCTCTTTAAAGGAAAACATCTTGATATTATCTGCACTCTAGAATGTGGAAGTAATTGGTCACAGAACTATAGCATAATATTTGAGGCAGATGTTATAAACAAAGGAACGTTGGCTAGCACATAAGCCAAAAACAAAGTTGCTGGATTTTTATTAACTTGCTTTCCTTCTTTCCCCATATTTACCCCGCCAGACCCCTACAACAGAATTATCTCAATTAGATGTCATTACAATACATACGTGTACCAAACTTCAAGTGAATATTTCAATTTTATTTTATCAACCCTTTTAATACCTGTTCCGAAATATTAGGGGGGTCTTATCAAGAGACCAACTTATTAATTTATATTATGCCCAAGTTGATTCACGTTTAAGATATGGTATCTGTTTTTGGGGAAACTCCATCATGTCTTCAAATGTATTGCTCTATCTATTGCTCAAAAACGTGTCTTGCGATGTATATTTGGTATACCGAATACTTACACGTGCAAGTATATTTTTATAGAAAATAAAATTCTTACCTTGCCTAGCATATATATATTTTCGAAGTTTGTATGTGTGTTTATAAAAATAGAAATAGTTTCATTTTAAATAGTGACTACTATAAAGTCAATACAAGACAAAAAAATAAACTCCATGAACCTTGTGCCAGATTAAAAATCACAAGTGAGTCTCCAAGATTTATAGGCCCGAAATTATTTAACCGTCTACCAGATGACATAAAACATCAGGAAAGAGAGCATTTATTAAAAAAAAAACTAAAAGTGTTTTTATCAGACAAATGTTAAAAGCTATCAGAGTTTTTCTGCATTTAAAGTACACTAATACACAACAAGTTAACGTTTTTTTTTTACTCTTGTTTACAAATTTTGTTTTGTACTGTACATTTTTCAGTATTCCGTGTCCTCGTCTTATACAACTGTGTATTTTACACTGTATTCGACTCTTAGTATAAGCTTATATTATGTTATATTACTTAACTAGTGTGACTTGTCTTATATCATGTACTTGATCAAAAAAAGACCAATAAACATTTGAATTTGAATTTGAATAATGCAGTGGAGGTGGTGGAGGGTTGGAAAATATTATAAAGAAAGCTGAGACCTTGGCTTCTAGTATATACACCAAATACCAAGTTTCTTGTTTTCTTCTATTTACTTCTACTTACCACCCATCCCTTCAACGGAATCATCTTAAAATATAATCTACTTCCAGATGTTATGATACATACGTGAACCAAATTTCAAGTGAATATCTCTAATTTATTTTGTCAACCCCTTTAACAATGTAGTGGGGGTGTTGGATATAAAATATTATAAAAAAGTCTGAGGCCTTCTAGTATATGCACCAAATACCAAATTACTGTACCCTTTTCAGCTTGCTTTACTTATTTCCCCTTATTTATTCCTATTTAACCCAAAACGCTTTGTAGGAATTAGCCAAAATATAATTTAGTTCCAGATCTTATCACGGTACATATGTGTACCAAATTTCAAATCAATGTCGTTCCTGAGAAAGCGTGCGTACAAAAAAGTTACAGACCGAAAGACAGATAGAAACTTCTTTTCTATTTAAAAAAAAAGTTTCAATATTTTTTAACGATTACTATACTTCCTCTCCACTAGGTGGTCGTAGATGTGGGAGTAAAATGATTTAGGTATTTAACTCTCAGTGTATGACGTGTTACGATCAGAAAAGTAACCACCTTTTCGATGAATGAAATATCTCAACTCTAGGGTGTTTATCCCCTCTTAAAATCATAAGCGATCATACTTCCAACTGTTTTACTTTTGCTGACAATTTTTTTTCTAAGTCTGTACATTCTTATATTTTATTTTAAATGGTTTGAAATTAATCCACCTCAAGAAATAAAAGCAACATAAACTTTAGCATTATGACTCTATAATATAGCTCAACATATAATTTAAATGCGTTTCAAACTACTAAATTTAACTTTTTTAACAATGTGACAGTAAAAAAATAAGACCAGTAAAGTTATATACCTTGCGCAATAAAAAGTTGAGTGTAAAGCTTACATGAGAAGAGATCTGGTAAGTAGATAATATATTTTTAATAGTACGTTCAAATTGCTGCAGTGTCGTAAAAAAAGTAAAGTACTGGCTTTAAGTACAGTATTATTAATAGAGTGTATATTGTTAAATGATTTCCCGAAGTAGTTATCGTTTTTTTGCGCACATAAAACAAATATAGTGAATGGACAGCAAATAACAATTATTCAAGTTAATGTGCTGACTAGTTTTTATGGAAAGACACTAAGTAGTCGCGGCGCCTATGCCTACCAACCATGCAGCACTAAACTACAAACTCGCTTGCGAAAAATCACTACTAGAACTCTGCTGATCTGGTACCTTCCTGCTGCCTCCTGCTTGCCCAACCACGCAAATCAGGATGTTATGCTCAACTATGTTTCCTTATTAACATTAATTTATTTTAATTTATTTGGAAAAAATTAAATAGTGGCTTCCTCTAGAAAGCAGATTAGATGCAAAATTAGCTTGTTTCACAATAGTTTCTTAAAGTTAACGTTTTATGTAACAAGTGCAATTTAGCATGTACCGTACCCGTATCCATTCTAATGTAAAAGTTTTAGAGAAATCTTATTACGAAATTGGTTGCTCTCAAGCTTTGTGTTTTAGAAGCTTAATACCGATATACAGAGTTATCAAGAATGGTCGTCGGTGATGGTAATTGTTCCGATTTCCACCTACTTCATATAATTTCTGGTACACTCTCTGTTCAGTGTTTTCAACAACGACTATTAGAAAAATAAGTATTTTGCCATAAACCTCAAAAAGAAACAAAACTATCGCTACGGACAAATGTTTCAAACATCTTACTAGTCATCAGCGTAGCGTGGCGTAGCTTAGTGAATGTTTTTACAGATTTGGATAAAGAATTAAGAGCAAAAGCTGAAAAAACGGTGCACTACAGTGTGCTCAATTTTGTTATGCTTTATATGACATATTTCGGATCTCAAATGAAAGCACTCAGTATATAAAGCTTGTGTACTGTCCTATTTACTAGTAAAATATGAACATACGAATAAAGAGTTTATGGGTCTAACAGATATTAACTTTTGTTATAACTCCAAAAAGAAAAGAGGGATGTAACTGCGAATACGCGTTTCGGAGATATTGCTACTCATCAGTATAACCTAAGGAATGCTCTTATAGATCGTCGTCGGTCGTCGTAAAGTGAAAATCATCAATTTTGGCCAGAAATTTAAAACAGAAATTTTGTCGACAATTCTTATAGGATAAATTGCGCAGACCACGATGGTGGCATTAAAAGATTTATAAAACACAGGCTTCGCTGTTAAAAAGAATGGTTTTTAGCGAAAATTCTCATTTGTTTGTTTTTTGACATTTTAACGAAAACCTTGTGCGTTGGACAAACAAAAGTCAAGATATAAAAAATGAAGATTTTATCGATACGCGTCGTTTTGGTTTTCTTGCACAAGAAGTTCACAAATACGATAAACATCCCAAGGAAAAAGTCATAAATCAAATGTCTCAGTTCTCCCACTTACGCGCGTCGTTGTTACCCCATCACGATTATAGTGATGTCAATCTTGAATAACGTCATAAGTTTAGTCGAGTCGTGTGTCTGAACTGAATGCACTTCATTAAATCAATATATTTGCTTTAATAGCAGTGATATACAGGGTGTTTGGTGCATCGTGTGCCAAATGGAAATGGCCGACAGAAAGGGTTATCTGCTATCCTTTCAGGCCCCTTAATACTTCCCATGCCCTGCGGGATTTTTCATATCGACCTTTTATCTTTTTAATGAAAAAAATCCCAAATTCTACATTTAAATTCAAATTATAAAAAAGTATTAGGCGTAGACTGCGAATTTCATTTTTATTTTGATGTGTATTGTTGAAGGGTTCTTTTAAATCCAAAATTACTGGCATTAGTCATCTAGTTGTTTTTTTATTCACTAGCAAACTTTCGAAATAGGTAAAATTTAAATTTAAACTTAGACTTTACATGGCTATAAAAAAAACTCAGAGGAACCGGGATCTTCCAACTCCCTCAAAAATTCTCTAGTCTATCATCTTGCTAGTGATGTGCCACATGTCATAAAAATCTTTTAATAATTTCGTGAATTCGCTAAATTAATGAATCGGGTCACATAAGGCTAATGTTCAAAATTCCGAATAAAAAATTATTAAAATTATTAAAACCTGTTATCTCACTCTTGCGAAGTAAAATCTATCTTCTATCTCTTTCTGTTCATTGGTTTTCTTGAAATAAAGAAACAGTTACATTTTTATCATTTATTAAAAAAATTTAAAAATCTTGCTTAAAGGATTGGCCTCTGTTGCGAATGCAGGCCCGACGTCTGCTTCGTATTTCGACAGTTGTTGTATGAAGTCGTATTTCCTCCCTAATTGTACCGAAAGCCGTTTCTATGAGTTGGACAAGAGGACAAGTTCCTCCCTAGTCGCAACCTCCGTCGCGTACACGAGCTCCTTGGCACAACCTCGGACATAACATCAAATGGAGTTAGGTCTGGGGAACATGGAGGCCATTGAATAGGGCCATCCCGCCCAATCTACGCATATGCCTACAGTTTTTCAAAATGACGGCTGTCCCGCGCACTGGCGATTGATTGTAAGACAATATCTAGACAATGTGTTCCCAAATGCGTGGATTGGGCGGGATGGCCCTATTCAATGGCCTCCACGTTCCCCAGACCTAACTCCATTGGATTTTTATGTCTGGGGACGTGCCAAAGAGCTCCCGTACACGACGGAGGTTGCGACTAGGGAGGAACTTGTCCTCTTGTCCAACGCATAGAAACGGCTTTCGGTACAATTAGGGAGGAAATACGACTTCATACAACAACTGTCGAAATACGAAGCAGATGTCGGGCCTGCATTCGCAACAGAGACCAATACTTTGAGCAAGATTTTTAAATTTGATTAATAAATGATAAAAATATAACTGTTTTTTATTTCAAGAAAACCAATGAACAGAAAGAGATAGAAGATAGATTTTACTTCGCAAGAGTGAGATAACAGATTTTACCTGTTTGCCATGCATAATTTAAACAAATATAATTTTTTATTCAAAATTTTGAATATTAGCCTTATGTGATCCGATTCATTAATTTAGCGAATTCACGAAGTTATTAAAAGATTTTTATGACATGTGGCACATCATTAACAAGAGGATAGACTACAGAATTTTTGAGGGAGTTGGAAGATCCCGGTTGCTCTGAGTTTTTTTTTATAGCCGTCTAAATTCCAAGTTTATATTTAAATTTTACCTATTCCGAAACTTTGCGAGTGAATAAAAAAACAACTAGATGACTAATGCCAGTAATTTTGGATTTAAATGAACCCTTCAACAATACACATCAAAATAAAAATGAAATTCGCAGTCTACGCCTAATACTTTTTTTATAATTTCCATTTAAATGTAAAACTTGGTATTTTTTTCATTAAAAAGATAGAAGGTCGATATGAAAAATCCCACAGGGCATGGAAAGTGTTAAGGGGCCTGAAAGGATAGCAGATAACCCTTTCTGTAGGCCATTTCAATTTGGCACACGATGCACCAAACACCCTGTATAAAAAAAGAGTAATAGTTATATCTCTCATTACAGCTTATCCCGCAAGCCTTTAAAATGTTAAGTATTTTAAATTCTCTTTCCTGCAAAACTATGTTTTTTGAGTTGTGTCACTTTTCTTCCGCAGCGACGATATGACGACCTTTTGTTGAACAGAGAAAAAAATTGTTGATTTAGAACCGTTAATATGCTCATAACAATTGAACGTTCAAAGATAAAAGGTCGCTACAAGTCTGAAACAATGCGTATTGATAAAATTTTCATTTTTTATATCTTGATTTTTTTTTGTTCAACGCGCATCCGTTTTCGTTAAAAAGTCCAAGAACATTAAAAAATTAAAATATTCTTTAAAAACCATTGTTCTTAACAATGAAGCCTATGTCTTATAATTTTTTGAATGTCATCATCTTGTCCAGCGCAATGTTTCCTATAAGAATAGTCAATAAAATTGCTGTTTTAAATTTCTGACCAAAAAAAGTTACGACGACCTGCCTATAGGAGCAATAAGCAAATTGGGATGCATAGTTTATCTACAAATTCGTCGTGGTTTTAGTAGACCTTTCTAGTATTATCTACACTAAGGTTTCCTTTTCGTTTTACTCGACAAAAGGCGAAACTAAAAAATTACCAAGATAACATTAAGAAATATGTAAAACACCTGAATGGATAGGGTAAAAGGTATACCCACGTTATGTGCAGTTCACATTGAACATAGAAATCGTTAAGGGTAAGATCATAAAATTTGATTGATGCGTCGGTTATAAGTACTAGATGTTCCGTATGACTTTGAAGTATTGAACAAAGCATTAACTAATTCGAAATCGAAATAAAAAAGTGATCAGAACCATTCTTATATGGATTGTCATGCCCGTACCACTGCCTAATTGGCGCAGCTCATCGAACGATTTCAAATGCTTATGTGTGTATGAATCACGAGTGAGGCAGAACATTTTAATATTTCGCTTTAAACAAGCCATATGCCGACAACCAAAATTAATTTCAAATTCTAGATTTCATATTCCACGACACGAAAATAGAGTTCCCTGGAGACACTCCTAGTCAGGCGAAAGAATTATTCTACAGTGTTATTCAAACGGTGCGCTGCAAGTAACCCAGAGAAGTGCCAGTGGACGGTCCAATTTGTTAAACAAAAGTGATCGATTCGTTTTGTAAGTTGAAATACAATCCAGCAGCCTTCTAGAATTGAGGAAGTTTTGCTTTTCAGAAAAAAAGTAGATGTATGAAAAAAATGAACGAAGGCGATAACAGAGACTGTTTCCCTTGTTGCAGTTTGTAACATCCAATAAACTTTATATATTTTATAATATGGGCATGCTAGGCAAGACTAAAATTATTGGCACTACCGTATTTCAAACAGGTCGCATGTTGATTGAAACTAGCTACTTTTGGACGTTTCGTTTATCCAACATATTTCAACTCACAATTCTTATAAGTAATTTTCTAAATCGCTAAATAGACAACTACCATATTTCAAAAAAATGTTACTTAGGCCACAGATATGAATTCATATGAATATAATGCTAATTTTAAATTCTCCCGTGCGATTTGGTCTAAACACAATACTAGTCAAGACGTTGTTAAACAAAATAACATAACATAACATAAGCACCCCACATAGTAGACAGCTCCCAAATTCAAAGCCTCTCATAGGCTGTCTGGTGCTAGGGATCGAACCCAGTACACGTTAGACACTCTGACCAAGCGCGCTCGCCACTAAGACGCTTAGCCGAATGAGCTACCGTGCCGGTTAAACAAACTGAATATATGTATCGTGTCCCAGCTCTATTTAGAAAAGTATTATCTGGCAAACAGTGAGCCTAGAAAAAAATGTTAAATGGCAAAGTTTCAAATGTACAAGGCGCCTTAAAAAGGCGGCAGGTTATGCAGCTTACTTTTTCAAATGGAATACCCTGTATATTTTTAAATTTTTGTGTTCTCTTTTTGTTTTCGAATAAATGTTGTTAACCACATGGACATCATATACGTATCATTAACGGTTTACGATATATCGATGGTTTAATCTTAATTCTGCCATGCTCCATTTTCTTAATCAAACAAGACTGGCCTTGATTACACACAAAATCAGAAACTATTACTTCCATATCCATATCCATAGTTCCTATGACTCTTTCATTTTCAAATCAGAAACATGCCGTCACAGTTTACATCTAATGAATATGCCGATATGGTACTTAGTTAAGGCGTGAGGGAACTGGATTGGTAATCAGGGACCTGTTAAGTGGCCTGCACGGTCACCTGAAATGTCGCTACTCGATTTTTTCTGTTTAAAGCAAAATGTGTACTCTGAGAAACCAAATAATCTTAGTAATTTCAAGAATAAAATAACTCATGCTTACCGCCAGATAACGAAGTTATAAGGAATTATTGTACACAAGAAATTTTAAGGAAGTATGAGTTGTGTCAAATAGAACATGCGCGACAATTTGAGAATCTTTTATAATAATCATAATAGATGCTGTTTTCTGTATTGTATAATTAAGTTAATATAAAATGTTATCCCAAAAATGTAACTGCTATTATTTCAACAATGGTTAATGATAGGCATAGGACATGGCTAATCAAATTTATTCGGAGATAAAAGGAGAATCAAAGAATATAAAAATATGCAGGGCATTCCATTTGAAAAAGCAAAGTTGCATATCCTGCCACCTTTTTAAGACGCCTTGTACATTTGAAGATAAACTGATTAAACGCATCTTTTTAAACGTACTAACTTTTCTAATTAATATTTCCTTCTGTGTTTCACCGTTTTTCTGATAATACTTGTCTAATTAGAACTGGGACACTCTGTATATTTCTATTACCAAACTTTCCATGAAGCAAGATTGCTTCCAATTTGATAAAATTCTGTTCGAACAACATCAAGGTACAGCGGACTACAACTTTAATTTGTTTTGTAATAATGCCTTTAAAAACATCTAAAACATGTCCTACATCTTTCCAATTATGTGTAGTCAACAATCCTAGTAATTTTCTGCTCTAAAATTATAATAAAACAGTTTATATAAAAAATTATAGTTCTTGTGCTTCTGGCCCCACATAATGGATATGGCACTTTTTGAATAAGAAATATTTTGTCACGATATTTTTCATATGTTCCGAACTTCCGAATAAAAAATTGTTACAAACATTAGTGTTATCTCTTTAAGGTGGCCATTCCCTAGAAGGAGACATCCGATAGGGAAATATTTATTGTTTTTGGTGAACTTTTTTTTTCTTAATACGTACATTAAAAAAAACTATAAGAGTACCTAAGTAGAACCATAGCAAGACTATTGCTATGAATTTTCGCAGTGGTTTGCAAAATAGCCAGATTTAAATTTAAAAATGTTACTCTTCCTATTTCGCAGTTTTAAATCCGGCTATTTTGCAAACCACTGAAATTATTGAGTGAATATTCATAGTAAGAGTCTTGTTGTGGTTCTAATTAGGTACTCTTATAGTTTTTTTAAATATACGTATTAAGAAAATAAGTAGTGGTGTAACATGCGGAATGCTCAATAGCATCCTTCGTTACACTGTTAATATTTATTAGAAAAATTATAAGTTATCGGAAATATTATTCCCACAAACTTTAGTACTAATAGTGTGCCCTTACTCCTTCGACCATGATGAACATACGTCATCTGTCAGCAGTTAAAGTTCGCGAATACTAGATAGCGCACCAGGAATGATATTTCAACTAAATAACGCCGGGTGAAACTCTTTTTCGTTGAACCATTGCACTAATTAGACGTATTTATAATTTTGTTTGACCTGTAATGGGGATGTTAGAATTTGAAAAACTTTGTGATGATCACATGAGGTAAGGTTTTAATTATTATACCGGTAAATGCCATCTAACATTTGAAATATTGTTTTAGGTTTTTCTTATATTCTTATAAATTAAGAATTAATTTCTTAATAACAAAACTTATTCACGTCTAATGATTTTAACGTAGAAGTATTTCAACGTTACATTATTTGCTTTAAGCAAGATTTGAGATTATCTACATTCAATTAGCGATACCTACTACTTTTTCCACTAAGCAAACAATATATTCATATGAAGTCAACTTTTCTATACTACATTTTGAATTGGGATATACGAAAACATTCCGAGCGATGAGATTTTCTTCATTTTGTCTTGGCGACAAACCTTGTACGGACGTTTTTACGATTTCATAACCTCAAAATGGAGTTAAAGCAGCCACATGTGAAACACAAGTTTTAAATCCATAATCATCGGAGAACAGGATCACATTTAGGAATTCCCTTAATCAGGATAACCAAATAAAAGATAAGTACTTTTGATTACTACATGTAAAAGGGATTATTTTCACATGATTGTAGTTTTTTGTCATAAAAGCCAAGTGTCTAAATTTAAAATATGAGATTCAAGCTAAATCTATTATAATTTTTTTGTTAGATTATATTTTAAATACGCTGTTATAATTAATCTGTTGTCGTACATTAATTCATAGTTACTTATATCTTAAATTCATTGTCGCACATATTTCATTGTAGTATTAATTTCGTGGTTAATTTTATTGTGATTCCTTACTGTAAATATTTTATCGTAGTATTGTAATGCATTTCTGTTGGTAACATAGTAAGTCGTGGTTCATTTTGATGGCAACGAGAGTGTTTAAGGTTTATGAACTTTGAGATGATGTTACGAGACATATTTGTTGTAATATAGTATTTTTCTCTCGTAAAGGATCTCAAGTTCCTAATTTTGTTGTAATATATGATTTTTAATTTTGAGATAAATTTACGAGACTTATCTTCTGTAATATATTTATTTTGTCTCTCGTAAAGGATCTCAAGTATATCTAATTTGTGTAATATATGATTTTAGTATTGAGGTAAAAGTTACGAGACGTATCTTTTGTAATATATTTTTGGTTCTCGTATACGCGTCAAATTTATTTTGCTGTTGAGCAAATTGTAATATAGTGTATCTTGTAATATAGTTTATTTTGTATATATTTCTGTCTAATATTTTGCTATACAGCATCGTTGATGCTGTGATAGTTCATTTTTTTTGTAATATAATATTTTGTAATATAGTACTATTGTATATATGTAACTTTTGTCTTTTGTTTAACTTTAATTTTCCTTGATTACACTAAGTAATCAATGGCGCCCAAGCCTTGAACTCGACGCCCTTTTGCTCTCCGTATCTTTGCTGTGCTAGCCAGGTGAAACCAGTGACGCTAACCACGTCGCTCGTAGGGTGGCCCACACTTGAACAACTTGGGCAAACTAATACCTTTCAAACCAACGCCACAATATGCAAAAATAATTAATATTTCCCTATCGGATGTCTCTTTGTAGGGAATGGCCACCTTATGAGTTATTCAATAACTTCAAAATGCAACTTTCACTTGTTTAGTAATATTTTAAGGTGAAAATGATATATCGTCTAACCCAAGTAAAGTTCGTTTGCACCTTAACGACACCCTGTATAATGAAGATTAGATATCTTTTGTAATTAATCAAATAGGGTATTACAGTTCAATATCAGGTGAAACTTACCAGGATCCTTTCGACTCAGTAGAAGTGAAATTGTAAGGAGTCAACTTTTAAAAGAGAAATATTAAAACTTGATAACCCAAAATAAGGTGGCAGGGCACAGACGGAAAATTTTGTCGCAGGAAAAGCCACTAAATGAAAAACTGCATAAGATAATTCACCAGGATAAGGACGGTTGCTACCAGTTGCTTAAACTTAAGTTTAAAATTATTTTCCATCAGTATTCCTTGCATAATACAATTGCATAAGAACACAACAATGCTGGAAATACGAGCACAAACTATATTTAGAAACCTCTAATGAGTTTACCCTATTTCTGTAAAGGTGAATGTGTATCTTAAAATAAAAAAATCTTTTTCTAATTATAATAATATCCACGAAAAACAAAGACGTCAACCTGTAGAAAAACATGATAAATGTGTGTTTCTGGCTATTTGCATTCGTACAATAAAGTTTTATCTCATAGGTCCTGACATCAGATAGTCAAGTTATGTTGGCAGCTCTGCACTGCGCCTACAATTTGTTCCATATCAACTTACACGCTATCTTCATATCTTTACTGCCGCTGCGGACACCCTACATGGCATCACGTGGGTGAAACGGACGCTCTGATTCCGCCACTTGAATAACGACACAAGAAGAATTTTTATTTGTACTCACATTGTTGTCTTCTGTGTCATTTGGAATTTTTCGACTAGATTAACATACAGTGTGTCCCCGGATGGAGTACCTCACTCTTGTACTTTCTTTTTGTTGGTTTTTCGCGAAAATATTATTCTTGAGCAGGGGTCAGATTTGTGATAATATATGTAGGTTGTTCAAAAATGCAAGATATTTATAAGGTCACTTTGCCTTTATTTTCCATTTTTTGACGACTTTATTTCACATAGTTGTTTAAAAGCTTAAGATGTCTAGTTAAAGAAGCGCAATAATCACCTTTCACAGAAAATAAACGTGGCAATTTTTTATAAATGTTTGTCTTCATAAAATAAAATAAAATAGTTACACTATTTTATTTTATTTTATGAAGACAAACATTTATAAAAAAATGATTTAACCTTTACTTTACATTGAATTAACTCGGTTAAATATAGTTTTCTTAAAGAAAAAATACACATTAAGAAGAAAAATATAAAATAAAGTAAAACTAGAACTATTCAATAACTTTCAAGAGTGCGTAAGCTAACTTTAATTAAATATTACAATGAATATTCTCTGTCAGTGTCAAAGTAACCAAAATATCTATTTCCATCAACTACGGACAGAATCATTTTTATCAACAATTCTATCCCAGGAGCCACGAATTTACATAGTTAAATGTTATGTAATCGGTAAATCGGTAAATGTTATGGAGTGATATGTAATTCAAATTCTTAATAAAAAGTATTCAAATCTGACTGTGTAGTTCTCTACATATTTAAGTTACATAAAAGAGCCATAAAAATCGACCGTAAATCATTGTCTCGTTAGGATAAAGGATATCCCACATAGCCGGACTTAAAATTTTTGTGCAAAATAACAGTAGAAATTTAGAAGTATTGTCTTTGGTAAGTAAATAGTTATTTGATACAGTGATGAATTACAATGTTGTCCTATATATTAAGTAATATCATATCATATTAATGATTTACCGTTTTCTACGAATATATAGGATGCCACGTTATCCCTATATCTAAAACCTACCTACCTATACGTAATCAGCCAGGCTTTGTGGTTTTTTTATGAGGCTTAAATATATGTAGAGAACTAGAATTCACAGGTCGCAAAATAATTAAATATTCGATACCACTAGTAGGGCAATAATGCAAAGAAGGCAATGAAGGAATACAATGACTACAATGCTGCTACTCTCGTTATAAACTTTGCACAAGAAAATACAACGATTTCGCTTGGGCAAAGATCACAATATATAGGTGTTAACAGATCTCATATTCAGAGAAGCAACAAATTTCATCCATTTTAACCTGTGTTTAATCATACATTGCTTGACAGTGACGACAGTCGTTGTTTGATGTTTTGTTTACTAATTGGTGAAAAATTGTTGAAAACCAATTCTTTCATAAAAATATTCTATTTAGTGATGAATCGACATTCTCAACTAATGGAGTGATTTCCTCATAGGAGTTAAACAATGATGTCCGCTACCCCCTCGATTATTCACCACAGACCTGGATCAAGTGATATAAATCACAATAAAGTAGAATCAGAAATTCAATGGAAACAATGGAACGACAAAGCCCCCCCATCGTGCAACAAACATAACACCACATCTGTAATCCTCTGGAATGAAAACAAACTTCAAGAAAAGCCTAATAATGGTCCGGGACCCATTGACAAAAACAAGTTCAACAAATGGGGAATAACACAAAATAGGAGACTAGATCCTGAGAACTACGAACAGAATGAAATACCTAGGAACATACCTAACGAATCAAATAAAAAGGAGGGAAACAGTAAGGGAAAGAATCAAAACGGCTTACATAGTTAGAAGAGCTCTACTGCCCTTCATTGAGGAAAATAAACTACCATGGAGCCTAATTAAAGAGATATAAACGGCCATCACAATGCACAGCAATGGCAAAGGCCAACAGAAGAAGCCTGAGAAGAGCTGAAAGGGACATTATCCAACGGCTAGCAAAAACAGGAAAATCACAAAAATGACAGAAAACGTCAACATTACCAGAGGGAAAAACCATAGTCAAAAGAATAGAATCATACGCAATGAAGTACTGGGGACACGTCCAAAGACGAGACACGACACACCTACTAAGAAAGCGCTAAGACTGAGCAGCAACAAACTGAAAATAGGGAGACCATGCTACACATGGATAACAACAATCGAGAGGATTATGAATAAGTTAGGAAAGGAATATACACTCTGGGAAAGAACTGCACAACAGAAGACGGAACACAATGAAGAAATATACCAAGGATATACACACTGTCTGACACAGAAACAGAAGAAACAGAATAGGAGAGAAGATTATTACAGACAGAAACTAAAAAGAAGCATCTCGCAAAAACCTGAAAGTTAAAAGAAGCACGAAAACCTAAAAGAAGCATCTCACAAACGCCTACACTTCTCATCCGATTAAGACAGATGGAAACCAAGAAGAAGCATCTCATAAGCACCTAAATGCTCCATCTTATATTCCTACCTCATGCGTCATGCTGTTCTCGCTACTGGCAACGAGCATATCCAATGTCCAATCCAGCGTATGCAGCCGGTCAGGCGGTCCGGTTTGTTCAGGCACACGGTTGGATCGTCCGTTGGTCGGTCGGATGGAGCCACCCAGTCATGGCATGAATATGTAATACATGACTGGACGACTGCATTTGGCTGTTCAGCAGACGATCGGGCTGCGTGGTGGAACAAATCTCCATGCTCAGAATTGGCAGCAATGACAACCTTACGCTGTCAAATAAATAAATAAATGAATCAGGATTGTAGATTCTGGGCTAAAGAGAATCCAAATTCTCAGATAATAACTAACAGTCATTGGAGATTCCCTATTTTTAATGCTCCCAACAAATATATCAAGGATGGTAGCTCTAATTAATGAAAACCCGCCATTAGGTCAAATTGTACTGGACTTCCTATATTTTGATAAGAATTAAGCTATAGATTGGCGTAGATTTAGAGTTGTACTCTAATATATACCAGCGGTGGTCTTCAATTTTGTGTGTTTATATAAACTCGCCTTGAAAGACCCCTGGGCGTAAGGAGTGTATCCTTGTTTATTCCTTGTGTCGTTTTTCTTATTTTCTTTCTCTTTTAGATAAGGTTAGAAGAGACATAATGAATTTCGCAATACCTACACTTTGTCGTGGCTATATTCACAAAGCCAAAAATAATAGTCAACGATTTAAAAAATTGAATATATGGTGTGATATAATGACATTGTCGCCACCATAAGCGAGAAAATGATCGCTTGTGTATACGAGGAATTTAGAAAAAGGTTAGAAAAATGCGTATCACTTGGAGGTCTATACGTGAAATAGCCTTTGCTTTGATTGTGTATTGTGTAAGCAGGTCTTTAGCTGATTATTTCCAATAGTACTTAGTCACTATTTACTTTCATGTTTTTCATGTCTTGAGAAAACCCTGTGTTAATAAGTTAACACATTTTAAAGCGAAAGTTGAATCATATTTTATCATTCTTGTCTTCATAAAATATAACAGAAAATCACAGCGCCTGTTTTCTGTGAAAGATGATTATTGCCATTATCTTACTAAACCCCGCACTTAAACAATTATGTTAAATAAACTTTCTAAAATGCACTTTGCTTAGTGACAATTACATTTCTCACATTTTTTAACACCCTGTATATTTAATCACAGATCTGACTCCTACTCATGGTTTCCTAGGACAAGCAAAACTTTTTATAAAGAATAGCATTATCTCAAAAAAACAACAATAAGGAAGTGGTATCCCATCCGAGGACACACTGTATTTTACACACACATTCAACTCCGGCCCGATTCCCAACGTTTTCTTTTTTATTTATTAAGATACGAAGAGAACGATAAACAAAGTCTGGAATTGTATTATGGTGAGCCATTGTAAAAATACGGCAATAAATAATCCATCCGTGAAAGAACAAAAGACAGCGTGTCCCTTGCAAGCGATACAGAAACAAAAACCAGTCGCCAATTCAATTGCACCAATCAAATTCGAACCAGGTTTTTTTATATAAAAAATGAAGAACGCATCGACCATGTTAAATGTTGCAAGGAATGCGGTCTCAGAACAATCCAGTGATTTCCTTATTGGCTCCCATCAATGCCCAATTATTTATCGAAAAAACGAACTCGTCCTAATAGGAAACAAATTAGAAGAGCGTACAGAGAATTTCTGTGCCTATTTAATTTCCTACTATATTTTATAACATATTATGTAACAATAATAATACAGTCTGCATATTTGCTTTTTACTCGAAAGTAGAAGTGATACAAATTAAACTATAGAGTTCTCTTTCCATTTGCCCAATAACAAAAAACTTATATCTAAGGCTATAATCCATTATTGCAAAAAAGTACATTGTGTTATATTAACATTCAATAATGAATTTTATATTAGTAAATGTTTTATAATAATTATTAAATAATCACTACCTGTTAAGGTACCAGATACTTCCAGAGGAACAGAAAAGTTGCAGAAAGGTTTCCAGATGCTATAAGCTGCTAGAGAGTAAGACCATCACAGCGCCTTTAAGCATGGCGTGGGTGAATTACAAAATGGCGTTTAACAGGGTTCCACACACTTAGATCTCTCATAACTTATCTTGTATGCCTAATAATTACAGACTTTGTGCAAACAACAACGGCCACATTAGAACATGAAACATACAAATTAAAAGAATAAATTTCCATGGAGATTCTCTTTGGCCATTACTGTTTTCCTTGGCGCTCGTCCCACTGTCAGACCAACTGAGCAAAGATTTGGCTTTAAAATCAATGGCAACCATAGAGTGAATCAGCTCTTCTGTATGAACGACCTGAAATTGATTGCTGAGCATGAAGTTCAACTTAAGCAAGAGCTAAATATCGTCAAATTGTTCAATGATGAGATCAGAATGGAATTTGGTTTGGACAAACGCGTTACAGTGGTCCTCCAGCGAGGTAAACGTGCAAATCTAAAACATCGTACTGAATGATCAATCTGTGATCCGAAGTATGAATATGAGAGAAACATAAGCATTTGGGTGTCGAAGAATGCGCCGAATTCGTCAACGACAAAATGAAATGAAAAATGTGCACAGATTATACATTAAGAGGAAGGATGACAGCCGTGATAGTTTAATATTAACAGCGAAGGATAAAGCGCTAAATACCAGCCACATACCATCAGAGAATGATCCTGAAACAGTATATTGACAGCAACATGTGAGTTGCTTGGCGGGATGGATTGCTATGACACCATCGGGATACATTCACCGACATAACAAAGTGGCCAGTTTTCTCCACTGGGTTATGTGTAAGCAATACGACATACCAGTACCTGAAAAAAATGCCAACACCAATGATGTCACACTTATGTGGAACTGCCAACTACATCGTCGCACAGTGCAAAATTCGCTCTATGGCTCAATTTTTGAGATATCGACTTCATTTTTTTTTTAAATACTCGGAATGGAGAATAGTGAGTCACTGCGGCTTTTTTGAAGTTTTTTGTTTGCTAGTCAATGTGTTCATCTCGAATGACGTCAACGTGGTACTCAAGGAAGCTGAAAAGGTAAGGATAAAGGCCTCCAAACAGAAGTGAGTAGAATGTGGAACGCAAACCAAAACGAAATGGCTAAAAATGAGATTAGTTTATAATCAAAAAAATATTCTAAAATTTAATGTAGGTCTCTGTTAGCATATTTTTTAAAATGTATTTTGATTTGATTTTAAAATATTTAAAATATATTTTGATTTAATTTTAAAATATTTTTTCAATGCTCTTATTTCGTCGCCTGGTTCTACGCCATCAATATCGGGATTTTCCTCTTTCTCATCAAATAATTTAGTATTAAGGTCTTTACAATATTTGTGCAGAGATTTTTTAAGTAAAACTGTAGAAAATAGGGTCTTTTGTTTACCTTTTAAAGCAGTCGTTTATTTTTAATTACAAATTGTTCTGTGTTGTTCGAAAATAAAAAATTTGGTATCTAAATTTTAGTCACCCAATGGCCCTCTATGCGAGCATAGGATGGATGTAATACAGAAAGGATTCTACACTTTTCATAAAAGTCTCTAGTTAGCATCAGCTACTCAGATGAACTTATTATTCTGCCCGAATAATGTTTTTATTAAAATTTAGTGCACACAGGTCTGAACAATTTATGAATGAACTTTAAGCAATTCTTTTCCAAGGTTAAATGCAATTTCATGTAAATTAACTTTTCTTTCTAGAGTACTATCTAAAAATTGTTTCAGTAATCGAGTAATCTTCAATAAATTATATGAGATATAGTTACATGTTGGACAAAAATTTAATCTTGATTCAGATCTTCTACTATTCCTTCAAAAAATGTTCGAAAGTTAACCGAACGACGACGCACAGTGGGGCAAAACAGAACTTTTCCAGATGAATTAATTTTTTGAAGGCACTTAATGGCCAAGTTAGCTGATTTTCTTTTTAAACATTCAGAACCAAATTCCTAATCGATCCCTCCAGGCGGAATTTTAATTTTTATTATGAATTTTAGAATAAAAAGTGTTTAATTTTTTTTCAAAAAATAGATTTTCTCAGGTAATGTTTAAAATTTTGAAGTGAAATTTTGAGCAAAATTGAAATTAGTTGACCTTCATTTTTCCTGTAAATTTCAAGGCATAAAGACCTATGCTTCTTGAGATATGATGCTACAAAATTTTAGTAATTAAAATCTAATTGCGAAAAAACTTAAATAAAGGTTGTTCTGCTAAAACGGCCACTTCTGTGGAGAAATTCAAAGATCTTTTACTTTGACAGTACAGTTGACAGCAGACTTGGCAGCTGCAAAGTTGCAAAGTCCTAAATAGAGGACTTTTCCGTTAAATCAGCTTTTTTGTGGAGAAACTCCGTGACTTTGTACTTTGACAGCAGATTTGGCAGCTATCAAGTCTTAATATTTTATACTGACTGAGTTCTTGATCAGAATTCTCAGGAGTCCCTAAGTTCGGGTTCCTAACTCAGAAACCATTGTTCGAGAAATACACATATTTCGTATTTTGACAGCAGGTAGACAGCTGCCTACTGTCGAAATTAATGAAAATTAAAATTCCGCCTGGGGGTATCAATTAGGGTTATGAGTATTTAAACAAAAATCAGCTCGTTTGGCCATAAAGTGCCTTCAGAAAGTTAATTTGTCTGAAAAAGTTTGGTTTGGCCCCACTGTGATACGGGTGTTGGGACGGTGAAATCTTATTTTACAATTTTTAATTACCGTTTTCTTAAACTGGTTCAATTTTCAATTGTTTTCTTAGATTGGACATTACTTGAGTACATGTAGATGAACATTGGATATTTCTATTGCAAGCGTTGTACGGAGTGTTGTTTTCACCATCACGTTTTTAATGTAAAAATTAATTTGAAATGTCTTTAAGAGGTTTTATGAAAGTGAAATTGTCTTCCACCGCAACTGAATTGTTAAGCTTGTATGTCTCAATTTTACAGTTTAACTGAATTACTTCCATATCCAGTGGAAGTTTATTATACGTAAAAAAAATCCTCAAATATTGTTCTCGTTAAAATAGGCTTAGAAACGTCGAGATTTTAAATTTGAGCGAAAAAAAATTCTATCTGTCTGTCGGTGTGTAACTTTTTGTGCTGATTAAGTTATTGGGTTGAAATTTTGTACACGTATATATTGTTATGTATTATACCCCCTTGAAACTAGAGATTGATACGCCTATGCCTAATAGTGAGTGACTGGAAACTTGTAGAGTTTTCTAGAGTGTGGTGAGAGAAGATTCTTGATTGTTTCTGGATGGATCTGGAGGCGGTTTCAGAGTATATAAGGGGCGATTACCGGCGCAGAGGAGAAGTTTTATTAAAGTGACGTTCGGTAAAAAGTGAGGTTAAATATCAAGTAAACAAAGTGTAAAGGTCATTTTGAAGTATTATATAGTCAGTAAATTATTAATTTTAACAAGAGTATTTTTCGGAAGTGTTCGAGAAGATTTGGACAGTGTATTCTCGGAGTTGGTGCTAACACTGAGGACTGATTTAATGAACATTGCTCGAGGGTTATTTTCAAACAGGAAAAATAGTGTTAAGTGCATTTTTTGAGACATTTTTGGAACATTTTATTAGGACATTAGTGATAGTGATTAAATCCTTTGAACTAAGAAGAGATTAAAGACTCTGAACAAGACTTTTTGATGTAGTTAATTAAGTACATTTTCGTGAACTTTCTAGAACTTTTCTATTTGGACAGTAGTTTAAATAAAAGACTTTCTCATGCTGTTTTGCGATTTCTCTGGACAATTTCATTACCGATATTGACGTGATTATTAAATTTTGTTGATAATTATATGCCGGTAACAACCAGAAGCATGGCACCCGAAAAACAAATGCAGGACTTTATGGCACAAATGCAAAATATGATGATAGACCAAGAACAAAAACGTCAAGAAGAATTAAGAAAAATTTTTGAGGATCAAGAGAAACGACGTCAAGAGGAAATACAAGAAGAAAGGAAACGACATCAAGAGGAAGAGAAACGACGTTAGGAAGAATTGAGAAAAATCATGCAAGACTTGGACATTAAACAACAAGAAGAAAGAGATGAACTAAGAAAAATTATAGAAGGCCAACAGAGTGCCATATTTGCCGTCACTGAAGAACTCAAAAATAAGGTAGCGGAAGAAGTCGGTGGAGTCAAACAAGAGGTAAGCGAAGTCAAAGGAGAAGTAAATGAAGTCAAAGAGAAAATGCACCAGGCAAAGGGAGAAATAGACCAACTTAAACAACAGTTGAGGGAAAGAGGAAACCAGCAAGTGGTACCATCAGGCCAGCGATTAAAACTTCCCTCCTTTGATGGCCAAAGTTCCTGGATGACTTCCAAGACACAGTTTGAGGCAGCAGCGACTTGAATGACGAAGAAAAGGCCAAGGCATTAATCGTGGCTTTAAGAGGCCAAGCATTGGAGTTGCTCCAACAACGGAACTTTAGAATTTTAGAAGCTGCCTTGGATCTACGATATGGCGATCAACACCTTCCTCAAGTATACCAGACCCAGCTGAAATTGCGCGTTCAGAAAGTTGGAGAGAGTCTGCAAGAATTTGAATCTGCGGTGGAAAGACTGGCACACTTAGCATATCCTAATATGCCAAGAGAATTTGAGCAATTGGCAGTGGGGGCATTCCTAGACGGGATAAGGGACGAGGAGATCAGGCGAGTCCTCAGGCTATCCCGACATAACAGTAGTAGTGAAGCCTTTGTGCGTGCACTAGAAGTAGGGATACTCCAAAGTCAAGAGTGCGGGCTATGACGCTTGAAGAATCGCAGCCAGAAAAGGAGAACCAGAACCCTATGTTGGCCGATATACATAAAATGTTCAGTCAATTACTGGCTAAATTGAATCCTCCGAAAAGACAGAAATCACAACAAAATAGAGAAAAGCCCAGTGGTGGTATTAAATGTTACAACTGTGGCAGAGCAGGGCATATCAAACGAGACTGTCAACAGCGGACCTCGAGTAAATTATTAAATAAAGTGTTAGTGGTTCACCTCTTGTTGAAATAATTTTAGAACCCACGGATTCATACAGGGTGTTTCCTAAGACGAGGAAATACGTAACAATATTATAACGAGATCTGGAATTGGATTGCTCTTTGAATATGATCCGGAGGTTATTCAACCCCCAACCCTATTTATCCATATTTAGGGGTAAATAGTGGAAAATAAATAAAGCAAGCTGGTAAGAGTAACAGAATTTGGGATTTGGTGTATGTATTAGAGGCCAAGACCTCTGATTTTTTTATAATATTTTCCATCTCCAACCCACCCCCCCCCTCCCCACCCTCACTTCATTATTAATGGGGTTGATAGAATAAAATCGAGATCCACTACACGTACACGTATATATTGTAACGACATCTGGAACTGTTATATTTCGAGACGATTCCGTTGAAAGGTTGGGGGTTAAATAGGGGTAAATGGGGGAAGTAAGTAAAGCAAGCTAGTAATAGTACGAAAACTTGGGATTTGGTGTATATACTAGAAGCCAAGGCCTCAGATGTTTATATAACATTTTTCAACCCCTACATCACCCCCACTCCATTATTAAAGAGGCTGATAAAATCAATTTGAGTTATTCACTTGAAATTTGGTATACGTATATATAACGACATCTGGAACTGGAACTAGATTATATTTTGAGATGATTCCGTTGAAGGGGTGGGGGGTAAGTAGAGGTAAATAGAGAAAAATTAATAAATCAAGCGTACAGAAACTTGATATTTAGTGTATACTAGAAGCCAAGGCCTTAGATTCATTTATAGTATTTTTGAAGCCCGCCCACCAACTCCACTCCATTATTTTAGGGGTAGATAAAATAAAATTGAAATTTCACTTGAAGTTTGGTGCACGTATGTGTTGTAATGACATCTGATTGAGATGACCAACCCCTCATTTTTTTCTATGATATCTTCCTCAACTATTGTTAAAATTCTATGACCAATTATTTCCAAATACTAGAGTGCCAATACGGTCAAGATGTTTTCCCTTAAAGAGACTTGGATGGAAAATCTGGATGTGAAAGTAGCGATTCCTAAGGCAGCGTTTTTTTTATATAATATCCTAAGTTAAAGAAAATGTGTTAATATATCTTGCCATCTTTACACCATCAAAACCAATCAATAATTGATACATACGCAAAAACAAAAGTAAGTAATATTTAAATCATATCTTAGGATTACAACTCGAAGAATATTATTATCTGAGACGTGATTTTGCAATATTACCAAAATGGAAATAATAGGAACATTTAAATAACACCCATTAATACATGCAAAATGCAGATATACCCATACGAGATAATGGGACGATACATGCCGCCAGTGACATTTATGTGTGAAATTTAATTCTCTGTAACTTCGAAAGTATAATTTCTTCATATCTTTTACATTAACACGGCATTTTCAATTTACTACGCTCGTCATTGGTGTCAAATCATCTTATTTCGTATGTTGAACGGGCTTCTATAAGCGACATTTACAATTCAGAACGTATATATGTTTTTTTGTTCAATCATTTTCTTTAGAAGGACTTCAGGGATTTCTATGCAAACTGTAAAGTATGGCTCGAGAAAGTCCCATATTAGTCTTATCAAGCTATGTCTAGCATACAGTGAGCAAAAATCGGAAAAAGTCTATTAATTGCGAACAAGACTAAACTAATGGGGTTGCCACAATTTAAAACTTTTGCAGATTTACATGGAAGACCATGGTAAGTTAAAATAAGTGTCCGTGCCATTGTTAACTTTTTGCGTGTGGTTTCCTCCAGTGATGTATCTTTGCATAAGATACTACCATAAAAAGGTTTGACCTCAAAAACTTCATAATATCTGAGAAAAACTTTCCGAAAATCCGAGAAAAATGTGTATCTCTAAATCAAGTGACCAATTTGTTTGTACTTCACATATTGTGCTGTAAATCTACTCGACACAATCCATCAATGATATTTTCAGAGGGTCTTTTCACGAAATAAAATAAAATTGAATGCTTTTAAATTTTTTCAAAAATTTATACGTGTACGAACTTACACGTTAGAGACACCCACCATTTCTTCATTAATTATATAGACCCTACCATAACATTATTTATTTTACAACACACAATTTTTTCACAAAACTCTATATGAGAGGGGCAACTTAGTTAAATTAAATAAATATGTGAGTGGGTGACCAAAAGGGAGATTTACATAGGCTCCTCCGAAATTATAATAAAAAATCTCTTATAATGGAGACAATTATTGATAATATTAAGTGTAGGTAAGTGTACACATAACCACTTATATCACTGATGAAGGATTGGTGAAGAAGAAAATGTATAAGTGTGTAAAGATAAAAAATACAAACGAAACAGAATCAGTGAATCCTGTACAAGTGTACAGAATCGTTGATATTGAGCACTTGTCAAAAAATATGTTCTGTACATTATGTGAGACACCTCTGCATCTCTAGGATACAAATGATAATCACCAAATAACGAATATTCTTTCCTTATTTTTATGAAAGTTTAAAAGTGAATTATTTTTTGTTTGCTTATACTTGTAATGAAACATATCCTTTATAGGATTTTGCAAACAGCAGAAAAAGAACTATCTACGAGACCTAAACTAAAAACTATTTGTAAAATTATTGACTTCGATAACCCGAATTCTGGTTATGTTAGCAATTAAAATCCTAAAATCAATTTGTTCTTCTCATCCTAACACTAGTTCTACACAGTCCCCTACGGCTATGCCGAATAAACCAGTATCCACATAACCCCCCACGGCTATGACGATTAAGTTAAAATGGGAACAAAGGCCTAAAATGAATTTATTTACACACCTTGTCTTCCGGAAAATTTTTCATAACCAGAATTCAGGTTATCGAAAGAATGCAAAAATTGTAAATCAATAATTTTACAAATAGTTTTTATTTTAGTTCTTATAGATAGTTTCTTTTCTGTTGTTTGCAAAATCCTATAAAGAATATGTTTCATTTTATGTAAGTGTTACACAATAATATCAATAATCAATAATTAAATGTGTCACTATTTTTAGGATGAATGCGCTGTTGCCGGAATAAACCGCGCTCGTCGTCTGCTCAGGGTTATCACAAGGTTTACCTTTAACCATTAATCATTTATCAAAATGTACGATAACATGCCCTCAATTTTTACAGCATATTCCTTGAATTATTAAACAATAAAAAAGTTTTTTAAAATGTTTTTCGCGTCTTCTCCTTATGTCCTTTTATTTCAAGGACGTGCATGTGCATAGTGATCATTTCCATAGAACCCATGTTATTATACTCTTTGCAAATACAAAACGAAGAGTATATTACGTTCGATCGGCACATTTCTAAAACTGGTAATATTTCTGGTACAGAAAAAAAAAATCATATCACTGTGTTAGTGATCGAATTCTGAACAACTTTCAAAATGTCCGTCAGTCTGCCCGTGCGTCACCTTTTTTGTAAACACGATAACTTAGAACGAAAAGTCCGATTGTATTGAAAATTGGACAGTAAGTTAGTGTTAGCTAGAGGAACCCTATTGTTTTTGAACAAAATCGGTCAATAAATAAAAAAGTTATTAGTTTATGAAATGAAAGAAAACATTTTTTGCTTTGTAATTAAACAAAAAACGTTTGAAATTAATATCATTTACAAAAAAACTGCGAAGAGTATCCTATAGAAAGTGCAACAATTATATAACAAATGCAGTAAATCGGCGAAGAGTATGATGGATAGCTTGTTTACATTTTCGTTATTAACTTACTCGAAAAAACTTGTGATAAAATCATTTTAAAAAAATCAGGTAATCTCATTACATTTTATATTTTAACATGAGATTATAAAAATCTGCACTTCTGAATTTTTATGTAGCACCCGAATCCCCTTAATTATTAATAAGGCGTTTTGGCTATCTCCCTCACCGACTGCCTATTAACATATCTTTTCCAATTTAAGTAAGTTAACCTAGCCCCCCCCCCCGCCCCGATCGAGTTTTGTTAAAAATTATATCTGGCAGCTGTATGGTGTATAATTAATGGAGTAATGGTGGGTGTTTATATATGAAATATAAACAAATTGGTTGATTTGATTCAGGAAAAAAACGTTTTTTCGGATTATCGAAAAAAAAAACCTCAGATATTATAAAGTTCTTGAGGTTAAAACTTTTATTGTAGTATCTTATGTACAGATACATCACTGGAAGGAGCCACACGCAAACAGATCTCAAAGGCACGGATAATTATCATACGATTCAAATGTATTGACCCCTCAGTTTAACAGCGAATATCTCAGAAACGGAGGAGCAGAAAAAATTTAAAAAATTTGTTTATTGTGAGTCTATTCTAAATCAATCACTGAAATTTAAAAAATATACATTGGACACTTGAAGTTCTGCTAAATTATATTGAAAAATGTCCTACTTTTTAAGAAAATTTTGACCATACCAGTTTTAAATCCATTATATCTTGGAAAATATGCATACTATGTAAATAATATTTTAGGCATCGATAAAGCACGGCAATTTTGGTACGAGGAAATTTTTTCATAATTATTTATTTTCAAAGTTTGCAGCTATTGTCAAAAACGTGACGTCATGATTATTCGGTTATTTATCAATATGTTTAAAGAAAAATTGATAAAATAGTTAATTATATAAAACATAAGCATTTTCAGTAAAAACAATTGGTACATATCGAATATTAATTTAGTTATCAAGCGTAAAGTATAATATCATTGCAAGTTTGCAATAATATTATCTATTATGCTTGATAACTAAATTAATTTTTGATATAGACCAATAAGTTTTTCTGAAAATACTTACATTTTATAAAATGAACTATTTTGACAAAAACTTTTAAAATACATTGATAAATAACCGAATAAACATGACGTCACGTTTTTGAAAATTTGAAAATAAAAAATTATGAAAAAATTTCCCCGTACAAAAAATGTCGTGCTTTATCGGTGTCTAAAATATTATTTACATAGTATGCATTTTTTCCAATATATAGCGGATTTAAAACTGGTATGGTCAAAATTTCCTTAACAAGTAGGACATTTTTCAATATAACTTAGTAGAACTTCAAAAATGTTTATTGTACATTATTCAAATTTTAGTAATTGATTCACAGTAGACTCATAATGAACACGTAATTTTTTCAATTTTTTCTGCTCCTCCGTTTTTGAGATATTCGCTGTTTAAGTGAGGGTTCAATACATTTGAATCGTATATTAGTCATGGCCTTTGGTAGATAGGTATTTGAGGATTCGCTAATAACGAGTATGACGAGAAAACTTTAACATTTAAAACGACGGTTATTATACTCTTCGCAAATACAAAACGAAGAGTATATTGCATTCGCTCGGCACATTTCTAAAACCGGTAATATTGCTCGTAGAGAAAATATTTTCATATCACTGTGTTGGTGATCGAATTCTGAACAACTTTCAAAATGTCCATCCGTCCGTCCGTCAGTCTATCTGTCGGTCTGTCCGTCTGTCTGCCCGTCTGTCTGTCCGTCTGTCTGTCCGGCTGTCCGTCTGTCCGTCCGTCGCGTTTCTTGTAAGCAGGATAACTTAAGAACGAAAAGTCCTATTGTATTGAAATATGGACAGTAAGTTAGTGTTAACTAGATCAAGAACCCTGTTATTTTTGAGCAAAATCGATCGACAAATAAAAAAGTTATATATTTTTTTAGATAAAAAAAAAAAATTTACATCATTTTTTCTATGTTTTGTAATTAAACTAAAAATGTCTAAAACTGATACTATTTACAAAAAAAACTACGAAGAGGATCCTACAGAATGCGCAACAATTATACAAAAGTGCAGTAAATCGGCGAAGAGAATAACGGATAGCTTGTTTTCATTTATTTAATAGAAAGTACGTTTGATTCTGGTTTGTCAATTGCATCTGGTCAATTGCATCTGGTTGGAGGGAGTTAGTGCAGGAGTTCTCCTTGCAGTTGGCACAAATCAATGAGCAATAATTAATCCCAGCCTTCCGACACCCACAACCACCTGCACACCCCTCGCTACATTTGCAGAGAATTGTTTGCGTTTTCTAGATGAAATTAATCATATATCTATTAGCAATTATTTACAAATACCGCAGTACAAATCTAATATTAAAATGCTTTTGTTTAAAGAGAAGTGGATAGGAAATGTGGATGTGGAAGTAGTGATTCTAGGCAGCGGTAAATCGTACCAAAATTGTATGCCTATTACCAAACAGGCCTGGGACCTCCGAAGAGCCTTTGCAGATTGGGCCTGTTTCTTTAGATCCGCCACTGTTCATATATATTTAGGATTACATTTACTTGTATTTATTTAGTTATTAATTATTTTATATGTATTATTTTTATATTTTGTAATTGAACTATAATTTCGCTATACGTTTTACAAATATAGATCTCATAATGATATAATATTCAACCGCAGAAAAATAATTTTCAACTAAAAAGTTATATTGAAGCATTCGAGCAACTTTATGCAGAGGATGGTGGTCTAGCGGCTAAGTTTTAGACATGCAATTCAAGATTTCAATTGCCAGCGTGTTTTGGACCATGGATGTCTGTCTGGCTCTGGACGAGTGCTTGGGCAGGGCCTTGTGTTATAATAATTTAAAATAAATTTGTTTCAAATAATTGATTAGCAATCCAAGGGACCCCGGTTCTAACTTAGGTTAGATGTACTTTTTCTCTATAGTAAGTATCTGTCCGTACAAAACATTGCGAAGAGTATAACCATAAAATGTGCAATAATTATATAAAAACTGCAATAAATCAGCGAAGAGTATAACGTTCACTCCAGTTTTTTTCTATTACGCAATGAGAAAATAGCTATATGGTGTGTACCTGTTCAGTACATGTTGCAAAATATAAAAATAAAAATTAATGTAACAAAATACTTTTTAAAATCATTTTTCAGTGTTGGATAATACCAGTCTTTACTTATACCTTTACCCATGTATCAGCGTTATAAAAATTGGGGTGGAATATATTAAAATACTCAAGGGCGCCAAAACCCACACTTCAATTGGAAAATTTCGATTTTCCAATATTTTTTGTTCCAAATTGTTTGTAACACCTGACAGTGGCTACTCTTTCTATTCATGCGACAAGGAAAACGTCATTTTAAAAACTATTCAAGCTTATTGCAAATGTATTTTTTGCGGTAATATTCTGCACCGCATTCTGATCATAAAAAATTAAACACTTATAAGTGCATTTACCTTAATGATACGCCTTGAACGCGCAGATACTATTAAAATGATGCATCTTTAACTGGAATATAAGTAAATGGATTACAGAGTAGTAAATTTCTTGCGGTTATATTAGGTATAACAGTCTACGGACAGTAATTTACCCGATGGTCAATTAATATCATTTAAGATCCAACACCGTCGTATATCTGAAGGTTATATTATAAGTAGTATACAAAAGAAGTTATTGTGAGAACACATTGAGCAGACAAGCGATCTAAGATACGATCTAAAAAATGGTCAGTAATAAAAATATCCGAAGGCACCAAGACAAATATCATAAAAATTCCTCGTGGAATACACGAAAGCTCTTTAAGCAGACGTGCTAATCACAATGTGAAACCCTATACGACATACGGTTTTATGTCGCCCCAGTCACCGAGGAGACTGGCGCACAGTAGTAATTAGAAATACACATTAGGTTAGTTTATGAGCGGGTATAAAAATGGAATTTGTATTCGTGAAGCGCCACGAGTCTGCAGGGGTCCAGTACACAGAAGTTCTCGGACGTGACAACACGTTACTAAAATATAGAAAATGTTACGTTGTCCTGGTTTTTATCTCCAGTTCATATCCTTAACTGGCGTATGTGATAACCGAGGCTGACCTCAAAATAAAAAGCGAAATAACAGGCCATTAATTATTTATAAAGGATGAGTAACCTTTCTTAGCTTTATGGTTACGTTAAGGCCGTTGAATACAGAGGACACTTCGTGTTCATCCTATGTTTTATTTAATATGCTGTAACTGTTACCAAAACCTACCGAAATTAATATGTGTGTATTAGGGTGTATTTTTCCAAAGCGGCGATTTTGATTTGAGGTTTCTTGAATCTCTGGTTTTACTTATCTAAAAGATCCGGATACCAAATTTTAGGGGTTGCAAACTTTGGCCACTTTTATCTCACACTACTGAAATTCCTAATATTATGGTCGTATCGTATTAGTGTGCCTCTCATGTGTTTTTTTTAACTTTTTCAGTAATTAAACTTAAAAAATGAGTGTTAGAAGAGATATTTGGCTATTTGAAAATGTGCCTAGTGGTGAAATTTTAGAAGCTCGGTGTGGCGCGTGACGTTTCCCTTACATCTCACCACCATATCATTTGGCCCACAAGTATATATACGAGCGGCCATGTTGAGTTCGTTGGAAAAGCGAATAAGGCAGTGGCTACTCCAGCCTTATTGATGAGTTCACGGAGTAGCCACACTCGGTTCCCTTTCAAAGAACAAGTGATTTTAGTTTTTCCAAAATTCCAAAATCAGTGGAATTCACTTGACAAAAAGTCGTATTCGACGATGTTGAATGTGGAAAAAATTCAAGGTTTTCAAAGAACGATGTGTAAAAATGTTGGACTACCTCCACAACGTCTTAAAAGACAGAAGTCACCCAAGAAAAGATTACAAAGAGCTATTACAACTATCACTCCTAAACCTTGGAGGTTGGTCTGAAAACGATTTCAAATTCGGGGTTCTAGGGGTTCTTCATCAAGCAAGGTGGACGGCAAAAGCCATTAGTCGCGTCTTTTTAGAATGAAAAACCTGAAAACCTATAAAAAAAGTTACAGGGTCAATTGACTTAATTTTTGTTGCGAAGGGTTCAGACAAGCATTTAGAAAAACCGGCACTTTTTATTTTTTGGCCGATATGTTTGGTTTAATTTTTTTTTCCAATGATTGGCCAATATTAATGGCCAATTTAACTAAGTTAATTGAAAAATTTGTTATCATACACAATATGCCATAGAATTAGACGAAAATGGTTACTCGGGGGTGTTTGGAATCGCTGATCACGAATCTGAAGCCCAATTTGAAAAATTCAAAATGGCGGACCTGAAATCGGGCCATTTTAAATAAGAAATGAGAATACATATCTTGGCCTTGAAAATCTGTGCTCGGGTATTTTCGAAGTCGCTGACCGGAAGTAGAGTCAATGTATCAGGAAAACTCGTATTTTTTTCGTTATTGGGCTAAAAATGAGTACTCGAGGGTTTTTGAGGTCGCTGAACACGAAACTAACTTAGAGCTGCATTCTGATTTTCTGAAAAATTTCGATATCACTGTTTTTAGAGAAATGAGCTTTGTCAAAGGGAAATAGCCCTTAATACGTAGGTATATAGCATAAAGCTGAAGAGAATATTAGTGACTATTATTACGGAACCCTATCATGTGTGTGTCCAATACGCTCTTGATCGGTTTTATTAAAATTAGGTTTTGCAGTAGGTAATTTTTGGAACTCTACTCTTAACCATTTTAAAGGTGAAAGATTCTCATGGCCTCTTTAGGCTATTGTGGACACAGGCGCAAGAGGCGCAAAAACTTCCTTAGTTTGTGTATCTTTGGCAAACAGTATAGTTTAGGTACTGTTAAGTTAGATACATGTAACCTATTTTTTATTTCTGCCTGCAGTAAACGCTTCCACATTTTCTATTATCTTCTTCAGAATTAATGAAGTGCTTGGAGTGTTTAAAACAATGTGACGATTTAGACAACCAAACTAAGCCAACTAACTTCCATTTTATTAATTTGAACCAAAAAAAAGAATCATTGTTAATAGGGGAAACTTATAAAATAAGTTTAGCTTTAAAGTCCTTTGTAGTAATTTAACATGATTTTATTTTTAAATGGACTAACATACTATAACTGAAAACCTAGCATCTGATTAATAATAATAATAATAATAAATCGCCCTCATTTTTATTTCTGTCTTGGCGAAGTTCAGCAAGCCGCATGTTCTTCCACTTAACCAAGACAATTTACACTTAACATTTCCACATAAGAATTCACAAGATATGAATAAAACAATAATGAACTACAAAAAACTATGTAATTAGCCTAAGTTAAACGCACATATGCACACATGTGCGCATACAAAGTGCAGGCACACACACATACACCCACACACACAAAGAAAAAAAGAATAATGGTTGTTTGAACATCACTGGTCATCAAGAAGTAATTTTTTCACATTTGATTTAAATGATGATTTTGTTAGTGTTCTTAAATTAGTCAGGAGCGAATTATACAGCTTGACATGATATGATTTCTGAAATGTTGCTGTCACATGTCGAGGTATGGTGAGTTGGTCGATATATTCCCTTCGATGAATATTAGATCGGGGCATCAACTTGGAGAATAGGTATGTTGGACATTGAATGTTTATAAGATTATGGGTGAAACAAGCTATGTGGAGAATTATACGATTACGCATATTTAACCACCCAACTTCAGACAGATATCTATTTACATGGTGTCTACGAGATAACCTATAAATAAATCCAATACATGCATTCTGTATTTGTTGAACTCGTGTGGAAGTGCTAAGATTCAGACAGGGACCATAAATGACGTCACAATAATTGAACATTGATAGTATTATGAAATCACAGAGCATATTTTTGATTTTTTATTAAGATAATGTCTGTTGGCATATACATTTTTAAGTAAACCATATGATTTTCTAATTAAGGAATAAATGTGGCTAGCAAATTTAAGACGGATATCGACAGTTCAGCCTAAACATTTAATTTCCTCTTTGTATTATAATTTCTGTCCGTTTACCAATATTGAGACGCCATTTATGGCCCTCCAGCGGTCGTTGTCTGGACAAAACACTATAACCGAGGATTTATTAGGATTTATAGAAAGGCAATGATTTTTTGAAGTAAGTAGCATTGATTTCTTCATTTAGAAAATTATTAATATTTTCAAGATGTTCAATGAGAGGTGCAATATAATTGTGTATCATCTGCATAAAAGTGTGGAGTATACTGTTCCAGATAGCGATGAAAATCAGATGTGTAGATTATAAACAACAACGGAGCCAGAATTGACCCTTGTGGCGCACCATGTATAACATTTAAATCATTTGATACGTTGTCGTTTATAACCACACACTGTTTTCTACCGCTAAGAAATGATTCTATAAAACGTATGGTATTTTCATCAAATCCATAATATTTTATTTTAGTGCATAATATTGTATGGTTCATAGTATCAACTGCTTTGCTATAATCTAGGAAAAGAAGTATTGTCACATTGCCCTTGTCCAGACCTCCAACAATATCGTCAGTTATTTTTAAAAAAGCACTAGTGGTACTGTGACTCTCTCGATAACCAGATTGGCTGATGGGTATAATAAAATTTTCGTATATGTAGTGATATATCTGGTTATACACCAACCTTTCCAGAACTTTTGAGAGGACATAGAATATTTATTGGTCTTAGATCTGAATAGTTTGTGGGTTTATTAACTTTATATATAGCAAAAATCAGAGATTTCTTCCATGCTTGAGGGTATTTGCCGGTGGCTATTGCTTTATTAACCATATATGTAATTATAGGTGTTAAATAGGGTACACACAGTTTTAACAGTTTTTACTGATCTTATCAGTATCAACAGCATTAGATTCAATTTTATTAATAGCATTTTCCACATTCTCCTGATCCAATAAAAAACTAATTTACTTTGTTGCTATCGCTGAGGAGATCTGGTATATTTGATTTTTGCTTTTTTGATATGATGTTAAACAAGTTAAGTGTATCCCTTGTTTTTTTGTATTGTATTGTTCTTGTATATAGTTTAGGTATCCTTTTTTTTTTCATTTTGTATGGCAGTATTGACCATATTACGTAAGTTTTTGTATGTTTCCCAATCATTTAAATTTTTTGTTATTTTAAACCTAGCGTGTACATTATTTCAAGTTTTTATCATTATTTTTATAGCGTCTGTTAGCCAGGGTGCTTTTGGTTTACTAATTCATACTTTCTTAATTGGTGCATGAATATCAAATAAACTATCTACAATGTCATCAATATCATTTAGGGAATATACTTTTTTTTTTTTTTTTCCCTAAGGAAATGGCTTTGGGAACGTAGCCCGTAGGGAATATACTTAAATCTATATAAGAATGATTGTAATTAAAATATTTAAAGTCTCTAAATGTCCTATAAAATTGTTGTAAAGAAGACCATAGATTTGCCCACTAAGAAAAATTATAGGGTTTGTTTTTAAATATTGAACAGATTGAGCCGTTACTTGATGAAAATCCATGATAATAATTGGGAAGAAAACTATATTAGTTTTTGATTTTCACTTTATTTCTTGTCAACATGACAATTGTTTCGCCACACAGTGGCTTCTTCGGATGTTGAGTACTGGTATACTAATTTTACAATGCACAAACTGTATGGTTTTATACAATTTCAATCTAATCCTAATCTTAATTGCTAAGCGGAAAAGTACAATATAATTTTAATTACTAAATGGAAAGGTACATATATTTCTAGGTAATTTATTTTAGTAGTCTAAGTAAATAAATTTAGTAAGGGAGACAAGTTTGTTTCAATTTGGTCATTTAATAAAAATCAGATGACTTTAGTTTATTTATTTCTAGAGATTCTAGTAAATCGAGTTTTAACCCTTTTTCCTGGGTGTGTAAAATTTTAAACTCTTCGTTGAACAGGTGACCTACTTCTATTAGGTGGTTAGCATAACTTGAGTCTATTTTATTACTGATGTTACTTCTTTTATGTTCTGATAACCGTTTGCCAAAATTTCTTCCTGTTTGTCCAATATGTACCTTAGGACAAGCACCACAAGTCAACTTATAGACGCCTGATTTATTTTCTGATGAAATTTTGTGTTTTGCATTTTTTAAATGTTTTCCTATTGTGTTGTTAGTTTTGAAAGCTACATTAATATTACGTTTTTTTTAAAAAAAAGATGAAGTTTTTTCTGTTGGGTAGCCGATGTAAGTGAGAACTTTGAAACTGTTATTTTGATCTTTTATTGTTGGATACACTTTAATGGCTTTATTGAAAGATGATATTGTCTATTACTTCGGGGTTCGAACCATTGTTGAATGCAATTTGTTTTATTATTTGCAGTTCTTTGATATAATTTTCTTCTAATAAGGGGACAGTCAAAAGCCTGTGTATCATGCCGTTGTATGCTGCTATTTTGTGTTGGCGAGGATGTGCTGAGGTGTTGTGTATTGTCATGTCAGTGTGGGATGGTTTATGAAAAATTGAAAAATCATGTTTTTTATTGAGTCTTTCAATAGTCAAATCTAGAAAGTTAATAGTGTTTTCGGTTTCAGTTTCGAGAGTAAATTTAATTTTAGGGTGGAGTGACTTTATGAAATTTAGGAAATTGTTGAGTAGTCGTTTAGTTCCTGTGAAACAAGTAAAATATCATTTACATATCTATACCAATAAAGAAATTTATTGCTTTCTAGGTTTTTATGTATTTGGTTTTCTAAAAGTTCATAAATATTTCGGATAAAAGAGAGCTGAGAGGATTACCCATAATTAGACCCTCGTCACTCCTATAAATCTTATTATTAAATTGAAAATAATTTTGTTCTAGGCAAATGGTTAAAAGATTTATAATCTCCTGTTTTTTAACAATGTTTGTATTATCTAAAAGATTTTCTACTAAGGTTATTGTCCCTTTTGGTGGTATACTAGGGACTAAGTTCTGCACGTCAAAGGAAATTAATTTTGCATTGTCCGGTAGTGTCATATTCTTTAGTTTTTCTATTAAGTCGTAAGAATTTTTGATACTATATTTTGAGGTGAATTTAGTGTTTTCTTTTATTACATCCGGTTGGTTTTTAGTTACACAATATGTACATATAGACAAGATACCTGAAGAATAAATCTTTGCTATGAAACAAACTACAAAATTTAATATCACCCTTCTTTCTCTTGTATTTTATAAAAGTTCATAATGAACCTACGCGGAGTTAAAGTGGAAAAGTCCTAAAGCATAGAATAACAGTAAATGCGGAAAAAAGAATATACCATATTTTAAGCAATTCAACATGAATCCTATGTTATACATAACGATGCAGCGAGTTACATCATTAAATCTCGTAAATAAAACGGTGCATACGTGCTGACACGTACTTTTTAAAAAGATCCAAGAGAAAACAGACGAAAACGCCTCTTATCCTATTAATGCTTTTTGCATTTTCTAGCAGTAGTTGAGCACCTCCGTGGGATGAACTATCCTAACCTCTAACGTTTGACGTGCAACGTGATGAATGGAGTCATTCGTCGCGCCCAGAAATAAAGTACGCTACTTTACAACCGGCCTAATTTACGTGGGTTTCTTTTAGTTGATGATATTCAAAGTAAGAGCAGCAGCCCAGCTTCTGGCAAACGGTTATCGTAAATCAGCGAGACGTACAAATGTTCTACGTTTGTTTTTGAACCTTTCCAACTTAAATCACCGAATACATTTAGTGGAGCGACCGGCACGCATAACATTTTTTTGAGGTAGACAGTAACGCCAACTTAACGCCACCTTCAATGGCTTATTTCTCAATAGAATAAGAAGTAACATCCTTTTTGGGTTGGTCGAGACAAAAGATAGAGGCAATAATGTGAAAAATTGAGAAATAATACAAAAAATATGGGTAAAGGTATTTACACAGAACTTCCCTTTTTATTTATACAGGGCGGTCACTCTAAAAATTAGTTAATTAGGAAACCACACGAGAATAATAATCGGAAGGTATTATTACAAAGATAATCTGACAACTTTTGGTAAAAAAATATACAAAGTGGTCATCCCATCGCAAAAATTAATATTAAATAAAAGGTGCCAAATATGGAAGGCTTGAGTAAATACCTTTACAAAGAATGACCGCAAAAAAGGCCTAATTCGCGTGTTTTTGCATAGTAGATAGCGGGCCAAGGAAAAGAGGAAAATAAATCCTATAGGGCTCAAATTAAACTTTGAGAAATTTTTAAGAGATAAAACAACTCTGTTATTACTCAGATTTTATATTGTATGAATTTTTTACGGATTATATATTATTATGTAGCGTCTTTGGAGAAATTTTTGGAAATTGTCCTACAACCTTCCAACACTTTGACGAATCCCATACAATGTACATTGTCACAGTGGAAAATAAATGTTATTATTATTATTATTATTATCATTAACACCTTGTAATAATTAAAACACCAACACCAGAAAACTAGAAAATTCATAGGTCCTACCCACGTCATGGGATTTTCACTAAAAAACAACTTTTTTTATGAAATAGGTTTAGAATGTCATGAAACGTGGAAAATTTAAATTTGAGCAATCAAATTTTTTCATCTTTCTACTGGTAAAAAAATTTTCAGTTGTGATATAATTTTGTTTTCTGAAATAAATTTGGAATGTCATGAAACGTGGAAATTTTAAATTTGAGCAAAAACCATTTTTTCCACCATTGTGTGACCTGTCAGTTATTCTTTCCGAAGGCGAAAAAGTGATCAGTTACAGTTGCCTTAAATCAAACAGGCCATCTAAACAATTTGACTAATCTTGGAGATAACTGCGATGCAATTGGTGATCGTGTGATTGAAGATGGTCGTAAGACCTATATGAATCTGTATGGCCATAGTGAGTTTAATTAGATTTACCAAGGTAGCATTTATTTTCCATAAAGTTATTAGACATACGGGCTCTACGTCCAACAAGAGAGTATTTGAAACGGTCATTAAGTCCAGTAGTTTGGTATGCTTAGCTTAGCTTGCAACTGAAGTACTTAGCGAAGCAGGGTCAAACCCTGCTTACTGCAAAATAATTTTAATTGTAAAAATTATTCACAAGAAGTGGTTTAGATTCACCTATACTTTCCTTACCTAACACAAATCCTGGATTTTAAACAAATTACCTCGGTGACTTGAAAAACCGTTAAGAAAACACATCACACTCTTCCAGAAAATTTAGATATCTGATAGAGAATAACCGAACAAGTGAAGACAAAAAACCACAAATGATTAAAAAAAACAAAAAGTGGAATTGTAAAGTAGAGTGTGACTAAAAATGTTGATGTTCTGTTGCATGTGCATGTGGCCTTTCCTAACAATTGTTTTAAGGGCAGAAATAATACAGAGCAGTGTTTAACAGACAGTAATTCTTACTAGTATAGTGCTTTGTCGATGCTTACTGAGCTGTGTATATTTATGCATTATTATTATTATTATCATTATTATTATTATTACTTATAAATTACACGTTTTGTGTACGTGTTTATAATTTATTTCTATATTGTATAATGATGGTATATATAATAAATATCTCCATATACAACACCTTCATAACCTATAGATCTAATAAATCCTATGCTAAATGAGTTTCATTTTACATATTAATATTTTTGCAAAATTATAAATAATAATAACACAATATCAAAAATGTATTGGCTTACTATCTTGATGCATTACAATTAACCAGATAGCAGTACGTGAGATAATAGCCGCATGGTAATAGGAGTATCACGGATCTAAATTATGGTTTAATTTGAAAAGTCTGTAACTCAAAAATTGTAAAAGATATGGAGCTAATTTATTTTGCAAAAACTTTTTTGATCTTTAGACCACATTTTATTCGCATATAATACATAAAAAAATTAAACATTTAATATAGTTGATCGCACGTCGAAAATTCAAACACACAAATTTCCTTCCTGTGATTTAGGATTTATTTAGAAAAAAATTGTAAGTGATTTTGAAATTCTATCAGTACAGATTATGCGCTCATGCCAGTAGTATACAAATATAAAAAATCAGATCAATATCGCACGTAGTTAATTTTCTAGCGAGAGGTATATGTTTAAAAACACAAATTCTTGAAATAACGTTCCGCCATCTTTTTTTCTTGTGGAGAAGTTGTGCAAGCGCCAAAAAAAGTCCAACAAGCCATTTCGGTTGCCCATTAGGACCCTCTTTCGATATGCGAGCTCAAAATTTATTTACCTTGCTGGAATGGGTTACTTGGCGGTTTTGACGGCTTTCGAAGGCGTGGACCCTCTACTAATTGGTGCGATACCACAAAACATCGAATCCAAAATTTTTATTTTCACTATATACTTTTAATTTTGACAAATATTCGTTATTTTTAGAACGCTCAAAAATTTCATTGTATATGTATCACATATTTCACCGAAAAATTCCTTCGCAGCCCAAAACCGCTGTGCTGTTGGCAACACGAAGTCTTACATTTATCTCATATTACACTGAACATGTTAGTGTTAGTTACGCCGCTGTGTTACATAAAATATATACCTTTATAATATTTAAAATTTAATGAAACATATTCTTTATAGGATTTTGCAAACAGCAGAAGAAACTCTCTAGGTGAACTAAAAACAAAAACTATCTGTAAAATTATTGATTTTTAACATCTTAAAACTATTTTGAGAATTATTGTTGTCTGTAAAAACATTAAACTTATGTTGTTGCTGTACATAACAAAAAAAGTATCAAAGGAAATAATAACACAATGCCCATAAAAATATTTTTTGTATCTCGAATTATTTTATAATTATCATCTATTAATTTCTTTAATCCAATATAAACGTGTATACAATTATTTTGTAAGACCTGTGAGAGCCGTTATAAAATAAATTAAAGAACTACTTTATTTTATAAACTGTGTCCATTTTGCGTCTATAAGCGTTGCATAAACTTTTGAAAATGTTTAAATCAACAATCTTGTTTTATAAGAAATGTTTTGTAAACTATCTTTCAGCTTCTACAAAACATCAATTTGTTAGTTGGGAACAAACCTAAGGATTTTGAATTCCTTCTAAAACGGGAATGGTGGTGGTCGTAAGAAATTAATTTTAGTTTAAAAAATTACTTGTCGCTGTCACTTATTATCAAAAGTTTTTGTGTGAATTTTTCTGTTATATGTTTAATATTTCATAATGTTATATTTATAACTATATTCGATGTCTCTTTAATTCCAAATTCAAGTATTAATTGCATCATATGCGACAAACATAAATTACATGCGCAACACAAATGTTCAATATACCACAGGTGGGCACAATGAAAAACTGACAGTCATCAGAATCAAGAGAACTTTGAATAATTGAAAGATATTGAATGAGGCTTACCTACGAAGATACTAGTGATAAAATCAAATGGCGTGGATGTCTTTCCTCTAATAAAGGATAAGATTAGATCCACAAAATTGGCAAAAATTAATGTAGATATTTTGTTTAAATACTAGGTAATGGGCTTATTCCATGATATTATTTTTATATGGTTTTTATACTTTTTCATATATTACTCGATATTCTCATTATGCACTTAAAATTTCGTATTGTTAACTTTTTCCGTTCTCGAGATATAAGGAGTTGAAGTTAGTAATAGTTGCAAAAACCGAGCGCTCATTTGTGACGTCACTATACCCAAGTGACGTAAGAAAAGTGGCTTTCTAGGACCTTTTAAATTTAACCTGAAAAATCGAAAAACATGGAATTTTCAAACACTGGTAACTAAATAAATACGCCGAGTGGAAGTGTGTTCTATGTCTCTACGGAAAGGAAAAGGTCGGCGATGAATGCTAATCGTAAATTGCAGGGTCAAAATCGAAAATTCGTCCCGACAGGAGCGAGAGAAAATTGTAATTTTTTGACATTTTACCAAATTGTACTCCCCTACTGTCAAGAAGTAAGAAAAACAAACAATACTTCGAAAACACTTATAATTATAACAACAAAGGAGCATCAAGTCTATTGAGATCGCCGAGTCTATGCGTATAGTGACGTAGCGTCTGGCCACGCCCCATTTTCGCGAGGTGGAGATTTGTAGTAGTTTTTAAGATACTAAACGTGCGAATAAGATTCTGATTTTTTGCAGATCCATTATTTTATACTTGCACTTTCGATTTATGAAATAAAAAAAAATGCCGAACAAGCCCATTAGAGTCCATTAACTTCAGTTTTTCATACATTTTAATGATAATTTATTGCGGCAATTTACAAAATTATAACTATAGCATAAGTATTAAGGCTACTGCAATTTGGATTACGCAAGGTTCCACATAACAAAAACTACAAAAAATTCCTGTAAATGTTTCCCTTACCGAAGATGCTTTTCGATGCATATTTGCAAGTCTGTATGGTTACATATTTGTATAACCTCTTCTTCCTCAGGTATAAAAAATTTCCGGTATCAATGCTTATACAACAGTGGATTCCACTGAAGCTTCGAGACTGCCTTTAAATAAAATTAGACGATTTTGACAAATCAAATATATGTTGTACTGGAAGATATAAATGCAATTTGTGTGACTGCAAAAATGGTGACAATAAATACTTATATCGTTGAGGTTGGCGCTGATAACAATGACAATGATGCATAACCTAAAATAATGTATGTTTTACTAAATCATTTTTCACAACTAAGAGTTATTTACATGCGAGTTGTATTTTATATTAATTCAATTTACCAGGACTTTTTGTTACACTAGATTTTTTTAATAAAACATGGAATTTCATTGGACATTAGCAAGTAATAAGAAATAATTAGAAATTTTCTCGCAAACTCTACTGGCCAATGGAAAAGATCTTGCTGATGCCTACAGCAAAAAACAATTAATTTTGTAAAACTGTTTCCATAGTATTTATATCTGATGTTAGTATAGTAACTTTATAATACTATCCAAAAATTCTCAATATTAATTCTTACATTTTGAAGGCTCGCGTGTTAGGTATACACTCTTCAGGTATATATTAAATTTATTACTAATTTTCATACGACACCATCGCAATGTTTCATCCTCAAAAGCGAGAATTGCTAATCCTAAAACAAAAGTTCCAAATAGAAAAAGTTGCCTTCTATCTGTATCTTTATTTTTCTCGATAATTGGTATCTATTTCAAAAAATAAAAAAGTATCTCGCTTGCTATGTTTATCAGTGCCAATCTCCACATGTTATCTATACAGCCTTATTAAAAAATTCATATTAAAAAATATGTAGTAGTATAATGGTAAAAATTTGAAAATTAATGGTCCCATTTTTGAGTTAAAGCGAATTTTGAGGTACAAGCCCCTTAACACTTTTGTTAGGGTCGCATTTCTTTATACTTTCAAAACACGTTTTCCCTTTAACATGCGTCGTAGAGCTGTCCGGCCGCTCCACTAAAATGGTCTGGGTCTGTTTTTGTACAATTTCAACTTAAATCACCGAATACATTATATTAAAGACACGGCAGTAAATAAAGATATAAATAATAAAATGTTGTTTGGTAACACCTTGCTACAGTTTTGCATATTTTTTGCACAAACGATTTTTTTGATTGATTCAAATTAATGCTGATATCAGTTTTAATCTCCATTAACGTTTATTATACCCCCATAAAATTATTCAAATGACAGTCCGTGAATACATACAAGAGTTATGCATATTTATTATGTTTCTGTCGTCTAAATATGCAGATGTGACGGAAATGCATGGACGCAGGCTGCGGGACGGCGCACTGTGATAGGTGGTGCTACTAACGTGGACGAAATACTCTCTGCCCTCCAATTTTTATAGTTTTGTAATAATTTTTTAAATGGTTGTAAGAAATAGTACTTCAAAATGTAGCTGCAAGTTTTTTTATTCAGTTTTTAGTAAAAATGGATTTTTCATAGAAAAATGATAAATTTTTAGTAAAATATAAGGTGTTCCTAAATGAAGTGCTAATATTTCAGGGTGTGATTACTTATGTAATTTTATGAAGAAAAGTTCATATGAACATATGTTCGCAAGGGCTTCAATTCTTTGGTACAGGGTGTTGGATTTTCTTCTTTTTATCATTATTTTGTGATATCTCGAAAAGTACTTTAAATATTGTTTTCAGTTTGGGTATGTATTAATGGGACATAAAACCACATATTTTTGTTAGAAAAATTATTTTGTCGCTCTAACAGTGGCGTCCCTGCGAACAGGTACTCTGATATTTTTTACCAAAAAAGTAGTACACCACTGACATTCTTCCATGTGGATATTATTTCTGAATAGCTTGGTCAATTCTACATGAAAACGGTCTCTTGTGTTTTTCTCGTCAGACGCACAGTTCTTGATTAAAACAATTAAATTCAAATTGAAACTAATTGCAGGGGAACACAAAAAAAAGTTGTCGATTTCACGGACTAGTCCAATCATTTCCAGTGTGCTCTGGCTTACCGAATCCGGTGCCAGTTTTTCCCCACACGTCACAATTTTTGCTCTTAGTCCAGGCGCATATTGCAAAATCAGAGCTAATCGTGCACTTGAAGCAAAATTTAGGAAACTTCGTACATTTGTGAATAATAGTGTATACATATTTCAATTTTAAGATTGAAGCCCACTCAACACTCGAAATTGCGGCCGTGGCGGCGGTATTTCAAAATGGCCGCCGTAATTGCAATGTGTTTCATATAATCGTATTCATGTAGGATTTTCACAGAATCCTACTAAATTAACATGAAGATCGCCGACTTTGCAATAACAAATGGAATTTGCTTTTAGCAAGTATCACTTAGTGAGTATGTTGATTATTTATATAACTGCATTTTTAAATCAAATCACAATTCAGGTGTAAAATCAAGATATATTTCAAATACTGCATTGTAGTTTTATACTTAATCTAATTAATTTATGAACTGTTCGGCTCGCATCCACCACAAAAGCAAAGTTCACCGCAGGGCAAATTAGCTTTTCTACATCTGCAGCTTCTTGATGAGCAGCCTTTCTTACACCCGCACTTCAACATTTCTCTGCATGCCACTGATACTGTAGGAAGTGTCATCCATTTGACCTGATAAAATACGAGACTTATAAGCTAAATTAAATGTCAAGAGAATAAATTTTAAAATTGCAATGTACGTTAGATTGAAATGGGATACGCCTATACGAATAACGCATACTCACTTCTCAGGTTCCGTCCGATGACTTTTCCTATCCAAAGTCCGCAGGTGAGGTAAAACTGGACTTTACAGGGAAGCTTGCCCCCATATATTCTCAACCTGATATGCTACACGTAGGGTATGTTGGTGCAATGCGTCCTAAGTTGGTGGTATGTTTTCAATCTGTCGGTATTTGCGCACGAACATGGTTTGTCGTGCGACGTTCACTGAATTTTCAGAACTTGTTCTGTCATACATAAGTACCACAAATCGTTCAATAGCTGAGAAACAGGTGTCAGTTATGGGGTCTGGGAAAGTGCCTTCAAAGCAATTTTAACTGCGGGAAAGCTAGATCACGTCATCCAGCCTGATTGTTCTCCTTTGCTCAGAAATATGGACATTGTGCCACTGCCTGATAATGCATGGAATGTCATCAGGGCTTCGCATTTATCAACACCTAAATTATAAGCAACAACTGTTGCATTAATATACCTAGAGAATAAAGGTACCAAAATTATAAAGACATATTATTACTTCAACAATATAAACGACCGCAGTCATGGAGTCTGTCTCGGAGACCGCAATTTGCTGATCAGATTCGTACATTCAGATGTTGTGGTTTTGGCAGTCAGATTCGCGAAAAAACTGAATTGCGATCACCTTGTCATTGCTTTCTCTGTAGGGAAATCATTCAGATGAACTTTGCTTTTTTAGTGGATGCGAGCCGAACAGTTTATAAATTAATTAGATTAAGCATAAATGTATTTGAAGTATAGCTTGATTTTATACCTGAATTGTGACTTGATTTAAAAATACAGTTATCCCCACAAATAGTCAACATACTCACTAAGTGATATTTCCTTAAAGAAAATTCCACTTTTTATTGCAAAGTCAGCATTCTTCATGTTAATTTAGTAGGATTCTGTGACAATCCTGCATGAATACAGCTAATACTGACGAAGATATCAAATTTTTGCAATTACGGCGGTCATTTTGAAAAACCACGGCCGTCATTTTGGATTTTTGAGTGGGCCCTAATTCTAAAATTGAAGTATAGGCTATTATCTACAAGTGCGCCAAGTTTCATTTTTTCTTGCTTAAAGTTCACGATTATTTACCACCTGGCTTAACTATATTCTCAAAAAACAGTCATAAGAATGCAATTAATTGTTGTTGATGTTTCTTGAGGACAGAAAAAAATTATGACCTGGTGGGGCAAAACTGACATCGGATTTGGATTCGGCAAGCCAAAATACGCAAAAAATGATTAGTCTGGTGTGTAAAATCGACAAGTTTTTTGTGTTTATGTGTAATTAGTTTCAGTTTGAATTTAATTATTTTAATCGAGAACTGTGCGTCTGGCGAAAAAAACGCAAGAGACCGTTTTCGCGTAGATCAGGTTATTAAGTGGCGTACCACTTTCTTGGTAAAAAATATTAGGGGACATGCTTGCAGGGACGCCACTGGTGGGACGATAAAATAACTTTTCTAACAAAAATATGTGGCTTTATATCCTATTAACACATATCAAAATTGAAAATAATATCTAAAGAACTTTCTGAGGCAAAGAAAAATTCTACACCCTGTAGCAAACAACTTAAGCCGTTGCGTACATATGTTCACATGAACTTTTCTTCATAAGCAATTACACCCTGAAGTATTAGCAGATCATTAAAATCACCTTATATTTTACTAAAAATTTATAATTTTTCTATGAAGAACTCATTTTTACTAAAAACTAACCAAAAAAATAAAAAACTTGCAGATACATTTTGAAATGCTATTTCTTATGAGCATTTTAAACAAAAAATTATTACAAAACAATAAAAATTGTAGGGCAAAGAGAATTTTGTCCATATTAGTAGCACTTCCTATCGCAGTGCGGCGGTAGAGACTCTCACACAGTGTGTCCGATTTGAAAAACACGATAGAAATGCAAATTTTCAACATTTTTTGAAAACGCTTTTATTAATTAGCTAACCTTGTTTCGTTATATGTAAAATTATTTTGCAACTCAATTTTCACTTGCATATGGTTCACGTGACAGTACTTCTTGACATTTCTTCTAGAACAAGATTGCGTTTCCAAGTTGGTAGACAGTTTATTGTCATTTAATATCTAATTATACCAAATACTGGTGGTGCCTCGGGATTATTGAAGTCGCCTATGATAAATAAATAAATGAGTGATCGAAATTCCAAAATTCAAAATGACGGCGACAATATGACAGCTGAGTTTTATCATTTATCGTCCGAAGATTGACATCTGAGGGTTACCAAGTTGCAGGTTGTAAATATTTGGTCGTTCAACAATTGAAAATGGCTGCATCAATATAGTGGTTGAGTTTTATAATTTATGGTCTGATGTATCAGGTTGCAGATTATAAATATTTAGTCGAAAAATTCAAAATGGCGTCCTGAAGATGGCGAATAGGTTTTGTCAGTCATAGGTAGATACTTTTATTAAGTGACACGTACGATTCATGTATTCGATCTATGGTACTGCTTCTGAATCGAACAAGCACATTAGTCCAATTGAAACTGTTAGCAAAATGAACTAAAAACAAGAAAACAATGTTAATAATAATAATAATAATATAATTATGGTAATAAACGGAGAGTACCTACAATTTTGATTAGAAAACTTGACTTTTCAACATTTTTAATTAATACGTTTCAGTGTGCCGAAATTGAAGAAAAAGTCTATACTGATTAGTACAATATTTGAAAAATATACAGGGTGTTTCGGGTATGCGATCATTAATCCTTTGCATCCTAGTGACTCTCCAGTAGAACCACCTCTTGTAAGCAAAAATGAACTTTAACAGATAATGAATTTAATTAACATGTAAATCGAAGTACTTATGTGAATTATCTGAAAAATTAAATTCTTATATTTTTCAGTTTTCATTATCTGAAAGAATGTTAAGAGTGGTTTGTAAATGTTTTTTTCTTCGTGTACGTACTTCGTAGACCGATGGTCCCAGTGTTCCACATTTAGAGGTGCGCATTACTCGACATCCATCAGTAAAAAATATTTGAATCGCAAAGTGTCCATTGGAAAAAGATATTAATTGTTTATAATATTGGTAGAAGAAGACTTCACCAAAAAAACTAGTTTCGAAATCTCCAAGGAATTGTTACGAATACTCATAATTATAATCAGGGTTATGAGGGCTATAATTGTACCTGTTGTCATTTTATATTAGACCACAAGGGGTCAATTTATAGGGGTGATTCTGCATAGAAAAATATGAAAATTAGTTCATATAAATACAGGTCCGGGAATTCCTCCTAAGGGATCTGGGGGCCTCTGAAAGAGGCACACAAAATTGACATTTTATTTAATCTCTCAGGAACCCTTTGAGCTACAGTGACTAGTTTTTACACATGATTCGATATCAATAAAGATTATTATTTGATGTGATCCACCAAGCGCTAATTCCATCAGAGGTGCACAGAATTGGACAGGGGAACTACTACCCTCCCCCCCCCCAAATTTTGTAATCTGAATTTTCTGTGATTGTCTCATCGAAATATGATTCTACCAATTTTTAAGTTTCCCTGCATAGACAGAATGAATGGCGCCCATTTGGAATATTTAATTTAAGTTGTTGATCTTTAAAACCTGTCGAGTCCACTAATTTAGCAATAATGTGTTATTTTGCCTTAGTATACCTAAGAGAATAATAAATTCAATTTCACTAATTTTGGGTGCCCCTTTCAGGTACGCGCAGTCCCCTCTATAGTACCAATTTCATAGGGCGGTAGCTTCATAGGCATACGATTTTGGACAGAGTTACATTAGGTTAATTCCAGGTTAAATGTTAGAACTCTAATTTAATTTTTTTATGACTCGTAGGGTGTGTGGTTAATATACCGATATACCACATAAAATATTTATAGTAGCTGCCAAAACACTTTTAAGTAGTTATGTTTATATTATTATGATCGACCACTGGAAGTGGATTTTCTCTCTATCTAGGGAGAATCTGTCTTATTGGTAAAAGAATAGACCTAAAAGAGGTTTACGGAAACAATTCCTTTCTTTTGTCTGTCTTAAGTTCTCATGACAAGTACAAGCACACGGCGTTGAATCAACGTCGTGACCTACGGGAAAACATGATATATACGGAATGAACAGAAAACAGTTACCTACGTTAAAAAAGTGACGAAAAATTAAACCGACAACTTACCAAGGAAACAACAAAGTCTAATGCAAAAACATGTTAATATTGCCAAAGACAAAAGCTTCTTTGTCAAAACTATTTGTAATTTTAATTGATTAATTAAGTAATTCCCGTGGGAAACTTACTAGCGATAACAAAAATTTGGTTTCTTACTTAACTTTACTACCTATGTGATGAAATTATGTGTATAATGTTATATTGTTCTACCCAAAGTTATTATTGAAATTATGCAAATTGATAATCATAATGTATTTCATATTTGCAAAATATTATATTCAACATTAATTTGTTTTCCTTAATATACATAATTATAATTAATGTACCTGTTATTACACAATCTAATGACAAAAAGAGAAAATAATGATTTCTTACCAAAGATTCGAAGTGAATAGAAAGCAGAGCCTTGATCACGACATACCTAAAAAGGAACATAAAATCAATATACAATTTGAATAATGTAGATTTATGTAATAGTTAATACTTGAGTTGACTTAAATCTATGCAGCTGAATACAAAAATTGTGTACAAAGTCAACTGAAAATTAATAGGATTACGACCCCAATTTGCATGTTCAAATTAATATCATTTATTAAGAAGTATTAATTTAATTTCATAGTGTCTGTGCTATTAATTATAACTCAATAGAAAATTAATATTTTACAAAATTGAACCGCCTTTAAACAAATGATCACCAAAAATTATGAAATATAACTTCAACGTCGCGTCGTTCGGTTGACTGAACCTTAAGTACCTAATAATATTAATAATTTATAAAAGCCTGTGCTGCTTGTATATTCTTTGTATTTTATTTAAATATTGTTATATGCTTATTATTGATATCTTTGGTATTATTATGTTTATCTATATTTACTTTATTTTCTTTGCATGAACATTTGTATGTACTGACATCGACAATAGTAATCGATATTATTATTTTTCTTTTTCACAACTTCTGTTGGTGGTGTAACTTCTGACTGATCCGGGGCCTCTAAAGGTCAACCTTTCCGTCACTGGTTAGCACACAGCGAATAGTGCGGCATGTCGTTACTATGACAGATTTCCTCAACCCAAGAAAGAAAAGAAAATAAAATAAAATAAAACAGCAATCACAAGGCGCTGCAGAAAAACAGATAAGCTATCAATTAATTAATTTTATTTTATCAGATTTAATTGATATTATTCTATTCTGTCTTTCTATCTGATCTTTACCATCTTAATTTTTATCAGCTCGATTTATTGATTTAAAATATAATATTTTCTTATTAATTTGGAAGGCGGAAATGGAGCTGATTGTCTCAAGGAAACGACATACAAGGTGAGCAAAATATGCCTTCGGACGTCTTTTTTCTCATAACATGAAAAAAATATTGTTACCACGAGATAGCGCCCTTCCAAGCAACTCCACTGTAAATGGATATTTACTTGTGGAACGGTAAATAAGAACCAAAAAAAAAATGAAAAAAAAAATTAAAGCTGCCAGATTCAGAAACAAGAGAAACAGAAAACTTAGAAAAAAAAAATAAGGAGGTGACGATAGATGGAAACTTAAAAGAATCATGGAAACTGAAAAGAAGCATATCGCAAACGCCTGCACACCCCAACCGATGATGACAGATGGAAACTTAATAGAAGCATGCAAACTTAAAAGAAGCATCTCAAACACCTACACTTCCCATCCTATGTTCCCACCCCATGCGTCATGCGGCTCTCGTTGTATGCAGCCGGTCCGGCGGTATATAAAACATCCGAGATTTGGTTCCGGTAAGTTGTTTGGCCGTCCGTTGGGCGTGTTCGATGGATCATCGGGCTGCGTGTTGGAAAGAACCTCCATGGATGCCCGGAATCGGCAACAATGCCCAACTTACGCAGGCAAATCAATCAAGGTAATTATGTTTTCCCAATCTAACGCCCCCATTTTTTCCAGATTAGCAGGTAGATGTTTGTTCACCAAGCCGTTACTTGATATTATGACAGAATATTACCACTATTTAGGTAATATATGTATTTTAGTTCATGCGCTAGGTCTTGATACTTTAATAATTTTCCATTTCTTAACGTCAAGACGTTGCTCTCGAGTGGTATTGATATATCTATGATTTGGGCCAATTTATCTTTCTTGTGTATTATCAAAATATCGGGTCTGTAAGTCGTACCTCTGTATCCGTTATAATAGGTGTGTTCCAAGTACACTTTGATTTTGTTATTTTCAAGTACGCACAAGGTGAGTATTAATTTAGTACCCTGTCATGTTTTGAACTAACTCGTTTCCTTTACAAATTTTCTGATGGATTTTTCCAGCTACTTTATTATGTCTGTCAATGTAATCTTTTTGGGAGAGGTAATCGCAGCCAGCAGACAGGTGTTGGATTGATTCCGCTGTTGTGGAACATAATCTGCATTTGTCCGATTATATGTTCTCTTTATGGATATACTGATTTCTGGTAGCCATCTGATCCTGTATTGCACCGATGGATCCTTCTGTTTGGGCTTATTATTATTATTATTATTATTATTCAACTTCTCGACGCTAGACAGTCTTTCCGTGGCCTCCGACTACACCACACGGAAAGAGCGCCAGCAAAACATCCACAGCCAATCCCCACATCATTACTATTATTATTATTATTATTATATCAGTATTGAGGTCGATTTTGACATCAGATTCCGAAGTTACTCCGAAAATATCAACTACCAATTTTAACTAATTTATTTATGATACATTCTCCACATGCTCACATATAAAAAAAACGGTGAAGGTATTTACACAGAACTTCCATCTTTATTTATACAGGATGGTCATTTTAGAAATGTATTAATTAAGAAACGACATAGGAGAATAATAGTTGGAATGTAGTTATCACTATTGCTACAAAGTCCTGATAACTTTTGGTTAAAAAATATACAGAGTAGACATTCGACAGAAAAAGTAAATCATAAATGGTAGGTATGACATATGGAAGGTTTGCGTAAATACCTTTACTAATTTTCACTATAGTAGTTTCTCAGGGTGACCACTCTGTACATTTTCCTTTAAAAATGTACTAGGTGCATTTTTTGCCAATTGTATTAACTCTATACTAAATATTATTGCCATTTGTCACATTTTTTCATTTCTCTTTAAGCAATCCACCTTGTAAGTTTTCCAAGGAAAGTTCACCCATTTCTTCGCTGGCAGTAGCGTCAATTACTTACCTACCTTTGACTGGTCTCCTCACTTGGTTTTAAACTAGAGCGCTGACAGATAACAAATCCACAACACACTGACGGAATTGAGAGACCTTCATTTTCGTAATCCTAATGGTCTGAAACATGTTAATCCGGAGGGTGATTTTTTCACGAATACATAAACTCCTCTTCGGTAAGGCAGGGAAACAAATAAAAAATACAGAGAAATATACCAAACAAACCCTCTTTCCTGAAGAACAAACTCAAAGGATACAAATCAAAGAGAATTTTTAGAACGAAAAATATTGGGAAATGTAGTTGAGGTCAATAGTGTTTTGTTGGAGGTTGGGGCGAAAAACCAAAATGTCAAATCTTTATTTGTGAAATTAATACACTTTTTTTCTCTTAAAGGATTTTGAATTGTTTTTAAAAATATTGCTTTTCTCAGAAAATTATTTTGAATGTATAGGACACTATATACCCCAGGATGTTTTTTTAAATGTATTTATTTAACATCAGCTTATTTCCACTACTAAAGTCAAACATTGACGCCAGGAAGCGACCTATCCCCAATCTGAATATTTTATCGAACCTCTTCTCGCAACAAGAGTTTGGATCTTTTACTTGCCTAACATTTAATAATAATAATAATGATTTATTAATTAATTTGCCATACATAAAGTCAATAAGAACACTGTCAATTAATTTCTTATAATCGCAAAAACAAGAGATATTTATAAATCATAAATATGTGATAATATACAATCATATACTTAGACAATCAATGAAATTTATGAATGTTCAGGGATATAGTTACAAAATCGCACAAATATTTGCCCACGCTATAGTTGCACTTTTTAAGCAACATTTTTTTCACACTGGATTTAAAAGTTTGTATGATTTTTTTCTCGCGAATTTATTGCGGAAGCTTTTTACATAATTTAGGTCCGATGTAATGAGGTGATTTTTTGAGTAAAGTTGTTCTGTGCTGGGGGAGCGTTATTAAAGAGCTACAAGTAGAGTATTTGTGGGTCATTATTTTCTACAACATATTCATGATTTTGTTTTACATATGTCAGTGATTTTAAAATAAAGATACAGGTCACAGCTAAAATTGAATATGTTATAAAATAGGTACACATGAGTCTTGAAATTTTAGAATATATATCAATCTGATAAATATTCGCTGCGCGTCATCGGAGTAGCCCCACAGTTGTATATTACAAATAATGTGACTATATCCTAAAGAATAGTAAATATTGATGAGAAGTTGTATTTCAAAGCATCTTTTCAAATTGAGAAGGACGAAATAACAGTTGTTTAATTTTTTTGCCAAATTATTAATGTGTTCTGATCAGCTTAATTGTTCATCAAGGTAAATCCATATGTACTTTAATGTTTTGGAAAATATGATTGGTAGACCGTCCATTGCTTATGATATTTAGAATAAGACGACTTTCTGTTGCCCATTGATTAAATTCTTTGAGAATGGATTTGAGCTGAATTTGAATAATATCTGAATCTAAGGAAGACACAAATAAGCTGGTACCATCAGAATGCATTATAATTTTACAATAGTTTGGCATATGAATCAGCAAATCATTTGCAAACAAAAGGAAGAGCAGAGACTTGGACGACGCCCTAAGTCTATATTATAATTTTCTGACCTAGTTTTTTTCAATTGCACAATAATTATACAGGATAGACCAGGGGCCGATTGTTTTACATCCCCTCCGAAGGATGGTACATCCACTACACAATCCCCGCATACAATGGGCTTGTTCCATGATATTCTTTTTAAATGGTTTTTATACTTTTTCATATAGTACTCGATATTCTCATTATACACTTAAAATTTCGTATTATTAACTTTTTCCGTTCTCGAGATATAAGGAGTTGAAATTAGTAATAGTTGCAAAAACCGAGCGCTCATTTGTCACGTCACTATACGCAAGTGACGTAAGAAAAATGGCTTTCTGGGACCTTTCAAATTTAACCTGAAAAGTCGAAAAACATGGAATTTTTAAACGCTGGTAACTAAATAAATACGTCGAGTGGAAGTTCGTTCTATGTGTCTACGGAAAGGAGAAGGTCGGCGATGAATTCTAATCGTAAATTGCAGGGTCGAAAACGAAAATTCGTTCCGGCAGGAGCGAGAGAAAATTGTAATTTTTTGACATTTCACCAAATTGTACTCCCCTACTGTCAAGTAGTACGCAAAACAAACAATACTTCGAAAACACTTATAATTATAACCAATAAGGAGCATCAAGTCTATTCAGATCGCCGTGTCTATGCGTATAGTGACGTAGCGCCTGGCCACGCCCCATTTTCGCGAGATGGAAATTTGTAGTCATTTTTAAGATACTAAACGTGCGAATAAGATTCTGATTTTTGCAGATCTATTAATTTATACTTGCACTTTCGATTTATGAAATAAAAGAAAATGCCGAACAAGCCCATTGCATAGCATCTACGTATGCGTTGATATACAAACCGTTAGAAGGTAGGACCAAAACTCTGTTTGTCCCTAGAGGATCATCCGTTCTAGTACTAAATGCAATTGGTATAGCTTAACTTTCCATATCGAAATATGAGTATAGGCAAGACGTATCCATGCTCGCCTCCCTATAAATGTTTTAAAGTGAATTATTTTCTGTTTGTTCATAGTTATAGTAAAAATGTCTGTTATAGGAATTCACAAATAGAAGATAACGTCATCTATGAAAAATCAATACAGAAGATCTATGTATTCAAATCCTAATTTTTTACAACGTACATTCTATATATTCCAGCGATTCAAACATCTACACAATCAAAAATTATTAAAATAACAAATTTTAATGTTTGTGTTTCTCCGACAACCTAGATCTGATTATGCTAGAGGACAAGAAGCTTTAAATTAAGTTAATTTGCAAAAATCTATTTAAAACTTTTATATTCAAAAGGACATTTGTCATTCTATCTTTTAGAAATCGCTTAGCTTTTGGAACATTTTTCGGCGGATTTTTAAACTTTTCACAAGAAAATAAAGCCGCTTCCAAGTATATAGATTCCATTACTACATAGGTGAATTATAATTACTTTTTTCTTCTATATGTTCTTCTAAACACCTCATAGCAACAGCATAAAACGTTACCAGCAGCTGCTGAGAGACAGGATGATATGCAAAATTCTATAAAAAATATTTTTATTATACAGGACGTGAATATCGTCGGCTTCATTACTTGCGGATACTGGTACCTACCGATATTCCAACACTGAGGCGTCGGCGCCAGCACTACCGAAATTATTTAGCTATCACCAGATGGTGCCAATATGGTTGGTGAAATGGAGGTCGATTATAGAGCTCGACTGTACCGCTCAGTTGTGGAATCGTTTGCAACATATTTGACCGAAAATTGAATAACATGTTTCATTCAATCAATTTATTACAAACCAATTCTAACAATAATGATGCAGCTGTTAAGACAAGTTCATTTAATAAATGGATACAAGTTATCTCATTTAAAATGAACAAATGAATGAGATAATGTGCTTATAATCATACCTCAATTCAGCAAAATTAGAGGGTAATTAAGTAGGTAAGTAGTCTCATTATCTTTTTATATGCGAAAATTAACATCCTTTTGTTAAGGCTCGCGATTACCTTTCACACAGTTTTGTCTGCGGAATCATTAATATAACTACTAAATTAAATTACAGATACGGTTGTTTTCACGATCCAGCCAAGGTCAATGTTATTTGTAATTTACTTTTCAAACAGTAATAAAATAATTACGCCGCAGGTGTTTAGGCTTTGAAATAAATTGATAGTAAATAAAATTGGATTTCAGAAGGATGAGCTCTATAGCCGACGAGTTTTTGGTCCAATGAAATTTAGAAATGGAATCACGGAACGCTATATATAATTTTATTAATTAAATTTCAAGTTAAAATATAAACTTTCACAAGTTATACCAACAGCAATGTAATGCAGTTATTTAAGCGACTTTAGTTGTAAGATAATAGCTTCGTTCTTCTGGAGATAGTATTTACAGAATCTGCATTATGCTATGCAAGGTTTTACTTCCCGTTTCATTATAATCAACAAGCTGTTCATTGTGAGAAATACATCAGATTGCCTTCACATTACCGTTTTTCACTGGTCATGTTCTAGGCCGGATAATATTTTGCTAAATAGCATTTTTACGAATCTGCCTCTTTACACCGCCCGGTTTAGATCGGATACCTGATTATAGGACAAGGCGACTCAGTATCATCAGGTTTCCTGATACCGGATGACCTAAACCTCCTATTAAGCCCTCTGTAGAAATGTCACATAGAAATAATAGCACTACGACCCATTGTAATAATAGTCCTATGTTTCTCAGGCATCCAAAGGAATCATTCATAGGGCCAGTACTGACAGTACTGTTCAGTCATTATCATTATATAAATGGCATTTCTCACCCTACATGCCACAGGACAGTGCTCTGTATCTTAGAGCCAGAACAAAAAGGAAGTGAGAGAGGCAAATGATGTTCTTTTTTCCTCGGAGAGTGATTTGGACCCACGGCGACGTATCAACCTTCACCCGCGCTTATATCTTTAATCAGCATAACGTAATTTTGTAGCACGATAATCCACGTGCCGTACGAGATAGCCATTTTCAATATCAATTTTCCTATAACGTTTGGATGGGATTATGCGACTCACTAATCGGTCCAATTTTTCTGCCTTGCGCCTAAGTGGTCCAGATTTTCTTCATTTTTTAGAAAATGATTTTTAACCAATACCTTTAATTAATAGAGTAAACAAATGGCTCCAATTAGATGAATGTCCAACCCAATACACACTACCAGTCTACCGATGGTTGCACAACTATTTTCCGGGAAGATGGATTGTTCGCGGTCGAGACTACCCCCGGCATTGGGCTGCGTGTTCTTCGGACATGACACCTATAGGCATTTTTGTATGGGGTACGATGAAAGACAAGGCTTATACGGAGCATACAATAAGTTCGACAACGACATACCTTTAATTAATAAACAAATGGCTCCAATTAGATGAATGTCCAACCCAATACACACTACCAGTCCACCGATGGTTGCACAACTATTTTCCGGGAAGATGGATTGTTCGCGGTCGAGACTACCCCCGGCCTTGGGCTGCGTGTTCTTTGGACATGACTCCTATAGACATTTTTGCATGGGGTACGATGAAAGACAAGGCTTATGGGGAGCATGTAATAAATTCGACAACGACGAAGCTACCCTCCAGTAAAGTATTGTCCGAGCAGTTCGGGAGGTTACACCATCGGAGTGTCGTGTAGTTACACAGTCTGTCGTCGTCAGGTGTGAGCTTTGCATTGAAAATGGTGGCAGTCGTTTCGATCAGTTTTTGAGAATTTACAAAACTTCATTCTCTTCTGACGCTAATGTTATGTCATACATTATAACAAAAAATAAATAATGGGAAACTGCTATATTGCTAAATGAACTTATTCGTAGAATTCACATTCAGAAAAGTTTTCAATATTTCCAGCAAATTGTAGAAACAAATTTAATTTGTTGAGGCATTTATTCTCCAAGTACAGAGAGGTTATTGTATTTTTATGCAATCATAGTTTGGAAAGAATCAAATTTATGTAGTTTCTAAGGTTGTACAAAAATTTCAATAGTAATACTCTATAATTATAACGTTTAATAGCACGAATGGAATCAGTAATTTTTTGAGACCAGTTTGGAATATAATTTTATACAATTAGGATGAAATGTTGCACAATTTCACTCGGTGTGGAAAAATATCGACATATGGATTAGTTATGAGAAATAAGAATAATAAAAGTAAAAGATTCATGACTTTCTTATTATATCTAGGAGTCGTAAATCACTTGCCGAGAAGATTGCAGTAAATATTCAGCATAGCCTAGATAAAATTTCAACAAAAAAGGCAGTAGCGGTTAGTAGCAACATTTGCAGAGTGTAAAATAACACAGAAGGTAGTAGCATTTTGAAAGAGGCCTGCAATAAATATCTCGGAACAGCAACGGTACATAGAAAGCGCGGTTGTTGATTATGCAGATTGAGCTCATAGCATACAATGGGGCATTGTCTTGGCAGCGGCCTGGTAAGGGGGCCGCACCGGGTCTACGAAGACCATCGGCCACTCTCCAACAGGACAGTTGAATGTATCGCAATGCAATATAAAATGTCGATTGATTCTTTTATTTCCCCAGAATCGAAAGGAATACAATGGAACTCAGCGTTGCAAAATGGCGAATGTTTAAAATAATCCGAGTGCCACTAATCATTTAAAATGTATTGCTTGCTTTGGTAATAAATAAAAATCAGTGTAATGTTTATGTATAACTGCACAGAGCGACGGACCCAATCGGCGCTAGCTTTGAAAAACGGGACGGACGTATCGCGTGTACTGATACGAATCGTATTTGAAACATATTGTAGCATATGAAGTAATAAATTCATTTCCTCACATTTATAAGTAAAATTATTTCAGTCAAGTTAATAATTATTATTTTCAATATTGTATAAATCTAAAGTACAGTGTATTCGATGGGGTACATAACCCCCTACGGTCAAGAAGATTCAGTTAAAAATGAGAACAAAGGCCTAAAATGAATTTATTTACCTACCTTGTCCTAAAAATTTTTCATTTTAATGGATTACATTTTCATGAAATCTATCATGCTGATTCTTGGAAATGCCTTTGAAATGCTTTTCGTCTTTATTCTTGAGCTCATCAGAAAGACATGAAGCCACTCATAAAGATGTTTCATGCAAAACCAAGACAATTTCTATGAATAAGTATGAATCTTTTAGTTCTCGTAGATAGTTATTTTTTCTGCTGTTTGCAAAATCCTATAAAGAATATGTTTCATGTACTGGTTGTTCAAAAAGACGAAAATTGTAAAATTCTTATTAAGCAAAGTGCCCATATTTTCTTTTTCCGAAAACTTTTTTTAACATAATTGTTTAATAACTCAAGAAATGCTTAAAGAAGGGTTTAGTCAAGAAAATGCAATAATCACATTTCAAAGACATTAGACGCCGCGCCGCGATTTTCTAGCTATTTTATTTCATGAAGATAAAACTATACAAAGTTATTCATTTTCAATTTGTTAAATGCTTACAAGAATGTTGCTGTTTTTTTCGAAACAAACGATTATTTGCGAATGTCGTTTCAAATAATCATATTATTTATGCACATCCGCAAAAAAGATAATAGTTCCAGGAGAAGCAAGCATTATATATTGTTAACACAAATTGAGAAAAGTATAGGCCCTAGCGGTGTTCTCTGTAGTGCACCATATTACATTCTCGGGTTTACTCAAAACAGTCAGTTTTTACAAATCGTCTTTTGTGGGTTAGACAGTTTTTGAACACATCTTGTAATATACAGGGTGTTCGATGAGGAATTGTAGATACTTCCAGGGGCGCTAGAGGACCATTTGGGCATTCAGGAACGGCCATTGAAATTCTCCTGTCGCCGAGCCTGTCGCTCTTGATTTTTGAGATACAGGGTGATAAACTGATTTTGGTCTAAATTTATTTTGGCCACAACGTTCTTACTATTGATAGTATTTTGTTTCAATTTTAGACACTTTATACAATTATCACAGTTGATATATTATAATTTTTTGCCGGACTTTTTTAATTTGATTTTTCGGATTCCTGTAAAAATGATCACCCTGTATTATATTTCTAACATTCAGGTGCCAATTATAATAATCCATACATCACTAATCATAAACATGGAATTAGATTTTTGGTCGCACCTTTGTTGATTTTTTTACAAACAATTAAATTTGGTAAAAGGGGGAATTTGAAGAAAGACAGCTTATTTTGCTTACATTAATTGTCCAAATAATTAAAAATAATGTTCAATATTGACAAAAAATGTAAAACCAAAGTTTTTTTCATTCCAAAGAAAGTGTAGCTAGGTACATTTTATAATAAGAATCATTAAACAGTTTCCTTTTTATTATTACATAATTATTGTAGGCCTAGGTTGTTTGTTGTCATAAACAGTAGAACTGGTGTACTTGGTTAACTTAGTTTGCAAATAATCATGTCTTATAAATTTACAAATGAGGAATATGTCGATATTATTTTTGTTAATGGATTTTGTGATGAAAATGGTAAACAAGCCACAGAGGAATACAATATTCGTTTTCCTAACAGAAGAACGGCAAATCATCAGACATTTTCAACTGTGTATCGTTATGCGAAGGAGCACGGCAGTTTTCCATCATCAAAAGTGAAACGAAATATTGTTCAAGACGTTGGGGATCAAGAAAATATCATTACTATCGTTCAAGAATACCCCGAAGTAAGTACTCGACGAATAAGTGCCCAATTAGGAGTTCCTCATGTGCGGATTTGGAGGACTCTAAATAAAGAAAGATTACATCCGTATCATATTCAGCAAGTGCAAAGACTTCAACAGGGTGACAATGTAAATAGGTTAGAATTTTGCCTGCGGGTTATTAATCATAGACCGACTACATATCAAACTTTATTCACAGACGAGGCCCAATTTACACGGAATGGCGTATTTAATTCAAGAAATTCGCATAACTGGGACGAAAATAATCCTCATGCTATAAGAGAACTAAGAGAAACCCATTCTCAACATAAGTTCTCGGTAAATGTTTGGTGTCGTATGATTAACAACAACCTAATTGGCCCACGTATTCTTCCGGCAAGATTAACTATAGAGGTTTATTTAGATTTCGTAAGAAATATTTTGCCTGGTTTAATGCAAGGTATTAATGTAACAGGACAATTAATACTTCCAGCATGACTGAGCTCTTCTTCATTTTGGTATTGAGGTTAGAAGGCTTTTGGATAATGAGTATCCAAACAGCGGGGGGATGTACGGGAACTCATCTTTGGCTGGCTAGATGACCAGATTTTAACCCCGTCGATTATTTTATATGGGGATATCTCAAAGCTGAAGTCTACAGTGTCCCAATAAATACTAGAGATCAGGTACCTCAGCGCATTTCCTCTGTAGTGACCAAATTAGAAACAATATTGCGCAAATTAAAGAATCTATTGGCAACTTAAATAATCGCCATCAAAATTATATGGAAGCTGGAGGTTTTCATTTTGAACATTTGCTGTAAGTATTTGTAGGTAATATTTTTAAATAATTTTTATAAATACTTAATGTGATCATTTGGACAATTAACGTAAGCAAATGAAGCTGTTTCTCTTCAAATTCCCCTTTTTCCTAAATTCAATCGTTTGTAAAAAAATCAAAGGTGCCACAAAAATTCGAATTACATGTTTATGTTTAGTGATGTATGGACATTTTTAATTGGCACCTGAATGTTAAAAAAATATATTACACGGTGATCATTTTTATAGGAATCGGAAAAATCAAGTAAAGAAGTGATAAGTGCATAAAGTGTCTAAAATTTAAACAAAATCCGATGGCAGTATGTACAGTTCCTCATGAAACACCCTGTACATATGTATAAGTGTTTCATTTTATATACTGCGCAAAATTTTTATAAAAGATTTTTATGTCCTAAGATATTTTTTTACATTAGAAAAAAAGTTGATTAGACATTCGAGTACTTCTAGGCTTTCTGTCGTTATCTTAACTTTGTCTAGGTTAATGGTTAATTTTTGCCTTCTGATAGTAGACAATGTTAATGTAAATACATTTTCTATTTAAATAGTTGTGTAACAGTATAATTTTTACGTAAGTTGGAAGTTTGATTACTTGCTGTTACAGTTGTCTTTCAATATAATGTAATCTTTTTTTAGAATGCCAGTGAAGGTTACACAAATGAGTAGCTATAAAGCATATTAATACTGGAAATATGAATATTTATATACATAATTTATACTATGAATTGTTAATTAAATAAATAATATTTTATTACAAAATATAAGTAAATAAATTAATACAGAAAAACCCGTCACCATATGTTTTGGAAAGCAATAAATTCCACTATGTTTTTCAAAACGAATATAACTGCAAAAGTGGGAAGAAAAAAAATTGAACTCTGATTAATTTATGTACCACACTGTGGGTTTACCAGAGTTAATGCGATTTAAAAACTGTTGAATACGGATTTTAAAATAATGTTGTAAGTTATAATATAGCGAACTATTTTTCATTGCATTGGATTATTATTAAAAGAACGAGCAGTGTATTCTTCTTGCATTTCTCCGGTGTCAATTCAGTGATAAAGGCACTAAAAATCTTCTGTATACTGTTGTAGTGTTAAATATAAAATTAAGAACATGGTAAATGAGAGAATTTAATCAAGGTTATGTAAAAATCAAATAAAATCTTTACGAAAAAGAAAATTATAAGATGAATTTACGGGTTTTAAATGAAAATCGTAATTCCACATCATAGCAAAACCGCACGTTCATGGTTTCCAAATTTTTGTAAACGTACAGGTTTGTGAAATTAACCATGTAATAAAACAACTACACATTTATTAAAAACAATAAAACCCTTATCAGTTTACTTTGGTATTAACGTCTTGATCTGAAAAAGGAAGAATATTTGCAATTCGATTAGTATGTATTAGGTAGAGAACCGGCTATACAGATGTACTATGAATAAGAAACATGAAAAGCTTTATGTGAGTGAGTAAGTACTATCACAACCCTACAGGTAGCCACTATCCATATAAACAAATTTTGCCCTCGTCATAGAATTTTGGCGTGAGCAAAGCAGCCATGAGGGGAAGCGGGCAAATAAGAAGAGGCACTCTATTTTTTTAATAACTAGAAGATTTGTACTTTCATTTAAAAGAAATTTATCCATGTATTCGATGAGTTAAGAAAACAAAATAAAAAACCGTTAATTGAGAGTCTATCAGGGTTGCGGGCGAATTAAGTACCCCACTATAATCACATTGTATACCTCAAAACCTACATCTTTACGTAAGTTTTGTGAGCCAAAGTTGTAAAAATTGGGTATAATTTATATTTCATCCGATTTATAACAAAATTGATAGTAGTTAACCTGGGGTTGACCCATATAGAGTGTGATGTTAAAAATAGAGAATGACTATTGTACTTAGAAAAAGGCCACAAGGAATTGGGGAATGTTAGTAAAAAACCGCTGCCTAAGAAACCACTTCCACATCTAGATTTCCAACCCAAGCCAAGGTCTCAGATTTTTTAATAATAGTTTTCAACCACCCACCACCCTTACTCCATTATTAAAGGGGTTGATAAAATAAAATTGAAATATTAACTTGAAATATGGTAGACGTATATATTATAACGACATCTGGAACTGGATTATATTTTGAAATGATTCCGTTGAAGTGTTGGGGGTTAAATAGGAGTATATAGGGGAAAATAAGTAAATCAAGCTGGTAAGAATACAGAAATTTGGGATTTGGTGTATATACTAGAAACCAAGGCCTCAGATTTCTTTCTAATATTTTTCAAACCCCGACATCTCCGCTCCATTATTAATGGGATTGATAACACAGAATTGAAATAATCACTTGAAAGTCAGGACAATTATTATGTATTATAATGACATCAGATTGAGATGGTTTCATTGAAGGGGTGGGAGGTGGCAGGTTGGCAGAAACGTCATTTTTATCGTACGTAGTGGAAACCAATGCCTCAAACTTTTCTATAATATCTGCCCCAAATATTATTAAGATTCTATGACCAGTAATTTCCACGTACTAGAATGCAGGTCTAGTCAAGATGTTCCTTTAAAGTGACTTGAATGAAAAATCTGGATGTGGAAGTAGTGACTCCTTAGGCAGCGGCTTTTTCTCAAGTTGACGCTTCTAGAGGAAGATAATATTTGTACTCCTGGACTAAGTAAATTAAATAGTTTTAGTTCACAAAGAAACGTTACATTCTTAAAACGCGAGTTTTTTATTATTGTACAATTTATAAAATTGTAGCAAATACTACAAATATTTTGATTTTAATTTTTGATTCCTTTGCAATTATTTTACAAAGGCGGTGGAATTTGGGTTAAACTTAAAGTTTACCTTTTGAATTTAAATATATTAAAGAAATCACTTTATTCCCAGCCATGCATATAATAACCATGTGAATACGTTACGAAGTGAAAAGATAAAAATCTCATGCCCCAATTTGCATAACTTTTGTGGTAAAATACATTGTATGTACATGTTTTTGTTCCACGATATGTGTTAACAGGAACCTTCTTATTACCTTTACAAGCAAAAATGCTAAATATTGCAAAAAGTTACACGAGCACTTAATATTAAACCTTGATATGATAGCATCAATTTAAAAAAAAGCTAATTCCTGTTCAAAAATTCACCCATTTACATATTCATTTGTCCGATATATTTTTTATGTAAAATTATGCAAAAAATTTATGAATTATCCATTACGCGCCGAGTTTTCAGTTCCTGTCATAGACTATATTAGTAGTAATAATAATAATAACTTTTATGGAATATTAAAAAAAGTTTAATACATGTAGATAAGTAATATTAACCAGTAGAATATATTCAGCGCAGTAAATAAAGCAGATAATAGAATTCATCTTCTTACACAATGAAATAAAGGTGTCCCAGATTTAAACGGACATACTCTAGTGGAAGGGAGAGCACACTCAGTTGAGCTCAAAACACCCCTATACTTACCGTTGAATGTAAGCCGTTTTTGAGACATGGGGTGTTTTATGGTTTTTGAGCAGAACTTCAGGCCGCCATATTCTTGAAATGACTGCATATATTTAGATAAAATTTGGCATACTTCTTACACTCTTTTAGGTAATGGCTTAAGTGATTTTGGAAGAATTCCAGGACCGACCTCCATTTTTTTAATATGGCTCTTAGGGTCGTTAACATCACACTGTATATTATTTTTTGGTAAATGTTAATAAATTTTTAAAATGCCTATGGACCAGTTTATAAAATAATGTCATAATATTTGATGGCAAGTTTATGGTTATTCTTCAATCAATTTTCAAAAGTATTTAAAGACCAAATTTGACATTCTACAAATAACACAATCCAGTTGCTAACATCATTGTTTTATTGATTTTAGCTAAATACCCCGTAGAAGAGGTTGTTATTTGTTTTTGTTTTGACATTCAGTGTTTTTTCCATCCAAAATAAAGCACATTACATTTATTTCACAAATAAAAAATTTGTAATAAAACGATGCGATTAACACATGACATTGTTGCATTAAAAATCCCAAGTAGGCACATGTCAAATGTGTTACAAATAAGAATTGCTGTTCGCTCTTAGTAATTATTAGAAGATTTACCTAAAAGCGTATAATATGTATACCAAATTTTATCTAAATATGTGCAGTCATTTAAAAAATATGGTGGACTGAAGTTCTGGTCACGGTTCACACTCAACGGTAAGTATAGGGGTGTTTTGAACTCAGCTGAGTGTGCTCTATCTTCCACTAGAGTATGTCCGTTTAAATCTGGGACACCCTGCATAATTCTGAGTTTATGTAAAAGATTTGTAATGATGCCCAAACTCGTATACAGGGTGTTCTTGAAATTCATGTATATATTTAGATCTGGTGAACCATTAATAGGCCATAATTCAAGGGTACATTCTTTGGATCAAAATATGAGGATATAACTAAACATGCTTTAGTAAATCTTTCTGTGAAAAAAAATATGTGTGTCAATGTTGGATTTTTCTTCTTTTTTGCAATATCACAAATATTTCTTGATCTATCTTCTCCAAATTTGGCTATGGAACATTTTAATAAGTTGAGAAACAATCATTTATGTATCACATCACGCTAGCCCGTGGAAGGCACCTCATGAGTTACACCCGATGACGAATATTTTTCTCTCCTTTTTTACGAAATATTCTTGGACTTTTGATTAGAAAATCTCATGCACGAGTCATTTTTACATAAAAAGATACAAGTGATAGAATTGAAAATTCCAACTGTTTTCGAGAAAACTGCCGCAAAATATTTTAAGAATTCTTTGAAAACAAACTCAATTTGAAAAGGACAAATTGTATTTATTGAAAACATTGCACGACGTAAGTTAAAACTAAAGAGTGACAATTACACATCCTCACTGACTTTCTTATGAACTACGTGTTGCAACTTAGAGTAAATTTTCGATGTTCACCTACGTCTACGCATTTTTTGACACTCATATTTTTCCACAGCAACAATTTACTAACGTATGTTTGGTTATATCATCACATTTTACAATATACACAAAAATATGTATTCAAATGATAAAAAATAAATGAGAAAATAAATTTTGAATACTGAATGTAAATGTTATGTACTCTGTCCTTTACACGTGTGGTTATTTTCTTAAATCTAACTTTGCTGCTACCTTATCCTTACTGGGAGGATGCCAAGCTGAAGGATTAATGCAACAATAGCACTGGCGTTGGACACTGCGCGGTCGTGCTAATCGTTATTGATTGTATTTATACATTTTTTAAAAATGGTGGATTTTGTAAACGTGAATTGATAAACAATGTACTTTGTTGTGGTGCAGCCGAGAAAAACGAACGTCAAGCTTGTGTACTATGCTATGCAATCGGGGTAGTCATTTCAGCGGAAGAAAATACCAACAAATTATGGACACAGAAACTCAAATAAACCTCAACTTTTCGTCTACTTAACCGGTATAAATATACTTTTTATATACATGGAAGACTGTTCGCAGTTTCTTTTGTAAAAACGTTGGTTTTAGACATTTTCAATTTATTAAAATTTAAATATAATAAGTTTCTATTTACCGATGGATTTTGTTAAAAAACTATAAGATTCTTTCTCTCATTAACATCAAGTTGCTTTCCAAACTTGAGCACAACCGATATATTCTAGTTGTGTTCCCAAGAAACGTGACACACGAACGGACGATCAGACAGACAGACGGACATTTTAAGGGCTGTTCAGAATTGGATCAGTAACTCAGTGATATACTAAATGTTGCTCTTAGAGCGATATTTACGGTTTAAGAAATGTAGAGAAAAAATTAAGAGAAAATAACCCGTTACTATTTTTCCTGTTACGATAATACATTGGAAATTTTAATGTTTAAGATCTCCTGGAGCTTCTGTATAAATACAGAGCCACCTTATATAATATGCGTACCTGCATAGTTTTCAACTGTAACATGAAGTCAGAAGTTTTTTATACACAAGTCGTTATCAATACATTTATACGTTATATATAATGCATGTCGACATATTAAGTACTGCAATTTAGACATTCATTAAATATTGCAGTCTCCAACCAATCGATTTAAATGCCTGTATAATGTTTTACATTCGTTTTTTCAAAATTGTATATTACATAAATTTTATAATGATTAGAATAGATAAAAACAACAAGAAATGTGGAATAGATTTGAATTAATTTTTGCTGAAAAATTATAATCAGTAGTTGTTTTTTTTAATCTATCAATTTTATGAACACTTCGATGCTTGGCAATCAGTTTCCTTGTTTGCACATGTATGCATAAGGATAGTAAAACTAGTCGGTTTATAACATTTTGTAATTATTATTAATTTTACTTATAGAATATTTCGATCTTGTACACGTATTTTTCTCAAAAGTAGAATACTTCTAGGGTTTTTTTTTCGATATTAGTCTAAGTAGTTATTTTTTATCTTCCCCTAGTATTATTGCAGTAAAATTTCAGCTTCCTACTCCAAGTGCAAGAGGGTGATCAACCACACTTTGATATCCTAAATTTTATTTGGCAAACTTAATTGAACTTTGATTTGAACTTTTTGAGGAGTTTAATAAACTGTTAACTCATGATGAGAAAGAGAAACAATTGTTGCTCCAGGTTATTGAAGCAAACCGAAAAGCGGTCACTACTGAAACAACCAAAAAACAGTAGTGAAAGCGGTTTCTCACATGCTGTTTCTGATTAGGACATTTTTAGATATAATATTCTCTATTGTAAATTTACATTATAATTTACGAGTTAATAAAAAAAATCAACAAAATTTGTTTGAATATAAAAAAACCTATATTACATGAATTCCTGAAAAACTGTATCTTAAACCTCGTTGAAAACTATCTTCCACTTGAAGTAGGAAGCTAAAATTTTGCCAAAAAAATATTGTGGCTAAGTCTAAAGAAACTGACGGGTGTCTAGAAACCAAGAAAAAATTAGTTTTTTCTCATAGCATTGTGAACCACCCTAATTACCCACTGTGCTAATCTTTAGATTAGTGGGACTATGGAGTTTCTTCCTGTAATAAAAATTATTGACGATTGTTAAAAAAATAAAAATTTTGAAAGTATATGTTTCAAAATTTTAATATACATCTTTTCAGTGCACTAGTCACTTTCAGGTTTAAACCTTTAAAAACGATAAAGTATGTAAATCAGCATATTATAAAAAAAAGTATACTATCACATTTCTAAGATATTCTTAGACAAGTAATCAATTTTTATTATAAAAGGAACACCATAGAAGCAACTTTCCAGCCATAATTTAAAGTAAACTTGTTTATGTTGAATTCACTTAGTATGCTCTGACTAATGTTCTGATGTACTTTTGTACATACACACGTCAAAAGTACAGCGGGAGGTCAAAAATAGTAAAAGAGAGAATCCAACACATATTTCTCTAGAATTATGTATGGCTGTTGGATTAATAAATTTAATCTCATAAATTTATAACAAAGTCTGAAAATACTGAATAAAGATTTAAGTCAATTTATTTTTTATTTTTCCATGTATGATATAAGAGTATATAAAAGACTTTTTCCCAATACTATAGCTGTCAAACAATAATTAATAATTTATAGATATATAAGGTGATTTAGGGGGAAAGGACATTTCGAGAGGTCACTGTATTTATATTTAAGTATAAGAAATAAGTTAATATGCACATGTGTTTGATATGGAATGATTAAGTAGATCGAGTGCCCCCTGTCTAAAAATACAAAGGCTGGCTTAGTCTGTATATTTTTAAAATATTAAGATTTGTAAAGAAAAATATAGATAAACCGAATTCACAAATTATATTCCACACGTCATGTCTCTGATTTGCAGTAAGATATGCATAGGTTAGAATTATACAAATCTAATACATACTAAATGGTATCAGTATTATATAATAAATTAAGTATAAGTATAAAAAATATTGTAAACTTAATAGAACTGTTTCAACTTTAAAAACATTTCTTGTGGCTAGTGCTTTTTATTCTGTGGAAGATTTTCAATATCATGCTAATTAATGTTTATTTCCTGTGGTACATGTTAATGAATACTGTAATAATTATGAAATTATTTGCTATTAACCATTAGATGTTTCTGGAGAGAATGCGTGAGTTGATAATATATGTGTGTATTGCAATATTTAAGTAAATACAGTAATGTAATGATTTTCTACCAATACGTTTATTGACTTGTCCTATGCAATTTAATTATCACTTGAATTAAGAAATGTACTCTATTCTATTCTATAGTTTTTTTTACACAAATTAAAAATATTTCGCTTCGTAAAAAAGAGTAACTTTTCGCCCATTTCCTAGATTATTTTGATGTGTGTAATCGGAGTGGTTTACGACATCGTTAAATCTACAAAATATACTGAAATACATATATTTAACTAGGTATCTCACAAGAAGGCAATCATAATCTAAATTCTAAAAATTACGTTGAATGTTGGCTATAAAACCATCACAATTTTCAACATGAAAACCATATGAAACTTGATATGAGAAAGAGGAAAACAAAACAGGCAGTAAAAATTAAAATTCCCATACACAAAGGAAAGAGTTTACATTTTTAAGTATTTATTGAGTCATAATACGTTGTCAAGACCATAAAGTATATTGAATAATCAGGGAGCCATTCACGGTGACGGGTCAAGCAACCTTCTAGTTTGTATCCCTGCGGTAATCTTGATAGTGGAGCGACCGAACCGCTCTACTACGCTGATTAAAGGAGAAACATTCTTTGGAGGTATAAAGTAAGACGACCTTAAGAAAAGTATTGAAAAGTTTTTTCCTCAATAGAGTAAAAAAAATACGACTATCTTCGTTGTTGGCGACACAAAATATACTGTAGCAAAACATAATATGGGTATAGATCGGTCTTTTTTCGCCTATCACAATCATCAAAATAAAAAGTTTTTATTCGAGCCATTCTTTTATATTTATTTTTAATTCCACGTGTTCAGTATCATGTTTAGATAAAATTGATATAAAATATCTTACAATAAAAATTTTCATGATATTTCATGATATAGTGCATTATGAACCACTGCATTTTTTTATATAATAGTAGAGTAGAATCTTTTCTCTGAGCGTGAACTAAATTGGTCCATTGAAACAAAAACTTTTTATTTTCATGATTGTGATGGGCAAAAGAAGGCCGATCTTTACCCACCTCCTTTTAAAAAATGTGAAACAATTAAAACAATTGTTTTTCGATTTAACTCCTTTTAACTCAAAAACAGAACCATCAATTTGTATCAGTATTGAACCACATTATTACTATTTACTCTTTAACAAACTGTGATATTTTAATAATTTTAGAAAGTATGGATTTTTTCTAAGGCTATGTCGATAAAATATGATAATTTACAGGGGTGAACATGGCAAGCGAAAAATTTTGTTATGTGTTAACATAGATACGAAGTATACGGGTAAAAATAAAGATAAACAACGGAGACAACTATTTTATTAGAAACTTTTTTCCAGAAAATTGCACGTGAATGTGCGGGACGCTTTCTGAGAATGAAACATCGCGTCGGCGTCGTATGAAAATTGGTATTAAATTTAAATCAACAGTGTGTTTTGTGAGTGACTGGTCATACGTCAGTGAGGAGTACCCTAAGACGATTTTAAAATAGCCTTTATTACATTCCCAGTGTCCTTCGTTTCTGATATGCAATAAACGAAAGAAATGTCAGGAACGGGCTCAACTTTTATGCTTTTGGCATTTGCCTTAAACATCACTCTGTGTATATGAATTTTGGCATTTTTCATTGCCGAATTTAAAAATACCCTAATAATGTACTTAAACCATGCGATCAGTTTTTTTTGGCACATATTAAACGCTTCGAAAAGTAAAAACAGATTTTCACACTAAATCAATTTCAAGAACATCAGTAAATATTAGAAAGAAATCTGAGGCCTTGGTTTCTAGTATGTACACCAAATTCCAAGTTTCTGTGCTCTTACCTGCTTGCTCACTGCTTTTTCCCTATTTATCTCCACTTACCCCCCACTTCTTCAACAGAGTCATATCAAAATATAATCTAGTTCCAGATGTCGTCATAATACATACGTGTACCCAATTTCCAGTGAATATCTTGATTTTATTTTATCAACCCGTTTAATAATGGAGTGGGTGGGGAGGTGGGGGGATGGTAAAAATTATAAAAAATGTTGAGGCTTTGGCTTATAGCACATACACCAAATTTTAATCTACTGTACTCTTACCAGTTTGCTTTACTTATTTTCCCCTATTTACCCCTATTTTACCCCCCAACCCTTTAACGGAATAATTCGAAAATATAATCTAGTGCCAGATGTCATTATAATATATACGTATACCAAATTTCAAGCGAGTATCTCAATTTTATTTTACCAACCCCTTTAATGTAGTGGGGGGGGGGGCATGGTAAATATCATAAAAAAATTTGAGGCCTTGGCTTCTAGCACATACGCCAAATTTCAAGTTTCTGTACTCTTACCAGCTTGTTTTACTTATTTCCCCCTATTCATCCCTATTTACTCCCCAACCCTTCACCGGATATGTTAAAAAAACAATCCAGTTTCAGATCTCGTTGTAATATATACGTGTACAATATTTCAAGTCGGATAAGAAAGTTGCGGATAAGAAAGTTACAGACAGGCATACCCGACAAACAGAATTTTTTTCGCTCAAATTTAAAATCTCAACGTTTCATGACATTGTAAACCTATTTCAAAAAAAAATACGATTAATATACTTCTCCATTGCGTGGATGTGGAAGTAATTGCCATCAAATTGTCGCGTTTCGAACTCAAGCGAGTATTTAAGTAATTCTATGCGATTTTGTTAAGCTTCTACACTATTTCTGCACGCCGGTGTTGCAGCTTCGTCCATGAGAGCGTCGCGTAATTTCCTAGGAGAAAAAATTTCGTATAAAAAAGTTGTATAAGTATGCTTGATATCCATTTCGAAAGATAGAGAAGTTTTTCGATTGCAATAGTTACCTCTTCAATATCTCGCATTTTATTGACTTAGCCTTAGAACATTTTTTCTACATTTATTACAAATTTAACTTTTACAATACACCGTTTTGTTGAGAAATATGTAGTAATAACAAGACAAAAAATTGTTTCAACTATTTTACTATTTTTTTCGCATTTGTCTGGACAAACCAAGAGTCGTAATGTTTTACTCTACCAGTTGTGGCATTAACTTATATTTCTAAAATAATTTTATGCGTTCAAGATCGGCTGGCCGCCCTACTATTTGTATCCCCGCGGTCATCTTAAACACACATCGTAAAGAATACGCTATCTCGGACGTATCTCATCAAATACATTATACATAAAGGAACCACACTTACGACTCTGTTTAAAGTAAATACCGTAACCCTAAATTCGCAACACTTTACTGCTAATGTCGTTTGTGTTTTGTATTTACTTTTTAATTCGTGTACTGGCAATTTAAATGGAAGAAATTCCTTTCTTCAGAAGAAATATATGAGAAGTGCCGAGTATGTTTAAATGCTTTTCTTAGAAGATACAAATTACACTCCAAATTTATACACTTGCTGGTGTTGGACCAAGGCAGAGTACTTTGTAACTTATTATTTAACAGTGACAATGGCAGTTTGTTATTTTTCGGGTGTAATAAGTTTAAAAACTGTTAGACACTATGACAAGACAAGTTATCGTAGCTCACGTATAATGAAAATGGCTTTCTAGTGTTATGAGATTCTCTAATAAATTTATGGGTGTACACGATATAAGAAATGCCTCAACACACAATAAACTCTTGCAAGGTGGTAGAAATAAAAGAGTCCTGCATTCATAAAATTAATAATTTAAGAAATAGTTATTTATGCAGCAATTGCATAAGTATTTCTAACAGAAATGGGAAGCTTGAGCGAATGAGTGTCCATATGGAAATCTCATCAATGAAAAAAAGACACTTTATGCATGAGTCTTATACCGGGTGTTAGAAAAGTATGGGAACGGTGAAGAATCTCGAACAGTTTGCATCAAATCGAAAAATAAAAAAATACTTGTCAAAAAGTTTTCAAAAAACTATCTACTGATACCAAAAATGACCTCCCCACCCACCCCCAGTGGGTGGGGCGAGGGGCAACTTTAAAATTTCAAATGGAAACCCCTATTTTTTATTACGGAATCGGATTCTACGGCAAAAAATACGTAAGTTTTATTCAGGACATTTTTTTTTATTCTTGCACGGTGTCACTGTAATCGCAAAAAATGAAAAGAATGCATGACTGTTTCAAGAGTAGCGTCTTGTGCCCATAAAAAAAGTCCAATTCAAAAACTGAAAAACACGTATTTGTTATTTTTACGAAATCTATCCAATGACATTGGATTCGACTCTCCCACCCCCAACCCAGTGGGTGGGGCGGGGGACAACTTTGAAATTTGTAATGAAAATCCCTATTTTTATAGCGGATTCGGATTCTACAGCCAAAAACATGTGAATTTTATATCGGACATTATTTTCGATTCTTGCAAGGTGTCGCTGCAATCGCAAAAAATTGAAATAAACCTGAAGTCTCCATAAGTTTGTAAATACAGCTACTAGTGTTGACAAAAAAACATTCAGTTTGAAAAACAATATCTGTGATATCTTGATTTTTATGAATGTTTTTATTAAGTGTTGTTAATAACAGTATTTGTTTTGTGAAATTTCTACGAGTTGTAATATTTTTTGCGATTGCAGCGACACCTTGCGAGAATCGAAAAAAATTCCCGTTATAAAATTCTCGTATTTTTGGCCGTAGAATCCGAATCCGCTATAAAAAATATGGATTTTCATTACAAATTTCAATGTTGTCCCCCGCCCCACCCACTGGGTTGGGGGTGGGAGAGTCGAATCCAATGTCTTTGGATAGATTTCGTAAAAATAACAAATACGTGTTTTTCAGTTTTTGAATTGGACTTTTTTTATGGGCACAAGACGCTACTCTTGAAACAGTCATGCATTCTTTTCATTTTTTGCGATTACAGCGACACCGTGCAAGAATCGAAAAAAATGCCCTGAATAAAATTTACGTATTTTTTGCCGTAGAATCCGATTCCGCAATAAAAAATAGGGGTTTCCATTTGAAATTTTAAAGTTGCCCCTCGCCCCACCCCCTGGTTGGTGGGTGGGGAGGTAATTTTTGGTATTAGTAGATAGTTTTTTGAAAACTTTTTGACACGTATTTTTTTATTTTTCAATTTGATGCAAACTGTTCGAGATTTTTCACCGTTCCCATACTTTTCTAACACCCGGTATAGTATCTTTTACACTACTTGAATAAATAAATTTCCGATTTATACAAACATCAAAACAGAAATCCAAAATTTGACGTTTCTAAAGCAAACAACAACAGACAAATTAAATTGTTTTCAATGTTTTTATGATTGGGCCATAACACCAAGGCGAAAAAGGCCAATATTTTAAAGCTTTTTAGTTTATTCAGAATTACCACAAAGACATGTTTATCCACAAAATACTAGTAAATGAAATGCCATTTTATAAAAAGTCCTAGAAGAAAAACATTCTCCCTATACGGAATGATACACAGAGGGTTTGATTCCTCAGGTCATATCGGGCCCATACAACCCAACTTACCTTAATCCAAACATGCATCCCTGGGTAAGTACATTCTCTTAAAGTGAGACAGGACATTTTAATTTTCCCAATAATTTCCGTTCTATTGAAGATACAATTTTCAAATCTTGATGGGAGCTCTATCACTATAGGTAGTCTATGTTGGCTTAATAACAACCATATACCTTTTGTTTCCAATTTATTTCAAATTATTAAAATTTAACTGGCTGTATTTATCTAATCACTTTGTAAACTTACGGAACGCTTAAACATTTTCATAGGGTATTGCTTAAAGAGACGCAGAAAAGGTAGTGTTAAAAATGTTTGTAGTATCAATCAAAATACAAGAAATTATCGTTTCTTCCTCCATTTGTATTTAATAACATTTATTTACAATTCTAAAATAAAATGTTGTAGTAACAGAATAGTACAATGTATTCTAAAAAATACATTAATAACAAGTGCTCCACATGACGTCCATCTGTTTCAGTACACATTTGACTATTATCAGGCTTACATAGAGTACTTGTAAAGATACAGGTCCCATGAAAATTAGAAAATTTTATCTGCATTATAATGGAAATCATTGGAAAAAAAAATCTGTCTCATTTTAAGAAATGTTAAGAGAATGTACCTCCTGTGAGATGCATTTTTAGACTAAGGTGAGTTGGGTTATACGGGTCCAATATGAAATCAGGAAGCCCAGATTCACGTCCGGGAACACAATTCTAGGACATTCTGTATATCGTTTGTGACCCTTTTTATTAATGTGTTGCCTCTTACTTAATGTTAGAACTAGATTTAAACATTATCATCCTTTTCGCCAGATTATTAGTCTTCGTATAGTTATTGAACATTCAATTGAATACTCTTCGCAATTTTACTTTTAAGTATGCTATTTTTTTTAATACACTTCTAATATTTGCAGTGGTAATCATCTCTTGATGATACTGCTTGATTCACTAAGCACACGTCAGCTTTGTGAAATTTTTGCCAAGGGTTACAACTCACAATATTTTACTTCCCTGGCATACCGAAGGGAAGTATTGTATTCGAGAAAAAATCACCCTCCAAGATTTTTTCGGATTTTGACGTTTCAGATCACGTAGATTACGAAAATATAGGTTTTCAATTCCGTCAGTCTGTCTGTCTGTTGGTGCATTAACTAAAAAACTACTTGACGGAGAGCAGTCAAATTTGGTAGGTAGTTACCGTTACTGTCAGCGAAGAAATGATTAAACTTTCACTAGAAAATATACAGGGTGGACCGTCTAAAGGGAATAAATAATGAAAACAATTTTTTTTTGCTCAAATTTAATATTTCCACTGACACGCCAAACCTATTTCAGAAAAAAAAATTTAGAAATTTTTTTTCACCAACATTTTTGAAAAATTTTTTACCATAAAATAGATGAAATTTTTTTTTCTTTGTTCAAATTTAAAATTTCCACGTTTCGTGGCAATCTAAACCTATTTCAAAATAAAAATTTTTTTGAAATATTTTTTTACCAACATTTTTGAAAAATTTTTGACCACTAAATTAGTTGGATGGAATTTTTTTTTTCCTTTGTTCAAATTTAAAATTTCCACATTTCATATCGTTCTAAACCTATTTAAAAAAAAAATTTAGAATTTTTGACCACTAAAATAGATGGAATTTTAGTTAACGTGCTTAAAATAGACGTTATGGATAAACATTTTGAAAATAATTCAGAATTCGAAGTCTAACATATTTTTCCTTTTACGGTTTAGGAAAAGTGCCAGGTGTGGCATTCACCTGACACTTTTCTATTTATTTTTACAAATAGGAAAATAATTAGACTGAAGATGAAACTCTTGCTAAAAAAATCTGTTTTGAAAGCAAAAAGTTATACCTATTAGAAGTAACAATGAGCTAACCAAATTCAGTGAATATGATGAAGGTTTTCCTCAAGGATATGTCCTAGTCCTCTATTGTTTAATACAGTATATAACCTTGCTGCTTTCCATAATATCAAATTATTGAGGCAAATGGTTTATAAAATGCTAATAACTTTTGTAAATAAGCTGTTAATGAATATTATTTATGATTAGAAAATATTACTTAGGAAAAGAAACGAAAGCCTTTCTCTATTTCTTATTGAGTTTTTATATACTATTGCTTCAATCTGGGCATGCTAACATATTAGATAGGTTGATTACAGTTTCCATAGTTTGGTGGGCGAAGGCTACACAAACGTCAAAACGAAAATCCTTTGGTTTACAAAGATACATATACCTAGTAATAACTGCTGCTAAAAGTACCGCACCCTCAGTTACTTTGGAAATATCCCTCGATTGATCTACCAACTCACATCTTCTTGAATAGAGGCTCCAAGTAGGCAACATGCACAAGATTCTGTGAATGTTTTTGCCTACAGCGTAACGAACCGCACCAGCCGTCCTTTTGTAACCTGGAAGATGTGATCGAAACAAGACCGAGCCATAATGAACAGATAGTTGTTGGTTCATAGATGGATTCAAAACTCTTCAAGGAACTGGAGCTATAAAATATGATTGCAACCCAAAGGTAAGATGTTCATGTCTCGGTGCCATTACATTTTAGGTTAAAATCTATGCTATTAAGCTATGTATATGCAAATTGTTATAAGAACAAGACCGAGCCATAATGAACAGATAGTTGTTGGTTGATAGATGGATTCAAAACTCTTCAAGAAACTGGAGCTATAAAATATAATTGCAACCCAAAGGTAAGATCTTCATGTCTCGGTGCTATTACATTTTAGGTTAAAATCTATGGTATTAAGCTACGTATATGCAAATCGTAATAGGCTCGTCCCAGACATAGCTCAATAAAATTTTTCTGAGACAGTCAAGCAGCTCTTGGCACTTGTATTAAATAGCTGTATTTTTAAAATAGGTTGGGACTGTCAGGAAGGCCCAATCCGATTGAGCAGAAACATATTCATTCTATCCTAGGTGCCTGTCTCACTCTGGCATGGAAGGTAATCCAGTAGCTGATTGTTTGGCCAGAGGTCTATGAAGTATTGCACTTAGTACACCTTCAGGCGTTGTCAGTTTATTGGTCTATACTGGGCCCTGCACATTAAGTCATCATCTTCGAAGATTTGGACTAGCTCAAACCGTTGAATGCTGTTTTTTACGCTTAGAGGAAGATGAAAAGGCAGAGCATGTTGTCTCTGTTCCACTGCAGAAACAAGCTGCTTCTCACCTGAATAGCTTCTCATTTAATGTAGCTATTGACTTTATCAAATAGTTAAACCTTGGCTGAAATACAACCAGGTTCAAACTAAAGCAGATCAAATGATGGCTGTGAAGGGTCTGATTATAAACTCACTCTGTATTAGCCTAACGTAACTTAATCTAACCTAACTAGATTATACATAATAGTAAATATCCCGTATTAGAGTTTGCTCAAAAAATATATCTCAAAAGTAGTTTTCACAAACACCAAGACACTTTACTACTGTAACTCCGTGCGCGTTTCGTGCGAGTTGGCAACATCTGATTGAAACTTTTAATCGTTTCCAGACGAATAACATAGTTGGCGCAATATGCCTCGAGTGATAGTATTTGAGTGCAGTATTCAAGTGTTTCGGCGTCTGTGGAAACTACTTCAGAGGCATCATCACGTCGAAGGTTCATAAAATAAATAAATATGTCTAACCATACTTTGATATGGTAAGAAATTATGATGGAAGCAATTTATATTAATATGATTACACAGCCACACAAAAATAAAAAAGTGGTGTGTACTTTTGATGCGATATATCATATCCAGTGTATCTTTGCCTGCTGATCACGAATCCGATGTCAGAATTGGTCCATCACATCCTCATTTTTTTCTAACCTCAAAAAATAGGTGAAAATTAGCAAAAATCGAGGAAAATTCACTCGTAAAAATTAATTTTTCATATCTAAATCTATATTCTTATGTATTTGAATCCGCTTAACTCAAATCCACCGCCAGAATTGGGTCAGACCGTCTCGTTTTTTTCCTAACCTCAAAAAGTTAGCTGAATATCATGATTTTTGAAAATTCAACCCATTGCCACCAGATTCGGTATACTGGGGTTTTTGGGGTCGCTGAACATGAATCTGAGGTCAGATTTTCAAAATTCAAGATGGTAGATCCAAGAGTTATAAAATCCAAAGATTTGGACTAAATTCATGTTTCCAATGTTACAACTTTTATTCTAGATCTTGGGTATTTTTTGTATAAGTTGTTCTCTGCATTTTTATCCTTCTGCCTGCATCCAAGGCGCCTCCACCTGGTGACGGTGGGCAACGGAGTTGTTCACTATCCGGCAAAGTCCCTAGATAATGGCTTTCATGCCGTTATGGCAGGCAGAAGGGAAAGAATTACGATGCAGGGACTCAAAAACCCAGTATCGGCGATTGGTCAGGGTGGGAAAGCGGGCCAGCAATCGTCGTCATCATGCAACCGTAGCTCTTCATGTGTGGGTGACTTGGCTCATGTCGGGTATAATGCTACAAGAAAACAGTCTCACGGTACAAATAAATTTCATCGCTGTGATAAAGAATGTGATGTGTTCTGTTATATTTGTTGTAAATACGTATTCAGTAAGTCGGTAGTGCCCATTATGGATAAGACTAAAAACTTGTATAAGGATTGTTTTGGTATTGAGTTATTACACCAGGATACAGAATGGGTTCCCCACATCATTTACAGTTCTTGGAAAATAATGTTGTTCCGTATACTAATAAGAAGGCCATCAAATATACCACACCAGCAATATGGAATAGACCTTACGGTGAAAATGATTGTTACTTTTATATATTGTCAAAATTTTGCATATCTGACCTCAAATTCGTGATCAGCGACCCCAAAAACCCCCGGTTACTAAATTTGGTAAAAATCGGTTGAATATTCAAAAATCATGATATTCAGCTAACTTTTTGCGGTGAGGAAAAAAACAAGATGGTCTGATCCAATTCTGGCGGTGGATTTGAGTTAAGCGGATTCAAATACATAAGAATATAGTTTTAGATATGAAAAATAATTTTTTTTGCAATTTTACGAGTGCATTTTTCTCGATTTTTACTAATTTTCACCTATTTTTTGAGGTTAGAAAAAAATGAGGATCTGATGGACCAATTCTGACTTCGGATTCGTGATCATCAGGCAAAAATACACTGGATATGATATATCGTATCAAAAGTATACCCCAGTTTTTTTATTTTTGTGTCGCTGTGTTATTATGTAAATGTAGTATACATACAATATTTACCTGCGAATTTCTTTTTTGATATTTGTTGTACAATTGCCAGTTATCTGATGTTGCCAAAATTCTGAAATGTATATGTACTATGAAAACAAAGATTTTAATCTAGCTGTGAATAAAAAATAATTATTTTTGATGCTAGATTGCGAAATGCCATTTTTGCATTATGAATCTACTTACAAGAACTTTAAGGAATGATATGATTCTAAGAAATTAAAGCTGGGAACGCATGGAGAGCTATACTATAATGTATATTATAGCTTAGGGTTGGGATATAATATAATATAGTAGCAGACCAACACATGAGCAAAGATATCTTATGATATATTTTCCATGGCCGTAGTTTGAAAAATAAAGTAGAGATAGTTGCTCGTATACTTTTAGATTTAATTGACAGCTCATCAGAAAAAAAAATCACTATCAGTTTGATGCCACCCTAGCGGTGCTGAGTACTAAGTACAAAAGTAAAGAAGATTCTGGATAGCAAGTCATATCGGATTGAGAAAAGAACGTGTTAAGTTGAAACGTATCAAAGGCTAAGCATTTCCAAGAAACTGAATGAAAGATTTTATGAAAATGTAATCTATTAGAATCAAAGCATTTTTAATACAAGGTAGGTAAATAAATTCATTTCAGGTCTTTGTTCTCATTTTTAACTGAAACTTCATACCGTGGAGGGTCATGTAGATACTAATTTAATCTGCTTAGCAGTAGGGCACTATGTTGGATGCTAGTGTTATAATGATAATGTCAAATAAGAAATTGGACAAATTTGTTTTAGGATTTTGATTTGCTAGCATAACCAGAAGTTAGGTTATCGAATGAATGCAAAGATTTCATTTATATTTTCTACAGATTGTTTTTCTTTTAGTTCTCATAGACAGTTTTTTTTGCTGTTTGCAAAATCCTGTAAAGAATATATTTCAATATTACCAACATCTTGCAGATCACCGACGCTCATTTTATAAAACTCGTCCCTTCTGCATGCACCGGCAATGCCAAAAATTGCTACAACCTTCATCATTGAATATCTCTCACTAGGTGCTTCGTTTACAAATGTGTAAATTTCATCTTTGCTAAACACTTTAGATTTCTTGGAATGGTATCCTACAGACTGCCGCTTCATATAAGAGGTTACTTATATAACTGTTTAAGATCGATGTCCTTTTCAGCAATCAGTAAAGCTTTCACCATTTTATATGCTTTGCTCTTTCTAAAAAATACGCAAGTACATTTTCCGTAAGGTTCTTCACTATCTTCAAAAGACACTAATCGTTGAATCGTTTATACACCAACTCATATAGTTTTCCGACACAATAACATACAAAAGAGACGTTCTAATAAGAGAGTCTTTGGAAGCGCATCTCCACCGGCAACGATCAGCCAGGGCAGCCATAGCTTCTCAGCAGTGACTAGGAGAGCATGGATATATGTAGGAAGGGCAACTCCTGGTACCACAGCGGCGGAGATAAAAGATTATTTGGAGAATAAATTTCCTAAAAATGAATTTGATGTAGAACTTCTTCCCAAATGGAAAAATGCCATTAGCGAATGCTTCAAAGTAGGTGTTGATCATGAATTATTACCGGAATTATACAAGTCCGAAACTTGGCCGAAAGGTCTTCTTATTAAGAAATATACATTTTTTCGAGAAAATAAATAAAAATAATGGTATCACAGAAAATTTAGGAAATCCATACAATGGAAACAAAAAACATAATTTTAATTTAATGAATATAAATATTCAAAGTTTAAGAAACAAATCTATTGAAATAGATATATTTTTAAATGAACACTCACCTACAATTTTATGTATCCAGGAACATTTTTTAAAAACTGATGAAATTATATTATATTCAATACCCAATTATAAATTAGTGGACAGTTATTGTAGGACTACTTTATCAAATGGTGGTGTGGCCATTTATGCTCGACAAAATTTTAAAATTGAGAAGCTTGTTATTGATTCCCTTAGAATTGAGCAAGATATAGAGTACGCATGTTCGAAGTTTCTATTACTTAAGAGAAATTGTATTTTATTGTCAGTTTATAGATCTCCTGTCGGAAACTTTGACGTATTTTTAAAATCACTGGAAGAAATTCTAAACCGTATATTTTCTATGACAAATTTCATTATTGTTTGTGGGGATTTTAATATTGATTTTAAACCTAATAGCAATCAATTAAATAGTGCACTGGCGCTGCTGGGCATTTTTGCCACGTATGGGTTGAATGCCCATGTAAATTCTATTACCAGAAATGCAACTAATACTATAATTGACAACATTTTTAGCAATATACCTACTAATCTATTGAATTGTGAGGTTATTCTTTATCCTTTGTCAGATCATAATCCTCAAACTCTCATAGTCAAAGAAGCTTTGGAGAAAACGTCTACAAAAAAGTATGTAGTAAAACGGTTATTTAACGACGATAACACTAATATATTTTGCAACCTTATTCGTTCTGAGAATTGGGATGCAGTTTATGCAGAAAGGGACCCAGATGGTAAGTACAATTCTTTCTTGAACATATTTCTATATTATTTTGATATTGCATTTCCTAAAAAAAAGAAAACTGTCAATGTTAATAGCAATAAATGTTGGTTACCCACTGAAATTAAGCAATGGTCTCTCTATATTAGGGATTTATATATGTTGCACAGCAGCACAAATTGCAATGAAGTTCTAGAGTTGTACAAGAGTGAAAAAAAGAGATACAAAAAATATATCCGAGATTATAAAATTCAAGTAAATAATAATATAATATCAAATGCTGGTAATAAATCAAAAGCTACTTGGGATATATTTAACAAAAGCATCAGTAACAAATCCAAACAACACGAAACTGATCTTACTATAAAGGACCAGCTAAATAATAAAATAACGGATCCGGAAGCCATAGTGCGTTTATTTAGTGAACATTTCGTTCTTTCTCCAACCCAACCTGTTGGGGAGAGAACAAGTATTACTAACCGGAACCAAGAAAATCTGTTTTTAAACCCTACTAATGCTCAAGAAATTATCAATATTGTTCTTGCAATGCCAAATAAAAAATCAACTGGTCTAGACGAGGTACCCATATATTTAATTAAAACAGTCATCGTAGATATAGCAGAACCACTTTCTCATATAATAAATAATTGTTTTTTGGAAGGAATATTTCCTCATAACTTAAAAATTAATAAAACGATTCCCATATATAAAAAGGGCGATAAGGAAAATGTCGAGAACTACCGCGGCATATCTATTCCACCGTGTTTCTCCAAGATCATTGAGAAAACCATCTATAATAGAATGATTTCATTCTTTACTAAACATAAAATAATTAAAGAATGTCAGTTCGGCTTTATGCCCCATTGTTCCACAGAACAGGCCATCTATCAGTCAATATCTAGGATTATTACCGCACTCGATTCCAATTTAAAAGTAGGTTGCCTCTATTTTGATATGTCAAGAGCCTTCGATACCATTAATCATTCTATTTTATTAGACAAGTTAGATTGTTATGGTGTACGAGGTACATGTAACAAACTACTCCAATCATATCTTACCGATAGATCTCAAGTCACTGCTGTAACAACCTTTAAGAATGGAATACTTCAAACTTATTTTTCTGATAAAGTTGATGTATCACAAGGAGTGCCTCAAGGATCCATACTTGGGCCCCTTTTGTTTATCTTATATACCAATGATTTAAAAGAAAATATCAATATAGATGGTTTATATCAATACGCTGATGATAATTCCTGTGTGGCAACTGAAGAATCTGTGGTGGCTTGTGCAAGTAAACTTTCCATAATATCATCAAATATGATCAAATATTGTGCCTCGAACGGATTGAACTTAAATGGAGGTAAAACTACTCTTGTTATGTTTTCTCCAACTACTGAACCAGATTATTCATTATATGTCAAATTAAATGGTTCTTCAATCACACAATTGGAAAGTGTAAAATTTCTTGGCGTAACGCTAGACAGTAGGTTAAACTGGGAATCGTACACTAATACCTTGATATCGAGATTAAATTCATCTTGTTATGTAATACGATTTATGAGAAACCAACTCTCCATCGATTGTTTAAGAATATTCTACTTTGCGTGTGTACAAAGTGTTCTAGAATATGCGATAATATTCTGGGGCTCTTCCGTGCACTGGCAGAAAGTATTTATCAATCAGAAACGCATAATTAGATGTATAATGAATGTCCCTTGCAGAGATTCTTGTAAACCTTTATTTAAAGAATTGGAAATACTTACCATCCCGTCTTTGTATATATACAAATTAGTGTTATTCGTCAAGCTAAATAGTACTGAATTTACAAGAAACAACGATGTATATCGAGTTATGACAACGAGGAACGGGCCTGATCTCAGAGTACCAGTGCATTATCATAGCTTTTATGAAAGAGGCCCATGTTATAACGCTATAAGGGCCTACAATGCTCTGCCAGGAGAATTAAAGTCTATAAATAATATCCACTCCTTTAAAAAACATCTAAAATTGTACTTACTAGAAAATACATTTTATTCATTCAGTGATTTTTTAAATGCATAAGAACAAATGATTTTATTAATCAATTGTACATGTTAGATAATAGTATATTGTGTTATTTTACCTTAGTTTTAAGCTAATTTTAAGTGTATGTTTTTTACCTTGTTAACGTTGTTCTCCTTTTATATATTTTACAAATTTTATGTGTCTCTCTTATCTTATTTTATATTACCTGGATATTTTGTAATCACTTTTTGACAATGCTAATGTCTTTTCTTTGTAAGATCTACAGCAATAAAGTTTTTATTTTTTTTTATTTATTATTTATTATTTCGTGACTTATCAGTTATTAAAGTTGACGTTGGCGCTTGACGTTGCCATCTTTATAACTTCTGGGGAGAGTATTTTGAAACTCTTCTACATTACTATAATCACTATTAAACATTATTAACTTGAATTTCAATTAAAAAAATCGAAAACAATGGCGACTTCAATTACGGCAGTTTATTTATAATATCGTTTCCTTACTATCATCACAGATTTTCAGTCACGACCATGAAGTAACATAATTAGAATGGGCTTGTTCAGCATTTTTTTTTTATTTCACAAATCGAAAGTGCAAGTATAAATTAATGGATCTGCAAAATATCAGAATCTTATTCGCACGTTTAGTATCTTAAAAACTATTACAAATTTCCATCTCACGAAAATGGGGCGTGGCCAGGCGCTACGTCACTATACGCATAGACTCGGCGATCTCAATAGACTTGATGCTCCTTATTGGTTATAATTATAAGTGTTTTCGAAGTATTGTTTGTTTTTCTTACTACTTGACAGTAGGGGAGTACAATTTGGTGAAATGTCAAAAAATTACAATTTTCTCTCGCTCCTGCCAGAACGAATTTTCAATTTCGACCCTACAATTTGCGATTATAATTCATCGCCGACCTTGTCCTTTCCGTAGACACATAGAACGAACTTCCACTCGACGTATTTATTTAGTTACCAGCGTTTAAAAATTCCATGTTTTTCGACTTTTCAGGTTAAATTTGAAAGGTCCCAGAAAGCCATTTTTCTTACGTCACTTACGTATAGTGACGTCACATATGAGCGCTCGGTTTTTGCAACTATTACCAATTTCAACTCCTTATATCTCGAGAACGGAAAAAGTTAATAATACGACATTTTAAGTGTATAATGAGAATATCGAGTACTATATGAAAAAGTATAAAAACCATATAAAAAGAATATCATGGAACAAGCCCATGGCGACTTCAACTACAACTCGAATAATACTAAACGTCAAAGTGATATTCACAAAAGGTTGAAACAGTTTTACAAATATTCATGAAAAATTGCCAATTTCTTACAATAATTGGCACGATCGAAGATAAAACGTTATAAGACACACTTGTAAAAAACCTCTTTATTGCACTCATGGCTTTCAAAAACAGAGAATTTCTTTTCACACTTGGGTCTTAAATAACTATTACATCCTGGATGTAAAAGACTTCTACGTTCTGTGGATCAAAAACTGTCGTTTTGACATTTAATAAATATCATGTAAATATCAACTTTTAACGACAGTTTGCGAGAAAAGTTTTTTTTCTTTTATATCGTTAAAATATTGAAAATGGCAATAAAATTATATGAGATTGAACGTTGAAATTTCAATTACGAATAGTTCTTACATTTGCTAAATACATTAATTCCATTGAGTAGAAATTGGAATCATTTTCCCCAATAATATAGACTATTTTCTTGTGGTTTTATTTTGTTAAAACGAATTAATCATCCAAAAGTAAACTAATGATATAATTACTACTTGGACAATTTGTAGCAAGGGAACTTTAGTAACTTAGTTTTAACATAAATTAATAAGACATATGGTAGGGCTCTCTGGTATTGACCGTATTTCACTAAACTATCAAAAAATTATGAACATGGGTATACATAATAATTTTCTTAACCAGGTCAGAGGATATTATGAATATTAAAATATATATACTTATATTAGGTAACAGTACAAGAATATGATTTAAAAGAACTGAATTAACAATTGACCTAATTTTGCTGTAATATTGAAAAGTAGGTACCAATTACTCATACACCTTTCATTGCTACAATTACATTTTTTTCGTAGGAGAGAACAAACATATGGCGATAAAAACTTAATTAAGTTGTTATTTTTAACTAGATATTAATTGAGCATATACAGGAACTTCCGTAAGTTAAAACCGCTCGCTCTATTATTACAATAGAAAAAATACAGAACAAAACGCTAATTTGTAATGATAGCAGTATGTTTTAAAAATGGTGTGTCAAAATAATGACTTTATTAATAATGGTCGTATCACTGAAAAAAGCCTATAAGTCACACACTGAATGCTGTTAAAATAATAAAACGCACAAATTACCGGATGTAATGCCAACTTAACCCCACAACATATATTTTACGATGCAAAAAATGAAAAACAAATTATCGTTTGAGTAACTGCTCTTCATTAAACTTTACACAATAGGGAAAACTAGAAGGTGTCACCAGTTCGGAATTAAATTATACGTGTGTTATAATGGTGATTTCATTAAAAACATATCAAGGAAGTGTTTTAGGACCATGTGAATAACATGTTTTTACAAATGATTCTGCTCACGATGTAACAAATGGTATGGGCGTGGACTTTAAACTACTTTATAAAGGAATATTAAGTGTCATTTTGTCCTGATGTATAACTACTTAATTACAATCGTCAGACTTGGTTTTTATGGTTTTTATTATGTTCAATCTATTTAATGGGAAAATAAACATTATTTATTACAACACCTTGTTAATTAAGATGACATATTTTCTCATAAGAAACTGTTATATAGAGCCAAGAAGGTAAAACAATTTCAGGTCTTTCATGAAATGTATTGCCTGAAAAGGAAATAATTTGATAATTAATATTATTGTATCAGAAATATTCAATGTGTAGAGTATCATATCAGATATGAAACAACTAGTGCAGTAAAATAAAACAAAAAAAGGGCTTAAGTTCGGAATTCCGTGTAACAGGTCGCATCGTCTCCAAACTTTTTTAAAATTGTTATAATGCTCTACGAATAAAAGACCACTCATTGAAAACTGCCGCTGCTTTCTTATTGTTGCAATTATAAACAATTAATGCAAAACGATAAATAATAAATTGTATTGTGTGCTAAATTCAAAAGAACGAATCCCGAAGAAATGCTAGTAGGGGGTTTTTGAGGTCGCTGATTACGAATATGATGTTTAAAATTCAAAATCCGTGCAATGAATGTAATATGTTATAAATTGTATCTACAATTTTTTTTATAACTTTCATGCTCTATTTTTCATGATTCTTAAAGAATTTCCCCTTTTTCAAAATAATGTTATAAACAACGTTTAAAGAATTATTTAAAGCATCTGAGCAAGAATACATTAAAGACAGTATATGTCTTTAATGTAGTGACAATTTTTTTATGTTTAAACGTAAATTAAGCTCTATTTAACATGATTTTCAAAGAAATCCACATTTTTTACAAAATAGTGTAGGTATAAACAAATTATGTGAAAAATCTAAAGAACACGCATTGAAAAATATAGATAGATCTCAGCTACAACTTCTATGTATTTAGAATATTAATAAAAGTTGTTTTGTTTAATAACAAACGGTTAGAAAATATTAATATTTTCAAGGAATAATAATTTTTTTGTTAGTTTTTCATAAATCAATCATTAACGTTTTATTTTTTGATAAAATAAATTATTCTATTCTAAAGTATAGGTTTTCAGCTCTAAAATGACCATCTACTGAATGTCAATAAGTATTTTTACACCCATTATTATGCACGGAAAAAATAAAATGCTGACTTCCACGAAATTCGTGAAAAGGTGCGTTTAAAAGTGAATGATTTATTATTTGTTTGCTTATAGTAATGAAACATATTCTTTATAGGATTTTGCAAACAGCGGAAAAAAAACTATCTATGATAACTAAAAGAAAAACTATATGTAAAAAATATTAATGAAATCTTTGCATTATTCTGATAACCTGACTTCTGGTTATGCTAGCAAATCAAAATCCTAAAATAAATTTGTCCAATTTCTTATTTGATATTCTCATTATAACACTAGCATCCAACATAGTCCCCTACGGCTAAGCAGATTAAACTAATATCTACATGATCCCCTACGGTATGAAGATTCAGTTAAAAATGAGAACAAATGCCTAAAACGAATTTATTTACCTACCTTGTCTTAAAAAATTTTTCATCTAATGGATTACATTTTCATAAAATCTCTTATTCAGTTTCTTGGAAATGCTTAGCCTTTGAAACGTTTCTCACCCTTATTCTGAGTTCATCAGAAAGGCATAAATATTTCATACTTATTCATGGATATTGCCTTGGTTTTGGGCCTTTGTTCTCATTTTTAACTGAATCTTCATACCGTAGGGTGTCATGTAGATACTAGTTTGGTCTGCATAGCCGTATGAGACTATGTTGAATGCTAGTCAAATAAGAAATTGGACAGATTTACTTTAGGATTTTAACTTGCTAACATAACCAGAAGTCGGGTTATCGAAAGAATGCAAAGATTTCATTAATATTTTTACATTTTAGTTTTTCTTTTATTTCTCATAGATAGGTTTTTTCCCGCTGTTTACAAAATCCTATAAAGAATATGTTTCATTACTATAAGCAAACAAATAATAAACAATTCACTTAAAAAAAAATACTTGGAGAGACAGAGATCACGACGTCTGTATGAAAAGAGGAATATTGGAGCTTTGTCCTAATAGCAAGTTGTATTGGCCAAATCGAAAATTCGGATCGACGCGAGCGATGAAAAAGTGGCTTTCTGGGATCTTATAAATTTACCCTGAAAGGTCGAAGAACATTGAATTTTCAGATGCTCGTAACTAAATAAATACGTCGAGTGGAAGCTTGTTCTATGTCTCTACGGAAAGGAGAACGTCGACGATGAATCGGCATCATAAATTGCAGGGTTAAAATCGAAAATTCGACCCGACAGAAGCGTGAGAAAATTGCAATTTTTTGACATTTCGCCAAACCGCACTCCCCTACAGTCCCTCCAATGTCCGTTCCTAAAAATAAGAGGCGAGAGAGATAGCCGACTTTTGCACGTTAATTGCGGAAAACCCATTAGAAATACCTTCTCTATGTTCATTCTAACACAATCGCAATTAATGCCCGAATCGAACTGCACCGGTTCCGTCCGGCTGCGCCGTCGTGTTCGCAAAATCGCGCGTGTTTTAAAGAACTTAATATCCACTTATACTTTGATATACTATTTCATCTATTCTAGTAGTGAAAAAAATTTGAAAAGATTTTTTTAAAGTATGTTTAGATTGTCATAAGACATGGAAATTTTAAATTTAAGCAAAAATAATGTTTTTTTCAATCAGTCTATAGTGTTAAAATACATTTTTAAAATTTTATTTTTGAATACAAAATTGTTAAAAATATTAGAATGTCACAACACGTGGAAATTTTAAATTTCAGAGAATTTTTTTTTTCATTTTCTATTCCCTTTAGATGGTCCACCCTGTATACTTTTGCATGAAAGTCTAGTAATGTTTTAGTTAATGCACCAACAGATAGACAGACAAACAGACTGACGGAATTGGAAAAACCTATATTTTTGATCTGAAACGTGAAAATCCAAAAAAATCTCGAATGGCGATTTTTTTCTCGAATATAATACTTCCCTTCGGTATTTATACAAGGAAAGTAAAAATTGCTGAAAATTGAAAAAATAAATTTACAACTACTATAGAATAAATAATGGGAAAAATGTTTTGCTCCCATTTAAAATTTCCACATATCATGACGTTCTAAACCATTTCCTTTTTAAATCCAAAATATGTTTATTACTATAAAATGGATGGTGGGAAAAACATTTATTTTGCTCAAATTTTAAATTTCCACGTTTTATGACATTCTAAACTTATTTAAGAAGATATATATTGGTATCTGACTCCAACACGCCCACAATTCCTTTGATTTGTGTACTATTTACCGACACCGAGGCGAACACAGGCAAACTTGGCCCATTCGCGGCCAATCAAGACAAACTTACCAAATCCACACGTTGGCTGTGGCCGAAGTTTGCTAGATTTGGCCAGAGACAACCATGAGACGGCCGAGTACCATACGGAAATTGGATCGCTTTTTGCTGGAGCAACCAACAAAATAGTTATATACTTACATCCTTGTTGTACATACTGCTTTCGCATCAAGCCATCCTTGTTTCGCAGATGAGGAAGGTGGAGTTAGATGGCGCTAGCAGCACCGTGTTGCTATTGGACATATACCTATTACTATCCCAACCAGCAATTTGATATTTTATAAAAGTTGTAGGAATGTTCCTGACACAAATTTTATAAAACAATATGACTCTCAGAAACACTTTCATAACGTTTTCACAGCAGCTATAAATGCAAAATTGGCACCATCTTATAAAATATTTCAGTCGCTATTGATATTTTGTAATACCTATTGGAACAATAACAAAATAATTATATAAACATTTCCAGAAGCCTTATGAAAATATAGTACCATCATTATATAGTAGTTTTATTAAAGCTTCATTTAATTGTACTATAAAACACACTTCACTGTTTGTTAAATTACTGCTATAAAACAACTAAACAACTGTCTTATAAGAGCTTTTAAATAGTCATTATTTAAAAAAAAATGCTGCCTTATACACACTAATAAAATAAAATGATTTCTAAAATGTATTCTAAAAATTTTAGAAGTATTTCTGACACTAAAAGCATATGGCATTGTGATATAATACTAGGTATCTAATAACCTATAATCATTATTTAAAAGACTTGTTCTGGCTTACAACGACTGTAATTTTTGATGCGAAGAAAATTTTACTGTGAACTATGGCCATATTTCTAATATATTTTTAACGGGCCTCACATTTATTGATGATTTCTAATAATTTTTGAAATTTTATAAATATCGATTTTATGAATGAGTTTTTTTACAATGTGAATTACACTAATTTGTTTTAGTAGTCATAACTGTATAGTTAGCACGTTTCTGACTCCATAAATTCTAATAAACATTTGATATTTTCAATTTTCATAAATTGTCATATGTACCATCACGAATGCTGGCCTTTCAAGACGGCCTCCCTCTATTAAATACTTTTGTGTTAGTAGCAAGCATTTCACGATATTTAAATTATTATTAGACGATTCCTATAAAACATCTATAAAATAATGCGCCTTAGTGTAACTTTTTCGTGAATCTTATAAAATAGATCACTCACTTTTGCGATACTTTTGTAGCTCTTATGATAAATCTGTTAGGACTGAGTTGTAAATGCAACCATCGAAACAGAATTGGTTCAATTTGTATAAATATAACCTAGAAATTAGTACCAGTAAATCACCTTATTTACAGAGCTGTTTATTTATGATTTATTTATTACCAATAACACGTAGTTACTTTTACTGTAGTGGAATCAACAGTATTTTGGCATATGAACTGATACTTTAACAGTGCAGTGAGTGAAATGTGTCATTTCATTTTACAGCAGTATAAACTGTATCCTAGTGCCAAAACCACTACGCTGTTAATACATATACCTAATATTTTTAAAACCACTTTTTAAGTTTCTCCATTGTCCTAAATCTGATGTTTATAGTTTGGCCGTTATATGATCTGTTAAGATCTGCACCGCTCTTGTCAATGTTGGTAACCAATATTTTGGGAGAATAATTTTTTTATAAACTTGTCAATTTTCTCAAATATGTTTTATTGTATTGTTAGCCACCACATTTTTATGCTTAAGTAAACAAATTTGTTTTGTAACGACTTTGTTGCTGTTTCTATATTACAGTAAATACAATGCTATATAATAATTATATAACATGCTCTGGAACAACATTTATTCTTAAAAGCAAAATTGTCATAAATAGATCTTTAATATATGTAACTGTTTTGTAAGATGATAAGAAATAATTATAAAATAATTCGAATGTATATTTATAACGGTGCTACAAATGCTGCTGAACGATACTAAAAAATCGTTATAAAACGATTTAGTTTTATAAGCTGAAATATTTTATAACTTAGTCACGAAAACGTTTATAAAATAATTTCTTAACTCCATTATAAGGTATTTTATAATTTTGCTGCAGAAACGTTTTAATGATAAATTTATAAAACAGTTCAGTCGCAGACAACAAAATAGTATTTTCTGGAACTCTAATATAATCAATCGGCATTTAGAAGCAGTAATAAAATAACAATAAAACAAAATAATCGTAGAACATTTAAATTATAAAACAAATTTGCTGGTTGGGATTGAACGAAATCATCTGTCATGTCGCCATATTTGTTGTTTTGATTATGTATTTTATCTATGGTTTTGATAATGAATTTGTAAAGTTTGTGTCAATTGTAATTATTTTTGTGCAAAATTGTGGTTATTGCCGATTTGTGAACTGTAAATTATTTCCTACTTTTGTATATATTATTTCATTGGGACCTTTTAAGTGTAGCGGTATTAGGTTAGGTTGGTTTTGTTTATTGTTTTCTTTTTAAATCAATTTCATGCAAAATTGTGGGTGTTAGGTAATAATTTTAGTGCAGAATTGTGAATTGTAAAACGTTACTTTTATAAATGTTCGGATCTTGTGTTAGTGTAATGTTAGGTTAGTTAGGGTTATTCGTATAGTGTTAGCTGTTGATATTCTAATGCCCCAAGAACACTGTCTTGTTTTTGGATTCAGTATACTTGAGGTGGAGACAACATTACATAAATTATGTGCAGCATTCTATTAATAAACGATTTATTTTATCTGTTTGTTTCATTTTCTTCCTAAAATTTAATTGAAAATAATATAATAATTAATAAATAGATACAGAAAGGTATGCCGCGCATTTTTAAATCACCTCTAAGAGACATGCACGCCATCTATGCTCACCTTCCTATATAGCGAACCAGAGCAATATTGGCGATACCAAATTTTACATGGAGTCGGGCGTCTCATGGTTGTCTCTGATTTGGCCAAAGGTGTGGAGCTAGCATTGTAGTTATAACAACTAAAGAGTATCGAGTCGACTGAGATCGCCGACTCTATGCGTATAGTGACGTAGTGCCTGGCCACGCACCTTTTTTGTGAGTTGGAGGTTTGTAAGCTAGCACTCTTGATTTGTGAAATAAAAAAGAAAAGCTGAACAAGCCTATTAATTTTTGACTGTTGGATATTTGTAACTAAAAACGATAAATAAATCAAGTCTTGAAACTGATACTTACCTAATCCAAAGTTAATAAGCATGAAGTATGGAGGAATTTAGGACTCTTTCAACGTACTTATATAACAAATACGTTTACATTGTGTTACTATTTCAGTTAAGTCAAAGTCATAGGACCAAATTTTTATTTTTTTAGCATAAGATATTTATTTCTTTTACGCCAATACTTTAAGAATACCTCAATAAGTATAATTATAATGTAAGAGAATTATAAATATTCATTCAATATGAGTTCTAACCAAAATAACTGAAATTAAATTTCCAAACCTTGAAAAATTTCTGTTAAATAGATTTTAATCTCCTAACTTATTACTTGCTGACTACTATGCTACTATTTATAAAAACACTAATACCAAAGATTGCTTTGTGATGTTTCCTTAATCTAAGAATTTTGTGAAAATATTATTTTTAACACTTGCGATTCTTGAATCTACGTGTGACAATGACCTGCCAATGGGTTCAGTTCTTACAGAATTAACTTCAATCCAGATTAAATAGATTGTAGTATGTTGCTAATTACAAACAACAATTTTAATTGATTGATAATGAAAAGAGATTATCTCAACAGGTTAATCAATTTAATTTATAGTATCCATTCATCCAGAAAATCGTAATATGAAATCAATTATATGTTGATATTTTTAATGTCATGCTCATTTTAAAGAAGTAATTATGTATTGGCAAAACATCAGAATTAGAAAAAAAGGAATAGGATAATTTTATATAGAAATCTTGTAACCGAAGTCTAAAATTAGAAAAAAGAGACAAATTAACATCAGCAAATTAATTATGCAGCATAACTAATTTTCATAAAAGTATACAGGGTTATTCGTGGAAAGCGGGTACCGTTCTTTGGATCTGCGAGTTTAGAAATTTGAAAATTGGTACAAGGGGGCTCTTGGATAATATATCGGATCTAACAAAAATGTTTTCATGTATGTGTTACTTACTTTTCTTTCCAAACTCATACAAGTACCCTATGATCCAAATGAAAGTTGTCTTATATATTCACTCTTTCATACAGGGTATTTTATTTCACAGTCGAACATTGTTTTAGTTTCTAACGCAAGTCAGTTTTTTCAAATGAAACCCCTGTATATTTTCATAGAATTTAGAGTATTGAATCCTGCATCCGTTAATATTGGCATTCCTTATATCTATTTCTCTTGTTTTTTTTTATGGATTTATAATCGCTGTTATTGTTAAATTCAGCTATCGGCCATGACGACAGACTTGACAACCGAAAGGGCGTATGACAACCCGACGCACAGACACAAACTAATACACCAGAGACTTCCAATTTATTACGAACAACGGTGACAATAACGAACGCACACATACGACAAGATGCCACAAGATATCTCTTCCCTCTTCCTCCATTTTGTAGCTTGTAAGCCCAAATTTTTAGTCTAGTTTTTAAGTTTAAAAATATCGACTCTTTGGAACAGATTTTTTAGTAGAACTTTCCGGCGTTCCAACACGTGACTAACCATTACTTCCTATAAAAATTCAGCTACACCTGCTTAAGTGTGGAATTTTTAATTTTCTCCGGAAAAGCGTCACGAACAAAAAATATGCATAGATCACAATAAGTGTCTGATTGTGTCTGTAACAGGCTGCTGGGAGTTCCTTGCCATACCAACGGCATGTCGGGCTGCTTGTTTTTACTCCGGTAATCTAGGCAGCCCGACATCAAAGTTTTATGCAACGTGATTTATATTTTATATTTGTTTGTGTGTTTTATATTTTACATTGTATATATTTTAGAAGGAATTTTGTTAGCCTGAAATTTGTTAAAAAAATTATGAAAAAGATTTTGAAATGGATATGGAAATAGTGCCAGCACTCGATCGGCGAAGTTAAGCAACGTTGGTCCATTCCGGCACATAGATGGGTGACCCAAGTTCTCGTTGGAAACCTCAGTCGATTAGGTAGAGAGCAGGCTGTATAGATTTCTTAGGAATAAGATACATGAAATACTTTGTATGGGTGAGTAAGTACTATCACAGACCTACAGGGAGCCACTTTTCATATAAGCAAATGTTGCCCGCGTCATGGAATTTTACCGGTAGTGACGTCAAAATGGGAGGATGCTGGCAAATAAGAAGAGGCAGCCTATTTTTTTTAATAACTAGAAGGCTTGTACTTTATCTTAAAAAAAAAAATAATTCATGTATACGATGACTTAAGAAAACACAAAAAAAAAAACTTTCATCGACGGTGTCTCAAGGTTGCGAGCAAATTAAGCCTGGCACTCCAGTACAATCTCATTGTATACTTCAAAACCTACATTTTGACGTAAGTTTTATTCATGTATTCGATGACACAAAAAAATCGTGTCCGGAAGTGACGTCAGAATTCCATGATGCGGGCAAAATTTGCAAAAATGAAATGTGGCTCCCTGTTTGTCTGTAGTGCTTACTCACTCACACTCAGATTTTCATGTATATTATTCTATACAGCCTGTTCTCTACCTACATATGCTGAGCTGGCCTGACTGGACTGAGGCGGCTTGGCGAGAGAACGACAAGGGCTGATAACTGTACCGGGGCCCCTTATCAACAGACTCGAAGTCTAGGTAGAACCATGTCTGGATAAGGAGCCATAAGGAGGTGGTACAAAGGAGTAACTACAATAGACATAGGTCTCACTAGGCAAGGCCAATCGCCAGCTCCTTCAGAGTAAAATCTAAAAATCTAGTTTTACTTCCACGCCAAATTGAAACTTTTTGCAGTGAAACGAAACAAGCTAAAATTTAAGTTCGAAACCATTCGTAAAATTCGCAGCCTGTAAATATCAATGTATTATAATGTAACAAATTACAGCAAATTTTTATGAGAATTGCTCAAATATTTCTTATGAGAAGTTTACTTAGTAATATCAGCAAAACTATGGATAGCTCCCTCTGCGTTTCCTACGATGTGGTTTTCTCTGAACTATCAACTGAACTGGTTTATGTTCCTCTCTCCAGTTAATGTTAAGTTAACTATAGATATATTTACATATTTCGTGCAATTAGATACTTTATTATAATCAATGCGTCGGCGTCGGTGGGTCGGTTGCAAAAAGTTGTGGTTCTTGCAAGTTATTCAAATATACACTCAAGGTGCATGGTAAAAGAAAAATGTACTCACTTGACGTCTCTTACCTTTATTGATCATATACTGACGTAGGTCAATAAGCCAAAAACCGCAATATGCAAACGGTATACCATTCCTCACACATAATATGAATTTCTGCTGTAACCTTGTTGCAATTAATTTATTTTGTATTGCACATTTTGAATTCAATTTCAATTTGCAATATATTTTGCAATATTGTGATTATTCATGTGCCATTAAACCCAGCGGCGGTCAGTTAGGGATGGCGGGCAGTGCCTACCCTACTATCTAAGAACTAAGGATAAGGAGTAGTTAGTCATAAGATTTTGCCGTTAGTTAATTTTAACTTAAAAGTTATAGAATTAAAAAGTTATTTTTATTTTTGATTATATTTTTAATATATTACTACATGTTAATCCGTCTCCGCCAAGTTCACATACGAATCCGCTTAATCTTAATACTGGGTCACTTGCCGCTAATGTTTTATGCGCATGAGCCTAAACTCTAACCACTAGTAACCAAGGTGGGCAACGGACACTGAAATTGTGTTATATTACGTCTACACATATGTTGGTCATTCTTTTCGATCTTACGCCTACAATACGTATCAAAATGGGACGTATGTCTATGTCCTGAGTCTTTAGGCAATTTATATCTAGGGAGGGCATGCCACGCCTAAAGAAAACTTGATAAACTTATGAATATTGAATTTCGAATTATCGAATAGAACATGTTTACATTTGACAATATATCAAAATCAAACTGGAAAATGAAAAATGACTAATTAATAAATGTGTTAAAATTGATTAAATGATTAGTTTCTTAATCTTATGAGAATATTGAGAATATCAAATATAATATTAATTGTTTACCTAATTTCTAATTTGATATTTGATAAATAATAGAAAAAAAAGGACACTTAGTGTGATATTAATGATTGTTATTATTATGAAAATGATATTTGTAAATGATGAAATGCAAACCAATACAAATAATAATAATATAAACAGATACCGGGCTTTGTAGTTTGTGGGTGGAATGTGGACACTGCCTGCCTCATCCCTTTCCTTTCTTTAACAATCATAATTTCTCGCCAAACATCGTTTCATTTTCGGAAATATGTATTTATTACGATTTGTTATTTGCTTGTGTTTGTGCAAGAAACAGCCGAATCTGACGCGCGCGAGGGATCGGTAAAAGTTTTCCAACTTCGGTTGTGATAGTGCACGCTTAACTTGATTATTATTAGGTTAGCCGATAACCTTGAACAGTCAAAGAAAGGAAGATCAAGATTAAACGATGATCTGGAATTCTCAAAAAAATTTCTCTCTTACCGCCCCGTGCGCACATTCTGTCGACCACTAGGGCTCCCCACAGCTAAAAGCCACAGGCCGCGACTGTTCAAACCTGAGGATCTAGACAAGATGATTTGTGGGTGTGTAAGATTCATACCTCGAAAAACATATTCACCGGAGATAGGAGGGGGGTATCAATAAGCTAGGAAAATCGACCCCAATTTCGTCAAAAACTACTTTGGTCAGCAATTTTCAAAATTTTGTACCATTTATCGATATATTAAAGGATTCTTTAAAATAAAGCTAATTATAACTGTATGTAATCGTTTCTTCTAGGGAAGAATTCACCGCAAAATGTGGTCTAATTTTGTTAAGAAATATCCTGTTTTCAGGCCGTCTCGCGAAGTACAACATACAAAAAAAAATGGTGCTCAAATAATGCACCCATAGGGCGAATTCTCTTAGCTTATCGGTACGCCTCCTTTTATACAAATTATTCATGGTAGCGCAGTTGCTTAGAGCGCGCTGTATAAAGGTGCATATAGACACTCTGAGGTAGATTCGAATTCGTATTTTAAATGAAATTATCATGAACTGTAATTAATAAGCTCACTAGCATTGATTTTTCGTAACCAGGAATATTTTTTGATGCCGTTCGATTCAGCTCGAGGGATACAGTATTTATATAAGTACTTTTGTGGCTTCCCAGTTTGCTAAAATAGGTCGCCTTGCAAGGCAGTCTTGGAAAGCCTATAAGCACCTTAATAAACCTGACATCAATTCCTGCCAGGTTCTAAGTTTGAAACCCAGCTCCGGCAGATGGCACTGTAGGCAGGAATATGGTTCTATGTCTTCATTTTTTCATGTGTACTGCTTGTTGAAGTTTGGAGTTGCCCAATTCAGATTTTTACTGTTAGTGAAGTGTTCTACATTTGTAAACCACGAAACAATTTGTTTTTGGAATGTTTGAAACTGGAGAGGTAGTTTCCACACACACCAAAACTCTTGAACACAATACTCGAATACCAACACTCGATGCGCGTTTCGATAACCACATTAGCATCATCGGGGGATGATTAAATCTGTTTCATCTCCCGATGATGTTAACATGGTTAGCGAAACCCGAGTGTGGGTATTCGAATGTTCTGTTTAAGAGTTTTGGTATTTGTGGAACTACATCTCCAGGGGCAGCGTTACACAGAATGTTCCAGCTCCTGGAGGGAGTAACAAAATTCCGTATGGTTGTACTACTGTAACAGTTCATTACAACGTACACTTAATATTGGTCAAATCATTTAAATATCTACATAGAACCTCGTGTTTATAATTTGTTGCTGCAATTCCCACACTCTGTGTATACACACAGGTATGTATCGACTGTAATTATTCAAACGTCTAAATATCAGCTTTACCGGTTTCAAAGGAAGTTATTTTTTAAAATCATGAGGATCTAAAACTGTGAAAACTAATTTATCAAAATAAATCAGGTTAACGCAAACCCAGCGGAAATAATACGGTGTCGCTCACATATCACACAGTTAGTTCCGGTTGATGCCGCTTGCACCGCCACCGATACTGTTGCTTCATTTGTCACGGTTATTTAACTTTAACCCGCTCTGTCAAGTATCATGCACTTTATTAACAAAACAAATTTAATAAGTGAGTATTTGCCAGCCATGGAATCGCTCGTAAACCTTTAACTAGTTACGTTTTAAAAAAGTTATTTTTGTTTGCAAAATATTGTTTGATAAGTTGATTTTTTTTTATTTGTTATATTGGCATACGCGTTGAAGTAGTATAAACATGCAAGTGTATAAAGAATTAAGTAGATTATAAAACGTAACAATGCAATGTAAAATTAATGTATTATAACATTATTTTTAAATGTAATAATTAATTTGTTTTAAATATTAATTAGCACAATTTAAAAATTCTGACGTGCAGTATGGAATTTAGCAAAAAAAAATCAGATTCACGAACCTACTGACTTTCTGTAATGATATGCTTCGAAATGTGAAAGGAAAATCATAAATCGATGTTATTTACGTTTATGCTAAAAAGGCCTTTGACAAACGTGATTCTGATGCCATCTTGAAAAAGTTACATTGTTTTGATTTTAACTCAAAAACTGTGTAATACTTGCAAGTAATGAAAAACGTCAAATATGACATATTTATTAAATTTTATGGAAACTCTGGCGTACCCCACGAATCCAATTTAGGACCCTTCTTATTTCTTCCTTGTATAAATGAACTCTTCCAAAGTGTCTATATAGAGATAATGAAAACTATTATTTTGTTTTAGATTACTTAATAATGTCCACGTCTCGGCTGAAGATCACGGGTTCGAGAGGATATTACGTATAATTTCTTTTCATTTATTTAGGCAGCATAAAAGGTGTCGGCGCCTTTGACTTTGCGGTAACGATCAAAGAACCTGACATTTTTTATACGGCCAATAAGTCTGAGGTAAAGTATAGATTAAGTGATATATCAATTTCATCTATCAAGACATTTTTAATAAAAATATGAAACGAATTAAAGTTGCATTTGGCCTTTGTGGCCTACGATTGCATTCGAACTGCATCGGCCTTAAAGAAACGGTCAACAAAAATTAAAATTTTTACATCAAATTCGGTATCAACTAAGCCGAAAGTACCTAACTGTCAATTTTAACCCAATTTTAAAAATGACGAATTCGCCATATTCACGCATGAACAGAAAAAATTGTCCGATTTTTGCCCATTTTATACCAAACAGTACTGGATGAAACCCCCTAATACTCATACAGTTTGTCAGATATTTCCATAAAAGTCGGTTAGGCTAATCCAGAGTATTGAAAAATTAAATAATCATACACGGGTTAAATTGATAACTTCTTGCTAAAAAGATATTGGCTGTACGTACTTAATCTCTGTAACACTATATAAAAGTGAATTGTGCTGAATTCAAGCAGTCTTCACCGAATACTTATTCGCAGTCGGTCACGCTGGACTCCAACTTCTAATCTACTAGACTATGTATAGTTGCCTCCACTTGTTCAGAGCGCATAAACGCGGCCATAAAGTCCAGCCATCAAAATATCAATGTCGACGCTATTACCTGCTGACAAGTTGAAAAACATTGAGAAAATTCTATTTAAAAAGTTCTTAATTGAAAAATAGTTTTTGGCCACCCTGTAGAGTTTTAGGAAATGAAAATGATTCAAAAGCATGAATTAGATGTCTCGTAACTGCTATTCACTGGTACAAGCTTTTCCTAAAACCCGTAATTGTGACTGTGGTGATTTTTTTAATTTTCATCTGCAGATTGCATTATTTCAATAAAAAAATTCATTACATCCAATTGGTTGGGAGATATTCAATGCTAATATAGGAATAAATAGAGCCTAGAAAGAGGCTTCAAGAAATGTACTGATATACATAGTATTCCATTAAAAAAAAGGCCTTGGTATTGTTATTTTGTCTTGGCTCGCCCTGTATGTTCGAAAATAATTTACAGTTATAGACTTTTTTATCTACTTGCAATTTTTTTAAAAAATTTCTAGCTATCGTAGAACTCGAGATATCGAGGTCCGACGCACTATTTGCCCCACCCTGTATATTAAAAACGACGCGACGTCACTTTGACATTTGTCCTCTAACATAAGAATTTTTTGTTTATTGCCTGCTTATAACAACATAAAATGCTATTTAAAAATTTAGTGAACGATTTATTGGCTTTTCCTTCATTAAGAGGGATGATTGTGAATAAAACAGTATTCAAACCTTGACGAAAAGTGCAGATTGGGTGATGTTATTTAACTGAAAATAAGTGCAAGTTGTACATAAATAAATACTGTAGGATTGTTGAAGAATATTTCTGGCTAAAATTTGACTATAAGCCGGCAACGGACGATGAGCTATACTATAATATATATTATATCTTACATATTACAAAAATATCGCTTCTCATTAGAAAGCACAGGACGCCGCGCACGACGCTATAATATTATATCTATATCCAGGCGATATATTATGTGTCTGTAGAAATATGCTTTCCTAGCGATATTTTACAAAATATCTCACCCCCTCTTACGTCTTGTCGCCCGCAAGTGCCAACCAGTTCGTGTTTGTTTACGTTTAGTAACTTGAGCCTTTTTTTAATGTGACTTGTGACTTGAATGTGAATTTTGTGGCAATTAAATAATTAAATATTTTGTTACTTATTTATATTTAAAAAAATGGAACATTTCATAGAAAGCGTAAGAAAATATCCATGTTTATGAAAAGTGGATTCCGAGAATTATAAAAACAATGAAATTAAGGAAGCAGCGTGGAGAAATGTTATAGTGAAGTGCGATGTAACGGATGGTATTTATTTATTCATTTAATTTTTACATAAATAGATATTGGTATATAAACAAACTTATGTCGTTATTTATCCTTTATTTTTGTCCTTTAAATATCTAAGTAAATACAGAAAAGGTCAGAGTATAAGTAAAATAATTTATACTGATAATAGTCGATTTTGTACACGCATTCTTTGTCAAGGAACGACTCCAATAATATTAAAATATCTACAGAATTCTTCCCTTACAAAAAAACTTTCATTTGAGTATCTTAACCCAGAATGAGCGAATGGCGTCAGTTGACTATCATCTAAATCTTCAACTTCATCTTCACTCATGTTATAAAAATTGTGTTTGATTAAATAATTGTGTAAGACACAAGCTGGTTTAACTATTTTATCAACAGGTTCAATGTGGCACTCAAAGGGTCTTCTAAATATTCTAAATCGAGCTGCTAATATACCGAAAGCATTTTCTACTACCCTGCGTGCCCTGCATAAACGATAGTTATACACTCTTCTAGATTCTGATAACTTCGATTGCGGATATGCGCGCATTAAATTGGCCATCAATGGAAACGCTTCATCCCCGACAAAAACGTATGATATTTTTACTCCACCAGGATATAGGGGCTCCTCGGGTGGCAACTTCAATCCTCCATTCTTTAGTTTTTTTCCAAACATACTATCGTTTAAAATTCCACTGTCACTAAATCTTCTAATAGATCCTACGTCTATATAAACGAATTTTCGGTTTGAATCAGCAACTGCCAGCAAAACAATCGAAAATGTTTTGTTGTAGTTAAAGAAATCGGACTCAGAGTTTGGAGGTGCTTTTATATTAACATGTTTGCCATCAATTGCACCGACGCAATGATCGAACTGACAGGTGTTCTTAAAATCATTTGCAATTTTTTTCCAATCAGTAGTGGTAGGCTCTGGTAGTACCCGAGGTTGAAGGCGGCTCCATAATACATCACAAACCTCTTCTACAATTTCCGAAATCGTTCTCTCACCCATCCTATAACTATAAGCCATTGATCTGAATGTGTCTCCTGTGGCTAGGTATCTACAAAATAACGTATTTTTATTTTATTTTAGTGAAAGAAGCCAAATGCATGTGGAAGAAACTACGAGATGGTCATAGACAAGCTTTAAACAAAAAAAAAAACACAACAGGTCAAGCAGCAAGTAGTGACATTAGACTTTGGAAATATGAAAAACAAATGAGTTTTCTACTTCCACATTGTACAAATCGACAAAGAAGCACCAACGCTACCGATCTCCAAGATATACAAATAATAGATACTGATGAAACGGTTGAAAATACTCAAGCAGAAGAAGATTCCGAATTGACTACAGTAAATAATGAATTGCAGCAAACAACCTATAATATACCGCGAAATAAAAGAAAAAGTGATAAAATTATTGAATATTTGGAACAGGAGCAAAAAAAGAGGGATCAAAACTCGAAAGCAAGAGACTCATTTAGACAAGAATTACTAAGTAGGAAGCCAAAGGCGTTGAAAAAGTTTTTTGATAGCATGTGTAACCAAACTAGTACTCTACCAGAGTATTTACAAATGAAAGTTCAGCGACAGATTTTCAACACTGTAATGGAGGCCCGAGAAGGAAACGTGGAAAAGCAGCGTAAAACTCCAAATCCGATTTTTCCCACTGAGACCCAATACAGACAACATGGTTCATATTCGTCAAACTCAAGTGCTTCGGGTGTTACAAATTATGAAGTGCATTCTCCAACTACTATCCTCTCTTCGACTCTATCACAAGATGCCTTATCTTCAAGTGACCAATACTCAAATCAGCAATATTGTCTCTCCAGGAACAAACGCAAACCAACCTGAAGATCTGCGAAGTAACTTAACTGACCACACAACATACACTGATATGTAATTTTCATTTTATAATAAAGATCTACCTAAACTAGTTCCTTCTTTAAAATAATACTTGCCTATTTTAAAACTGACATACATACATACTTTATACAAATTTGTGTACCTACCTTAAAGTAACTGCTAGTCGCTCTAACGAACTAATGCTTTCTCGCATATTTGTATTTTTCTTCGTTATATCATCTTTTATTAAATAATGAAGTTCAAAAAATGTATTTCTGTCCATTCGAAAATAATTTGTGAATTTTTCGTCACTTAAGTCATTAAAAAGCGTAAATTCACCTCGTTCTTTTCGAAATTTGATATGATCAGATAACCAGTACCTTGGTTTTTCTTTTTGGTCAGTAGCAATCATTTCCAAAACATCATCACATGCAGCGTTTGATTCTTCTTCTGATGAGCTGTCAATTGTATCTAGCAATAGCATGTCATTAATAACATTATTTGCCATTTTGAAAACAATACCACATACACACAAACTATACATCAGCCCACTAAATATAAAAATTTAATATCCTAGTCCGCTGCACTTATAATATAATATTATATTATATCCCATTACAAAGCTATAATATATGTTATATTATCGTCCGTTGCCGGCTTTAGAGAGATCTCTTCATTTGGCGCTTTTACCCCGTTCCCCGCTGATTATAAGAATTGCTCACTCTTAAGACAGAGTTATTAATTGCCGAAATAATAGGATGATATGAAAAATTTATTATACGATTATTTTCATTTATAACATAGCATAATAATATATCTAAGCTAGTAATATTTAACGGATACAATGCTTTAACATTTAGTAAATCCTGTTTATCACATTCTCATTTATTTACCCAAGAAAAAAATATATAAAAACTACCATTTAATAAATTCTGTCTATATTTTTCTATCAACAATAACCCGTTTGGCTGTCAGCGTTAAAACCTCAACAGATAAATATAAAATATAAAGTTGTGCATGTACTTTTAAATGTAAAAAATATGTGGCTAATAAACGAAGGTTTACACGTATTCTGGTTGTGTTACAAACTATAATAAAAGTTTCGTATTCGCTTAGACCCCCAACTGTTACTGGAGATGTTTCAAGCTGGTGTCACCTTACAGTCCTGATCAAACTTTTAAATAATTTACGGTTATATCCATCACTATTTTCATATTTCTCATAGGTATTAATTAAATTAATAAAAATATCTGATTATCATTCTACACTATTAGTGTTGATAGGTTGCGTTCGGTGTTGTCATTTATTTACTAGATAGAAACTAGATAGTCATTAAGGAAACGTATAATTATCGAATTGATTTAATTAAGTTTTTACTATTTTACCGTGTATAGACTTTATAGTACTAGTTGGAATACATTATGTACCAATTCATTTATTGTACATATATTTGTATTGTTATATAAAAAGGTAAATTAGCCATATTATAGTAGTCTGATTGTATCGAGTATTCAATTAAAAAAACAAATAAATTTAGGAAATTAAATAACACCCTTTTAACTGAAACTGATGAAAAAAATGCACCAAGAAGAAAGCGATATTAATAATAATAATAATAACAATTACGATATTAAACGTAAAAGCGTGAGGCTACCAATGGGTAAAATGTTCTGTTTCTTTGAGTGCAATACGTGTTTAGCCACCTAATAACATAATTGTTATTGTTATTAATATTATTTTCTTAATTTAGTATACACTAACAGTTTCAGTTGGTTTCTAGAAGAGTGTTTTTAATTTTTTTAAGTTATGTATTTATTTTCTTCTTTTCAGTTTTATCCCGATTAGACACGTGTGCTTGTTTGATAAAATTCCCTACCCATAAATGACAAACCTATTCGCCACCATTTTGAATTCTTGAATTTCGACTAAGCATTTATAATCTGCTACCCCGAAAATTCCCAGATACCGATTTTCAGATGAATGAGATCATAAATTACAAAAAATTTCCATATCGACGCCACTACTTTGAATTAGTAAATTTCGGCCAAATATTTCAAATCTGCAACCTCGATAACCATCAGATACTAATTTCTAGTCGAATCAGACAATAAATGATAAATCTAATCGGTCATATTGACATTTGCATTGATATGTGTTAATTTATATCTCTTATTGGCGCCACACGATATTTAAAATTTTTGGAATGTAACTCGTGGTATCTGGAAAATTATAAAATCTATATAAAGATCAAATTGCAGACGACAATTAAATAATGTATGGCGACTACGATAGTAGTGCTGAATTATTATTTTGGTTATTTACCATACAGCAGAAAATAAAGAACGCGAGGGTGCTGAAATATTGTTGAGAGAAATGTGGCATCGAGAAACCTTTTTCTGTTTCTAGAAATATTATATCGATTGGATTAAAGAATTATGAAAGTGTCCGACGTATAATCAAACATATCGCCGAAATTCGAGCTTGGAGATAAAATTCTTATTTCTGAGTGGAAGTTGTTTATGTCCAACGCCAAGCAAAGGTTTGGACTAAGCTGAGTCTACAGAACTATATTGCTACGAAATGTGTGACGCATCTCCACATTTTGGGAAATGACGTTACGTTAATAATCGCAGGAATGCTTATCGGTGGAACAGCAACTACTTTTTCGACTGTTGACTCTTCTGCAATTTTAGCCGATGTCCTCAACAAGTGGATGAGTGACAATTTACGCGAGCAGCTTATTCCTTTTTCAAATGCTTGTACGGTCGCTCCAATTTTGAGGGTAGTTTAGATAATAACATTTAGCATGTAAGGCAAAGTGCCTACACACTGTCAGTGATCCATCCTCTAAACTAATGAACATTCACGAATATGATTGGAAGAGAGACCACAACATTTTCACTTCAATCGTAATCACGAAACGTCCAAAACCGGAAGAAATAAATGTGACAACTTGTAAGTGTAAAAGTAATAAGTACAAGTGCAGTAATAGGTGTTGTTGTAAGAAGCTAGGAGTTGATTGCATAACAAGCTGCTTTTAATCCATGTTTATATCTATCCCTCAACTAATATTATGCAGTATATTTGTTACGGTGGATAATATTTCTTATGTATTGTAAATAGTCTTCTTACGTCTTGCAATTATGGTTTTGATACTTTTGGACATAGTACATGAAATAAATTAATATACAGTTTAGAACCTTGGCGGCTTTGAAGGAAATGTCTCATATTTAACCCGCGTTGCCTATAGTTCTTCGAAATAAATCGATATCTTTCGCTGGAATAATCTGATTGTAAAAATTCTTTCCCATTAAACTCGGACTCTTACAATCGATATTATATTTCTAGAAATAGAAAAAGTACATCGATGCTACATTTTTCTCTACAATACTTCAGCACCCTCGCGTTCTTTATTATATACAAAATAAAGAGTATATTGCATTCGATCGACATATTTCTAAAACGGGTAATATTGCTCGTAGAGAAAAAATTTTCATATTACTGTGTTGGTGATTGAATTTTGAACAACTTTCAAAATGTCCGTCCGTCCGTCTGTCTCTACGCCCGTCTGTCTGTCCGTCATGTTTCTTGTAAGCACGATAACATAAGAACGAAAAGTCCCTATCGTTTTTTAACAAAAACGATCAATAAATAAAAAAGTTATTAATTTTTTAAATAAAAAAAAATTATGCTTTGTAATTACACTAAAAATGTCTAAAACTATTATTATTTACGATTAAAACTGTGAAGAGCATCGTACAGAATGTGCAATGATTATATAACAAGAGCAGTAAATCGTCGAAGAGTATAATGGATAATAAATCACCAAAACACTAATTCAACGCCGAAAAATTTTAAATATCGTGTATCGCCAAGAATATTGTGGAGCTTTTTATACACCTGCCTAAGTTTTAAGAAGATAGATCAAGAAGGTGACAGGAGAACTGTCAGAAATTGACGGATAAGAAAAATATTGATAGGTGGTTAGAGAAAGGAAGTAGAAGGAGGTAGATATAATTAGTTTGAAGAGAAGAAACGAATATAAAGATTAGTCGGAGAGGTTAAGAAAAGTGAAGGAAGAAAGAAATAGTATAGCAAGTTGGAAGATGGAAATTGTAAGGTGGAGAATTGTTGACAGGAAAAGATACAGTAGGCGAAGCAGTAGAACTATTATTTATTGGTGGTTAAACTGTAACGATATATAGTAGTTAGTGTTTGAAGATTAAATATAAAACTATTAGGATTGGATCTTTACTTTGTTTCTTTCACACAAGACGAAGCCACCAGTATTTTACCTGAGGTTAATTAAGAGCACCTCAATATACCGGTCTATATAATTACCTTATGCAAGCCTATATCGCAAATCGCCCTTGGGAAATTAGTTCGGAATTTGGCAGTATCGGTAAATGCGGTAGATAATGGAGGGGAATTCCTTTTCCCCCAGTACTTGTTTATGAGATCATGTCTTGTTAGGTTATTGATATTACCCAAAAATTGATCTTGTTGCGCCGTCTTTAACTTCATTATAAATTTTTTGCTTAAATATTCTCTTCTAAGACGTAAAGGGGGTTCCCCTGTTTCAACTCTGAGAGCTTCTATCGGCGTAGACTTCATGACGCCAGAACAGATACGTAGGGCTGTATTTTGTAAGATATCTACTCGCTTTAGTAGGCTGTCACTTGCAGATCCGTAGAAAATACACCCGTAGTCGATGATAGACCGTGTCATTGTCCTATATATTAGTAGAGCTGTTGAAATATCTGCTCCCCAGTACACATGAGTAGTCATTCTAAGTAAATTGAAAGATTTCTCTGCTTTAGCGACTATATTCCTGATGTGGCTACTCCAGGTAAGTTTTTGATCCATCCAGAAACCAAGGTATTTAACTTCCTTTTTATAAGGTACAACGAAAGATGATAACTGTAGATTGTCGTAATTAGGGATGTTATGTCTTGAGAAGATAGTTACACAAGTTTTCGTTGGTGAAATGTTAAATTGCTTATTGATTGCCCAGGCTTCAATAGTTTCCATAACTAGGTTTAGCTTATTTAGGCAACTCTCTTATTTAGAGTCTTCGAAGTAAAACGCAAAGTAATCAGCATACTGAATAACTTTGAAGCCATCATTTTCCACATCTGATGTATACATATTAAATAACATCGGACTCAGGACCGACCCCTGGGGAAGTCCTTGGTTCACTGACCGAGGTCCTATTAAATTATTGCCTTGTTGCCGTAAAAAAAATTTTCTACTACGGTATAATTTTACTGAGTTTCTACATATAGCTGATGGAATGTCATACTCTGCCAATTTGTTTTCGAGGATATTTAGGTTAACATTGTTGTAAGCGCCTTCGATATCTAGAAAAATGACTCCTAAGTAGTTGTTTCTTGACTGGGCCAACTGTATATCTGTTGTTAATCTCCCAGCGGCATGTTGTGTAGACAGATTTCTTTTAAATCCATACTGGTAAGCCGTTTTAAGGTTGTTTAATTCTAACCACCATTCAAATCTGTATTTAATTATTCTTTCTAGTGTTTTTAAGATACATGACATCAATGAAATGGATCTATATGAAGAAGTTATATTTGCTTGCTTCCCCGGCTTAAGTATAGGCACAATTTTTACCACTTTAAGTTCCTCCACCTCCTCGCCCTTAAAGAATAACCCGGTTACAGCAGAGTAGTAGTGGTATTTGCCTTAATTCGGTGACATTGGCTGAAGGAAAAACCAAGGCCACAAAAAAAAAAAAAAAAAAATAGTTCGGCAAACAATTTTACATAACATAGACCTAATTTTAAAAGTATGTCCAAGAGATGCATAAGACTGAAAGTAAACGGTCTCTGAATCCCCTACTATTATATCACATATTATTTATAATCAGTGGCCTCAAAAATGATAGGATAGTGCAAAATTTAAGTTCAGTACGATATCTGGAAGAGGGTTAAGGCATTTAAACTTAAAACCGATACGACCACAACGTCACAAATGACTATTTAATAATAATAACTATGAACAATAATGTATTTTATATAATATTAAATATTTCTTAAAACACGAGTATTAAAGGTGACAAGAGCTTTACTTCTTGATTTGGTCGTCAGGCATGTGGGTAGAGGTACTGCATAAAATAATATATTCTCAGTTTTATTATAAAATTGCCGCGTATTTGCTCATTGCGCAGGCAGGTACATGTTATTAACTGTGACACTATAAAGTATATGGTTTTACTGTCATTTTCATAAGTGCTAATGTGCCAGCTTTACAACTATCACTTGGAATACCTACATTGAGTCCTTTGCTTGTGTGAACCCGTCTCGGGATTAAGATATTAGACAGTTATGCTGTATAAGCAACATGTTGACTTTCAGATCTTTTTGCACCTGACCCTAATCGTTTTATAAAAACCTCGTCTTGCCGCATTCATAAAAAAACAACTTACAACTCTAATTCTCCTTATAATAATAACACAACTTGACATAATAAATTAAAGCCTGATGTTAGGGCACCAGACCGTAACTTACACTAAAATAATATTGAGCAATTTGTCAAGAAATCTTGGCATACTATATGTGAGTTGCATTATTTTAATTCATTGAAATAAATTTGTAATTGTGCACAATACAGTTTCATTTTAACATGTGGTCGGTAAAATCTTACGAGAAAGTCTTTATAGCGGACAACTTCTTGGTGTTAGCAGCAAGAGTAAAAAATTTAAACTTTAGGACCGTTCCTTAAACTATCGTTGCCATTTTAAAAAACATAAAGTACTTTCTGGAGAGATGGACTCCACAAAAACGTCTAGAAGATGAGGACAATTGGAACGTTTTCAAAATCATACATTTAGACCAGTGAATTTAGGACAAAAAATAAATTAAAAGCGTTGTTGCTCTTAGCGCGTCGATTTTTTTTGTAAAAATAGTAAAAAATGCGAGTAGAATTACGGAAAAATACTCTTGGTGTAATTCACCTGCCGCTAAATTTTTTATTGCAAACTTACCGCAAACTCATAATTGTTTATACGCCTTTTTCTTTATAATTTTCGTTCTAATCGTCTAATTTGAACTTTCCAAGGCTCAATAAAAAAGTTATAAATTTTAACTTTGGAAATGTTTAAGGAATCGGGAATGTGATGGTAGATATAGCGGGACATATACATAAAAACTGAAACAAATGTTCGGGCGCGACCACTATACGCAGGGGTGGTCAGATCGGGGTGATTTGAGTGGCGTTGTGTAGGTTGGACCTTTGTGTATCGAACAGAAGTTCCCCGGGCATTCTAAGTTTACGGGGGCGGCAGGGGGGAGGTCATTAGTGAAGCTCTACGTATTGACTATTTTAATAAAATTATGCCGAGGTTTAAGCGCGATATAAGAAAATTAGGGTGGTCAGATCGGGATGATTTGAGTGGCATTGTGTAGGTTGGACCTTTGTGTATCGAACAGAAGTTGTCCGGGCATTCTAAGTTTACGGGGGCGGCCAGGGGGAGTTCAATAGTGAAGTTCTACGTTTTGACTGCTTAAAATGATTGAATGGTTATAAAAAATAAAAACTTTTGGGCATTAAATTGGACGTAGAATGGGGCCATAAGATCGGTGCTCATTTTTGAGAGTTTTCGGGAGGGGTAGAAAAGGGATGGGAAAGGGGGTGATGGGGGATAAATATTTGGGGCGAAAATATTTGTGGGAGGATGAGGAACACTTTAGTGAAAATAGTTTAGATTGGATGGATGCAGGGGTGATCAGATCGGGGTGACTTGAGTGTCGTTGTGTAGGTTGGACCTTTGGGTATCGAATAGAAGTTGTCCGGACATTCTAAGTTTGCGGGGGCGGCAAGAGGGAGGTCAATAGTGAAGCTCTACGTTTTGATTATTTTAATAAAATTATGAGGATGTTTAAGTGGGATATAAGAAAATTAAGGAGGGCAGATCGGAATTATTTGAGTGGCGTTGTGTAGGTTGGACCTTTGTGTATCGAACAAAAGTTGTCCGGGCGTTCTAAGTTTACGGAGACGGCAAGGGGGGTCAATAATGAAGCTTTACGTTTTGACTGCTTAAAATCATTGAATGGTAATAAAAAATAAAAACTTTTGGGCATTAAATTGGACGTACGCAGGGCCATAAGACCGATGCTCATTTTTGAGATTTTTCGGGAGGGTAGGTGGCGGACGAGGCGGAGCCGAGTCCCCCGTTGAAAATATAGTAAGATACCTTTGTTACCAGAATTTCTTTAATTCAAGTTGTATTCGTATAAATACAAAAATACATGTATTTACTCGTATATGCCAGTGATGAGGCATTTCATTTTATTTATGATAACTATGTTCATTTCCAATGTGTAAGAAGATGGCTTGATGGCAATTTCTGTAAATTTTTTGAAATCAAAAAAAAATAGTTTTTACCTAAATTTTTCTTATGTTTTGTAATTAAACTAAAAATGTCTAAAACTAACATTATTTAGAAAAAAAACTGCGAAGAGTATCCTATAGAATGTGTAACAATTATATAAAAAGTGCAGTAAATCGGCGAAAAGTATAACGGTTAGTTCGTTTATTTATGAAGAATACAATTTACTAGTAACAAAAATTGCAATAACTTTTTTAATTATGCAAACTTTGATGAGATTCGAACGGCATTAGATTCGTTGGAAAAAAAAATACGTTGATTTCATCTTTTGTGGGCCCTTTTTGGACCATTTTAAGCCAAGGTATCAACGATTTTAGGTTTGACACTGTTGAGATTTTTGTAATTAACATTTTCAAAAAATTCGAAATGGAGGCTATATGTTGCATTGTTGAACATACGTAGTTGTACAAGCAGCCGTAACATTTTTTTATACATACATAACATTTTTTTTTTCAGTGTAATAGGTATGAAAAAATATAAAAAAATGTAACTACAGACAATAAAGAGTCAGACATATACCCTCCATTACGAATTTTATGAAAATGTTTATTACAAAAGTCTCAACAGAGCCAAAACTAAAATCGTTGATATCTCTGCTTAAAACGGTCCAAAAAGGGTAGAAATCAACGTATTTCTTTCCGACGACTCTAGTTCCGTTTAAATCTCATTACAATTTGCATAATTAAAAAAATTATTGTAATTTTTGTTACATGCAAATTTTATTTTTCATAAATAAATCATGTTAATTTATGGAAAAAATCTAGTTCTAACGAAACCATGTAATTTCCCGCAAAAACTATGATAATAAAATGCCCTGGTCCAAAATTCTAAACAAATTAAATAATTTTTGCAAAACATCATATTTTGCAAAATTTTGCACTTATGATTGGACACCCTGAGTTTATTTGGTAACCACTGTAGTATATGCAGAAAAGAATTGAGCGATCTAGCTGAAGAACTCGTATAGTTATGCAACTTTCAATACGGAAGTCAGAATTTGCAAAGAATTCGCCAGTTTTTGCTATCTAAAAATAGTATTTATTATTGAAGCATAATAGAGCCAATTTCCTTTAATAGTGCATGAATTTCCGAGTAAAAAGAGCTTTGGAAAGCTCAAATCGGACGGTTAGTACAGAAGTTATAAAGAAAATGGTTTATAAACAATTATAAATTTTGCAGTAATTTTACAATAACAAATTTATCGGTGGGTGAATTACGTGAAGAGTATTTTTCCCGTAATATTGCAATTTTTTTACTATTTTTACAAAAAAAAAACGACATGCCAAGAGCAACAACACTTTTATAAATTAAAGTCACCGGTCTATTTTCAGATTTTCTTTGATATATTTTTGACACTTTTTAATAGCCTCTATTTTTTTCTTGACTTTGTTTAAAATATTATTTTCACACTTTTCAATAGCTCTAATGTAGTTTTTTAAAAAAGTAAAAGAAAATGTCGGTTTTGATATCAGACTCGTTACCAGAGAATCCTAATATTTCCATGTACCAAAAATATAGAATTAATTGAAGAATTTTGTAATTACGGCATCCATACTGAATTCTCTATTTAAAATTTTTGTCATCGGATTCGGTATCAGCGACTCCACAATGATTTAACTAATTTAGTAGTCTGCGGCTTGTATTTGATACTTCACCCTCGTGAATAATAGCCATCATTATATGCTCGTTGAATAATACACTATTATCCAACAGTTACTATTACGTAATGTTCTATGAAGAAGTTTAGGAAAACAGAATGTGGCAATAATCAAATGATTTAAATTAAATACCCGAGTTGCACATAAACTGCAGTTTACACGGGCGTATTACTTATTAAAGGTTCTTTTCTTCTTGTATTTGTACCTAAAATCACATGTTTAGGTATTAATAATCTTGGCAAGTCGTACAACTTTACCTATTGCGTGTCTACTCTCTTAATCGCCGCGTCGAATCAGATTAATCTGTTTCGCGTTTGTGTTACTAAATTTGACGGGATTAATAGTTACGCTATGATTAAAAACACGCAGAATGTAAAGTTTACGGTTAGTTTAATTCTATGTTAGATTATTGCGATTCAAAACTGCCTGAAATCAATTAAAATTTATATCTGTAGCAATACATGACAGAATATTTTTAAATTACTTGTACATTCTATAATTTGAAAGTAACCAACTTTCCGAATCTTTATTCCTGCCAAATTTTGGTATCATCGCGAGTTCACAAAAGATAGTATATTAGCAGCCGAACATACGGACGTACATATTTTTGAGAAAATTATCACAATAGATCAGAAAAGGTCACCTCATGTGTACAGTGGGTTCGGAATGAAAGGAATATATTCGATATTATTGCCACCAAGCTTATAACAGAAAATTGCGAACACAGGTTTATTTTTAAATATATTTCCCTATTTATTCACGTTCAAACTTTTTTTCTTTGAAAATAATTCCATATCAGTTACCGATGATATAACTTAGTGGTCATAGACTGGCGTCAATTTTTAATCTGTTAATTTTACTTGGTGTCCTAGGTACCACAGATTGTCGAATACTCTTTGCAACCCTATGTAAATACATTCATTGTTTTACAGTTAGTTAATCACCATTTTTTATAAAGAAATGCTCTTTCATTGCTTGAGTTGTATCTACATTATTCTACATCGACAAGTGTGATGCAAAGTTGTATTCAGAATTTCAAGTTTAATCAAAATATAAAAGCAAAATTGTCAAAGCAATAAACTTGGCGCTATTATGTTGATATTGATATGTCAATGCCAACCTTAAAATCCCCTCACAGTTTTTATTACTTTTTGTTGGGTATTTTGCCACTCAAAAATGTTTACAAATTTTAATGAAAAAACCAAACGGATCAGAAAGAGGTTGGTTCTTGAACACTTGATTGTTTCAAAAAGTCTCACGCCTAAAAATATATAAACTAGAACAAAGTTGTAAACTAAAAAATGAAAATGAAAGCTATAGGCAGTTAACGTTTCGAAAGAAAATCTTCTTCCGTTCTCAAAAACTTTTTGGCCGTCAACCATGACAGTTCGTTGTTTATGTATTTCCATAGTCACGTGAGACATTAAATTATATTTATCTTATTTTTACTTACTTCGTCTCTAAGGATGGGCAACCAACTAGTACAAAAATCTATTGAATAATTTGAAACCCATCTATCCTCGTTTAATAAAATAATCGCGGATTTTTTTAATTTTCTTTTAGTTCCGTTGCTCTCTTTTTCCAATATCAGTCCCACTGTGATTATTATCCCACGCGTGTTCACAAATTTTGGATTTTTTTTTGAATAATCCAAAGTTTGTGAATTAATTAAATTAATTAATCGAAAATATGCGTTTTATATTTTGAAAATAAAGTAAAATTTAGTACGGTATTTTTATTTTAAAAATCATAATATCCGCTGATTTCATAATGTAGTTATAATTAATTATAATTTTTTTAATGGTAGATACCGCTATGGTTAAATCTCTCACAATTGGTGTTAAGAACTTAAGAAATCTTTACGTAGTTTCTCCGTTAGTTTTACGGCCAGAACCAATTTGTTATTCTAAAAATACTTGAAGGAATGAAAATTACATAAATATTTATCAACGATAAATCAGCTGGGACCGGAATTATAGTCCGGACGATGGCCCTATGGGACTTATGTCTCGAGCCGTTTTTCTAGAGTTGTTTTCCATGTGTGTCAGTCAGTATGACTCCTATGTATAAGTCTTAGAGAAAAAAATTCATATCATTGTGTTGGTGATCGAATTGATCAATTTCTGAACAACTTTCAACATATCCGTCCGTCTGTCCGTCCGTCACGTTTCTTGTAAGCACGATAACTGAAGAACGAATAGTCGGATTGTATTGAAACTTGGACAGTACGTTAATGTTATCTAGAGGAAGAACTCCATTGCCTTTGAGCAAAAGCGACCTATAAATCAAAAACTTCAATTTTTTTAATTTGAAAAAAAAATTATATTCTGCAAATAAACAAAAAATGTCTAAAACTAATAGTATTTACAAAAATAAACTGCGAAGAGTATTCTATAGAATGTGTAACAATTATATAGGTATCTAGTTTAATATATTTATTTAATATGTTTCCAATCGTACTTAATTTGAAGTTATCAAATACGTGGTGGGGTGTATCGCTTTTCACAGTTCTCTTTAAATCTAGTAATTTTGCAAATAGCCGATTTTTTTTTGTTGAAAATTCATACTTCTACTAAACTGGAAAAATTTAGATTTTCAAAACAAGAAACAAAAAAAAAACAAGAAATTTCAAAATTTTTAGTTGCCCTTTTTAAACTCGGGTCAAATGTTTTCAACGCTCTGTTTATGTTTCAGAAGATTATAAAAAAATAAATACAGAATTTGTCTTCACACAGACATAGAAATATGTTTCTTTAGCTACACAGCTATAGCTATACGCATACTAAAGTGTACACAGCAGAATTGTATTAAGAATTTAATATAAAACTGGACAGTTATTTGGAAATCATATTAATTTAATTCCTGTTGAAAATCTCACGGATTAGTTGGCTGTGGCATTACAAAGTCAGCTCTACTCAAGGTAGATAAGTAATAACATTATTTACAATATATGTCCAGACTGAGTAAGTCCGCTAGAATAATTATTGTTTAGATATTCACTAGCTATTACCACATGCTTTATATTGTGCTGATATGTACATTGATATGACAAACTAATATAAAATACGATCGCCAAGTGCAATAATTCAATTCCATATATTTATGCAATAACGTGTTAGATGTTCCAAGGACATTATTGATCAGAAGATTTACTTTTTTGTAAAGATTTTGTACGACTCCTCTGGAAAGAAAATAAACTTCAAGAAGAGCCTAATAATGGTGCGAGATTCACTTACTAAAACGAGCCCAGCCAGTGGGGAGAACACAAAATAGGAGACGACACCCTGAGAATCACAAACATAAAGAAATACCTAGGAACATCATCTAACGAATCAACTGAAAAATAGGGAAACAGTAAGTGAAAATAAGCCCTGAGCTCCTACAAAATATCATTCGAGAATTCAAGGATCGAATTGCACATTATCAAGAGGACCAGTCATTTTGAATATTTAATGTAATTATCAAATAAATCAGAAATATATTTGGAAACACAATTCAGGGTGCAAAAACAGGTGAAATGTCGACTATTTTCTCAGTCGTTCTTCTGTTGGTGCTCACTCAAAATTGCTTGTGATTAATTTCAGCGAAATTTGAGAGACCCGTTAACATAGGATGACATTCTGTGGCATTTCATACTACTAACGTTATTGATGCGTTGCCGAGATGGTACCAGTGGGCTAAACTGTATGGCTGAATGAGACAACACGACTAGTAATGAAACATATTCTTTATAGAATTTTGCAAACAGCGGAGAGAAAAACTATCTATGAGAACTAAAAGAAAAACTATATGTAAAAATATTCATGAAATCTTTGCATTCTTTCGATAACCTGACTTCTGGTTATGCTGACAAGTAAAAATTCTTATTTGCCATTCTCTTTATAACACTAGCATCCCACATAGTACCCTACGGCTAGGCAGGTTAAACTAGTATCGACATGATCCCCTACGATATGTAAATTCAGTTAAAAATGAGAATAAAGGCCTGAAATTAATTTATTTACCTACCTTGTCTTTAAAAATATTTAATTCTAATGAATTGCATTTTCATAAAATCTCATTCAGTTTCTTGGAAATGCTTAGCCTTTGAAACGTTTTTCGTCCTTATTGTGGACTCATCAGAAAAGCCCAAAGCCACTCATAACGATGTTCAGGTTATCGAAAGAATGCAAAGATTTCATTAATATTTTTACATACAGTTTTTCTTTTAGTTCGCATAGATAGATTTTATTTCCGCGGTTTGCAAAATCCTATAAAGAATATGTTTCATTACTATAAGCAAACAAATAATAAATAATTCACTTTTAAAACACTGCTAGTCGCTGATATCTCGTCTGAATTCGAGTCTCAGCTACGGCAGATGGCAATATCGGGGGGAATGGTTGTTGTGTAGTTCTTTGATGTACATGTATCCTAGTTGAATGTAGGAATTGCTTAGGATAAATCCACCAGGGCAGGGTGTTAATATACAAAAGACATTTAAAAAAGTGTCGTTGATCAAATATGTATCACCCCGCTGATTATTGCTTACGGGCACCACATCTAAATGACATACTGACGGTATTAGGTCTCTTGAATATGTAATGATTTTCAAACATAGAAATAAATTGCATATAATTTCTCGTTATCTTCTAGGATATCGTAGAAACTTTTTTAAAACTGCAACATTTTATCACTAATGGAAAGGAAAATTGGCGACACAATGTAAAAAATTGTTTATGATAGTAAAGTATGACAGTAACCAAACATACATTTTAAACGATAATGGTTCAACTTTATTTAAAAAAAAATAACGGCCTTGTTTATATAAATTATTGCTATGTCATATTGAAAGCAGTAAAAAATTATGAGAAGATAAGTAGTTGTAGTAGCGCAGTCGTTTTTGGAAATATTGTTTATGGCTGGTTTTTCAATTGTTAGATAAATACGAACTACTTAGCTAATGCATGTTCGTTCTATTTATAAACCGCGGTGATATCAAAAATCAACAATTTAAAGTAACAGTTAAATTAAATATACATTTTTTCTAAGACTACCCTAAAACATAGGTGTATACAACATTATAAATAGTAATACAGTCATTTATTGTACTAGTGTGTAATTATGCACATTAGTCATGCACGAAAATGTTAGCCACCAGACTGTCAGGTCGAGTGGCTAAATTTCTTAAGTGACTAATATGCAATTACACACGTGTACAATACAAAATTTTAATCAACACTTTCTTTTAATGAAAGTTGAATAATATTTTTATGAAATTGACAATTCATTTTACAAATTAATTTTTGCATTTAATCATTGTAATTGGAATAGTCATGGAATGATTGCTTTGGTGTTGATTGTTATTTATTGTTTACTAGTTTATACACGTAAACAACAATAAATAATCATTAGGTTTAAAAAATGGATGAATATTGTATGTCCCGGAAGAAATTAGAAAAGAGGCAAATGAGGTTTCCATATATTTCCAATGTTCTTAATCAAATGTATTCTCTACCTTATTATTTTTCATTGTTCCTAACTAAATATATTTTAAACTCTTTGAGTACCAATCTTTGATTATTAGCATAAATGATTACTGCTACTCTTAAAATGAATGTTTTGCTTTATAATTAATCTTTTACATTCTCTCACTAGTGTAAAATACATCACATTCTATATGTAAAATCACCATAGTAATAACCATATTATATGCCTGTGTTGGATAAACTATTCTTATCGTTTTGCAAGTTTCAGAGTAAAGTGACGATCATCACACTCTTATCAAGTCTGTTATGGTTTGGATAATTATATTGAAATTAAGTAGCCATCAAGGTATAAAATATACCTAATACCAACTACGTAAATATCAGAAAAATTAAGCATTCTTAAATAAACGACCATACAAAACTAAAATACACTTGCATAATATTGTTATGAATTACACCCCCTTGGAACTGGAAATTGATACGCCTATGCCTACTAGTGAGTGACTGGAAACTAGTAGAAAGAAATTGACTTTTCTGGAGTGTGGTAAGAGAAGATTCTTGATTGTTTCTGGATGGATCTAGAGAGGCAATTTCGGAGTAAATAAGGCGAGATTACCAGCGCAGAAGAAGAAGTTTATTAAGGAGAAGTATAAAAGTGAACAAGTTGAAAAGCGAAAAAGTGGGGTTAAATATCAAGTAAACAAAGTGTAAAGGTTATTTTCAAATATTGTATAGTCAGTAAATTATTAAATAAAGTGTTAGTGGTTTATCTCTTGTTGAAATTATTTTAGAACCCACGGATTCATACAGGGTGTTTCCTAAAAGGCGGAAACATCCAACATTGGTGTTAGACGCTTAATTTTAACAAGAGGATTTTTCGGAAGTGTTAAGAAGACTGGGACAGTATTCTCGAAATTAGTGCTAACACGGGAAGGTCACTAGTTTACTGGACATTGTTCGAGGATTGTTTTTGAACAGAAAAATAGTGTTAAGTGCATTTTTGAGACATTTCTGGAACATTTTATTAGGACATTAGTGATAGTGATTAAATCCTTTGAACTAAATAAGAGATAAAGACTCTGAACAAGACTTTTTCGTGTAGTTAATTAAGTGCATTTTCGGAACTTTCTAGAACTTTGCTATTTGGACATTAGTGGCTAAGTGACAAAGACTCTAGATAAGACTTTTTTTCGTACTGTTTCGAGATTTTTGGACAGTTACTTTACCGATATTGACGTGATTGTTAAATTTTGTTGATTTTATCGTAATTATATGCCGGTAACGACCAGAAGCATGGCATCCGAAAAACAAATACAGGACTTATTCGCCCAAATGCAAAAGATGATGATGGACCAAGAAAAGAAACGCCAGGAAGAGAAAGAAGAACAGGAAAGAAGGCGCCAGGAAGAGAAAGAAGAACAGGAAAGAAAGCACCAGGAAAAGAAAGAAGAACAGGAAAGAAAGCGCCAGGAAGAGAAAGAAGAACAGGAAAGAAAACGCCAGGAAGAGAAAGAAGAACGGGAAAGAAAACGACAAGAAAAAGAACAAAAACGCCTACAGGGAAAAGAAGAACAAGAACAGAAACGTCAAGCAAAATTAAGAAAAATTCCTGAGGACCAAGAACAAAGACGTCAGGAAGAATTGAGGAAAAAACATGCAAGACTTGGACATAAAACAACAAGAAGAAAGAGACGAACTAAGGCAAGTTATCGGGACACACCAAAATGCCTTTATTTCAGCCACTGAAGAACTCAAAAATAAGATCGAAGTAAAAATGGACAAGGTCGGGGAGGAAATAAGTGAAGTCAAAAAAAGTAGATAGGCTTAAAGGAAAAACGGATAAGGTCGAGGAAAAAGTAAACAAGTTCGAAGAAGAAGTCAAAGGAGAGATTGACCAGCTTAAAAGACAGTTGAGGGAAAGAGGAAACCAGCAAGGGGTATCATCAGGCCAGCGATTAAAACTTCCCTCCTTTGATGCTCAAGGTTCCTGAATGACTTACCAGACACAGTTTGAGGCAGCAGCGAGTGCAAACAACTGGAATGACGAAGAGAAGGCTAAGGCATTAATCGTGGCTTTAAGAGGCCAAGCGTAGGAGTTGCTCCAGGTAATTCCGGCAGACCAACAACGGAACTTTAGAGTTTTAGGAGCTGCCTTAGATTTACGATATGGCGATCAACACCTTGCTCAAGTATACCAGACCCAGCTGAAATTACGCGTTCAGAAAGCTGATGAGAGTCTGCAAGAATTTGAAGCTGCGGTGGAAAGACTGGCACACTTAGCATATCCTAATGCGCCAAGAGAATTTAAAGAGCAATTGGCAGTAAGGGCATTCCTAGACGGGATAAGGGACGAGGAGATCAGGCGAGTCCTCGGACTATCCCGACATGACAGTAGTAGTGAAGCCTTGGTGCGTGTACTAGAAGTAGAAACAGTCTATAGGGATACTCCAAAGTCAAGAGTGCGGGCTATGACGCTTGAAGAATCGCAGCCAGAAGAGAGAGACCAAAACCATATCTTGAACGAGATTCTCAAAACGAATAAAATGATCAGTCAATTACTGGCTAAATCGAATCCTCCAAGAAGACAGGAAAACCAACAAAATAGAGAAAGGCCAAGTGGAGGTATTCAATGCTACAACTGTGGCAGAGCAGGGCATATCAAACGAGACTGTCAACATCGAATCTCGAGGAAAGTGAATGCTGGAATTGTTGAAGACTCAGAATAGAAGTAGTGGAAGGCCATGTGAACAGCTATGTACATGAAGTGAGTGAACGGCTAAGGGATGTCCATGAGTTAGTTAGAGACCAAATCACTATAGCCAGTGACAGAATGAAGGCTCGATATGACCGTAAGGGTAGTTCAGAAGGGTTCAAGGCTGGAGGTCTGGTTTGGGTGTACAACCCACAGCGGAAGAAAGGAAGGTCACCGAAACTTCAACCACCTTGGGATGGACCGTATACTGTTATTACCCGAATTAATGACGTCGTTTATCGGATTCAACGAAGCAAAAAGTCCAAGATGAAGATCGTGCATTTGGACAGACTGGCGAAATACATCGATGATTCTGAGTTGCCTGATCGGGACGGTCAGGCTTAAGGAGGGGGCAGTGTTATGAATTACACCCCCTTGGTACTGGAAATTGATACTCCTATGCCTACTAGTGAGTGACTGGAAACTAGTAGAAAGAAATGGACTTTTCTGGAGTGTGGTAAGAGAAGATTCTTGATTGTTTCTGGATGGATCTAGAGTGGCAATTTCGGAGTATATAAGGCGCGATTACCAGCGCAGAAGAAGAAGTTTATTAAAGATAATTTTATAAAAGTGAACAAGTTGAAAAGCGAAAAAGTGATGTTAAATATCAAGTAAACAAAGTGTAAAGGTTATTTTCAAGTATTGTATAGTCAGTAAATTATTAAATAAAGTGTTAGTGGTTTATCTCTTGTTGAAATTATTCTAGAACCTACGGATTCATACAGGGTGTTTCCTAAAAGGCGGAAACACGCAACAATATTTATATATTTATTGCAAAATATGCAATTCATAATTCAGGCAATACGTAAAAAAAACTCATCAAAATGTCAAAGTGACTAGTTTCTCTTTTTCAGATTTAGTTAGGGGTTGGAAAAAATGTAATCATGATTGTAAATTCTCCGAGTAGTCCAGTGCATTTATATGATAAATGTGCGTTATCCGGAAATACTTATATTCAAATATTTTGATACTGTGATAAAACTATGACAAAACCCATAAAGGAGTTTTCGAGGGATATGATTAAATCAAATAGGTATTTGACTTGATCTGATACCATTAAAGCAATTTTTAATAAACAAAGTAAAATAAGTTTTGCGTAGAGCTCTGTTTCATAACATGCTAAACTCAAACATCAAATACAAAGTCTATGTACATGCATACACCATCAAGTATCTAGACATTTTAACAATTGCAGATTGTTGGAAAAGGAGAGAAGATAATTACGAAAAAGACCGGAATTTCAATAATTGCGTCCCGAGCTACTCAAAAACGATAGAAAACTGCGATACTTGTAAATAAACGTGCCAAAAAACCGACAGTGTAATTAACAATAATTCGCCAGCAAAAAATCCCGAGAATACTGTTAGAATTGTAGCGATCGTCGAGGAGAAAAACGTCGAGGATCTACTGAAGAAGTGTCAAAATGTCGAATATTATGTACCAGTAAAAGAAAAGCTGTTTCTTTTCGAATCGCTCTGTAAACTTGGCAGGAAAGTTCGCAGTACTGAAGATGTATCATTAAGGGTAGAAACCGGGACCAAACGAGCTAGATCCCTGCACGACTTAACGAATTTAAATTCCCATATTGCTGTAAGGGAGATTTGTAAATATTTCGAAAACAAAAATGACTCGCATGAGAAGAAAGTTGTTAACTATAAGACAAGACGAGACTTGTGAATTCAGATTCACAGTTGAATGATGTCTATAAGTTTCGTAAAGTTCTAACCACATAGCCTTATTACTTCCACATCCACGTAGTGGATTGGAAGTATAGTAATCGCAAAAAAATTTTCAAAAATTTTTATTCGTGAAATAGGTTTAGAATGCCATGAAACATGGAGATTTTAAATTTGAGCAAAACAATATTTTCTGTCTGTCTGTCTGTAACTTTTTTTTGTCCGCACGTTTTCTCCGGAACGGTTTAAGATATTGACCTGAAATTTTGTACACGTATATATTATAACGAGATCTGGAACTGGATTGACTACTATTTTGAGGAAATCCGGTGAAGGGTTGGGGGTTAAATAGGGGTAAATAGGGGGAAATAAGTAAAGCAAGCTTGTAAGAGTACAGATACTTGAAATTCGGTGTATGTACTAGAAGTTAAGGCCTCAGATTTTTTTATAATATATTTCAACCCCCCACCACCCCTACCCCATTAATGGGGTTGATAAAATAAAGTTGAGATATTCATTTGAAATTTCGTACACGTATGTATTATAACGACGTCTGGAATTAGATTATATTTTGGGATAATTCCGTTGAAGAGTTGGGGGTTAATTTGGGGTAAATAGAGGAATACAAGTAAAAAAAGTTGGTAAGAGTACAGATACTTGAAATTCGGTGTATGTACTAGAAGCCAAAGCGTCGGATTTTTTAATAATATTTTTCAACCCCCACCACCCCCACTCCAATATGAAAAGTGTTGATAAAATAAAACTGAGATATTCATTTGAAATTTGGTACACGTCTGTATTATAACGACATCTGGAACTAGATTATATTTTGAGATGATTCCGTTGAAGGGTTGAGGGTTAAATAGGGGTAAATAAGTAAAGCAAGCTGGTAAGACTACAGAAACTTGAAATTCGGTGTATGTACTAGAAACCAAGGTCTCAGATTATTTATAATAGTTTTTAACCCCCACCACTCCTATTTCACTATTAAAAGGGTTGATAAAATAAAATCGAGATATTCATTTGAAATTTGGTACACGTATGAATTATAACGACATCTGAAGCTAGATTATACTTTGAGATGATTCCGTTGAAGGGTTGGGGGTTATTTAGGGGTAAATAGGGGGAAATAAGTAAAACAAGCTGGTATGAGTACAGAAACTTGACATTCGGTGTATGTACTAGAAGCCAAGGCCTCAGATTTTTAAATAATATATTTCAGTCCCCACCACCCCTACTCCAATATTCAAGGGGTTGATAAAATAAAATTGACATATTCACATGAAATTTAGTACGCATATGTATTATGACGACATCTGGAACTAGATTATATTTTGAGATGATTCCGTTGAAGGGTTGGGGGTTAAATAGGAGTATATAAGAGAAAATAAGTAAAGCAAGCTGGTAAAAGTACAGACATTTGGGATTTGGTGTATATACTAGAAGCGAAGGTCTCAGGTTTGTTTATTGGTAATTTCCATCCCCCCACCACCCCTACTCCGTTATTAAAATAGTTGAAAAAATAAAATTTAAATTTTCACTCGAAATTTGGTACATTTATGTGTTATAACTATATCTGAAACTAGATTATATTTTGACGATTGCGTTGAAGGAGTGGGGGTAAGTAGAGGTAAATAGGGAAAGATATGTAAAGCAAGCTGGTAAGAGTACTGCAATTTGAAATTCGGTGTATGTCCTAGAAGCCAAGGCCTCAGATTTTTTAATAAAATTTTGAACCCTTCCACTACCCTTACTACATTATTAAAGGGGTTGATAAAATAAAATTGAGATATTCACTTGTAATTTGGTAGACGTATGTATTATAACGACATCTGGAACTAGATTATATTTTGGGATGATTCCGTAGAAGGGTTGGGGTTAATAGGAGTAACTAGGGAAAAATAAGTAAATAAAGCTGGCAAGAGTACAGAAATTTGGGATTCGGTGTATATACTAGAAACCAAGGCCTCAGATTTCTTTCTAATATTTTTCAAACTCTACCACCTCCGCTTCATTATTAATGGGATTGATAACATCAAATTGAGATATTCACTTGAAAGTTAGTACACGTATGTATTGTAGTGACATCTGATTGAGGTGATTCCATTGAAGTGGTAGGTTGTAAATAGTGGAAAATAAGTACGGTAAACTAGAAACTTCATTTTTAACGTATATGGTAGAAACCAACTCCTCAAACTTTTCTATAACATCTGCCCCAAATATTATTAAAATTCTATGACCAATAATTTCCACATACTAGAGTGCAAATATAGTCAAGATGTTTCCTTTAAAGTGACTTGGATGAATAATCTGGATGTGGAAGTAGTGATTCCTTAGGCAGCGGTTTATATTAAGTTAAAATACACACCATGTTTATAATTAATTAGATTTGATGGACTTGCTTGTTTTTATTAATTTTGTATACAGTATATCATATTGCTGTAAGGGAGATTTGTAAATATTTCGAAAACAAAAATGACTCGCAGGATGAGAAGAAAGTTGTTAACTATAAGACAAAACGAGACGACTTGTGAATTCAGATTCACAGTTGAATGATGTCTATAAGTCTCGTAAAGTTCTAACCACATAGCCTTATTATATGAAGTTAAAATACACACCATGTTTATAATTAATTAGATTGGAATTGTTTGTTTTTATTAATTTTGTATACAGTATACCATATTGCTGTAAGGGAGATTTGTAAATATTTCGTAAATAAAAATGACTCGCAGGATAAGAAGAAAGTTGTTAACTATAAGACAAGACGAGAGGACTTGTGAATTTAGATTCACAGTTGAATGATGTCTATAAGTTTCGTAAAGTTCTAACCACATAGCCTTATCAAGTAAAATCCGGATTACAGAGTACTTCAAGAGAACAAGAAGGCAATCCGGATTATAGAAGCATCCGGATTAACGCGGGATCGGATTATCGCGACACTACTGTATATTGATAGTAATTGATTGATTTATTTTATGGAACATGTTATAGGATTTTAAATAAATTAACAGTATTTATAAAAAAAAAATTAACCCATTGTGTGTACTGTCGTGAGCAAAAATAATAGAAAAACTATTTTTGTTATGTACATATAAAATATTTATGTTTAATAAAACTATCACGAAACAAATTAAAGTTGCAGTAAAGCATTGCCGACTGGGTAAATACGCTTAAATAATAAATAAAATAATTGACTACGTATACAGTTTCTGTGGCACCAGGTAAAAGTGAATTGTGGCATATTCAAGCGAAACATTTAACAAATAAGTATTTATAGTCGATCATGTCCTACTCCAACTTCTACATTTTATTTTCAATTAGCGCATGTATTTAGGAGTAAGTTGAAATTTAACCGGTACTGGATCCACCAATTGATAGCAACTAGAATTTAGGTGGTTGTCATAGCCACACCGTCGACCATTAAAGACTCAACCTAAGGAGTGAGGAGTGAGCGTAGATGACTCTTGGTTATACTCGTATTTTGACAGAAAATGTTAGCAGCCCATTATGCGGTTATTATTTGATGGATTACAGCTATCTCACTCCACTTTCTAACGGCTAGTAGCACCTACGTAGAAGATATGCGACTTTAGGTGGGGGTTGTATAGTGGTACCATCTTTCGGAGGAGACGTAAAGGGCTATTAAATATTAGGCAAGTAAGAATTCTCTACTCTTCCATAGATAAGATATTGGGTAAAATTTCTCGGTTGGGGTTCGTATCTTGGCGTCGGTGATCGGCCTTAGTAGTAGAAATAGACCGACGTTAAATAAGCGGGAGAAAAAAGGCTCAACCCAAGTTAACTGTAACTTACGATTAGAACTAAACTCATACAATTGGCCTAAAGTCAAGGTTGAAATATAAAAAAGTATAAAATCAGAAAGTTATCAAATACTAATAAATATTTACTTATTTATATAACGATTAAAATATGAATTCCTTAAATTTGTTTTTGCTGAATCAAATAGATATATAATTTAGATACCAAGTTTAAGGACAGAGCACATTGATATTCGTGGATAGCATGGCCAATACATTTAATCTTGTCTGTGACTTTGGACTTCGTAAATATGTTTTTATTAGATTTAGTTTGTAGAAGCGAGAGTCAAAGGCAAGGTTAAGAAGCAACAATGCGATTATTGAAACTTCATAAGAAGAAGTAGATAACTTTTGCTCCTTAATTAATTTCCTTTCTAAAACCTGGTCCGAAATGAATCACTACTACTCTGACGCACTATATACTACAAAAATGCTGATAGTAGTTTTGCAATCGACAGACAAATGCTTGACATTTGCCAATAAGTTCTTCATTGTCTAGACAATATCAATGGATGTTATATACAGGGTGACTCGTGAGGAGAGGGTCGTACTTTACCAAAAGATAGAAAACATTAAGGTGATCTTAAATCCCCAAACAGTAATGGCTAAATCGGCCCCGTTTTCGAAATACAGGATGTTTTATATTTTTTGGAAGAATATTTCCTTCGCTATATATCTGTAATGCGTAAGCGGAATCCAATGAAATTTTGTATTTTCATTACAGTAGTTATTCACCATCTAATGCCTGGGATATTAATAAAATATCAGGGCCGGACCCAGAATAAAAATATTTTTAATTTATTCCTAGGAAATAACACTCTGTATACTGTTTATAAAATATTTGACATTAAGATATTAATTTACACCTAGAAAGATACAACATCACATAAAAAAATCTGTTGGCACCATTTCATTGTTTAAATAAAAAAATTAAATTGTTGAGGGTTTAATTTTTTTTTCTTTAAATGAGAAATTGAGAGAAAAAAGTCACTCTAGGGATTAACTACATGATATTTTTTTTGTTCCCTATCTGCACTACCAAAACGTAGTTCTCCAAACTCTGATTTCAACAATATTTAATTCATTGCAAGAGTAATTAATTAATTGTTACAATCATCTAGTCTTGCCATTACATTTGTTTTAAAAGTTATGGCTACGTACGTTTTAATAATCAAGTAGGTACCTGTCAGAAATCAGTCATTGTAATTAAGAAGTGTCACGTCACCACTGTTGCTTTTACTGGCGACAATATTGTCTTGTAATAATTCTAAATCATGCGGTTACATACACGTAGAGAGTGCGCAAATATGGTTTTTGTCTATGGATATTGCAATGGCAATGCAAAAGCTGCTGAGAGGGAATACAGACGCCGGTTCGGAAATCAACGTGTACCAGATTATAAAACATTTTATAGAGTGTTTAGATATCTTTCTGAAACTGGAACCGTTCCCACAATCATGAAAATAGAACGTCCTGAGGCAGGCCCCGCAAGAAAAATATTTGATTTTAAATATGGTTGAGCAGAACCCAAAGATCAGCACAAGAAGAATTGGTCAACAATTAAATATTCCTCAAACCAGAGTTTGGAGAACTATTAAAGGCGAACAAATGCATCCTTGTCATATCCAAATTGTCCAACGATTGGTGCCAGGTGATGAAGTATTTCGGTTAACTTTTTGCCGCTGGGTTTTATCCCATAGACGAACTATGTTAAGAGTATTATTTGCCGATGAATCTCAATTTACCTGTAATAAATAATACTCGAAATTTTCATATTTGGAGTCACGAGAATCCTCGCGCAATAATCCAAAAGAATTCCCAACATAGATTTTCTGTAAATGTGTGGTGTGGGATGTTCAATAATAATCTCACAGCTCCTCATATTTTTGAAGGTCGCTTAAATGGTGACAATTATTTGGATTTTTTAAAACGTACCCTGACAAATTTATTAAATAATGTAAACACAAGAGGAATGTGGTTTCAACATGATGGGGCTACGCCGCATTTTTCGGTACGAGTCAGAAACTATCTGAATGAACAATATCCAAATAGGTTAATTGGTCGTGGTGGTGCCGTTGCATGGCCTCCGAGATCACCAGATCTCACATCCCTTGACTATTTTTTGTGGGGCTGTTTAAAAACTGAAGTATGTAAAGAAGTAAATCCCAGAGAGCAGCTGATTGCAAGAATTGAGCATTTTTGCAATGAAATTAAAAACAATTTAGAGATTGTTAGAAAAAGCATAAATGAAATGACAAATCGATTAAGAAAATGTATTGAATTTGGCGGTGGTCACTTTGAAAATAGACTGTGATTCAAAAAAATTTAATTGGATTTAGTAAGTTTGACTGATTTCTTATGTTCTAGTAAAATTGCTAATTTTCATTATTTATTATTTTGTTAATTTTATTAATTACACATTCATTACAAAATATTTTTTTTCTTCACCAGGTATATGTGATAAATTTTTATTCTCCCTATTTACACTAACCTTTGCTAGTGCATATAACAACCAAAAAAAATTATACGTAATTAATCCCTAGAGTGACTTTTTTCTCTCAATTTCTCATTTAAAGAAAAAAAAAATTTTGAACCCTTAACAATTAAATTTTTTTTATTTAAACAGTGGAATGGTGCCAAAAGATTTATTTGTGGGATGTTGTATCTTTCTAGGTGTAAATTAATATTTTAATGTCACACATTTTATAAACAGTATACAGAGTGTTACCTTCTAGGAATAACTTAAACATATTGTTATTCTGGGTCCGGCCCTGATATTTTATTAATATCTCAGGTGTTAGATGGTAAATGACTACTGTAATCAAAATACAAAATTTCATTGGATTCCGCTTACGCATTACAGATATATGGCGAAAAGAATATTCTTCCAAAACATGTAATTTCGAAAACGGGGCCGCTTTAGCCATTGCTGTTTGCGGATTTAAGATCACTTCAATGCTTTCTATCTTTTGGTAAAGTACGACCCTCTCCTCATGAATCACCCTGTATAACACATAAAAATCCTACTTATTATACAGTTGTATTGAGAATCTGTTTCATTTCATCTTTAACTATTATTTATTTTTCTTTACATATTATTAGAATATTAATTAAACTATAACTGCTAACATTTCAATCATTATTTACACATTTAAGACACTGATGGTTTCTCTCTCCCATCCTTTAACAGTATCAACCAGAGAAAGGACAATATAGAACGTTTGATTGCCCAAGGGAAATCATAGGTCAAGAGACGAAGAGGCGCGACCTCCAAAATTTTGGAGTATTGTCACCAAGGAGGTGATGAAGAAGAGGTTGGTGAGATTGTGCGTCTAACAGGTAATAGTGGTAGATGACGTAAGGCTAGATATGCTATGTAGCAAATGGAGGTCACCTAGAGGAAGAGAAAACCTAACACGGTATTCAAACAGCCTAGTTTTTTGACTATTTTAAATCTAACAACCGCTGCTGAAACTCAAGATTTTCAGAGCTTTCAAAATTCCATAGCAATTTTTCTTTAAAAAAGTAACTAAGGCCTGTTTCGCGTTCTGATTTTGGCTTAAAGTGGTTTAGTATAACCTCTAAAATATAAAAAGTTGAAGACAATTTTCTTTTCGTTATGTTGAGCGAATGAAAAATGGTATAGTTCAACTCTCCAACGTTACGCCACTGGACTCAAAGTGAAGAAGAAGTGGCCCAACTAGCACAATTAGTCGTGGGAACGTAGCAATGACTATTGTAGGCACTTTAAAGTGTTTTGGTACTAGTCACAGGCACGTAATAGGAACGTTCCTAATACGTGTTTATGACCAAAATGGGGAATATTTTTTGGTGACGATAACGTTCCAGCCACGTTCCTGGAACTTGTTTATCTACGTTCCAATGACATTGTTGCTGGAGCGGTGACGTGACGGCGTAGACGCCGCAACTTTCAGAAAACTTTACTACTCCCAACACTTTCAAATCGATGTTGCCCCTTCTTTGTCTTGCAACCGATTTTATTATATTTATGTTTCATTCTTACATATGATTCTTGTTCTTGTTTATTTCCCTAACTCAGAAATTTAATGGAATATCAGAAGGTAGTATTAGACAGCAAAACTTATGCTATTTTTCAATGGTCTAAGGGTCACAATTAAAACGAATGCAATTTTACTGACAAACATAATGATAAAACGTCCGAATCTAACCACGCGCCTTTAAAATTTGTATTTTTTAATGAAAATATTGTCTCTAAAATATGTAATGTCATGCGAGAATATGACACACTAGATGCCGAAACCTATTTTTTATTATTCTTCGGAACTTAACACTACTTTTTATGTATTAATTTGTTGTATTTGGTGAAGAAATGGCGATAAATTAAATTTGTTAGTCAATTGTGAAATTATGGTTCATGTGTTATAACAATGGCGTCGATAATTTTGGCCATCAACGTGGCGTATTTCAGAAAATATGACTTTAAGGTCGTTTTCACCAAGAAATGCTACTTGAAAGTAATTGCTACTTGGCGATAGTGACGAAAACTGCAAATACGTAACTTTAAAGTTATATTTACCACAAATCTGCAAATGGAACTGTAGCATCACTTCAAAGTCGTAGCAAAGTTGTGACTTCCACAAATTACCTCTTCAAAGTTGCCGCTGCTACTTCATGGTTACATTTTTCCCGATATCGATTCGGAACGTACGTGTTAACCGTACGTTGAGGTCTAGACTGAACGCGTTTCTAGCTTTTGCTGTTTATCATTTACCTAACTTCACATTGAAAAACCTATCAGCTGTCGCAATTTACTTGTATGCAGCCATATATCAACGACTTAATAAACATAAACCTTGTTGGTATAATATACTATTACAGTGATAGATAACATAGAAGAAAAGGTAGGTGTAATAAAACTGTGTTGAAATATTAAATTTTGTTGCCTTATTTTGAACATAAAATGTTGCATAGCATAATAAAGCAGCATATAATTCTAGTCTAGGTTAGGCAAACATATTATATAGGTTAGGTTTGTTGTATTAACTTTATCTATGGTCAACATTGGGAACTAGATGGTGAAATTTACTTCATGGTGAATTTCAGAGGTGATTTGCACTTTGTAGTAGCCGTACACAGTTCTGTAGGTAGCAGTAACGTCATTACTTACAGGTTCCCCTACTTTAAAGAAATAGTGAAGGTTCCCAGAACGTCGCGGCAACTATTAAAGTTACAATGATAAAAGCATATAGAAGGAACATGAATACATCGCATATAGTAGACAACCCCAAAATTCAAAGCCTACGCTGTTTGAAAGGGGGTTAAACATTTTAAAAAACGCAGACAGCATTACTCACTGACATTACCAGTGTCAGAGCTGGAGATTGAACCCAGTACACCATAGACAGTCTGACCATGCGCGTTTGTTACTAACACGAGCAGAGTGTAGGAGCAATAATTTGGCCAAAAACATTTTTATGAACCGTGGCTTCATTTATCAAATCCGCATTACAGTAATAAGCAATTTTTGGCAAACTAGGAAAAAATATTATCTTGTAAATTAATGAACATAGGATTTCCGAGCAAAATTTTTAGCTACAATTTGCTTTTCACTTAGCCTATTGCTCCATTTTAGTGTGCGTTAAGAAATATCTTTTATAGAATAAAATAAATGTATTACCAGAAAATTTAAAATTATTTTAACTTTTACAAAAAAAACACATAACTTTCTAAACAACAACTATATGCTACGATAATTATTGGATTATAGTTGTAATTAAGATAATATTCACATTACGTGCAATGCGATTTTTGCCACGATGATGAAACCGAAAACAAACATAATAAAAGCACTTACCAAAGTAGCAGTTATGTCAAACTTTAAAATATTCACAGTCATGTGTTCATGTGTATCAATATCTTGCTAGTCAGTGTGACTTCTTTTAAAGTTTAGCACAAACTGAGAAAGATTCTAGTAACTACTCCTGAGATAATTATCAATGGTTTACCTGAAAAAGAAAATAAAATTAAAATTTGGAAGATTCTCTGTAATGGGATAATTATATTATACAGATTCGGAAAATGCAGTTAGGGTATAGGAATAATGATGTAATTGACCACGCCCCGCTAGTTCCATAAATCGCGGAAGCAGAGACACACAATGAATTGAATTTAGTACGGCATGAACTAAGGATGGATGCGGACGTAGGTAATAATTTCTATACGAAACGAGAAAATATCTCTTCGTCAAAAGTTATTTGTCACATTTTTGACAAATAATTTCTTCTATTCTATTTCTGCAGTTTCTTTTTTAGCCGTAAATGCTATAGGAATAAAATAACAATTCTTATTAAAACCGAAATGAAAATAAAACATTACAATAAAATTAAATAATTCGGAAACTAAAATCAACTAATAATTATCAAAAAATAAATTATTCTTATTAAATTACAAAAATAGAGCATTAAATTAAAATTAAATAACCCTCAGAAGCTAAAATCAACTAATAATTATCAAACAATAAATTAATGAAGTCAGGATTCAAACAAGCCACCTTCTTGTGCCAAACAATAGCCAAACCGATTATACTTCTATTGGACACGTCCTCCTAGATCACCCTGTAGTAGTACTTCTTATCGTTGTGTGCGCAAGTTGAAAGAGAATGAATCAGCATCTACCCCGCTTCCCCCCGGCCCGCACTTAGTACATCTCATTATACTTCTTGCGTTGTGCGTGTGAAGACCGTGAGTGAAGTGTTGGTTACTGTGTTTTTCACGAAAAATGGGAAAGGTTAAGAAAGCAAATAAAAGAAAAACAAAAATGGTGTCGGAAATTCGAAAAAAAAATGAGAAAGCTGGAGGAAAAGTTAAATAAATATGACTCAAGTAAGTAAATACTGAAAAATAATTTGTTAGAAATTTAGTTTCAGAATCAAGCATCTACCTAATCGTACATGGCAAAAAATCAATTAGTTTAATACATATCTTATCTCAACAAAAACACTACAGCTTATCAGTCTTTTCTTGCTCACATGCTCACAGTTATTATGCCTTGCTGTTTATATACTTTTGTATGGAATAAAACCATTTACAAATGGGCTCTGTGAAATATACAGACTGTCCCAAATATAGTTGTTACCGGGTAAATTTAAAAATACTTTAAAATCAGTTCTGTGAAATATACAGAACTGACCAAAATTTAGGCTCTGTGAAATATACAGACTGTCCTAGACATGGTTGTTACCGGGTAAAATAAAAATACTTTAAAATCAGTTCTGTGAAATATACGGAACTGACCAAAATTTAATAGCTTCAAAAATACACGTAAGTTAATAAAAATTTTGCAGCCAATCCACAGCTTTGTGGAATATCCAAGGACTGTAAATGTAATCCTGTGAGATATGAACGACTTTATATATATATATATATATATATATATATATATATATATATATATATATATATATATATATATATATAAAACTATATATCAGGGCTATAAAAAACTATAGTCAATTTCGTTCCTCAGGTTCGGATTCAGAAGAATCGTCCGAGTCTGACAGCAGTAGTTCAAGTAACACCAGTACAAATTCCTCTACTAGTAAAAAATCAGGTATGAATGATCATGAAGCATACAAACAGATTCTCGGTGAGGACCCCACCCAAGAAAAACAACACGGCCCAGAAATTTCTACTGAATTGGTCAATCGGTGGAATAGCTACCTTCAACAGGGCCTAGACAAGGAAACAAAATCCAAACTGTTTGATGCTATCCACATCCCTAACAACTGCCTTCTATTAGAAGCACCAAAAAATAATGATGAGGTTCAAGCAATGATCTCCATAACAGAAAACAAAAAGGACTCATTCCTACTGGATCTCCAGAACCAATTGGGAAAAGGTATAACATCCCTTGGAACAGTCCTAACTCGCATGCTGGAAACAGTAGAGGCAAATGAAGAACCTAATGCAGACTTGCTAGGACTAGTAGAAACGGGAAAAATTCTATGCGCGGTACATCACTCCATAACCAATCACAGAAAATTCCAACTATATCCGAACTTCAACAGTAAAACTTTAAAAATAGCAGCCGCCCAAACCAGAGACTCGACCCTTTTTGGCGAAGATTTTGGCGAGAAATGTAAACTAGCAAAAAATTTGGAAACCACTGCCAGGGAGTTAAAAGCCACAACTTCACGCTACCAGCCAAAAAACACGCAGGGCCATGCCTCAAAGAATCGATGGAAGCACTCAGAAAACAAAGGGAGAAAAACGAACTTGCCAAGCAACAAACCAACATACAGGACATCATCATACAGAACAAACCGCAGCGAAAAGGGAAAACAACGGAGGAGACAAGAATGGAGCAGACGCCACTAAAGGTAAATCTTAATACCAAATATGCCGGAAGAATTAAATTCTTTCACAATAAATGGCAAAAAATAACAAATAATCGACTATTACTTAGCTGGATACACGGATATAAAATCCCATTTAACACTATTCCTCGTCAGTTCTTTCCACCAAAAGAACAAAAAATAGATAAAAACTGTACAGCATGTATTCGAAAACTGTGTAAGATAGGGGCAATTAAGAAAGTTAAAAAATGCAGAGGTCAATTTCTATCAAAATATTTTTTACGAAAAAAGCCAGACGGAAAAAACAGGTTTATCTTAAATCTAAAAGGGTTAAACAAATTTATTACCCCACCGCACTTTAAAATTGAAGACACTAGAACGGCAAAAAATTTAATAACTAAGGACGGCTACCTAGCATCAATAGATTTAAAAGACGCATACTTTTTGGTGCCAATATCTAAAAAATACAAAAAATACTTACGATTCAAATTTAACGGACAAATTTTTGAATTTCAATATCTTCCCTTTGGGCTCTCCACGGCTCCTTTTACCTTTACAAAAATTCTGAAACCGGTAGCCAAGTATCTTCGAGAACAGGGTCTAACGTCAGTTTTCTATCTAGATGACATTTTACTGATAGGAAAAAGCAAAAGCGACTGTCTCAAAAACATAGAAATTTCATGTAACCTCCTCAAAAATCTAGGCTTCATAATAAACTATGAAAAAAGCTGGTTGTCACCAACCAAAGAAATTAAATTTTTGGGCTTCACCTTTAACACAAATTCTATGACAATGCAACCTACAGAGGACAAACGATTAAAAATTAAAGATATGACCAGCAAAATGCTAAACAAAAGCAATATTAAAATCAGACAATTTTCACAATTTATCGGCCACTTGGTTTCTGTGTGTCCAGCTACCAAATATGGATGGCTATACACAAAGGGGTTTGAACGGGCCAAATATATAGCTTTAAAAACAAGTCAAGGTAATTACGACGAATCTATGAAAATTAACAATAACCTCAAAACCGATTTTTTATGGTGGATCAGGAACATAGAGACATGTAAAAACACTATTACAAATCCCAGCTATTCATACACTCTGTATACTGACGCTTCAACTTCGGGGTGGGGCGCATTTTGCCTTACTAAGGAAGCAAAAGGATTCTGGGAGCCGGAGGAAAAGAGACATCACATAAATTACTTGGAAATTAAAGCAATTTTTTACGGACTAAAAACTTTTGCCAAAAACTCGAACGGTTGCCATATTCTACTAAGGGTTGACAATACGACAGCAGTGTCCTACATAAACAGAATGGGGGGAGTGAAATATCAACACCTCAATAAAATAACAAAAGAAATATGGCAATGGTGCGAGAGCAAAAACATCATGCTATTTGCTTCCTATATAAATTCTAAACACAATTTTAAAGCAGACCAAGCCTCAAGGCACAAAGATATTGAAACTGAATATTCACTGAAATTAGAAGCTTATGAAAAAATAACCCAAAAGCTGGGGGTCTCAGAAATTGACTTATTTGCAAGTTATTTAAATAAAAAATGTAAAAAATTCATTTCATGGCATCCGGACCCAGAAAGTTTTGAAGTAGACGCCTTTACCCTCCCATGGGTCAACCTGAAAGCGTACGCCTTTCCTCCGTTCTCAGTCATAACAAAAGTTCTTAATAAAATCGAGACAGATGGAGCAGAATGCATAATGGTATTTCCAATGTGGAAATCACAACCATGGTTCCCAAAACTAGAAAAAATGACAATTTCTGAGACTCTTGTTTTTCCTCCAGAACCTAATTTATTATTATCACCTCTTAGGGAGCCACATCCCATGTGGTCCAACCTTACCCTGGGGGCAGCCAAGTTGTCAGGGAAGCCTACGCAAAGAAAAACATTTCTGGAAGAGCAATGGAAGTAATAATTGGATCCTTGAGCACAAACACAATGAAGCAATACAGTACCACCTACTCTAAATGGTGGTCATTTTGTGAGGGGCACACAGGGAAAGTATATAATCCGAATACTCAAGACATAATAAATTTTCTAGATAGCGAATTCCAAAAAGGAGCAAAGTATTCGACCCTAAACACACACAGATCTGCACTCAACTTACTATCAGACGTAGGAAAAAACGAAATTGTAGATCGCTTCATGAAAGGAGTATTTAAAGCCAAACCCTCATTTCCAAAATACGAAGAGACATGGGACCCACACCCAGTATTACTAATGTTAGAAAAAATGCATCCGCTAGAAGATCTTACCCTTGAAAAACTCACAATCAAACTGACCTTACTGCTAGCTCTGTGCTCGGCTCAAAGGGTGCAAACACTTTCCAAAATTAGACTAAGCAACATAAAAGAATCACAGGATGGCATAGAAATAAAAATAACCGACATCATAAAAACTTCAGCTCCCAAGAAAATACAACCACTATTAACATACCCATTATTCAGGGAAAAACCGGAACTATGCGTAGCGTCGACAATATTACACTACATAGAACGCACAAAACAAGTGCGAAAAAACGAAGATTTCCTGATCTTAACTGTCAAAAAACCCAATCATAAGGCCACAACTCAGACAATAAGTCGATGGATAAAATGCGGACTAAATATGAGTGGCATAAATACAGAAAAATTTAAAGCACATAGCACACGCCACGCCTCGTCATCTGCTGCCCTAAGGAGTGGAATACAAATCGAAACAATCAGAAACGCAGCAGGCTGGTCTGAGAAGTCTGACACCTTTTGTAAATTTTACAATAAACCCATACCAACCAAAGAAACAGCCTTTGCAACTTACATTCAAACCTTAACAAAATGAGGGCTTAGTTAGGTAATATAGTATAAGTATACATTACTTTGTATGTAGTCTGTAAAAATTGTTACTAATTATTGTTATTGTTAATATTGTTAATTACACTATATTTTAAGATGTTAAAAAAAAAAAAAAAAAAAAAGCATATTTACATTACAATTTGTTAATAAATTATTAGAACTTCTGGAATGGTATAGACTATAAAAGATCGCCCCAAAAAATCCTTTAAACATCTACAGGGTGATCTAGGAGGACGTGTCCAATAGAAGTATAATTAAGGATTAAACGACTTACCTTAAGGAAGTTCAATCCAAATTATACGATATTGGACACGTCCTCCTAGATCATACCCGCCCGTGGAAAATGGGTGCCCGACCCAGGGGCGATCCTTTTTTCAAAGAAGTATAATGAGATGTACTAAGTGCGGGCCGGGGGGAAGCGGGGTAGATGCTGATTCATTCTCTTTCAACTTGCGCACACAACGATAAGAAGTACTACTACAGGGTGATCTAGGAGGACGTGTCCAATATCGTATAATTTGGATTGAACTTCCTTAAGGTAAGTCGTTTAATCCTTAATTATACAATGAACCTCTCATATCAATGAGTTGATATGGAGTAATGTTTGCACAAAGTTGGATAAGTTCTTCCCGTAATTCAACTAAATTATTGGCTCGTTCAAACGCATGTTTGTACGCGGTTTCCTTTAAAAAGCCCCACAGAAAGAAATCATGGGGTGCTAGATCAGGTGACGTGGGGGTCATTTTATCATTCCCCTCGTAGCTATTAAACGATTGGGAAATGTTCTTTCCAGAAAGTTAATAACAGTTAAGGTATTGTGACTTGGGCTGCCGTCTTGCTGAAACCAAATGTAGTCAAAGTTGACAGGAAGATTTTGAACTGTAGGAATGATTTGGTTTTGTAAGAGCTCTAAATATTTATTGCCATTTAAATTGCCATCGATTAGCAGTGGCCCTATAACATGATTGTCTAAAATTCTTGTCCAAACGTTCAATTTTTGAGGATACTGAGTTCGCACAGCACGACTAAAATGTTTATTTTTTCTAGGCCAATATCGTACTACGGATGGATTGTGTTTCCTATGTAATGAAAAGGATGATTCATCTGTAAACAATATATTCTTTAAGAAGTTTTCATTCTCATTCACTTTATTCATCATGATTTCACAAAACATTATTTCACAAAACAAATATTTCCCGAGGATAGATCGTTTGAAATTGTCCTCGGGAAATATTTCTTACGTTGTTTGAACTTTAAAACAACTGTACCCATTTCTTTTCAAAACATTTCTTACAGTTCTTTCCTTTATGTCAACTTCATCAGCAATTTGTCTGCTATAACAAGGTTCACTAGTTTCAACAAGTGCACAGACATTAGTTTCGCGAATTTCACGTTCTTCGCTCATTTGTTGATGACGGGTTCGGGTTGACAGCATTTTTTACAATAATTCACGACACACCCGAAATTCTCAAATTTTTCAATAATGTATGAAATTATGCTAGCTGAGGGGATTGGTCTGTCTTGATATGCCACAGTAAATAAATTTATTGTCATCAGTGGAATGGTCCCCGAAGTACCACTTCACAATTTACACTTTTTCTGCAGTTGTATAAACACACGGCATTTTAATAACAAAATTGAGATTAATTTATTTTATTCCCATACGTCTAAACAGCTACGCTATTAAAAGCAGATTGGGTGCGTTCGCGCTGTTGTCAACTCGTCGCAGTCAAGCGATGGACCAATGCCCTGCATTGTTCTACGACAAGGCGTGGTTTATCTGCGCAGAAACAAGTTTACATACCTAAAACTAAATTTGTTGAATCTGTATTTAAATAACTAATTGCAAACACAACTTCCCTATACTGTAAAATTCTATATAATAAAATAAAATATTAATCTCATCAGATAATTTATCATAAATAAGGAAATAAACATATATATTTCTAAACAACTACTTTGCTGGCTATATGCCACGATCACTATTTGATTACAGAGATAATATGCACATTACGTACAGTACGACTATGTCGTACTTTAAAACAAGTCACACCGATGAGTCACAGATATTGAATAACGTTTTGAGTTTCACTAAATAGGATAGTTTAAATAAAATAATGCTTGCGATATTGTACTGTACGTAACGTGCATATTCTCTTTCTTGCAATGCATTAATTTGTCGGGGCACATAACCAACAAAATAGCCGTTTAAAAAACATATATGTATTTTTAATTGTGATAAGTTTTCTGTTTTTCAAATGTATAGAGAATCACTTCAAATCAACAATTTTGTCTTCAAATATGTAATCAACCGTGTACGCAATCCTATGTGTACAATTGTACATGTCGAAGGAAAACATTTTCAACAATTTATTTAATAAACTTTTTTAATCATATTTACAAAAATACAGCATTTTTTAATAAAGATATATGAATTTCTTTATAATACTAGTCAACTACGCGAAAATCTTTGCCTATTTTCATTTTTAATTTGCTTAATTTTATTCAGTGTTAATACATTTTTAACAGCATATTTTAGTACCCATTAAGTATTTGTAATTATCAACTAACTAGTAGTAAGTACTTGTAATTATTATTAATTAGTAGTAAAAGATGAGATTAAATATAGCTAATGGTGTTATACACAGTAGTAATATTTATAATATTAAAATAATTTATTATTATTTTGGTACATATCGCATACATCCATATTACACAAAGTTCTAGAGGAATCATAAATAAAGCATTAACTACATTGTTTAACAGCAGAGATCCAAAGTATACCCAAGGGCACAAACTAATTCTACAGTAATCATTGCCAATGATTTTTATCAATAAAATTAACAAGATACAATGCAAGAAAGTGATGTTTTGGTCTCTTTTGATATTTTTCATTGCTTAAAAGTGTACCAATCCTATAAAGCTTGGAGTAACTTAGGAATTCATTCGAATTAATGGTCCTCAAGAAACATAAGGGATATATTTATTAATCTTACTAAACTTTGCTTCATGCAAAAATTGCTTCCATTTTAATAGTGCGTTCTTCGAGTAATCCATTGAAATGAGTAAATAGTATTTAACAGGTCCTTTACTGTAATGTATTTTTGTACATTTTTTTGCCGTCTTCGTTATTCGACAAGCAATAAAACCTCAGTATGGTATAAATTGTCGCGTACAACGGAGCATTTACCATACTTGTCGATCGTTAGTTACAATTTGTTTTGAATTTAAAGTATTTGGAATTTTACAATATGAATTTTAATAAAGCGGAACTTGTAGACATGACTCTTGTTTACGGCGAGTCAGACAGAAATTGTTTACTATTAATGGAATTTATCACCAACGTTATCCTGAAAGAAAAATCCCTGATGTCACCAGCTTCCAAAACCTTCTCGATAGATTTTTGGAAACTGGAACTGTCGAATATATAATAAGTGAAAGAATAAAAACGTGTTGTGAACGAAGAAAATGAGTTTTCTGTGGTGCTGGCAACGGTTGAGAATCCTCATGTTAGTCAATGAGAAGTAAGCTCATTAGTAGGAATAAGTAGATGGTCTGCGAGTCTTAAACACAAATAAGTTGCATGCATGTCATATTCAAATGCACCAGAAATTATCTGTTGACGACTTTCAAGAGCGCCTACAATTTTGTAATTGGGCCAGGGGTAAAATGCAAGATGATGTCAACTTCTTCAATCATGCTTTATTCACTGATGAGGCAACTTTTCATAAAAATGGATTTGTTAATAGGCACAATTTCCCTTATTATGCTTCGGAAAGTCCTCACTTTTTTATTCAAGTTGATAACCAACACAGATGGTCTATACGTTTGGGGAGAAATTATTGGAGAACATGTAATGGGGCCACATTTCTTTGATGGTACATTGACTGGAGCTATTTATCTTAATTTTTTGGAAAACATTCTGCCACAATTATCGGTAAATGTCCCTGAAAGAATTCGAAATATAATGTGGTTTCGGCAAGATGGTGCTCCACCATATTATTTAAATGCAGTTAGAGACCAGTTAAATAATACCTACCCTCATCAATGGATTGGAAGAAATGGACCCACTAAATGGCCTGCTAGATCCCCAGATCTTACAAAAATGGATTTCTTTTTGTGGGGATACGTGAAGGAAATTGTTTATGGAGACACATCAACAACAGTACAAAATATGAAGGAAATAATAATAACTGTCTTTAGATCTAGGAACAGTGGGAACCCCATTTCAAAAACGTATAGAGAAGTGTCGATCAAAATGGGCAACGTGAGGAACATTTACTATAATTTTTTCTACTGAGTAAATAACTCAGAATCCTCTTTTTTGTTTATTTTTGAATTTTGTAATTATTGCTCAATAAAACGAAATTGGTTGCAATTAGCCATAGGGAAGTACTTACAAAAAATGTTCGTTTTTCATGTCTACATCTAATTGTTGAAGAATATACACGGTGTTCCATTTGAAAAAATTGAGAAAATTCAATTTAAAAAGTACTTTATTGAAAAATAATTTTCGGCCACCCCGTACTGTTTCAGGAAATAAAAATGATTCAAAAACATTAACTAGATGTCTCGTAACTGGTATTCACATACGTTTTTCTTAAAATCCATAATTGTGTCTGTGGTGTTTTTTTTAATATCCATCTGCAGATTGCATTATTTCAACAAAAAATTCATTACATCCAAGTGGTTGGGAGAAATTCAATGCTAATTTGGAAATGAATAGAGCCTAGAAAGGGGCTTCAAAAAATGTACTGACATACACAGCATTCCATTTAAAACAAGACACTTGATCCTCTAATTTTGTCTTCGCTCGACTGGTATGTTCTAAAATAATTTCTAGTTATAGACTTTTTTATCTAGTTTACTTGCAATTTTTTCAAAAATTTCTAGCTATCGTAGAACTCGAGGTTCGATGCACTATTACCCCAAACTGTGTATTTATCAAATAATATATTCAAACGTCAATTTATAAAGAAAGGCTTTCAGATAATTTGGTAATAGTAACTTTATTACGAATGCTCAATGTACTATCCTACTTCTATCCTACAGATATAATATGAGAATGAAAGAACTTGTACAATAGAGATAGTTGAGACAATCAGAAGGAGTATTTTATTTGGTCAGACATAGTGTGAATAATATTTTATATTCTCATTTTCATTGTTTAATAATTCCTAACTGATGAGAGATGCTGATATATTTTTAAGGCTTGCAGGAAGACTTTTGGAGGAAGGTCTCTCAGTGTTGTCTCTCAGATAGAAATAAATTATTATATTACAATGTCAGAATGATTATATGATTTTATTGGTACACTAACATGATCAGAATTAGATCAACAGTATACATAATGAACAATATTAATTGTCTTTCATGTTAAATGTTGAGTATGAAAATTGTGTTCAAAATATTCAAATATTTTTCAACAAACAGAATGTAGAAATGAAAGATATTGTTGTAAGTAAAACTACAATATAACAAATTGAATAGTATCTCAATTTATTTCAGAAAAAACGTACGCTCTGAAATAACAAATGGTAATCCTGGAGAATAACGGGGCATTGGAATTTTCGCGTAATTTTTTCAGGGGACACTAATTTGGGGTCGTAGAACACGAATCTGAAGTCGGTTTTCAATGCAAATGCATAATTTTTCCAAAAAAAATTTTTGAAATTTTCCACCATAACACGAACTTCTTGTCAGTGTAAACACCAAAAACACCTCGATTTTGACCGATTCGAATCCCGTATCCACAATGTAGGTGCTTTTTAGAACAATGCACCTTTTACACACCGCAAAAAAATTGCTTTTTCATAATAAATAGTAATTTTATTTATCTGAATCAGAACTCCATTATTTGACAGTTCAACCATAAGATTGTCGCGCATGCGTGTCAAAATACCCTGAAAAGTTGGTGTCTCAGGGCACAACAAAGAAATTCAGTTTATAAATACCTATTAAAATTGATAAAATAAAATACATAATTTAAATAATAATGCTTTTATTATCATCGTCGCCAATACCAAAACCTAATGTTTTATTAAGAATGTTTTCAATATATACTCTGTCCCAAATTGGTTTATTTAAAAATTACTCGTTTTTGTTATTGCCCACTAAGAACCAGCGAGGAGTTGAGATGACGCACATACCCTGCCAGGAAAGGAAATGCTCCTTGCTTTTCTGGGATGCCACCTACTGACTTTCAACCTGATTATAATTTATAAATAAGTGGTGTCCGAGAAGGGCAAGGAACATTTGCGCCGGCGCAAATGGTCGTTGCCCTTCTCGGATACCACCTAGAGATTTTCAACCTGGTTATCAGTAATAAGTGGTATCCGAGAAGGGCAAGGAACATTTGCGCCGGCGCAAATGTTGCTTGCCCTTCTCGGATACCACTTATTACTGATAACCAGGTTGAAAATCTGTAGGTGGTATCCGAGAAGGGCAAGGACCATTTGCGCCGGCGCAAATGTTCCTTGCCCTTCTCGGATACCACTTATTACTGATAACCAGGTTAAAAATCTGTAGGTGGTATCCGAGAAGGGTAAGGAGCATTTACGCCAACCTTGTTATCAGTAATAAGTGGTATCCGGACATCACTTATTACTGATAACCAGGTTGAAAATCTGTAGGTGGTATCGGAGAAAGGCAAGGACCATTTGCGCCGTCGCAAATGTTCCTTGCCCTTCTCGGACACCACTTATTAATGACAATCAGATTGAAAGTCAGTAGGTGGTATCCGAGAAGTGCAAGGAGCATTTCCTCTCCTGGCAAGGTATGTGCGTCATCTCAACTCCTCGCTGGTCCTTATAGTGGACAATAACAAAAACGGGCCATTTTTAAATAAACCGATTTGGGACACGCTATATATTGAAAACATTCTTAATAAAACACCAGGCTTTGGTATTATATATAATAAAAGCATTATTATTTAAATTATATATTTTATTTTATCAATTTTAATAGAAGTATTTATAAAATGAATTTCTTTGTTGTGCCTTGAAACACCAACCTTTCAAGGTATTTTGACACGCATGCGCGACAATCTTATGGCTGAACTGTCAAATAATGGAGTTCTGAATTCAGATAAATAAAATTACTATTTACACTATGTATTATTACGAAAAAGCTATTTTTTTGCAGTGTGTAAAAAGTGCATTGTTATAAAAAGCACCTACATTGTGGATACGGGATTCGAATCGGCCAAAATCGAGGTGTGTTTTTGGTGTTTACACTGACAAAAAGTTCGTGCTATGGTGGAAAATTTCAATTTTTTTTTTTTTTAACTATGCATTTGCATTGAAAACCGACTTCAGATTCGTGTTCTACGACCCCAAATTAGTGTACCCTGAAAAAATTACGCGAAAATTCCAATGCCCCGTTATTCTCCAGAATTACCTAACAAATATTTCTCTGTCGAGTCTCATTCTCTCCTGAGTTCACTAAACTCCAAAGACAATTTTTCAACCACATCCATTTTTATTTCTAATACGTCATATAATTTATCAGAATGACTAGTCTTGAATTATTATTTATAACACGGACCAATACGGTTGTGAATATTGCGATAGAAATTACATTTTATCATTAAAATCTATTCCGGTGCATGTTAGCAGAAATATCGAGTTTATTGGCAGTAGTATGAATATGAAAAATAAAAAGAACCGTTGCCGGTTGTGCATGGTAGCGTGCCAAAAGTTGGCGACCTGAAACTCGCGTGTCTGTCCGTCTGGTTGTTTTGCGGCTCACCTGCCTAGACCTACTGAGCACACACACCACTTCATACCGGCATGACTCTCGCCCTGCCGTGTCTGCGACCACAAAACACTGCATGTGGATGTGCAAATTACAGTTGCACACAGTTAACAACACTGATTTGACAGACACATGCTACCGGCCTCTCTTTTACATTGTATTAAATTGGAGGTAATAGCCTATACCACTATTAGCACATAGAGTTGGCCACGGTTTAATAATAATAATACTGATAATATTTTCTTCACCACTAAGATACAGAAATGTACTTATGGCAAGTAAATTTTCTAACACAATATGAAACAAAGAATTAAGTTGATAATTTACCATATTAGTACAGGCAAATTAGCCATTTAGGGTAAAAAAATTTATAAAAGGATCATCTCTGGAATTTAAGTAGGTAATAACCTGGAGAATGAGATGATGCATTCTTTGCACTTCCAAGTTCCGGAAAAATTCAAAAAAATTTCGAAGAGCTTTTTGATTTTCGGTTTTCTTGCTCTAGAGGCCAAAATAATGAAAATAGAGAAAAGAGTTCCCAACCACCAAAGTTATATCTCGTCTCTTTCTCTACAAAAAAGATCTTTACAAATTTTTGCCTTACTTAAGCCGTTTACTAGATAAATCGAGTTTTCCACTTACAGTTTTAAGCCGCTTCGAAATGCGCGAAAGATGAGAATTCTCCGGGAGTTTCATAAGACCGGGCTCATCGATCGATAATTCTTACTATTCAGAGCCCCTAAAAAATGAAAATAACATAAAATGTATAGAAAAGCCTCAGCTTTAATGTGGACCTAATCACAAAATTCATAAAAATATTTATCATAGAGAAAAAGTGTCAGAAGATGTCTTAGTAAACTTTGTACAGTTGATCTACAGATTTATTCAAATCTTTGCTGGGAGTCGTTAGAGTGATAATTCATTTTGCTTATATATTCTTATATAATGATATATTAATCCAATTAACATTTTATTGCAATTACTTTTATTGGTAAAATATGACTTGCGATCAAAGTAGAGGGTAGTTATGTGAGCATCCTTATCTACATTATGCTGATGTTACCTAATGGCCACATGATGCATGCTGCTTACTAGACAATAAATACCTAGCTTATAAATAGGAGTTTTGCTATAGAGCTCATTAGATTTATATCCATTCTCGAACTTGCCACATGTGTTTAATTGTAACACTATAAAATAAATAAGTTAATTTCTTTGAGTTGTGAACTTTTGACTTTTTAAAATCTTTTTAAAAACGTCTTTTCCAAAGCGAAAGACTTAGCTGGCGCAGTCGGTGTAGATTTAAGTCCGTCGGTCCGTGCATCGTGCAGAAATCGACGTGAAATTTTGATTTCTTAAGACTTAAATAAAAGAACCTCGTGTTGTAAGTGCATAGTGCAACTTTTCCATCAAGGAAATTGACAACAGCCACTGCAAGTTGAATTGAGTAGATTTGCAAGAAGAACCAAGTGCAGTTCCAGGTGGATAACTTCTCCAAAGGCAGCAGACACCTCTTCTAATCAAAGTAAGTCGAGTTTGTTTTCCTTTGTTCACTTCCTGGGTATATATCGTATAAACCCAAGAAAAGTTTAGTTTAGGTGAGAACATTTCTGTTCAAAAATTTAGTTAGGTGAGAACATTTCTGTTCAACAATTTAATTAGGTGAGAACATTCCTGTTCAAATTCACAATCACGTGAAACGTAGATTTAAGAAGAAAAAGTAATTTTAAGAAACTTGAAAACTTTATTAATTTTTCACACATCGTAAAATAAGTGAACCGTTTCCAAATTTCAAAGAACCATCATAAATAAAACAAGTAACAATTTTTGGCATTATTTTATATTTCAAAAATTAACAATTCTTGATCAGATCTTGTCAAAATTTTATCATTTACTACCATATATAATTTTTATAAGAAAACATTGTAAAATCATATTTTTCATCTCATGAACGATAATAATCAATTAGATTCAATACTTTGTTCACTCAGTTCTTTATCATTAGATAAACCTGAACCAGAAAAAACAGAAAGTCCAGAAATGGCTACTGAAAATGTCATAAATATTAATGTTCTGAAATTGTATGCAGACTCAATAGCACCTTATGATGGTACGGAACTCGAATTAGAACCATTTATAAATGCGGTTGACGAATTTTATGACCTATACGGAAATACCACAGATCGCGGATTAAATAAATGTGTCGAACGCATAATAGCGGGTAAACTAAGAGACAGGGCCCGTATGTTAATAGGCGCTCGTCCAGAATTAAATTCATGGGCACTAATTAAAGAAAATCTTAGAAGCACGTTCGGAGACAACCGATCTTTAGACATTTTAGAACAAACATTATTTACCATGACGATAAAACATAATGAAAATCCTCTTGAATTTGCTAGACGGATTCAAACAAACCGCAGTAAATTATGTTTTAAATTAAATTCAAAACCTGTCACAGAAATTACCAAACAACAAAAATTAATTTATATGAGTCCCAAAGTTTAAAAGTCTTTTTACGGAATTTAAACATGCGAACTTGTGATTTTATTAGATCTAGAAATCCTAAAGCATTAGAAGAAGCCATAAATTTGTATATTGAAAATGAAAACTTTATACAAACTCAAATTCAGACCCAAAATTCAATTAACAAACAACCTGTTAAAACACAAATAACGCAACAAAATTCTAACAAATTCCAGACTCAAATGCCATATAAATATAACCATCAAAACCAATTTTTGCAATTTCCACCACAGCAAAATTTTCCTAGTCAACCTATACCAATTCAGCCCAGACCAAATATGAATATTAGATTTCCCACAAATAACCAAGTTTTTGGAAATCAACAAAAACAAAATGTGTTCAGACCAAATCAGAATAGAACCCCTCAACTTGCACCTGAACCCATGTCAATACAATCACGGCAAAGTTTCCCCACAAACAGAAACTATCAAAATCACCCACAGCCGAGACTTACCTCTGGCCAGGTGAGACAACAGTTTCCTTGGGTACAACGCACCCAAAATCCAAAATACACTGTTCAGGAGCTACACGCAATAAATGACGAACCATCCGACGTCACATACGATACCGAAAATACAAATTACCTTTATTCTGAAGAACAAAATAATGAAAATTTCGATAATCAATATTCAATTGCTGAAAATGAAATGTATCAAATACCCGATCAATACCACAACCCATATAACCAAGAATACAGAGAAGACCCTGTAGATAATTATGATCCAAATCTCGAGAATCCAAATTTTCTCAAACTTCCTCAAACAGACAGACAGACATAACATTTAATGCATATATAAACGCCTTACCATACATACAAACAACAAATCCCGATTTAAAATTATTAATCGACACCGGTTGTAACGTTTCCATGTTGAGACCAATTGTAGCCGAATTATATTTTCCAAATTGCATGTATAAAGCACCTTCATTATTACAATCGATAGGCCAAGCTCGCGAAGCTGTGTACAAAGCAAAAATACCAGCTTTTAAAGAATTACAGTCAGATAAAGAAATAGAATTTACGTTATATCCTTTTTCAGACTACTTCGACGGAATTATAGGCCTAGATGAATTACGAAAATTAGATTTACAAATGCATTTTACAGAACAAGTTTTATACAACGATAAAGTTCAAATACCGTTCAAATATCGCGAAGAACATACGCAAACGCATGTAAAAATTGAAATACCACCCCATCAAACTATTAATAAATTATTTTATGTAAATAAACGTGAAGGAAATATTTTAGTTCCCGAACAAAATCTTTTCGGACTATACATTCCTGAAACTTTAACTTATGCAGAAAACTTTCGTGCTAGATTTGAAATTCAAAATAATACTGATCAGGCTTCATGTGTAGAAATCAGAACACCTTTTGATGTCACACTTTATGATCCTGAACAATTTGAAATTTATAATATTGAAGATGCATTACCCGATTATTCTAGTCAAACAAGCCAACATAAAAATTTAAATGACTTAATTAGAACCAGTCATATGAACGAGGAAGAACGCGAAGAAATATTAAAACTTATAAATAAATTTCCCGATATTTTTCATCACGCTGATCAAAAACTATCATTTACCAACAAAGTAAAACACGAAATAAAAACTAATGACGAAATCCCCATTCATGTAAAAACTTATCGGTTTCCACACTATCACAAAACCGAAGTAAACACACAAATTAACAAGATGTTAAAAGACGGCATTATTAGACCAAGTCAATCACCCTGGTCCAGTCCGATTTGGATAGTCCCAAAAAAGGCTGACGCATCCGGAATAAAGAAATGGCGTATTGTAGTTGACTATAGGCGACTAAACGAAAAAACTATAGACGACAGATACCCGATACCAAACATAGACGATATACTTGACAAATTAGGCAAGTGTAATTATTTTACAACTTTAGATTTAGCTAGCGGATTCCACCAAATCGAGATGCAACAAAATAGTATTGAAAAAACGGCATTCAACGTCGAAAATGGCCATTACGAATATTTGCGTATGCCATTTGGCCTTAAGAATGCTCCAGCCACGTTTCAACGTGTGATGGACCATGTTTTACGAGAACTTCAAAATAAAATATGTTTAGTCTACATGGACGACATAATTATTTTCAGTACTTCCCTTCAGGAACATATTCAAAATCTAAAACAAGTATTTTCAAAATTGAGAGAGGCTAAATTAAAAATACAATTAGACAAGTCGGAATTTTTAAAACAGAACGTCGAATTTTTAGGACATGTTATTACACCACAAGGTATAAAACCTAACCCCAACAAAATTCGAGCCATCAAAAACTTTCCTATTCCTAAGACGGCACGTGAAATAAAATCATTTTTAGGACTACTTGGATTTTATAGGAAATTCATAAAGGATTTTGCAAAAATCACAAAACCCTTTACGAAGTGCTTGAAAAAAGGCGAAAAAGTTATTCATTCACCTGAATTTTTATCAGCATTCGAGACCTGTAAAAACATACTTACTAACGAACCATTATTACAATACCCCGACTTCACCAAGCCTTTTATACTCACCACCGATGCTAGTAACTACGCAATCGGGGCGGTTTTATCACAAGGAACTATAGGTAATGATAAACCAGTAGCGTACGCTAGTCGCACCCTTAACCCTGCGGAAATAAACTATAGTACTATAGAAAAAGAGTTATTATCCATCGTTAATTTTACAAAATACTGGCGTCCAATCCTATTTGGCCGAAAATTTACCATAGTCACAGACCACAAACCTCTACAGTGGGTTAATAACTTGAAAGAGCCAAACAGTCGCCTTATGCGATGGCGTTTAAAATTAATGGAATATGACTATGACATAATATACAAAAAGGGTAAAGAAAATAAAGTAGCAGACGCTCTCTCGCGTATTGAAATTCAGCCTGAAATACATCCAATAGAAAACAAATCTATTGACGGCAATATAGACGATTCAGATCAAAACAAATTAGAAACCGACTTCCCTGAATTAACATTAGATGATTTAATTGATCTAGAATTTCGATCAGACGAGGATGTTTCCCCCGCCGACTTAACAGTGCAGAACACTCCAAAAATTAATGTAATCTCAGATACGCAAATTTGCCCCCCTAGATCACAGGCGTCAAATGAAACAATACATTCCGCAACCGAAAATCCAATATTAAATATTCCCATTTCAGAAAATGCAATAAATACATTTAAAAATCAACTAATGATTACAGCTAGTAAAGACAATACCTGTACCCACGTAAAACTCGCAAAACCATTCGGAACAAAAACTAGATATCAGATAGTTTTTCCTAGTAGAAATAAAGACATGTTTGAAAACGAAGTAGTGAAAACTTTTAAAGAATATGTAAAACCTAAAACACTATACGGAATATTAATTGACGAACGGATTATGCAAGAAATAATTCCCATTTTGCAGCGACATTTTCAACATACTGCTTACAAATTAGTACAGACAAATAACTACGTTGACGATATCGAAAAACCAGAATCGCAACAAGAAAAAATCAAATACCACCACGAACAAAAAACTGTACATCGCGGTATTAACGAAACCACCCTCGCCCTGCGAAATCTGTATTATTGGCCTAATTTAAATAATGACGTAATAAATTACATAAATACTTGTGTCACCTGTCAGAAAACCAAGTATGAACGACATCCACATAAAATTGTATTTCAGTCAACCCCTATTGGACATCGTCCTTTTGAACATTTGTACATAGACACATTTGTTGTGAGCAAACAGAAATTTTTAACTGTAATAGATAGTTTTAGCCGTTTCGGACAAGCTTACCCTATTTGCCTTACAGCTACTCATGTTTGCGAAGGTTTACTAAAATACATGTCACACTACGGTATCCCCAGAAAAATCACTTGCGACCTAGGAACCGAATTTAAAAATCATTTATTCGAAGAATTTTGTGCTAAACATAGTATCGAATTACATTTTACAACTGTAAGAAATCCCGGTAGTAAATCCCCTATAGAGCGATTTCACTCTACTATACTAGAAGGACTACGTATATTAAATACGGGACTAAACAAGACACAAACGATCGAAACGTTAATGAGTTACGCGATTTTAGGATATAATAACTCCATGCATTCAGCAACAAAATTCACACCTTTTCAAATTATAAAAGGAGATTTCGATAATAAAACGGCATTCGAAATGTCCGAACACGACATTATTAATGATTACGTTAACAGACACAGTACAAACTTACAAATAATAGAAAGAATGGTTAACGAGAATAATGAAAAGAGTAAAGACCTTTCGAAAGTCAACGAAAATAGAAATGAACCAGAACCGATTACCACGCACAAAACCGCGTATGCAAAATTAACCCTCAGAAATAAAATCGCTACTCCCTACGAATCAGTTATGGTCGTTCAAGACCAACAAAATAAAATATTAACAACAAAAGGCACACGCCACAAATCTACGCTTAAACCAGCCAGAAATCTAAAAGGAAAATTACCTGTTTCAGATGCTGGGACTACTAGCCATATTGTACCTGACGTCGCTAGTACAAGCACAAATCAAGATAGACAAAATTTCTAACCCTATCCTTCCTTTTTCGTTAGGCAAAGCCCGAACCACTTCACAAAAACATTCATTTATAAAATACATTGATTTAACAAATTTTGATGCCCCCATATTAAGCATAAAAATAAATATGAAAACAATAAAACCCATTATAAACGTAAACGACGAACTATATCCGCAATTAAATAATATATATGAACATCTAGAATACTTACTAAATCAAGCGGAAAATAAACTGAAAAACATAAAACCGTTGGGAAATACTCGAACAAAAAGAGGCCTTTTTAATATAATTGGAAAAGCTTCCAAATGGGCCTTTGGCACCTTAGATTCGGACGACGCAAAACGATACGACAACGCTATATCCATCCTAGAGTCAAACCAGAAAGAGATGCATACAGATTTAGAAAATTATTTAACAATTACAAACAATTTCATGAACGAAACAATATCAACATTCGAAAAAATCACTATTAATCAAAATCAAATAAATACTAGAATAAGAACTATTGAACAAAGCTTGAATAAATTTACACTATTTTTAAGATTGCAAAATTATCTAGACAATATGATTATAGATTGTTTATCGTTAATTACCATACTAGACAACATACAAGATGCAATATTATTTGCACACCTAGAATCAATACATAGTGCTATTCTACCTATTAATGATCTAATAGATCTGACAAGGATAATGAATACCCTGTATATCGAGGGAACCCCAGAATTTAAAAACATTCAGAGTTATTACGAATTAATAAAAACAGAAATTTATTATGTAAAGCAAACCATATGCTTCATATTTCACTTCCCTATTTTGAGCGAAGGTTTATACGATTATTACCACCTATTCCCTATACCCGCTCTAAATAAAACCATAATCCCCCTAAAACCATTTATCCTTGTAAACTCGACTTATCACCACTATGAAGAACTACCATGCCCACGTATCGAGGACCTGTGTTTGTATCATGTGACACAAACCGTATCACAAGGAGATTGCCTACCCCAAATACTTAGCGGCGCTGGATCAGCACCCTGCCAAACTACAGACGTCGTCATAAAAAATGACATTGTGGAACGAATAAACAACGCCTATGTATTAGCCATACCAGCAACTAAGATGACAATAGAAAAGCAATGCGGAGAACATGGTTACAATATCATTGACCAACCCCATCTGATATATATACCCCAAAAATGTAGTATATCTATCCATGGACATGAATTCTACAACATTGCCGGTTTCATCCCTGGAACACCCTTGGAAATCCTCCCAGTGAGAACATTGTCCACCAAGGAGAACAACAAAGAAGTCATCCCCTACAAACAAATAGAAGTGAATCGACTCGCAGACATCAAACGCATGGCTGACGAAACCCATTTACACGAACTAAAGACACTTAGTGACATTAACAGAAGTGATCATACTGACTTATATATATGTTTATCTATAATTATTGTTATTTTATTAATTTGCTTTATCAAATTTATCTACCCTAAGAAACAAAAATTGTTTCACACATTGTTCAGCTTTAAGAAAGATGCCGAACGAGAGAACCAGGACACACCCCCTGAGAATTCATCGAAAAGTACTGAAAAAACAAAATCCTTTATTTTTTCAGCTTAGGGATGGAGGAGTTATGTGAGCATCCTTATCTACATTATGCTGATGTTACCTAATGGCCACATGATGCATGCTGCTTACTAGACAATAAATACCTAGCTTATAAATAGGAGTTTTGCTATAGAGCTCATTAGATTTATATCCATTCTCGAACTTGCCACATGTGTTTAATTGTAACACTATAAAATAAATAAGTTAATTTCTTTGAGTTGTGAACTTTTGACTTTTTAAAATCTTTTTAAAAACGTCTTTTCCAAAGCGAAAGACTTAGCTGGGTATATTTCTCATTGATCAATCACCTCCAAATTTTGAAGTTCAATTCGCTATATCTTAATTAATAATATTAGCACAGTCTTTATTTTTGGATCACAAGTACAGTAAAATATATTCTTTCGAGTGACTTTAGAATTTTTTAAATGCGTGCAGTACTTTTTGATTTTATCTACATTATTCATACACGTTCAGAAAATGCACAATTATACAGTAAAACATATACAACTTATTTGTTTCTTAACATTCTTCAATTAAATTTTCACGAAATATAGATTAAAGTGCTTGGAATCGAATCCATGTAGTTAAAAAGCACCCACTGTTACGGGAGAAATAGGCAGGATGCATAAATCTCAAATATATGAATAAATCAACTGTATATAGTTATAAGGTATAAAGTTTACTAAGCCATCTTCTAACACTTTTTTCTCAATGATAAATTTTTTTTTCTCAATGATAAAAATTTGTATGAATTTTGTGATTAGTTCCACATTAAAGTTGAGACTTTTCTCTACACTTTATGATGTTCTCATTTTTTAGCGGCTCTTAATATTAAGAATTATCGATCGATGTGTCCGGTCGTACGAAACTCCCAGAGAATTCTCATTTTCTGCGCATTTCGGAGCGGCTCAAAATTGTAAGTGGAAAACTGGTTTCATCTCATAAACGGCTTAAGTAAGACACAAATTTGTAAAGACCTTTTTTGTAGAGAAAGAGACCAACTATAAATTTTCTTGAACACTTTTTTTTGTATTTACATTATTTTAGCCTCTAGAGCAAAAGAACCAAAAATCAAAAAGTTTTTCCAATTTTTTTTTAACTTTCCCGGAACTTGGAAGTGCAAAGAATGCACCATTCCATTCTACAGGTTATTACCTACGTAAATCCCGGAGATGACCCTTTTATTAATTTTTGCGAGGTTTTTACAAACTTTTGCCTTCATTGCTTGTACTATATATAATACGTAATATAAATAAAATAGTGCAATGACTGGCCAAATTGTATACAATAACATAAAATAAGTAAGCAATGAACACAGCGCTTATTTTTTGTAAACAAGCAATTTTTAAAATCCTCGTTAAAATCTATCTGTTAAAAAATCCATTTCTACTAAAATAACTACCATCTAGTAACAAGGCTTTCACTGCACATTTGTAACAGTTATACTTTGTGATTATTCTGATTCCATGTGTTAGGTTATTGTACCGGGTGTGCAACTAAGAATGGAGTCTGGCCATATCTCAGAAACCAATCATCGCACAAGTTTAGGGAAAAAGTTGCCTTGAGTAAAGTGACCCTGAAAAATCACTGTAAAATACTTTCTAGTTTCTAAAATGGCCGCCAAGGTGCGTAACAGCCATGACCGAAAAGAAAATTAGGTTTTTCTGTGCGTTTTGCTCAATTAAGCGGCATTGAAAATATATGCATCGTAAACCAAGGACAATTTAGAATCTTTCTAGTTTTCCATTTTTTTTGTAACTTCAAGAACAATGTGGTGGGGAGATGCCAAAAAACATGTTTTTAAATGTCGGTTACTCCGATTAGCCTTAACTGAATTTAACGAACTTGGTGTCATTACAAAGTGTTTTTCCTAGTCTATCGGGGGCGCTTTACGCTGTTTTCCTTTCATTACTATCGTCGCCGCTAGAGGGCGTTATTTGACATATCAACAAATATCTCACTACGTCTAAAAAGATTTTAAATGGAATGGTATGTTTATTTTGCATGGTAAAATAAAGAATCAAAAGGTTTAGATATGAAAACCGCAACTCGATAACTTTTTTCTAACAGTAGATATTAGCGAACAAACTTGAAATTATGAATTATTGTTCGATCTTGCCGACGAAATTTGCAAAAGTAGCTGTTGAAAATCAGTAAGCTGTGAAAATGGCACAATGAAGAAACAACATATATCAAACATAGTCAGTAGAATATGTATATTACATAATATAAAAGTTAGTAATTAATAACAATGACAACAAATATAATAGTAAAAACAATAAACATTGTTACAAATCAAGCGTCAAAATAAGTAATCGCATGAACACATTTCAACACATTAAAAAATTGCGTTTACTTTTTTGGACGTTTGATTTGTTACATTGTTTACTGTTATTACTATTAGATTTGTTGTCATTTTTATTAATTACAAATTTTTATATTATGTAATGTATATTCTACTAAATATGTTTGATATATGTTGTTTCTTCATTGTGTCATTTTCACAGTTTACTTATTTTCAACAGCCACTTTTGCAAATTCCGTCGGCAAGATGGGACAAAAATTCATAATTTCAACCTTGTTTGCTAATATCTACTTTTTTGATTTTTGATTGATGGATTTGCCAGCGTAAGGTGGGCATTGCTGCCAATTTCGAGCCTCCATGGAGGTTCGTTCCAACACGCAGCTTGGTCGTCCGTCGAACACGCCCAACGGTCGGTAAAACCGCGTGTCGGAACCAAATCTCGGACGTTTTATATACCGCCAGACGGGCTGCATACGCCTGGTTGGACATTGGACATGCTTGTTGTCGGCAGGGAGAGCCGCATGACGCATGGGGTGCAAATATAAGATAGGAAGTGTAGGTGTTTTAGAGATGCTTCTTTTAAGTTTCCATGTTAAGTTTCCATTTGTCATCATCGGCTGGGGTGTGGTGCAGTTGTTTGCGAGATGCTTCTTTTCAGTTTCCATGCTTCTTTTAAGTTTCCATCTATCGTCATCTCCTTATTTTTCTTCTGTTTCTTCTGTTTCCGAATCTGGCAGCTTTTATTTTTTATTTTATTTTTGTATTTTTTTCTCCTTTCCTTTTTTTATATATTAACCGCTCCACAAGTAAATATCCTTCTACGGTGGAGTTGCTGGGAAGGGCCCTATCTCGCGGTAACAATGTATGTCGTTTCCTTAAAACAATGGGTTTCATTTTCGGGCAGTTTTTTTCCATTTCATCACCTATATATTATGTTTATTACCTATATATTATGTTTAATATCTTTTCAATTTTGATCTACAATTCTTGTTTAAAATTTAATAAAGACATAAATAAGTTAGGAAAAGTTATCAAGTTCCTGTTTCCACTGACGTCTGAAGCTTTTAATTCTCTATTTTACCGTGTAAAAATAAACATACCATTCCATTTAATTTCTTTTAGAAAAAGTGAGATATTTGTCGACATGTCAAATAACGCCCTCTAGCGGCGACGATAATAACACGAAAACAGCGTAAGACGCCCTCGATAGACTAAGAAAATCGCTTTGTAATGAGACCAGGTTCGTTAAATTCCGTTAAGGCTAATCGGAGTCATCGACATTTAAAAAGATGTTTTTTTGGCACCTCCTTACTACTTTATTCTTGAAGTTACAGGAAAAATGGAAAATTAAAAAGATTCTAAATTGTCTTTGGATTACGATGCATATATTTTCAATGCCACTTAATTGAGTAAAATACAGAGACAAACCTAATTTTCTATTCTGCAATGGCTGTTGCGCCCCCTAGTGACCATTTTGGAAACTCGAAAATATTCTAGAGGGTTTTTCAGGATCCCTTTACTCAAGGTAATTTTTTCCCTAAACTTGTCCGATGGTTGGTTTCCGAGATATGGCCGACTTCCATCCTTAGTTGCCCACCTTCTACATATACAATATGATACAGTTATATTGTGGAGCGTTATGCGCGCGAAATATCTTGTTTGCTCCCTATATGTCGAAAAAATGCATGGCAACAGTAAATTTGAACCGAATTGTTAAAATATTGACATTGGAAACGTTTTCTAAGAAATCGGTAGTGTAACGGTAGATGTTAGGAAAATATGTAGAATCTGATAGGGGAACTGTAGAAGCTATATGAGGCATATGTCCTGTGAATAGGAAGGTATAAACGTTTAAAATGTAACAAACGTTCAGTCGCGACCGCTCGCCGCAGGAGTAGTCCGATCGTAGTGTTTTTGGTATCAATCTGTAGGTCGTATTAACATGTTGATAAGGGGTGTGCGGTTTCAGAGTTATTTGGTAAATTTGGAGTAGGGGGTGGAAATATGTACATGGGAATTTTCTCCACGATGACTACGTTCTTATCTGTAATTTTTTTATTTTTGATATCATCAGCACAGCGCTGTGCAAACATCTTTACTATTTTATCATTGTCGCTAGTTTGTTCATTATTATACTTTTCGCAAATACAAAACGAAGGGTACATTGCACTTGATCGGCATATTTCTAAAACCAGTAATATTGCTCGTTATATCATAAAACAAGTTGATTTGTTCGCATTTCATAATTTATTTTTGTAAATTTTGCATCACTGACTTGGTGTTATTTTCGTATTTCTTGTTTCCCAAACTGTATAGGTTTTTGATATCAGATTTAAGTTGCCACTTACTGTAATAATTGAATAAATTGTCGATAGGTGCAATTAGAAATGTTTTTATTTATTCTGACGGGCAACTTGTACGCTTGAATTATTAGATCGTTGGAAGCACAGCCGGAAAAGGAGCTGTGTAGCAGAAACGCTTGATTAACATACGTGTTTACGACGTCATAAACCAGCAATCAGTTAAAATCGAAGAGTTGCGTAATATAACTAGGTACCTAGGTTATTTATTATAGTGAGCATGGATCGAACTAATAGACCGCAAATGAATTAAGAATTGACGAGTTAATGGTAGTCCTAGAAGTGTAGACATGGACAAGGAAAAGAGCAGTTATTATACCTGCTCTTATTGGATAACACAGGCACATAAAAGAAACAAAGTGATCTGATACTTGGATCCGATAAAGTATTCCCTATATATAGGGTGTAATTAGTTTCACGTCATTAAAAAAAACTGGTGGTAGAGAAAGACAAGACAAACAAAAAAACCTGATATAACATGAGGTCTAAAGCTCATAGTTTTGGAGGAAAAAATAAACAAAAATTTCGCAAATTTTCAATAAAATTTTTTGAGAACTGCTGGAATATTGAGGTAGGTTTAGATCTAGATCTGATCTGAAGAAAACTATAACTCTCCCTTGTGCAATATTTTAGTTACTGTGGGTATTTCGTTATGTACACACGTCCAACCCGCCGTTCGTTATTTTTGAATTTCGCGTCATTGTGTATTTATAGTTAAGATTTATTTTATTGACTTACCGTTCAAGTTGTCAAATTCTTGATTACGTACAGACACAACTTACTTGTTGGTTCTTTTTGTATTCCTTTTTGGCTTTTGTACCAAGTTTTTATTTCATTTTTCTTTATTGACGTTAGTTGATAGTTTAGTGTTTAGTGTTGAACGAAGTGCGTATGTCCCTAATTCGACATACCGAACTGTGTATTGGTGCAGATGAAGAGATTTTGAATCATTTAGGTAGGTAGTAAGCTTTTAACCCAGGACACTCATTTATGTAACAAATGTTAATAAACCACATTTAAATTTTCTAAATTATAAACAATCCAATATTTTGTTCCAAATTAAAAAACGCACATGTAAAGAAATGCTCTGTTTAAACCTCTATGGCCATTATTTGCTTGCAATTGTGCACGGAGAGAGAACGAATTATTTACCTCTTTATACTTGTCTCAGTTCGGTTGAGGCGGTCCATCAAAGGCGGTCGATGATCCTTTGACACCGTGTGTGTCGGCGAGCACTTTTTTATGACAATTTAAAGTTGTATAATTGGGGACTACAAGTCCATTGTCAAGAAAAGCAGTGGTTCTCAATAGTTGTCTATCATAATATTAAAAATATTGACCTAGATCAGTTTTTTTCAAAGTGCCCCTAGAGGGAAAAGTCATAAAGGTTTTTTGTTTGTCTAGTCGGTCCCCATTGCCAGTTTTTTTAATGACATGAAACTGATTACACCCTGTATTTCGACGTGCCGAACAAGAATCCGACTCCTCTTAATTGCAATTATTACGAAGTTTTTCAATTTTGAACCAAATTTTAAGCTAAAACTAGTGTGAAATTCGCATTCAACAGTAAAGAATACACAAAATCTATGTACTCATATCTCTAGTACAGAGTTTTTTTTGTGCGTGTCTCTGTTATTTTTCATTGTGATCACCCTGCACATTTTCACTATAATTTTAGTAAGTTTCTCTCTTCATAATTGCCAATAAAGAATCCTGTTGAACTTTTTATGAAAAGCATACTCTAAAAAAAAAGAAAGCAGTAGAGAATGATATGTGCAATATTGTGGTGTCTATGCCGAGGAGGAAACTATTAGTGAATAATATACAAGGTGATCACCTTAACAAGATAATTAACTGAAGACGACACAGGAAAATAATGTTTGGAATATGAATAATGTTATTCTCGAGGAAGAAACGTTTTATACTTTTATTAAAAAATGCATTTGGATGGTCGCTCTAAAAACGAATTAAATAATTAGCAGCGACGCTCAGCGATTCAAAAATGAATTTTTGTGGACAAAATCCGATCTACACCTGAGTATTACTTGAAATGACTATTCTTCTTCTTTAAGTATTCTCAAAACACTACTTTACAACGCCTAACTGCCCAAACTGAAGCAAATTGGTTAAAAACATTAATTTCGATATAATATATAAGAGATAAAACACTCGTTGCTAATTTTTTGAGAATTGATTTTTCCGGTCCCTGAGCACAAAAATCAATGCAATTTAATGGCATTATGTTAGTCCTATAACCTTCCAGATTCTTGTCGCAATATTCTCTGAAAATTTGAGCTGAATGGGTCAAGCAAACAAACAAACAAACAAACAAACACAATATATCTCGCAATATATTGAATTTTCTATATCAGTAAGATTAGTAAGATAATGCATTTTTAATTGATATTCACAAAAACCATTACTTCTTTATTTATCAATCCAAGAAGCCTAGAACACTGTGATCATATTATAGTTTAATAAATTATGTAATAAAATCCTCGAAAAATTTTCAATAACCCCCAAAAAATGGCCAATTTCTCAAAATTGGACCACTTTTGGATAAAACGAATATCATATTGGTAATTAACGACCCAAAAACATGATGTACAAACATGAAAAAAACAGAGATCTTAAATATAGGAAGGTCTATCGTCGCCATTTCACTGTAAATATTCTATTTTTCAAAGAATGAGTCAAAAAACAAAAAAATTTAAGGTTTTTACTTTTAGGTAAAATTTAGTCGTTTCAAGCAAAACTCATGTGTAGATCGAATTTTGTTCACAAAAATTCATTTTTGAATCACTGTGCGATGGAAGAAAATATTCGGCCTGTAATTGACAATCACCAAGAAGGAAACCTGCTGTACATTTACTGAAAATTAGACAGGGTGGTCGTCCAATGGAAATCATTAATAAATAAAGCAGGGAAGTTTCATGTAATACGTTGAGAGACTTTTTACCCTCCAAGATTTTTACGTTTCAGATTATGTAGATTACGAAAATATAGATGTTTCAATTCCGTCTGTTGTCTGTCTGTTGGTGCATTAAATGAAAAACTACTTGACGGAGAACAGTCAAATTTGGTAGGTAGTTGACGCCATTGTCAGCGAAGAAATGGTTAAACTTTCAATGGAAAATATGCAGGGTAGACCATCTAAAGGGAACAGATAATGAAAAAAAATGTTTCGCACAAACTTAAAATTTCCATGTTTCATGACATTTTAAATCTATTTGGAAAAAAGCATGTTTTGATTTTTGTTACCATTACTATAGAATAGATCACGAACAAAATGTTTTTGCTCAAATTTAAAAATTCCACGTTTCATGGCATTCTAATCTATTTCAAGACGAAATAAATTGCAAATTTTGAACCACTAGTATACTTCCACCATTCCACTAGGTGGATGTGCAAGTAAACATGTGACAGATGGTAATAATTTTTCGCATACAGGTAGTTAACACAATTGGCTAGAAAAACACATATTTTAGTTTTAGAGAAAAATAAACAGGGTGGTCATCCTAAGAGACAATTCAACCATGGTGGAAATTTGAGCAAGCCTTCCATAATAATTGGTACCCTTTATTTAATAATATGAATTTTTGCTGACGGATGACCAGTCTGCATATTTCATTGAGTAAATGTTATCAAGTTTTCTTTACAATAGTAGTAGTGATAACTATATTCCAATTATTATTCTCATATATCGTTTCGTAATGAATAATTTTTTAAAGTGACCGCCCTGTATAAATAGCGAGGGAAGTTCTGTGTAAATACCGATTTTTTTAGTAATGTGTCCGGTAAATTTCTCTCTTTTATACCTACTCTCTAACTCAATATTTTTATTTTTACTTCATTTCTATGATTTATAGATTTTATCAACGCTAGTAATCTAAGGCTTCGATTTGTTTGTTTTATTACATGTTATTGCGTATTACCTTTTTACCTTCAAGCTGTGAAGGTCTTCGCATCATTTTCAACACATCGGCCGAGAGTCAGTTGAGTAGATATTTCAAAAAGAAAACAGGCACTTGAAATGAGGCAAACGTTATACACCTTATTTTATATCTTGTACTCAAAGACTAACAATACTAAAGATGGTAGATCCACCATATTCAAGAAGAACCGGATCTAGTCCTCCAAGATCAAGGTCTGTTATTAAATTCTCTTCACTTGCTGAAAAATTATCACCATAAAGAAAAAGAAAAACTGGTCTATGTATCAAGGTATAAAACCTACGTTTCTTTCAAAATAATAGGCAATACCAGTCTGATTTGTATATTTTTGACACCTGAAAATTTTTTTAGATTTCTCCAACATCTTCATCTTCTGGTCTATGGTATTACGTAATTCCGGAAACTACCATAAAATTGTCGGTGTTATTCAGGAATAGTCTTTAACAACAGATAGTCGTTGCGAATACAATTCAATAATATAAAAGACAAACAGTTGCTTAAGTGTAGACGAAAAAAATTGCTTAAGCAATTTACCATTCATTTATGAACCACTTTCTACATCAGCTTAATATCATTTGACATGTATTACAAAATAGAAAAAAAATGTATACATTCAAGATTATATAGATATGGAAAGATACCAATGTTGTTTAATTCAAGATCAAGGTCACCTGCTTCGATTTGATTACAGGTGGTCTCGGTCATTAATTAGTTAATTTCAGACGCATTGCGACATGTCCTACTAACGGCAATCACAGTATATTTTTACTTTCTTATATCATATGTAATAGTCAATAATCATGAATATTAAACTGGAAGATTTTAATTTTGTACAAGATCAGAACTTGCCCAATTTTGTGATTAATTACCTCCACATCCACGTAGTGGCGTGGAAATACAGCAATCGTAAAAAAAAAATATCACTTCCCTCGCATACCGAAGGGAAGTATTGTATTCGAGAAAAAAACACCCTCAGATTTTCACGTTTCAGATCACGTAGATTACGAAAATATAGGTTTTTCAATTCCGTCTGTCTGTCTGTCTGTCTGTCTGTCTGTCTATTGGTGCATTAACTAAAAAACTACTTGACGGAGAGCAGTCAAATTTGGTAGGTAGTTGACGCTACTGTAAGCGAACAAATGGTTAAACTTTCACTGGAGAATATACAGGGTGGACCGTCTATAGAGAATAAATAATGAAAAGTTTTGTTTGCTGAAATTAAAAATTTCCACGTTTCATAGCGTTCTAAACCTATTAAAAAAAAAAAAGAAATTTGTTTTACCATTTTTGAAAAAAAATTACCACTAAAACAGATGGAATTTTTTTTTTTTTGTTCAAATTTAAAATTTCTACGTTTCCATGGCATTCTAAATCTATTTCAACAAAAACAAATTTAAGAACTTTCTTGAAAAATTTAAAGTTTTTTGAAAATTTTTTTAATCTGTTTATCACTACTATAGAATAGACGAATTTTTTTTTTGCTCTAATTTAAAATTTCCACGTTTCATGACATTCCAAACTTATTTCGGAAAAAAAAATTGCAACATTTTTTTACCATTTTGGAAAAATATTTTACCACTAGAATAGATGGAAAAAAATTTCTTTCGCTCAAATTTAAAATTTTCACGTTTCGTGACTTTCTAAAGCTATTTCAGAAAAAAAAATTTAGAAAATTTTTGGAAATGTTTTTTCCTTTGCTCAAATTTAAAATTTTCACGTTTCATTCTAAACCTATCTCAAAAAAAAAATTTTTTTTAGTTTGTAATCTTTTCTTACCACTACTATAGAATAGAAGGAAACTTTCCTTTTTGCTCAAATTTAAAATTTCCACTTTTCATGACATTCTAAACCTATTTCAGAAGAAAAAAATTTTGAAAATTATTTTACCAACATTTTTGAAAATTTCAAAAAAATTAAATTTTTTAACCACAACTATACTTCCACTCCACTACGTGAATGTAGAATTGAAAATATGACAGATGGCAATAATATTTGGCATATGCACCTATTATACTTTTATTGAAAAATGTACAGGGTGGTTATCCCAAGAAATAATTCAGTCATGGTGAACATTTGTAAAAGTATTTGCTCAATCCTTCCATATTTGGCACCTGTCATTTAGTATTGAACTTTTGTCGTTGGATGAGCACTCTGTATATTTTTTTGATCAAACTCATCAGGTTTTCTTTGTAATAATAGTGATTCCGATTATTATTGTCAATGTCATTTCGTAATTATTAATTTTTTAGAGTGACCGCCATGCAGAAATAAAGAGGGAAGTTCTGTGTAAATGCCTTTACCGATTTTCTTTTTTTGTTAAAGTAGTTTTCATGATGTTGACAAAAAAAGCAATAAAGATCCCCTTATTTTGTTGCCATCATGTATATTATCTTTTAACTCGAAAAAATAAGGGAATTACGCACCTCACAATGAATATTGTACTCCAAACAGTTCCATTCCTTATGATGGCAACCAGTGAAGTCTACTATCACAAATATATATGCTTCCTTTTCTTTTTATGTAGAGGCAAAAACATCCCTCAATAAGGTACATTTATGAATATAAGTACCTATCATTATGCAATAAATGGGGACTTTTATCACTCGTACTCTTGTTTCTTAATGCCAAGGGGGTAACAATTCTCCCGAAGCGGTTGATGCACCCTCTGCACCCCTTCCATATCCTTCTGGACGTAGAACTGCGTCATGAAAGCTTCCAGTTTAGAAGCTCTTGAGAATGTAAAGGAAATATGGTAGAGAGTGAATGGTCACTCCGGAACCAAGCCTCCAGAAGGGTATAAACTACCCCCAGCTGGATGAGGAACACAGGGGAGTTCCTTGTCTTTATTCCAGAATGGTTGCAGTGCATTAGCGAGAATCTCCTTCAATTACCTTGACCGCATCCTGCAATGGGCGAAAACTACTAATCAACAAATAGGGTTCGGAAAACTATCTCTGTAGATTTTTTTTGGCGATAAAATGGGGTTTATGAATGAATAGACATGAAATATACAGGTGATACTATGAGGGATATAGTTACGCATTGAATGCTGGAGTGAAAAAAATCGAGTTGGATTCCCGTTTGTCTTCTCTCAGAATTAAAAATCCCAAAGTGCTTATTTCCGGTTCTAAAAGTTTTTCGAACCCATTTTGGGGGGTAGTTTTCGCTTCTTGTAAGATGCGGTCAAGATCCAACATGGGGGTAGCTTAAATCATTCTGGAGGATTTTTTCTGGAACGGCATCCACCCTCTGCCATATTTCCTTTTCATTCTCAAGAGCCTGTAAGCCAGAAGCTTTTATGATGCAGTTATATGTCCAGAAGGGTATTGAACGGGTGCAGAGGGTGTATCAACCCCTTCGGGAGAATTGTTACCCCCTCGCTGAAGCCCTGGGCATTAAAAAATCCCCATTCGTTTCTTAATGATAGGTACGTATATTCATAAATGTACCTTATTGAAGAGATGTTTTTGTCTTGTAGGAATTTTTTTGACCCCGGATTCTGATTCAGCGTTGAAAAATACATAGGAATACCATAGTCAGTCATCCAGATCAAAAAATTTTTTTTCTGGGGCTGTGCTATGTTCTAACGCCATTTGGATTCAAACTTGTTCTGAATCATGCAAGATAGTAGATGAAAACTTCTTTGTGATGTGATCTTCCAAAATGATGTGAATGTAATGCTTCATAGTCTACGAATAATTCTTGGGATAAATTTTCATTTAAAGATTCAGCATAGATTCCTCGGATGACTGATGATCCAGAATTTATTTATGCTTTAGATATATGCCTAATGTAATATCTTCTAACATTGAACTTTAATGATAAGCCCATGTATATTTACCATTATTACTTGGAGAACTATAAGTACATAGCAAATACAAAAATTCCAAACCCATTTGAAAGTAATAAGCTTTAAAGCGTAGCAATTAAGTAGCTTACCGATCGCTAGGAAACGATTTAAGTTCTCTTTTTTATTGTTTCGTCTTATTTTTTCATATCTAGATTATTATCGTGTCTTTCAATATGCGTGTCGCTATAATCTCGTCAAATAATCTGAGAACGAGAGTCTCACAACAATTTTCTTATTCTAAGAATAACTTCTATGAGAAATTGACATTTATTCACAACTTCCGTAACTGAACAACGCAAAAATTTAATAAGAAACGTTGTTGAAAAATATTCTACTATTTGAGTGTACTGAAACAGGAAACAATTTAATATTATAACAGCGGTATATTATTACGTTATTGTAAAGAGAGGTTGCAGTTGAATATTGCCGACTGCAAATCCCTAATCGAATAAGCGACTCGAATATTAGCAGAGTTTACTCACACCGAGTGAGTACATAAACTGCCGATTACATTAAAAATCACCATTTCGCAAAAATTCACTTTGGTGTTGACAATATCTTTGATTGATTGATTGATTTGCCAGCGTAAGGTGGGTATTGCTGCCGATTCCTGGTATCCAACCAGGAGCTTCGTTCTAACACGCAGCTCGATCGCCCGCGACATGTAGTCGCTCAGTCGCCTATTTTTGCTCCTTCACTCGCTGTGGCATATTCATGCCATGACTGGGCGGCTCCAGTTGACCGCCCAACGGACGCCCGAACCACGTGGATTGGAGATTGGACATGCTTGTTTCCAGCAGCAAGAGCGACATGAGGCATGATGCTTCCACTTGGTTTCCATGCTTCTTTTAAGTTTCCTTCTATCATCGTCTCCTTACTTTCTTCTTCTAAGTTTCTTCTGTTTCTGATTCTAGCAGTGTGCACCTCCTCCAGCTCTCTTTCGTCCGCATATAGTTTCATGTTTCCTAGAACTCTGTGCTTTTGTTTTAACGTCCTGCGTCAGTGCGCCCACTTCGTTTGTCTCTGAAATACATACATTAACTCGCCGCAAGAAGCCTTTATTTATTAACTGTTCCACAGGTAAAAATCCATTTACGGTGGGAGTGTAAGGAAGGGCCCTGTCTCGTGGTAGAAAGAGCTTTTAACAGCGTGTTATGAGAAAGAGGCCGAGAGAACATTTTCTACACCCTGTATATTAGTTTCTTATTGCAGAATTAGTTTCAACTGCCGCTTTAATTAGCTTTTAAGTTGATAGATTAAGTTAAGTTAATGAAGTAAATAGAGTTAATAAGTTAAGTTATTGCATTAAGTGCAAGTGGTTGATTTCGTATACTTCACTTCATATACCTGTCACTGGTGCGCCCCTTATGTTTTGTTGTTGCAGGGCAATTTATGAGTTTATGACATGAACCACTTGATGCCGAGCACTGGGTCGGTCGAACGCATGTGTTGACTTTCTTTTAGTTGTATTCCTTTTTCAAGTTGTTTATATACGCCGTTAGTAATGCTATAATTAATATCAGCTATATGAAATAGTCAGGCTTATGCTAATTTATATCAACTAATGTAAAAGTGTCCACGCTTTAATTCAACACAATTTCGCACGTTTTCCTACAGTTTTAATCGAGTTTATTTGAGGTTTCCTAGGAGTCACTTTAAAGCGCCTGCCTTCGTCATCGACCGAACTCGAACCCTTCACTTTGATGTTGTCACCAAAATAATAACATTCATACCGAATTCGGCCACACATCGCGTCTGCTAAGCGAAGAAATTACTCCGTTACGACTCCCTGCTTTCATTCTAGTATAAGGTTAAGATTTAACATAAATTAATGTTAATTCATGTTAAAAGTTAACTCGCTTGGTCATATCTATATTAATAATAATTTTATGGCTCTAATAAAAATCATATTATTGCATTTATATAATGCGAATTGTATATTCCACGTTAATGTTCCACTCGAATGAAAAGTTTATGTCTATATTATCAGATTCAGACTTGTCTTCTATTTAATTAACTTTTCATTAACTTATAACTGACTGTCCGCTTGCAATTAGAGAAATAAAATATAATAATATTGTTACTCACTTTCCAGCCACATTCTCTTTATGAATGCAACAGACCAGGAATAAAATTGTCAGTATAATAATTATAATTGCTAAATCTGATATTTGATATATGATAATTAGTAATTGGCACTAAAAGAACAGTACGTACGACGAATCAATTTACGCAATCTGATTATATTTTTAATGTATTATGAGTGTCAAAAGTATTAAATAGAGTGTACACAAGTCGGACATGTAAATTAGTATTTTAAAATACACTTTATTTTGATGTCATGATTCCATCAATATGTTTCTCTTTTAAAGCCCCACATTTTTATTTCATTCGAATGAACACATTCTTTGACACGTGATGACGAAAAATTTTGAGTTGCTTCTTAATGCACATGAAGCAATAACGGCCGAAACTTTATTAAACAATACAAAACGAAGTACTAAAATATGATTTTTTCAAAAGAGCAATTGTCATGTCTGATCGTTTCCAGAAGATATATTTTCTCCACATTTTTGAGCCCCACTGTATACTAATGTTATTATAGCTTTCATTTTCAGTTTATAGTTTATTACATTGTTCTAGTTTATATATTTTTAGGTGTGAGACTTTTTGAAACAGTCAAGTATTCAAGAACCAACCTCTGTCTGATCCATTTGGCGCAGCGGTTTTTTCATTAAAATTTTTAAATATTTTTCAGTGGCAAAATACCCAATAAAAAGTAAGAAAATCTGAATATGCAACAAATAAACAATTACAGACAATATTTCAATACCTCTGTTGTGATCACATTGTAGAGGCTTCTTTCCTTTTTCACCAAAACACCATTAATGTACATCACCACAAAATGATATTTAAGAAATTGTCATATTTGTTTGTCAGTGGTAACACGCAAACCTCGAGAATCACGTAGTCTATTTTGATAGAACTTCGGCATTCTACAGCATATTTTGTGAGGAAGGTTAAGCGATGTTTCTTAGAGGATGGGCAGTGAACACTAAGGTGAAGTTAGTTGGAGAAAAATTACTACTGATGCTATCTCGCGTTAGATTTAAACAGAACTTTATTATATTGGCTGTTTTATAGATCTGATAGACCATCACCAAGAGTTCTAGATGAAGCAGAGAACGTGTCAAAATTAAATATCCAAAACGTCTGCTCATGATAAGTGATGGTATCCAGTCATACAAAATAAATACATAAATGAAGTCAATCCACTACATGACGATATATCTACTATCTACAGCGACCACTTAGTGAGAGGGGACTGGTAAGGTGGAGTAACTATGGGTGATGTCTAGATTTCTCTAACTTGAGATATGCAGATGATATCAACTTAATTGCAGTAAACGAAGATGAGTTGATCACTGCTAGATGAGCTTCAGATAATAAGTTCCGATTATGGTTTAAGTTTAAATTAGAACAGAATAAAAATTATGATTGTAGATCGAGTAAATCATAACCAACTAGATACATTAAAGGTAGATGACTCTCAAGATAATATATATTTGAGCCCTTACGGACACTATTAGAAATTCACACAGATTAGATTTGCTCTAGTAATCTCCATTTTCGTGGTTGCCTCTGATAAATTGTTACTAAGGACTTTACTACGAATTTCCTGGAAAGTCTATCACACCAATAGCTTAATTCTTCAAGTATTACGTCTCCTAGAAACCTATCTCAAGCATCGTATTCGTTCAAATCTCTTCATTTCCTGTCCACCTCGACCTGAGAGAGATCAATATTGAACATTGTTAGCTTAGGAAAACCACATACCAAGAAGCGAAGAAGAGGTTGTGATGTGACATTTGACCCGCTAAGTATATATTCCAACCGCCATATTAAGTTCATTGGAAAGCGTACAAGGCAGTGGCTACTCCAGCATTACTAATGAGTTCACGGAGTAGCCATGGAATGAAACGCTGAATTTTCTAACCCCTTTGATTTGAACATCGAAGAATCTACAAGATGCCCGTTGCCCATAGCCAATTGCCCGTTGCTCGTGGCCTGATGCCGAATGTTGCTCGTTGCCCATAACCCGCTGCCCGTTGCTCATGACCTGTTTCCCGTTGCCCGTAGAATACTTTCAGAGTGGGGCACTCGCTTCGTTACTGTTCAGTCCTAGTCCGTCATTTTTCTACTGTCAACATGATTCTCGTGCCATTGTCACTGATGGGAAGGTGATGTGATGTGACGTTACTTACATCTCACCGGCATATCATTTGACCCGCTAAGTATATTATATACGAACCGATATATTAAATTCATTGAAAAGCGTATAACGCAGTGGCTACTCCAGCCTTACTGACGAGTTCACGGAGTAGTGATGGAGCGAAACGCTAATTTTCTAATTCCACAGACGTCCCTCAAAAAGTTAGGACTAAGGAGGCAATGAGACACAACTTTGGTGAGGCAATCGCGACAAATTGCAAGATGCTGTGAACCGTACCATACAGTAGACCGAGGGAGAATAACTACAATCTATGGATCACTAATCCTCTGGTAAGAGGTAAAAAAAATTAAAACGAGATTTATTACAGTGTAATCGAGGGGTCAACCACCATCGGAAGTCGCTGTACAGATTCTAGGCAGTCTTTCTGCAGTCTAGTAGGCAGTCGCGGCAGTCTAGTCGGCAGTCGCGGCAGTCTACTCGGCAGTCTCGTTGAAACACTAGATGAAGAAGAAAGTACAAAACGACAAGAAGAGGCTTTCGGACGAATTTTATGAAATCAGTAAAAGAATCAGACAGGACAAAAAAATAAAAAATATGAAAACACCGATGAAGACGAGGACATGGATGAAGTACAGCTGGATGATGAAGATGAACAAGACAATTCTATAAAATATGGGGAAGTTGAACTGTCTGATCCTGAAGACATCGATGACAGACAACACACAGCGCAGGAGTCATTGTTTTTCGCCACATTTGATCATTTATGTTTCAAAGAATATACCCGAAATGAATTAAAACGTTCCAAAAAGGCAGCTGAAGTGCATGCGAGAGTGCATGATAAGGCGCAAAATAGGACTATCTTCCATAATAATAAAACCGAAAATACATCTAAACCATCTTTTTCCCCATATCTCAAAGTCAGACTGAAAAATAAAACAACAAGTGTCCGAAAATCGTCGCTTTGCTGGCTTTTCAGTGAAAAAAAGGGTAGACTATCATCGGACAGACTTTTAAGGGTTAAAGGTATGGCGACGCGTGACAATACTAGGAAAAGTAATAGAAAAACTAAGAAAAATAAATTGCCAGGCGACACAAAGAAGACAAATAAAAGAACAAAAACGAAAACAAATAAAAAATATGACCAGGAAGACGATTTGTCTTTATCTTCAAAGACGGACACAGACGTCAGCTCAGACTACCAAAGTGAAAGTGAAATTCCAACTGAGTCTTCGGCTGAGTCATTTTCTGAGAAAGAGGAAGAGGAAGAAATAGAAAAGTATATGATACAGACGGAGATCAAGATTCAGAAAGAAAAATATTTGGACAGTTTTTCGTGGCCCAAAGAAGACGACATACAAGATGTTGAAAATAAGTACATTATATATGGACCTATTAATTTACTGGGCGCGCACCCCTTCCAAATTTCACGGCAAGATCGAACTGGCATCCAGATTGCATTCCGAAAATATCGTGCAAAACATAACTTATAACATTTTTTTTACGAGTTTACCATTTTGTATGAAAATATTTTACCTAATTCTGAGTCTTTAGTAAATATTTTGTTTCATTCTAATGATTCATTATTTCACTCATTATTTTTTGTAATTTCAATTCCCAAAAGTCGTAGCAGTCTCTTCGGCAGTCAGAGCAGTCTCTTCGACAGTTAGGGCAGTCTCCTCGGCAGTTAGTTCAGTCTCTTCGGCAGTCAGAGCAGTCTCTTTGGCCGTTAGGACAATTTTCTCGGCAGTTAGGGCAGTCACAACTGCAGTCGCGGCAGATTTGAACAGTATAGGCAGTCGCTGTACAAATTTTCACAGGTGGCTTACCCCTCGAGTGTAATCTAATTCAACTAGCCTACCTCTAACGGAGATAATCGTTAATATTTATTTTATCTTGATCAATTTAGTTAGTAAACAAAGATTGTAAAGCAACAAGAAATCGTTATATTATTTCACCTAATCGCACTTAAAAAAATATCATGATTAACTTACTCCCACATGCACGTAGTTGAGGTAGGACTAAATAGGGATAAATAGGGAAAAATATATAAAGCAAGTTGATAAGGATACAGAAACTTGGAATTTGGTAGATATACTAGCAGCCAAGGCCTCAAATTATTATAACATTTTTCAACCTCTCCACCACCCTCACTCCATCATTAAAGAGGCTCATAAAATAAAATGGAGATATTCACTTGAAATTTGGTACACGTATGTATTATAACATCTGGAACTGTATTTTAATATGATTCCGTTCAAGGGCTGAGGGGTAAGTAGGGCTAAATAGGAGAAAATAAGTAAAGCAAGATGGTAATAGTAGAGAAACTTGGTATTTGGTGTATATACTAGAAGCGAAGGCATCAGATTTCTTCGCAATATTTTTCAACCCTTCACCACCTCCACTTCATTATTAAAGGGGTTGATAAAATAAAACTAAGATATTCACTTGAAATTTAATACACGTATGCATTGTAATGACATAATTCCGTTGAATGGGTGGGGGGGGGGGTAAATAAGTAAAGCAAGCTAATAGTCCAGAAACTACATTTTGGGGTATACGCTAGACGCCAACGTCTCAATTTTTTTTATGACATCTGTCTCAAAGATATTATCTAAATTCTACGGCCAATTATTTCCATATACTAGAGTGCAAATATAGTCACGATGTTTTCCTGTAAAAAGACTTGGATGAAAAATCTGGATGTGGAAGTAGTGATTCCTTAGATAGCTGTTTTTTAATATTGCCAAAAATTTATGGGAATAGGTTGCGTAAGCATATTTTCATTTAACCATAATAATACCAATTTTATTAAAATAATAAAATTTACCACTGCGCTATAAGTATAAGTGGCAACTACAGTTACAGCGCTTCTAAGAAAATCTTAATCTTCCTCGCATTAAAGTTGATCTTTAATGTTTTAATCGTACATGTAATATGCATTACCGGGTACCCTCTTATACCTTCCTCTTTACATAATGAGCTTACTAAGGATTCAGCGACTAGTTTGGTTTTTATATTACTCGAAATGTTTTAATATTCAAAGTAATTGATGGCAACTTCTAGAGCAATTACCTTACAAAGAATCGTCGGTCTAGAACTAAAATCTTGCTAAGTGTAGTTTTTTCCACTACCTACCTGATATAAATTTTAAGATTATTAATGAGTGTACTACACGCGCACAAGCAGGGAGTATTAACAATGACTTTTCATGCAACAAGATTGTCTTAATATTCAGGAATTATATTATGTACATGGTTATACAGTGCCAAGTTTATACAAGCATGGATAAATAATTATATTGCATATAATAATAATAATGATAATTATAATAATAAACATTTATTTTCCATAAGATAACATTACATTGTATAGGAATTGTCAAACATAGTACCTTACAAACTAATTGGAGAAAGAAAATCAGACACAGAATATAAGCATTTTGAGAGCAAAAACACTTTTAAATTTGATTTAAATTCGAACAAATTCCTTGCTAGCTTGCATTCTGTACCTAAATTATTTACATTTTAGATCCTATATAATTTGGGGAATCATCAGTAATATTGAGTTTTGCGAATGGTATACGAAAACCCGCTCGGCTCGCGTACTTACATTATGTATTTCCCTATTCGTATTAAACATTTCTCTATTTTGAAAAACGTAATCACATATTTCAAAAATAAATAGATAGAGCTGGTGAAGTTCAAATTTTGCACTCTCCAAAAATTTCTTTACAAAAGTGAATTCTAGAGATACCTGCCATACAACGTAATATACGTTTTTGTGCAACAAACATATTCTGTGAAAAAGTGGAGTTTCCCCAGAAACAGACACCGCACCTTAACCTAGAGTCTACTTGGACCAAATACAAATTTAGTAGCTGTTCCTTGGTTAATATCATTTTAATATTTCTAAATAGAAAAGAAATTCCAGGTGATTTATAAATCAGATGTGCACAGTGCGATTTCCAGTTTAAATATTCGACTACATACAGCCCTAAACATTTTACGCTTTCATTAAAATTAATCAAAGATGAAATGATAATATATAGAGAAATAAACTCGCAGTGTTTTTGGTGATTATGGAATTGAATTACTTTAGTTTTATTTGCATTAAAGTATAACTAACATCGGTTGAAAAAGGTTGACACTTTATTTGTAACGTTATTACATTTGATTTTTAATTTGCTGCTTACTTGGTCTGAAGTTATGGTAGAAAGGTTAATGACCTTTCTACCATAACTTCAGACCAAGTAAGCAGCAAATTAAAAATCAAATGTAATAACGTTACAAATAAAGCGTCTACCTTTTTCAACCGACGTTAGTTATACTTTAATGCAAATAAAACTAAAGTAATTCAAATCCCTAATCGCATACATAGAAAAGAAATCTTTAGTTAACATGGAATCAAGTCTATTTATGTATAATAAAAATAGCACAGGGCCCAGTACCGACCACTGTGGTACCCCCATGCTTAAAGGACTGCATTTTGAATTGATCCGATTTACTTTCCCAGCACTGACGTGTTTCATACTAGCATATTGTTGACGGTTTTCTAAAAACAATGTAATCCAGTTTAAACACTTCCCTCTAATGCCATAGTTATATAGCACGGATGATAATTGAGAATGATTGACGCAGTCGAATGCCCTGCTAAGGTCGAAAAATATCTCGACAGGACACTTACCTTTCTCAATATAAGTGATTTTAAAAATAATTTACCGCCGCTATCGTCGGTTTTTTACATCGAAAACCATGTTGGTTTTCAGATAGTATGTTGAATTTGTTTAAAAATGCTATCAAACGATCTAAGTAACAATACTCAAATAATTTGAAAACAATAAATGGCACTGTGAGAGGCCTATAATTTTCAAATATCCTTTTTATTTTACTTCCACATCCACGTAGTGGATTGGAAGTATAGTAATCGCAAAAAAAATTTCAAAAATTTTTATTCATGAAATAGGTTTAGAATGTCATGAAACGTCGAGATTTTAAATTTGAGCGAAAAAATTTTTTCTGTCTGTCGGTCTGTCGGTCTGTCTGTCTGTCTGTCTGTCTGTCTGTCTGTAACTTTTTTGTCCGCACGTTTTCTCCGGAACGGTTTAAGATATTGCCTTGAAATTTTGTACACGTATATATTATAACGAGATCGGGAACTGGATTGTTTTTTGAGGATATCCGGTGAAGGGTTGGGGGTTAAATAGGGGTAAATAGGGGAAAATAAGTAAAGCAAGCTTGTAAGAGTACAGAAACTTGAAATTCGGTGTATGTACTAGAAGTTAAGGCCTCAGATTTTTTGTAATATTTTTCACCCCCCCACCACCCCTACCCCATTATTAATGGGGTTGATAAAATAAAGTTGAGATAATCATTTGAAATTTCGTACACGTATGTATTATAACGACATCTGGAACTAGATTATAATTTAAGGTGATTCCGTTGAAGGGTTGGGGGTTAAATAGGGGTAAATAGGGGAAAGTAAGTAAAGCAAGCTGGTAAGACTACAGAAACTCAAAATTCGGTGTATGTAATAGAAGCCGAGTTCTCAGATTATTTATTATATTTTTCAACCCCCACCGACCCCTACTTCATTATTAAAAGGGTTGATGAAATAAAATTGAGATATTTATTTGAAATTTGGTACATGTATGAATTATAACGACATCTGGAAATAGATTATACTTTGAGATGATTCCGTTGAAGGGTTGGGGGTTATTTATGGGTAAATAGGAGGGAATAAGTAAAGCAAGCTGGTATGAGTACAGAAACTTGAAATTCGGTGTATGTACTAGAAGCCAAGGTCTCAGATTTTTTAATAATATATTTCAGGCCCCCACCACCTCTACTCTATTATTCAGGGGGTTGAAAAAATAAAATTGAGCCATTCACATGAAATTTAGTACGCATATGTATTATAACGACATCGGGAACTAGATTATATTTTGAGATGATTCCGTTGAAGGGTTGGGGGTTAAATAGTGGTATATAGGAGAAAATAAGTAAAGCAAGCTGGTAAAAGTACAGAAATTTGGGATTTGGTGTATATACTAGAAGCGAAGGTCTCAAGTTTTTTTGTTAGTATTTTCCATTTCCCCGCCACCCCCACTCCCTCATTAAAAGAGTTGATAAAATTAAATTTAAATTTTCACTTGAAATTTGGTACATTTATGTATTATAACTATATCTGAAACTAGATTATATTTTGACATGAGTGCGTTGAAGGAGTGGGGGTTAAATAGGGGTAAATAGGAGAAAATAAGTAAAGCAAGCTGGTAAGACTACAGAAACTTGAAATTCGGTGTATGTACTAGAAGCCAAGGTCTAAGATTATTTATGATATTATTCAACCCCCACCACCCCTATTTCATTATTAAAAGGGTTGATAAAATAAAATTGAGATATTCATTTGAAATTTGGTACACGTATGAATTCTAACGACATCTGGAACTAGATTATACTTTGAGATGATTCCGTTGAAGGGTTGGGGGTTATTTAGGGGTAAATAGGGGGAAATAAGAAAGCAAGCTGGTATGAGTACAGAAAATTCAAATTCGGTGTGTGTACTAGAAGCCAGGGCCTCAGATTTTTTAATAATATATTCAGCCCCTCACCACCCCTACTCCATTATTCAAGGGGTTGATAAAATAAAATTGAGATATTCACATGAAATTTAGTACGCATATGTATTATAGCAGCATCTGGAACTAGATTATATTTTGAGATGATTCCGTTGAAGGCTTGGGGGTTAAATAGGGACATATAAGGGATAATAAGTAAAGCAAGCTGGTAAAAGTACAGAAATTTGGGATTTGGTGTCTCCTAGAAGCGGAGGTCTCATGTTTTTTTATTAGTATTTTCCATCCCCCCACCACCCCCACTCCCTTATTAAAAGAGTTGATAAAATTAAATTTAAATTTTCACTTTAAATTTGGTACATTTATGTATTATAACTATATCTGAAACTAGATTATATTTTGACATGATTGCGTTGAAGGAGTAGGGGTAAGTAGAGGGAATAGGGAAAAATAAGTAAAGCAAGCTGATAAGAGTACTACAACTTGATACTCGGTGTATGTCCTAGTAGCCAAGGCCTCAGATTTTTTTAAAATATTTTTCAACTCTTTCACTACCCTTACTACATTATTAAAGGGGTTGATAAAATAAAATTGAAATATTCACTTGTAATTTGGTAGACGTATATATTATAACGACATCTGACACTAGATTGTATTTTGGGATGATTCCGTAGGAGGGTTGGGGTTAATAGGAGTAACTAGGGGAAAATAAGTAAATCAAGCTGGTAAGAGTACAGAAATTTGGAATTCGGTGTATATCTAGGAACCAAGGCCTCAGATTTCTTTCTAATATTTTTCAAACTCCACCACCTCCGCTTCATTATTAATGGGTTTGATAACAAAATTGAGATATTCACTTGAAAGTTAGTACACGTATGTATTGTAGTGACATCTGATTGAGATGACTCCATTGAAGGGGTGGGAGGTGGTAGGTTGTGAGTAGTGGAAAATAAGTAGGGTAAACTATAGTCTGTTTTTAAACCAGGAGGAGCGTTTTAAATTTAACGCGCTAAATCACACATCTGTGATTGGACAGGCCGTCGCCAGTTTTACACAAGGCAATAGTCGTAAACTTTGACGTATTATAAAAATTTTAATTTCTTGTCATAAATTATTTGGTTATAATTTCTATTTTATTGTTTGCACATTACATATCAGTTTTTAATGCCTTTTGTATAAATCTGAAGGTAAAAGGCTAATTACCTGGTGCTTTTATATTGCGTAAGTTGTATGAAGGCTATATAAAATAGAGGTCAAATAGAGATCGATGCGTTATATATTGTAATAAAATACACACAAAAACATTGTAGTCGTGTATTGTTGGTTGCCCAAAACGCCAAAAAAGTTTTAGTATATTTTCTAGTTACTTTTATGGTGTAAATGGAACTTTTATATTTACTACTCCTGGTTTAAAAACAGACTATAGAAACTTCATTTTTAACGTATATGGTAGAAACCAACTCCTTAAACTTTTCTATGACATCTGCCCCAAATATTATTAAAACTCTATGATCAATAATTTCCACATACCTACTAGAGTGCACATATAGTCAAAATGTTTCCTTTAAAGTGACTTGGATGAAAAATCTGGATGTGGAAGTAGTGATTCCTTGGGCAGCGGTTTTTAACAAAAGGTACAATTTTTCGCACTTTTAAAGTTTCTGGGAACATTCCCGATTTAAATGACTAATTTATTAAATAGGTAAATGGTTACACCAATGATATTAATACTGTTATTAAAAAACTGGGTACATCATCCGGACCAGATGAGCTTTTGTTTTTAAGCTTATTATTTAAGAGTGAAAATAACTCGGGTTCCGTAAAGGGTGTTAAAAATACTGTATGTTTTATCTGATTCAACTGATCTGACAAGTTAATATCATGTAAAACAAGTATTTGATTTGTAATATTAATGGGTGTATCAATAAAGAAATTATTAAATAATGAGACGATGCTTTCAGTAATATGTTCGTCATTATTTGTTGTAATATTGTAATGTTTTATATTTATATTTGATAATTCTGATATAGATCTCCAAGCCGGCCGCGTGTGATTATTTAAATTAACAACTTTATTTTGGTAATAGTTTTATTTTATATTTTTATTCAACTTATTGTTTTATTTATTAAATTGTTATGTATCTCTTTGCCTTATTATAAATCGAGATCAATTCGGGATACGTTCTCATGATAATGTAAAGATCCTTGAAACGTGTACTAGACGATTTCACAGCGTCATTTACTTATTACTTATCATTTTTTGTCTTAAAATAAAATCTACGTTCTGGAAAGTGATAGTTGAAATAATACAGAAAATTGTCTGTAATTGTTTATTTGTGGCATATTCAGATTTTCTTACTTTTTATTGGGTATTTTGCCACTGAAAAATATTTATAAATTTTAATGAAAAAACCTCTGCGCCAAACGGATCAGACAGAGGTTGGTTCTTGAGTACTTGACTGTTTCAAAAAGTCTCACACCTAAAAATATATAAACTAGAACAATGTTATAAACTAAAAACTGAAAATCAAAGCTATAGGTAGTTAACGTTTAAGAGAATCTACTTCCGTTCTCAAAACTTTTTTGGCCGTCAACCATGACAGTTTTATTAAAGTAACAAAATGCAGAATTTACCTCATTTATGTAGAGGTTATGTCATTCCTCATCTTCAAGCGCATGTTGATATAAGTAGCATTCTCATTAAAGCTTCTTTTCACGCAAGATATACTTTCTGAATCCATTTTTTCAGAATTCAATTCCAAAAGAACAGTTCTATGATCTGAAATGGTGTTGTCCAATACTCAACAAGTTCCATATAAAATATTTTAGTTTCTGATTTAATTAACAGATAAGCTAACGAAGCTCTATAATGAGTAGCTACCAAGCTTTTTACTCTAGGATTCCTAAGGAGTTGAAAATTTTCAAGTACTTAATTTCTTTACAGAACTTTATTATTAAGACTATTGTAGTATACATGGTTGTATAAAATTTATGAACGCCTCAATCAAACGTTATTTTATTAATTTGCAGTAAAATTACATTTTTACGGAAGCGCATTTAGGCCATGACGAAAAAAAATGAAATTTAGTTACATATGAATATGACTCCAAATAAAAAATTATAAATAATATTCGGATCAATTCATCACCATCTATTATTTTCCTCTATGACAAAAATCATAATCCTTCCAACTCTTCAGTGGCGTCATAATATACAAAGGTACGAAATAAACTTTCCTGCTTGTAGGATATGGTATGGCACGTTTGTCTCAATAAATAAATAACAGGATTTTCTAACCTTAATCTATGAAAAAATTCTGCTTGTTCAAGGGTCATTACTTTCGGTCTGCGTTCAACGCAAACCGTCGCTCAAACCGATTCTCGATAATTTTACAAAAAATTGAAATATAATAAGTACAGGTTACTTTAAGTTGTCTGTATTTCACAAGTTGGTGCATAATGTCTTTTGCGATTAAAAGCGTCAAAGTAAAGGTATGTATTCCATTAAGGAACCTGCCGTAAGTAACTCACAACGTTGTTCCCGTTTTAAAAATTTATTAGCATAATGCAAATGTTTAAATATATCTTTCTAACATCCTTTGTTTTAAAAGGCAATATTTCTTTGATAATGTCCGTATAATTTCTTCCGTTTTCATTTGTTGTTGATTGTAAATGGCCACTACTTAATAAATTTATAATTTGATAATTATTTGAGGAAAAAATATACAGACTTATAGACAATTACAAATTCGCATAATAGTATATGCCTTCCACAACAAATCTGCGTCAGTTAAAAAGTAGAAACAATCTATAAAAACCGCAAACATGCACAAGTTCAAGATGGCATAAAAGACACTGTCGATAGTTGATCATTTCCTCGAACTGATTGTCGAGCCAATCGTGCGAGGTAGTTGTATTGGCTTTGTCTTTTACGAATCAGGGCCACACATGTTGAATGCATGGCTGCACACAAAATCACTATCATTTTCTTCTGGTCATCCGTAAATGCAACTGTCGCACACGAAAACAGTAGAAGCGCCACGTTGAAATATGTTAAATCTGCTAATGATGCTTCAAAATATTCTTTCAGAATGCTGATAATACGAATCAAGTTACATTATGTTGTTAAAGTCTTACAATAATTATTCTACTTGAGCAATGAGACCTGCTTTTCCAGAAAAACCTAAAAATTTAACATATAATGAAGAAACTAAAATTAATTGGTTCAGTTATGACTTAAGACAGATGATAAATACTTTAAATTTATTGACATACATTTATAACAACAAGCTAACCATTATACTCTTCGCCGATTTACTACACTTGTTATATAATTGTTGCACATTCTATAGGATACTCTTCGCAGTTTTTTGTAAAAGATATTAGTTTCAAATATTTTTTGTTTAATTACAAAACAAAATTTTTTTTCTCATTACAAAAATTAATAACTTTTTTATTTATTGATCGATTGTGTTTAAACAATAAGGTTCTTCCTCTAGGTAACACTAACTTACTGTCCAAATTTCAATACAATCGGGCTTTTCGTTCTTAAGTTATCGTGCTTACAAGAAACGTGACGGACGGATAGACAGACAGACAGACAGACCAACAGACGGACGGACGCACATTTTGAAAGTTGTTCAGAATTCGATCACCAACACTCTACGAGCAATATTACCGGTTTTAGAAATGTGCCGATCGAATGAAATATACTCTTCGTTTTGTATTTGTGAAGAGTATAATAAGTACTACTCCTGATTCAAGAATTCAAGTAAATGAAACAAAATCAATATGTACATCAGAATTTAAAGAGCAATATGGAATATTCTTATCAATAATGAAAAACAACATTCCCGTAATTCTCCAATAGATTCACATATTATATATACAGATCTCACTAAGCTACCCTAAGGTTTCTGAATATACAATAAATGTTTAACCTCCTTCCAATAGAAATTTTGTAAATTATATAATTAATACTGATGTTCAGGTATTTGAGAGTTTTAATTTTTAAAAGTTTCTTATATTCAAACTATGGATATTATTTTAGAACCATTTAATTGTAATGATACCTTCAATATTAATCTAAAAATATTAAACTCACTTAAATATATATGACCTTTCTACCAATACTGGCGACTCTGTTAGCTCATAATAATTTTTTTCTTTAATTATCATCCCATATGATTTTGTTAGAACACGGATACGTTGCAGAAAATAATAAAAATTATTTTGAACTCTTACAACCATAAAAAATATTGTTATACATGTTAAAATAATAATATCTCAGAAACGGTGATACTTTGGATAGAGGTCATTAGGGCTAACTAACTTCTAAATGACCCCGCCCTCCGCCGAACACCCTGTACAATTTTTATTTCGTTAATTAAACTAAAAAAAAAACTAGAATTAGTGTATTTTCTAGAATTCTTAAGGTAACAAAACTTATTCTCATTCATAAATAAGGACACATTGAAAATCCTACTAATTACAGGCCAGTTTCTATTATACTATTATTTGCAAAGATTTTCGATACGATGTTAAAATTTCAGGTAATACCTTATCTAGAGTATTATAAAAGGTTTTTAATTATAGCCAGTTTGGGTTAGGTTAGGCTTTGAACAAGGTGAAATTTCGTACGCCTAATTTTCTAATTTGAGTAAAGCCTTTAATTGCATATCTCATATTTTTTTCTCTTAAGATATGATACTGCTCTCATCTTACCTTGAGAGAAGCTCTCGATTTGTACATTATCATAGTATCAATTCTGGATATGTAGACAATAAATTTAAGGACTTCAAGGTTCCGTTGTGAGCCCAACTATATTTCTAATTTTCATTAATGACTTGCCAATAATATAAAAGCAAAATCTTTTCAATATGCGGAAGATGCAACATTGTTATATAAGACTAGAATAATGCATAGTACACGGAAGCGAAATTCGGTCGACGGGTTGAGACGCAAGACGCAAAATTCTTTGCACGCGCCGGCTAATTCCTTTGTCGGCATACCTGGCTGCACCCGACGCTTTTGATATTTACTAAGAGGAAAAACCTTATATCTATTACGTCTACTATAATGCACTGTTATATAGAGTGCACTAAACTGAATTCACTATCCAAGATTAGTTCCTGACAAATAAATTAATGTTAAATGACAATAAGACAGGAACAATTATTTTAAGCTTAAAGCGTCTTAGTGTAGATGATAATAATAATAGAATATCCACTTATTTTGTTAAATTTTCAGGTGTGCATGTTGAGAGCAAATAAACTTTGAAAAAATATAACAGATTCTTATGTGTATAATTGTTAATAAATTAAACACTGCTTTTAGATGAATCAATCAATATATTATAAATACTCTACATATGTTTCGGCTTATTAGGCCTTTATCAAGAGTACTACATAGTGAATACTAAAGTTTCCGACGTGCATATTCAATTTATACCTAAAAGTATTTATGTCTTAATCTATTTATGACTTAAGCTATTTAAGATTTAATTTAACATCTTTAATTATTTGAATGTTTGGAGTGGACCTAAGCTGATTATATAAATCAAGGGATATTTCTTAACAATTGGTTTATTATAGGGGTGTTTAGGAAATTCTGCTGGTCATTTGCGGTACAAGGGTTGTACTTGAAAGATTTTTTTTTTTTTGATTTCTAGTTGTTCTAGCAGATCTAAACGTTTACCTTTTCTTTCTGAATGAAGTAATTTTATGTTATCAGTATCTATGAAATGGTTGTTTTCAATACAGTGTGTTGACATTCCTGTATTTTTATTGTTATTTAAGATTGATTTTTTGTGTTATTTTACCCGGTTGACAACGCTTCTACCACTCTGACCGATATAGACGGCATCGCAATAGTTACAATTAATTTTTTATACACCAGATTTATCAATTTTATTTAGTTTTTCTTTGTTATTAACCAAAATGTTTCCTATATTTGTTTTGTTCACACTTATTGTAGAGATACCCAAATTATTCAATTTTTTAGAAATTTTGTTACTATATTTCGGAACATAATTAATAAAACTATATTTTGTAGGTTTGTTAGGCACAGTGAAAAATTCTTTTTGAAGCATTTTGGGTTGTTTGTTTTTGACCATGTTATCTATTAGTGACTCGTTGTATCCGTTATTTCTTGCAATTTGTTTAATTATATTTACTTCTCTATCAAAATCACTTTGATCTAAAGGAAAATTCGTCAGTCTATGTATTAGACTTGTATGTATTAGATTCTGATGTAATTAAATATCGAGGACCATATTTCTCTTGAGAAGTATGCGTCACAGACAACCACATCAGCGTATTACGAATTAATTATATTCGGCAATCACTTATGCAATTTTGGTCTGGCATCATTCTTCTCGTGCTGCAGCAGAATTCACTATGCAAAGAAAAGCAATTAGGATAATTTGAGAGGTTGCATTATAGAGAAGAGTGCAAAGAGTCGTTTGAAACACTCAAAGTTCCAACTTTATATAGCACATAAAAAATTACTATCAAATGCAAATTCAAAAAACAAGTTTATTGTAATTATCACTCTGTCTCTATTAGACTACACCTTGATTTTTATTTAATTTCTTAATAAATGCATAGGTACTCCAATGCTTTCTCTACATTATAGAGAAGACTTGGAATCAAATTCATTCATATTCTACCCCTAATAATAAAAAGCCTTGCTGCTCTCAAAATCATGGGATATGATAATTTTATGATGCAAAAAAGTTCTTTAACGTTATACCTGTGTGTGTGCCATATAAACACAATCGTGCATATATGACCATTAAAGATTTATCTATCTATATCTGTATTTCGTTCTGTTGCATGTAATGATTGTAAGAATTTTGGACAGATGGACTAAATAATATAAATATATAAATGACATGTAACTATGACTTTTTCTCAGATATCCTTGTTGTATCATCGAAAATGTTCTCAATTCAATGTAAATTTAATATAATGTAAATTCCAGCATTTCCATGAGAACCGGTATATCATGTAGATAAGTTTTATGTCTTCCGGTCCAATGTATTAAATGCTAAATGGTAATCATCTAATATATTTAAATGACAATAATAAGAATAACTTGATCTAGTTTACAAATTAGTCTGTTTTAATTTGACACTGGAGTTTTAGAAGAATGTTTATATAAGGAGCGAATTGGGACGCAAATTCTCGGCATGAACACATGCTCTCAGGAAGCACAGAAGGACATAGAGAAGAAGACATGTTTGAGACCAGCATACCTTATACATAATTATAAATAGCGAAAGCTGCAGAAATATACTTGAGCATATTCTTCATACATTCTGAGTAACAGAGATTTTCGTTAAGGAAAACATTTTCCACACACACAAGGAACACTATAAATATAATTTTTGGAATTTTGAATAATATTTACGGATCTAGCTTTCGATAAAACAAATCTTAGTGTGGTGTCCGTTTGAAAAACCGTCCGTACAGAAAACCTATTCCCGATCCTTCATAATATTTCAATAATTTAGAATAATCCCTATTTTCTTGCTCATTGTTTAAAGTAGTGGCCGTAAGTCTAATTTAATAATGTAAAACGATTGGGATTTAAAATAATAAATTATTAACATTCTATGAGCAATTATTTCGAGATAGGGAATGCAAATATAGTATCAAGATGTTTTCGTTCAAAAAGACTTGGATAGGAAGCCTGGATGTGGAAGTAGTGATTCCTTAGGCAATTTGTTATAATGTTGGCATAGAAGAGATAAAGCGCCGAACTAAGAACAAGATAATAAACCGGTTGTTAAACTTTTGAAATCATGCGTGAACAACAGAAATCAGTTTGTAGATTTTCTTGGTGCTAAATCTGAGGAACTGCCTGTCGATATTGACGTACCACAAGGTAGTGTTTTGGGTCCGCTGTTGCTTATTCTTCACATACATATTATGGTGCTTTTGTTGACGACACTACTATTATTGCAAGTGATAAGTAAATAAGCGGTTCCATAGGCAAACTTAACTCAAATCTACTCGCATTACCTCATTATTTCAACATCAAAAAACTAACATATGTTACCTATATATGCGATAATTGTGCAAACTGAGATTTCAAGGCCAGAAAATGCAATATTGCAAGAAGACAAAACTCTTCAAGACTTCCCCATGAATGAAGTAAATCAGCCTGAAGAGGGTTTTGACGTGGGTTTTGACAATGATCTGAACCCTCGACCAGACAATTTACAGAACATAGAATTACCGGGTGTATCTGCGTCAAATATGTTGGATCCATTTGAAAAATACCTACAATTTTCAGATCCAAACGCATAAATTTTTCAATACTGTTGTATGGTTTTTCCAAAAAAGTAAAAGTGCCCGCAATAATTTGAAAAAATTCAGGGGTGCGTAGGAAAGCGAGAGAAATGGAATAGCACAAACCGCAGCTCTATATCTCATTTCGTTTTCCAGATTTTGGAATTAGGCAAAAATCAGTCATTTTACTTACCTACTTCCGATGGCTCAATCTCAAAAACGAAACGAGATACAGAGCTGCGGTTAGCATAATTCGATTTCTCTCGCCTTCCTACGTATTCCTGAATTTTTTCAGATTCTTGCGGGCGCTTCCATTTTTTTTGGAAAGACCATACAATAGTATTAAAAAATGTATGCGATTTCAACATCTCTTCGCATAAACCGCTCTAACTTTTGCTAGACAAAATTCACCCCCCCCTTTCTTGTGCTTCATCGTTTGGGAATTAAATACCCAATCCGATGATGTGGGGCACGATAGGTTCCGGCAATTTTTAAGTGAGATAGCGGGCGCCAAAGTAAGAGGTGCAAGGATTTCGCTTTTCCAGCGACATGGGTCTGCTTCGAAAATAAGACCTGACTGCTCGCTGTTCTAGCAGCGCGCAGGCCGACCATTATTTTTGAATAATAAATAAATAATTTTATAAGGCTCTTTCACCCTCGGTGTCGTGAGCTCTCTGGCTATAAGTTAAGAGAGAAGGAAGAACAGGAGAATAAAAAAAACTATTGAGAGATGCAGTACAGAAAAGAAATAATGAGAAAGTAATCCAAAAAAGATCAGTCAGGTTTAAGAAGAAGGTTGTAGGTAATACAGAGAAACAAAATCGCATCGAGAAACAAAATCGTATTGAGAGTGATAAACCTCAAGAACAAAACCATTCTGAGGGTGGTGAAGTTCAAAAAACAAAAATTTGTGTAAAAGTAATTTTATTGCATTAAAACGATTACGCCATATCACCAATTTAGACACTCTTAAGACTATTTTTGTAATCTTGAATGTCGAATTCGACACGGAATAATTTTTTGGAGATATTCAGCATCTGCTAGCAGAGTATTTGTATTACAAAAAAGAGCCATACGTTTCATGTTTAGGGAATCTTATAGAACATCATTTGCCAAAGTAAAATTTTACCCTGCCTAGTCTGCATATTTTTGAAATATTAAAATTTGTAAAGAAACCAGCAGAGGAGTCGCATGTGCAATAAGACGGAACACCCCTATCCAGATAAAGACAAGAAAAGTAAACGAAAACATAATAACCATGGCAGACTTACAAATTGGAAAGAAAAACATATGCATATTAGGAGTACATGTGCCATCCGACAAACGGGCAGGACGAGTATTCAGACAGATCACCCAAGAGACTAGAAGAAATAGGAACAGAAAAATGAACATAATAATACTAGGAGACTTCAACGCGCATATAGGAAAGGACGACCAAACACATGAAGACAAGAATATCATAGGAAAAACCTTACTCCACACATGGACAAACGATAATGGAAGCTCGCTAAAAAACTTGGCACATCTGTTCGATCTAACAGTTAGAAACACATGGAGCAAGAACCTAACCTGCCTTAATACCTGAAGTAAAGGAAACATCAACTCTCAAATAGACCATATTCTAGTGGATAGAAAAATAAGGGACAGGGTTAAAAACATTAAGGCAAAACAAGCAACAAACGTCAAAACAGATCACAAAATATTATATGGAACACTAGTAATAAAGAAACAAGAAGCACAAAAAAGATACAACAAAACAGCAAATGATACATAGAACATCTCACTGCTACAGATCGAAGAAATCAAAAAGAAATACCAGGAGGAGATAGAAAAACAATTAACAGGAAAGGAACTAAATTGGTCAACAATGAGTTTAAAAATCAATATAGCGACGAGGAAAACGTTGAAAATTAACAAATCCCCTATGAGTCCAACAAGAAAAGACACGAAAAGAAATTACGAAAAACTAAAGAAAATAAAGGTCACAGGAAAACAATATACACCAAACATAGACAAAAAGAAAGTCGGTAAAGGTATTTACACAGAACTTCCCTCGTTATTTGTGCATGGCGGTCACTAAAAACTTATTAAATATGAAATGACATTGAGAATAATAATGGAAGTATAGTTATTGTAATTATTACAAAGAAGTCCTGATAACTTTTGGTCAAAAAAATTGTGCTCATCCAACAGCAAAAGTTCAATACTAAATAACAGGTCTGCCATGAATTATTTCTTGGGATGACCACCCTGTATATTTTCCAATAAGTATAATAGCATAGGTATGCCAAATATTATTGCCATTAGACACATTTCCAGTTCCACTTTCACGCAGTGAAGTGGAAGTATAGTGGTGGTTAAAAATTTCATTTTTTTTTGAAATTTTTCAAAACTGTTGGTTAAATATTTTCAGTCTTTTTTCTTCTGCAATAAGTTCAGAATGTCATGAAACACGGAAATTTTAAATTTGAGAAGAAAAATAATTTTCCATCTGTTTTAGTGGTAAAACTTTTTTAAAAAATGTGTGAAAATAATTTTCAAATTTTTTTTTTCTGAAATATGTTTAGAATGTCATGAAACGTGAAAATTTTTAATTTCAGCAAAAACAAATTTTTCCATCTATTCTAATGGTATTTTTTTCCAAAATGGTAAAAAATGATGCAATTTATTTTTTCCGAAATAGGTTTGGAATGTCATGAAACGTGGAAATTTTAAATTTAAACAAAAAAAATTTTTTTTGTATATTCTATAGTAAGTAGTGAAATAGATTTTATCAATTTTTTTTTAAATTTGTTTGAATAGGTTTAGAATGCCATGGAAACGTTGAAATTTTAAATTTGAACAAAGAAAAAAAAGAATTTTTTTGAAATTTTTCCAAAATGTTGGAAAAGTTAGGTTTAGAATGTCATGAAACGGGTATATTTGAAATTTGAGCAAAAAAATTTGTCTAACTATTCTAGTGGTAATTTTTTTTTCCAAAATCGTAAAAAATTTTTTTTTCTTCCGAAGTATTTTTGGAATGTCATAAAGCGTGGAAATCATAAATTTGAGAAAAAAAAAATTTTTCTTCTATTCTATAGTAAGACAGTGATGAATACATAAATTTTTTCAAGAAAATTTTTCAGAAAAATTTCTAAATTTGTTTTATACGTTTAGAATGCCATGGAAACGTGGAAATTTTAAATTTGAACAAAAAAAAAATTCCACCTATTTTAGTGGTAAATTTTTTTCAAAAATGTTGGTAAAAAAATTTTCAAAAAAAATTTTTTTTTGAAATACGTTTAGAATGCCATGAAACGTGAAAATTTTAAATTTGAAGAAAAAAAAAATGTTCTTCCTATATTTTAGTGGTAACATTTTTTTCAAAAATGATTGAAAAAAATTTTCAAAAAATTTTTTTTTTCAGAAATAGGTTTAGCGCGTCATGAAACGTGGAAATTTTAAATTTGAGCAAAAAAAAATTTTTTTCACTATTTATTCCGTTTAGACGGTCCACCCTGTATATTTTTCAGTGAAAATTCTACCAGTTCTTCGCTGACAGTAGCGTCAACTACCTACCAAATTTGACTGCTCTACGTCAAGTAGTTTTTTAGTAAATGCACCAACAGACAGACAGACAGACAGACAGACAGACAGACAGACAGACTGACGGAATTGAAAAACCTATATTTTCGGAATCTACGTGTTCTGAAACGTCAGAATCCGAAAAAATCTCGGAGGGTGATTTTTTCTCGAATACAATACTTCCCTTCGGTATGCGAGGGAAGTAATAATAGAAGCGGGGAAAGAAAAAAGAGACGCAGGGAGGAGGCACGAACAGAAAAAATACAGGGAATTCTTCGAAAACATAGAATCCACTGCGGCAGGACAGAGATTGTTGCCGGGTAACTTCTGCACAAGCTTGTTTTATTCTTGCACATAAATCTTCTCTATTACTCGGGCATAACCTGTAAACTTTAGATTTTATTAAACCCCATAAAAAAGAAGTCCATTGGTGTTAAGTCTGGGGATCGGGGTGGCCATCCAATTAACGGGCTACCTCAACCTATCCATCGATTAGGAAAGTTAGCATTAAGCCATCTGCTAACCACTCTAGCATTATGGACAGGGCTGTCATCTAATTGAAAGTGTAGATTTATTCTTTCTTGTATTGAAAGTTTATGTAGCATATTCCAAAATTCGTTTCTTAGGAACTGTAAAAACTGCATGCTATTCATATTACCTTCAAAAAAGAAAGGACCAATGATTGTTTCATTTAGTAGCCCATACCAAACATTAACTTTTTGGGAGTATTGTCTTTTACAATTAATGGCCCACTCTGGGTTTTCTGTAGCAATTTTATGACGATACCACCCCATTTGTGGTAAGACTTGCCTCATCGCTAAATAAAGTAGTTTTCAAAAAATACCTGTTATTAAGATACTCTCCTTGAGCCCACAAGCAAAAATCCATCCGTGCTTCATCATTACCAGGTTCTAACGCATGTAAAAGCTCGGATTTAAATGGTTTTACCTTATGCTTTTTAAGGCATCGGTTAATATTTTCTCTAGGTAAATTCAAATCTAAGCTAGCTACTCTTACACTGGCATTTGGATTGTTGTTAAAATAATTTAAAACGGTCTGCTCGAACCTGGATCTTCCTTGTACATTTCCGTTCTTATAATACGCCTGCGCCACATTCGTTAAAAATTTTGTTTATTTTAGAAACGGTACTTTTAGTGATGTTGGGCCTATTCGGGTGCCTATTATTAAATACCTCACACACCTCTCCCAAAGTTCTGTCATTATCTCCTCTAAGGCGCACAAGTTCAATTTTTTCTACTACATTATTTAGAGTATTCATAATTTTAACTTCAAACTAATAAACTAATATCTGATAATATTATCGATCAATTTTATAATTTCAATAACAATATACTCTGAGTATATGCGTATTTTAAAGATTCGACGTCTGACTTTAAAATTTGTTTTCCATGGCACCCTATTATTATCTGTCATTACTCAATAAAAAGACAATATTTATTAAAATTATCCACTTAATTTATCTTTCTACTGTTTATTTTTCATGAGCTACTTCGATTATTAGAAAAAATCATGTAAAAGTTATTATAAAATATTACCTACATTAAGTTTGTCATAAATCGGCCATTATTTCATAGTTTCACAAAATTTTGAATTTACCCATTTGAGATGTTTTTGAATCCAGTGGTATAGTTAGATTTTATAAAAAAAATCACTAATCAAATTTGTCCATTTTTGACATTGAAAAAAAATCATAGTAGGTCTTGAAAATTGAAATATCTCTAAATGTTTGTCATAAAGTAGAGTTTTCCATGGCCTATCTTTTAAAAAAAGCCCCGTTAAAATCAGACAATAGACACATTTATTACAGGGGTGTTTCCATTCAAAATGGATCACACTGTGTGTATGTGTGTGTATATTGCTATATTTAAGTAAATAGAGTAATGTAATGATTATCTACTATGTTTATTGACTTGTCCTATGCCATTTTATGATCGCTTGGGTTAATAAATGTATTCTATTCTATTCTATTCTATATCAAAAATAAACAAAATATCATAATACATACTTCGCTATTGCAGTCTATCCCTTTAAGTGAATTAGAATTTCTAATGATGATATAAATATCAATAACGAGAAAATATAGTTGGACGACCTGTATATAAATTATTTTCGTGCAGTCCAGTTCCTATGCCCACATTGTATGCGTGTAATCTCGGTTTCTTTACAACCGCGGGATTTTTCTTTTATGGCTTTGATAGTTTTATCCCATTGACCATTGACAGCGTATGTGGTATTCAATGGGTGCTTAGTGTGGTCAACCGCAACCAAGTCTTATTTATTACATATTTTCTTCGTTTTAATCGTTTCGACATATTTGGAATATACCCAAGATGCCTTAAAATAATTTATGATACTAACGTTGAACCTGTGAACATTTTAACGACGACATTAAATTGAATATTAATGTACCCATGTAATTATTTCATACATTATGAGTACTGATTTATTGTTTAATCGGATATATCGTAAATTTTTACATTTTTTAAGAGATTCGCTGCAAGCGTATATAAGTGCTAACTCACTCGTCGATGGATTAAAGTAGAAAATATGAGATTTTACTTTTTCTTCTTATACATTATAAAGATAACTAGTTTCCGAATGAAAAGTGCTATTATAGACTATTCTTGGTCAATACACTCAGTGCCTAGTTTCGTTGATAGGAGTCTTTTTTAATTGTCTGTCTGCAAGAAATCGATTTTAATTACAGTTTTTTGAAAACAGAAAATTCTGCTCTAGAAGAATTATATGAGCTTTAATTAATTTCTAAAACTGCTATTGAAAATTGCCATACGACTCTACCGGTGACGTCCACACGTATGGAGACATTCTAGAGCCTGCAATTTTTAACGGATTCTGCTGATGGAGTCTGATGTTTTTAAATCGCTTCGTCGATTATTAATTAGTATAGAATATATATAATATATAACAATGATCCATCCATCCATAGGCTGGTGCCAAAGCGGATTTTGAATTCTAAAAAAAAAAAATTAGCCACAGGCAAGGACCAACCGGAAAGTTTAGTTAAGGTTATAATGAAGAAAAAAAAACAAAATTAAACACAAGATAATGTGAAATTGTGGAATGGGGGTACTGTTTAGGGGTTGAAAGTGTTTTTTTGCGATTTTCGGCGAAACGTGACCTCCTAGCGGAAAATATTCTTCACAAAAGTTGTAGCTAATAAAAAAATATAAAACCTTCATATAAGGTATATTTCAATCTAACCTCAAATTTTCCGAGAAAATGGCGGATAACCGATTATCCGGTATATTATTTTTCTCTTGTAAAAATAATTCAATTTACATGAAATTTTGTGATACTATACTTTTTTTGCATTGAATAAGCACGATTTTTTTGGAATCTGGGAAACAAATAGTTTTCGAGATATTTACATTTTTCGAGAAATAAAGCAAAATTTTCAACGGAAAACTTTATTGGCGTTTTTTCGATTTAAATATCGGGGTTTCAGGACTCATTTTAATCCTTGAAATGTATACTTTAAGATGGTCTAATGTTGATGGTTTATATTTCATAAAACCGCTTAAAATTTACAAAAACTAAAAATATGACTTTTCGGGTAACGAATATTTCAATATTACTCATTTTTTTTAAATCGTTTATGTAAATATGGACTAAATATTATTAATGGCAGAATTTACTGCAATGTAATATTACTAAAGTTGAATTGATTTAACTGAAGAAAGTTGGGGAAATCTTCATGAAACTTGTCAATAAATAATAAATTACTAAAACGTGGTACAAAAATTTATAAAATTGTGAATTCGGAAATTCATGTTAGAAGAGTAGTTGTTAGTTCAGTTACTTACAAAAGGTTCAGGCCCGCCTAAATTGGACGGGGGGGGGGGGATGAGAGGGGCCCGACCAAGAGAGCAGTCAAGCTCATCATCTAGTTAAGTGGTGATTGAGTATTTTAATTAAAAATTATAACAGAAAACTGCTTATCAACAAAAATCAGCTGTCGTCATAAAATAGCAAGGTAAATAAATTATTTTAAGGTAGTATTCCTTTGTAGCCTTCTAAATTGTAGACTCCGATGCATTAATTATAAGTACTGCATTTGAACTAGCAAAACACGATGATAAAACTGTCGTCGTCATGGGTCAAGATATTGAGTTACTAGTACTTCTGCATCAACTGAATTCAGATTGTCTCAGTATTTTTTTCCACAAACCAGGCTCAGGCAATGAAAAGGATTCATTTTATACATCTAATTGTTTCCCACATGAATCGTACACAAATATAATAGCATTTTTTCACTCTTTTTCGGGTTACGATACAACTCCCGGTTTTGCTGGAAAAGGAAAAAGAAATAAAATCATTATTGAGCAGCAAAAATTTATCAAGCCTAGCTATTTTGTTTTAAAGATACAGACAAACAACCATTGCAAAAAAATGGATCTCGGTATTTACAAAAGTAAATAAATGGATATGTCATAAATCAATTAAGAGTTGAGCATTACCAACTAGCAACTACTACTACTACTACTTTCAAATTAGAAAAACTTCCATAAACTGAAGGAGCAGCTGCACAACACTCCTAATTGTTACCAATTGCAATCTTGGCTTGGTTATTTGAACAACGAGCTGAGCAATGGGGCTTGAGCGAACATCTCGTGCCCAAATTTATTCCAGACAGTTCAGAATTAATTCCCGACAAATTATTAAAAAGTATTATCTGCAGCTGTGAAAGTGGTTGTAATATGCAAAAATGTGGCTGCCGAAAACACGGCAATTTATGCAGTAATTGTCATGAAAACTGCTCAAATAGAGATAAAGAAAGATTTGAAGACGTAAGTGATTCGGAAGAGATTATTGATGAAGAGCAAGTAGTCTTGATATTGAAATTAAAGAGCTCGATGACGTGGATAATCTCGAATATTCTTCGGAATTTGAAAGTTTTATTGATGAAGAATAAGCACAACCACAAAATTAGTAAAAAAAATATTAATAAATGCACACTAGGCCGGCGAGTCTTAACTCTAATTTACGACTTTCACGGCACGGTGCCTTGCCATGAAGAACTTAAGTTTCAGAATGTGTCCCCCACTTTTTTCAATTAAATTCATTCAACTTTAGTAATATTGTATTGAAGTAAATTCTGTCATTGAAATTTAATCCAATATTTACATAAATAATAAAAAAAACTAAAAATAACACATAATATTGAAAAATTCGTGATCAGAAGTAATTTTTTTGGTTTTTCTCAATTTTAAACGGTTGTTTCTTTTTTTTTTTTTTTGAAAAATGTGAATATCTTGGAAACTACTTGTTTCCCACATTCCAAAAAAATTGTGGTTATGCAATGTAAGAACAGTATTTTTTCACAAAATTTCATGTAAATTGAATAATTTTTACTAGAGAAAAAAATAAAAAACCGAAAAATCTGTTTTCCGTCCTTTTCTCAGAAAATTTGTGGTTAGGTTGAAAAATACCTTGAAATATGAATGAAGGTTTTATATTTTTTTATTAGTTACAACTTTTCTGAAGAATATTCTCCGCTAGGAGGTCACGTTTCGCAAAAATCGCAAATAACAACTTTCAACCCTTAAACAGCATCCTTACTAAACCTTAACTAAATATTCCGGATGGTCCTTGCCTGTAGCTAATTTTCTTTTTTTTTTTTCAAAAAGGTATTGGCACCAGCCTCCCAATAGTTTAATTATTATAAATGATGATTTAACATCGCATTCGCGGAAAATTTCTCAAATTCTCGGCTTCTATTAGATTAGACAGGGTATACCAGATGTCAAATAAAAGGCTAACATTCTCCGTTTTATTATCATAAATGTCTACGTCATAACTTGGTCTAATTGCCTTCAATTTAATGTTAGAATATGCGGATTTAAAATTTAATAAAAATTATTTAAGCCTTTATTTGTTAAGTAATGGTTTTTAAATAAATTATTGCAATATTATCAATATCTCGTAAAACAAAGTGACAAAAATGTGTCTTAATTACAAGTAATTCACTTATAAGGATAATTTAAACACACAATTAAACTCGTTTTTTAAATAACTAGACGGAATTCTAGATTTTACGATCCATGAAATATTTCTTGTTATCAAAATGGTAATTTTTAGAAAAAAATAATTTCCGAGAGAAGCAAAGTGATGAAGTTTAGTCTAGACAAACTGGTGTTGCCTAAAACAACTTACAGGAAGTTTGCGTGCTATGCGGTTAAACTGAATAGATAAGTCCCAAAATTCTACCACAAGAAACACTTTGCCTAATAGATTTCACTGGGTGTTATTTAAAAATGAATAAATAAACCAAGCACCACAGAAGTTTTTGCGTCAAAAAGTGTTTTTTTTTTCATCTGATTCTGAACGCAAGGTAAACATTGCTTCATAAGCTTTACTTTTGTATTGTGTAATTATTCAGTACAACAATTTTTCCGTTATTGGCAGAAAAAGAAATTTCTACAGTAAAATTGTAAAATTTTCAATAATTTAAAGTATTTTCGAAAATGAGTGCTTCAAAAATACTAAAAACTTGGAGCAAGTTGGTAATACTGTGTATTAAAAAAACCTATTAAGGATTTTTAACATTTGTACTCTACAGTCAATAACATCAGGAAAACCTCAAACTTAAAAAGAAAAAGCCCAAAACACTCATTGTTTCGCACGTAACTTCTTTATTTGTAAAGCTGTATAGGTATAAAAAGCACGAATTAAAGAGAATTTCAAGGCCTTTGATTTCAATCATATTTATTTTTAACGTCAGGCTGATTATATTTGGGAACTTGAATTATGAATATATCTCAACTGATAAACGTTCAAGAGCTATCAAACTGCCATATTTAAGAGCAATTTACGGTAAAGTAATAAAGGAAGCGTTTGTCATTTTATACTTTTATTTTTTGTGCTATACCACTTTCTCATTATAAGCAATGTTTTTGATATATTTACGAAAAGCAGTTCTCAAATCAGCATAACTTGGGAAACATTAATTTGAGGACAAATTGTATGCCATATTTGTTTCATAAAATTTAATTGTCTATGAGATCAACTAGTTAGTTTATAATTTTTTTTGTCCACCACAGAAGAAGGTGTGTGAGAACCACCCACCCCCAAATAAAAAGCAGACATTGGAAGTTTTTTAACATTCATTTACATGGTCTTAAAAAGACATTATTGAAAGAATCATGAATCATCCACTTACTGCTGGAGAGGAAAGTTTAAGGTAAAAAGTTTTCACATGAATGAACATTGCACGGACAGTCGATAACATTGTGGTAAATTTTATTAAGTTGTTTTGCTGCTGTAGGTCTGGAACTATGTTTTCTTGAACAGCATAGGGTCGAAGACACGCTGCAAATAGACCATAGAAAAAAACCGAGGGAGATATTTCTTTGGTAGTAAAAAGTACACAGACATCGTCGAACTGCCTTCGATTCCGATATTTATTGAGTTAACTTTTTTCTTGAATTGAAGCGCCCTTAAAAAGAACCGGCCAACAAAAATTATTAAATTTCACTACCGTTCAGCTGAGTAAATACGTATCATCTATATGGAACCATTAGAAACATGTTCGACTTTGTTATTTTTCAGTTTTGCATCGGCCTTTTTTCACACTTTTAGAGACCAAATTTCATGTAAAGCTGCAATAATGAGCAACATGCATGAATTTTAGAAATGCAATAATTTATTATTTTTTCGTTATATATGTTATATAAGTTGAGAAAGTAATGAAGAAAAGGTTTTAAAAAAATGTGTAGCCTAAATAAACGACTTTGAAATTCAAAATTTTATGGGAACATATCCACGTGACTGAAAACACCACGCTATTGGTCTGACGTCATTCGGTATAATGTCTAATGGTCGTCTATCTGCCAAAGGGTTAAATCGTAAATTGTTTTGTGTTTTGTAAATGTGGATTGATATGTTCATAAAAGAAATCATTCATTTATTTATTTATTTTAATTATTAAGTGGTAAAAATGACGGACAGTAGGTTTTTACGGGGCCAGAGTGACAATTTGCCTGTTGTTGATGTGTTTATGATGACAAACTTTTTTGCTACTAATACTGATTTTATTAGTGCAGAAATTGGAGGTACTAAAGCAACAAGGTATGTGTCATTCATTATTCTAAACATTAATTCAATTGTGCCCATTTTTATCCTTTTACTGTAGTTAAATATAACAAATTATTTATGTACCTAACCTCAAAATAGGTAAACAAGGCAATGTTTTAATGTTATATTAATAAATATTTTTCATCTTAGAATGCTTTACTTTTTTATATAATAAATACCTCCCGTCACTTACTAAGTACGTACTTTTAGGTAGGTAGGTACATTAATAGTAAAAATAACTGTTGACATACATAGGTATATATAAATATATAACCGGATAATATGTAGAATGTCGAGAAGTTACAATCAGTTTGTTCATTTGTGTTGATTTATAGCAACTTTGAAGCACGTTATCTCTCTCACACTCACGTTACTTGTGATAGCACTATCTTTATTTAACTGCTTGAAGCTGCTTTAAATCAACACAAATGAACAAACCTATTATTCCCACCGTTCTTATACATTTGTACATTTTAATTCAAGGTTCCTATTAACAGAAGTTAGTAAACTTTTGTATTCCTATAAATAGGAAAGTGACCAAATTCACCATGATATGTAAACAAACTATCACAATAATATTAGGGTTAGGTACATATTTTCATAATATTATTATAAAATAATTAGTTTTAATAAGTAAATTTACATCAAAATGATCCTGGCAGCAATATAATCTTGAGGATGACGATAATTCTGCATTTCGGTCGTCTCGTCTCATAGCTCTGCACCATTTCTTCCTAACTTTATCTCGTCTAGGCACATTAAAAAATAACTTTTCTGGAGTTTTTATTGTAGTATTTGTACATTTGAGCACAATACAATATTTATAGCTACTTTTCTTTGTATTTTCCATAACACAACATAAATAATGTGTACACATTCGCAATCACAATACGTTTTCCGTCGGTGCGATGTGCCCTATGACGTCACACACAAGTAGCGCGGAAACTTCTCCATTTAAACACAGTTAAATTGACAGCTGCAGTAAATATTTTTTTTAACATTTAATTAGAACATAAAACAAAAATAAAATACTGGAAAAATAATGTTTTTTAGTGGTCTATTCATCTGTGATGTTTAAAAAAATTATGCATTTTGCTCATTATCGGGGCAGCCGCATTGGATTCGTCATTTAGAATTTTCAACTTTTGATATTTAGTATCGACTACTCGTAAATAGGTACCTATTTTCGCATGTTGCTTTTACTAGACATAGCTTGATAAAACCAATCGCTTGAGTTATTCCAGAGAAATGATTGAAACAACAAATATATATACGAACCGAACTGAGAACTTCTTTGACCGGTCCAACAGTAGTCCCAAATCTAGTTTCGAAATCCTTTTTCATTATTTTAAGTTAAAGGCCAAACAAAAATTTCTTTATAGTAATTTTTGATATAATAGTCCCTTCAAATTGGTCAAAATATCGCTGTTCTATGGAAAAATTTCCTACAGCTATGAAACCTATAAAATGTGAAGCATTTGGGTTGCCTAAGCATGATTTTTACCCCCCGCAGTTCTAAAAATGGGTGGTTTTGAGAAATACGTATATACAGGGTGTCCCACTTTTCACGGTAACACATACGTAGCTCAGTTATTAATAAATCGATTTATTATAAACTTGGTTAAGTTAAACACCTCTTGAAGATAACTAAAAGCGCATATACCTTATGAGAACACGGTAATCTTCTTAAAAAAAAATCTCTAATAAAATTTACCTGAAAATTTACCCCATTTCACCCTCTTAATCCTCACGTATGGAATAAATTAAATAGTTACATGCGCTTTTAGTTACCTTCAAGAGGTGTATAACTTAACCAAGTTGCAAATAAATCAATTTAGTAACAACTGAGCTACGTAGGTGTTACCGTGAAAAGTGCGACACACTGTATATGAATTTTAGCGCTTTCTCAACTGTTTTCTATTTTTAGGAAGAAGTATGCATTTGGGCGACAAATAAGAAGACAGCAAAGTTGTACGATATCTCTTGGCATAACCTAACAAAATAGTTACCAAATTGTAATCTTGGTTTACTTTGTCGTGTTGATTAATTGCTGTAAATACTTGTATCAACAAATATTTATAATGTAATTTATATTATAATGTAATTATAAGTATTGTATGTTATACTTTTCCTATTCTGTAATTGGTCCTTAGCTGTTGGATAATTGTAAATAAATAAATAAATAAATAAATAAAAATGCATAGTGTCTTTCCTCAAAATTGAGAAAAAGATGAACAAGCGCTAAAATTTATACATATATATGCATATATTTCCCAAAAACCACCCTTTTTTAGAACTGCGAGGGGTGAAAGTAATGTTTAAACAACCCAAATGCCTTATCATTTTGTAACGGTCACGTTTTGAAAGAACACTTTAAATTAAATAAAAGCATGTTTAAAATTTGTGTATTTATTAAATTGTTTTTCCACGATCGAAAAATTTTAACTTCTATTCAGGTATAAAGACCGCTTGACATTTAACCCAGTACGGAGAGGAAAACAGTGCAGAGGGGCACTTGTTTGTTTCAAAGCGAGGTTTTTGGTTTAAAGCAGGAGTCTAGTCTTGGCGAAGGGCCGCTACACCACGGAAGAGGTGAATTTGACCTCACCGATCTAATTAGGTGGTAATGAGTCGAGTTTTGGCTTGTAGTATACTGCTAGAAGCTGTTGTCATAGTTTAAAATGAATAAAAGGCTATTCTTTTGTGAAATTTTGAGTATTATAGTGATGTAACAATGTTCTTGTAATATGTGCATTGCAATAAGGTAAACATATTCACAAATTGTTTCCTTTGCTGAGATCGTTTGAGGTTTCTTATTATCTGTGTCCTGTTAAGCGGTTGTACGTTTAGTTACTGGGTGCGAGATCTCCATAAACATTCATGTACCTAGGAATAAACTGTAAGTTATTTATTTTATGTACTACGTATTAGTGGCTAAGGGGACAAATTTGTAGAGACAATATGTTCAGTGCCGCTAATGAACCTGTGTGTGATTCAGTTTTATTCACCATCTAACTATAGAGAGTGAGATGAATAAACTATTTGATCATTTTCATGTTACCTAGTAGCGGACATTTGGCGCGTTGACTTGATTTGTTGACAATTTCGATATCCCAATATGCATAAATAGCCTAATTAGTGAAATCGCGAGTAACATTTAAGTCGGTGTAGGAACCAGAGAAAGCCGTTACGCGTAGCAGCAATCTGTAGTTATCCAAAACCTGTATGAATTAGGTTGTAGAACCTAATGAGGGTTAACTACTGTATGGAATATTTTTGTTTTCATGTTGTTTAATTACACGATTTAATATTTGTTAACTTACCTTTTTGTACTGTTTTTAGAATATAAGTTAGCTAGTTAGGGTTTCGTATTAATTTGTAACCCAAAACGTCAATAGATTATTTTGTTTTCATGCTGTTTAATTTTGATTTATCGCTCATTCAAATTATGATAGCTCGGTGTTTCCTTATTTTGCCGGGTCTAGTTATAGTTTGAAGTGGTATGCAATATTTGTGTTAGTTGCATTTCCCTTACGCAAAATAAGGTGGCGTCCAACTATCTTGTTTTTGTTGAGTTTTTTTATAGCCTTATATGATTTCTTCAGTAATTTTCTGTTAGTGACTATTTGCCAAGGTAAGTGATAAACAATATTAAGCAGAGCTATCAAGGATAACCTGCACCCTGAGGTCTTATGCTCCATTGTGAATTATAATTATGATTGCGGATAACTCAAATGCAAGGTTATAATTTACAGGTTTCATAGCTGTAGGAAACATTTCTTTCATTTTTCCTAATTTGAAGGGACTATAATATATTGAATAGGCAAATAATTAAAGCTTGTTAGAAATAAAGCAAGCAAAATCAGATGTCAAATTAGACAAAAAGTGTCAATTGACAGCTGCCAAATTGACATTTGACCTATATGCCAAAATTTTTCCACAAAACTTGTTGCTCTCAGGTTTTTAGGGTCACTAAATTCGAACATGATTTGAAATTGGACAAATTATGTCAATGAAGAACTCAGCTATTCTGTCAAACTTCCAAATAGCCTTTATTCTTTAATTTAAATATAATAAATTTTTAGGCTTAAGGGTTTTTGGGCTTCCTAGAACCAAATTCTCGTATTATTAACAATTTTTTTCGGGCCTTTAACAATAACAATACATTTTTGAAAATTCGGGCTCCGAGAATTTGTTAGAATTTAGATAAGCTTTAATTTAAAACAAAATTGTTCGTTTTCTCTACAAGATTTGCGCTCTTTCTTTTAGAACAAAAAAACTCGATTTGGGACTACTGTGCGTCCTGAAAGGAACCTTCGATGTTACACTGCCTCTGAAGACGCATTTTCCACAAACTTCAAATTTCATGAACACAACACTCCATATATGTTTCGCAAGACATGTTAACACCATCGGGAGATGATTAAAGCAACTGATTCAGTTTTAACCACCTCCCGACGATTTCTTTATACAAAGACAATCCCCTAATTACTAAGCTGATTACATATCCTGAAGTAAATTATTAAATTATACGATTGAAAATAAGAAGCAAAGTCAAGTAATGTATTTAAACCGTATGAATAAACATTGTGACGATTATATACGTTCATACATAATACACTTTTGCAAGAATATGAAATCATTTTACGCTAGAATTAATGTTTCGCTAACAATTCACAACGATTACGACTAAGTCACTTGATAGCGAAATGTGTAGCGCGAACTAAGTCTACTCTTATTGCTTGAAGTTATTAGGTATTTATCATATGGTGCATAAATTAAAGCGGATTAAGATTTCTGTATTAGGAAAATGGAAATAAAGCAAAAGACAGCGCTGAAGAGTGCCCTATTTCTACCGCTATTTAAAGAACGCGTTTCCACTTAGCCAAATAAAAAGTAAAGATTATTATATCATGAATATTCATCACAAAAAATATGCACACATACCTCGTGCCTGAAGAGACGTCAAAGATAATTAAGTCAAAACTTAAATGATCAGAACTGCTCAAAATAACCTTCGCTATGTTAAATCCTTCCATTTACTTTGTACAGATAGAATATCTATGCAGATAAGCAGATACTAGGTGTTTTATATAACGGTACTCAAGTTAATGCGGTCCAAAAAACACTGGGATTAGGTAGGCTAGATCAAAGCGAGTGTCAAGACAATTTCGACATCACCTGTCACACAGAGAATAAAAGGGAAGTGACTTCTAGATATATCTTAATGTATCAAAAGCATGCACTTGAGTAGTTTCATGGAATAACATACTAGAGAAATGTTATTCATATATGCATAAAAATATTTGGGAAAGTTGGAGGTATTGTATAATTTGTTGTAATAATCATTGCCAAAAAATAAATGAGTATTTTAATTCAATTAATTTAAAATAAGTGCCGTTGAAGATGGTGCTAAATTAGTGTAGATAGAACATGTACAGCTATCAAAATAAGTAGTTATGTGTAGAAACAGTCTCAAGAACTAACTTCCTGAAGGATACGATTGTCATGTTTACCCCATCTTGAGGTACAACTTGCCTAAACAAGAATAATGCATGAGATAAAAGTGTAAATTATGCAAAGCAAACAAAAATATCTTTGCAAACAATTTAACAGCCTTTTAAAAAAATCTGTTATTAAAAATTATGAAATAGAATTTCACTATCACTCAATTAGGTAAATATTAAGTAAAACAATATATTTGTCGTAGAATTTTCAACCACTAACAACAAACTAAATCTGCAAAAGTTTTGGAATTGTGAGAGTATACTGAATTTACCACTTTTAATTTTTAATTCTTGACATCATATTCAGTATCAGCTACCCCAGAAGCCATTAACTACCAATATTCGTTTCTTCAGCTCTTGTTCACTTTGTACCAAATATTGATGAAAGTAATATGGGACCACCTCCTAGCTCCATAATTTACAAAATATTTCATAGAGGTCGTTTAAGAGATTCCAGAGTTGTAGTAAAGGAAATGAAGTATATAACCCCCACATGAGACTCCGCCCCACCTGATTTGACATTTTTTACCTAACCTCATCACTCTTCTCAAGATATAAGCGTTAAAAAAAAACGAGTATTTTGGGCACTTACTATGAACTAAATCACGTTCACTTTACATTTTTGTCAATTCCAAGCATTTCTTGACTCTTGATATTTCTTACGTAACCTTATTCTTCTCGAGATATAAGCGATTAAAAGAGAACGTGTACTTTCTTCATAAAACTTGTGAACTAAAACTACTTGTGAACTATATATTTTGAGCAATTCTAAATATTTTTTGACTCTTGACACTTTTTACCTAACCTCACTCTTCTCGAGATATAAGGGTTTAAAAAAGAAACATATATTTAAGCCCTTTTTTAATAGTATTTACGATTATTTATGGATTAGAGCATGTAGAAATGCTTAGAATAGTCCAAAATATAAAGTCCAATGTCCTAATTGATAATCAAAGACCAATAATAATCCTAAATACTAGTTTTTTGACAAAAAAGTTGAAATATAAAAAAAGAGTCAAAAAATGCTTAAAGTTGTTCAAAATATAAAGTCCATATGTTTTAAATCGTAATAAATGCTCAAGAATACTAGTGTTTGGAAAATAAATAAATTAAATATACTTTCTTTTTCTTTTAAACGCGTATATCACGAGAAGACTCAGATTGGGTAAAAAATGTCAAAAGTCAAAAAATGCTTATAATTGTCCAAAATATAAAATCCAATGGTACTAGTAAATACACCAAATCTCAAGTTTGAGGACTCGTAACAGCTTGTTTTACTTATGTACCCCTATTTACCGTCCAACCCATCATCCGAATCAGATCGCCAGACAGACACACTGACAGGTAGAACAGTTTTTCGCTCAAATTAAAAAGTTTCACGATATTCTAAACCTATTTCAATAAAATAAATTTAATTTTTTTACGATCACTGTAGTCCACTTCGTGGATGTAAAGTGATAAAGAAGAATAAATATATAGAAAGGCCAAACAATGAAAAGAAAAGTTCTGTAAACATAAAATAGCAAACAGTACATATTTAACTTCTCATTTTCTATTTTATAAAATATATCAAATATGCCCTGAAGGCAACTCTAGGGATTATAAATAAATTAAAGGTAGAAAAATTTTTAAAGTATATCGTTATATCCCACCAATACAAAGATAGGTATTCTAGATATTGCTTTCAATTTCTTAAGTTTGAAAAAAAGATAAAAGGAGGCGAAAGAATTCTGTAATAAATTCGAAATAGAAAAATGCCGTAATGTTGTCGAAAATGTTATAAACGGCGGAGTAGATTACATGGACTTGTATGTTGACATTTTTTAAGTTGCTGACAAGAAACAAAAATAGTTTTGTTCAATATCCTAAACCACCATTACGAGTTCCACATTATTCTAGAGCATGAATATGTAGACACCATTTTTTTTTCAAATTATTGGCGTTACAAGCAAAGTGCTTTAGCCAAGAGATACTAATATAATATTCTGCAACAACCTAGAGTTTTTCCTAATGTTTGAAATTACAAAAACTTGATTTTAACCTAATGTTTGGAATTCCAAAATTTTTATTTTAAACGCCAAAATGTTACTACGACATGTTGAGTGACACTCGTGGAAGTAATATAAATAAACTATGTAAAATATTTCCAATGAATGAAGTTAAAAAATTAAAGCGGATTATGTCAACAATATTATTAAAACAGTACATAACGACGATATATCGTTTAAAAACGAGTGAGTTATTGCTTTATTTATCACATAAACGTCAAAGTCTTTTATGTGTTTTATCAGGAAATTTCATTTTTATCTACATCAAAAAATAGTAGAAATTTCCTTGCATACAATTCACTTTAATAAAAAACATAAAGCAAAAAATATCTTTATTGGTAATGAGTAAGGTTCAGTTCACTCAATTTCGCCTGCAGCAGTATATAGTATATATGATCTCAATGAGCAACATGCATGAATTTTAGAAATGCAATAATTTATAATTTTTTCGTTATATATGTTATATAAGTTGAGAAAGTAATGAAGAAAAGGTATAAAAAAATGTGTAGCGTAAATAAACGACTTTGAAATTCAAAATTTTATGGGAATAATCGGCATAATATCTAATAGTCGTCTATCTGCCAAGGGGTTAAATCGTAAATTGTTTTGTGTTTTGTAAATGTGTATTGATACTTTCATAAAAGAAATCATTCATTTATTTATTTATTTTAATTATTAAGTGGTAAAAATGACGGACAGTGGATTTTTACGGGGCCAGAGTGATAATTTGCTCGTTGTTGATGTGTTTATGATGACAAACTTTTTTGCTACTAATACTGATATTATTAGTGCAGAAATTGGAGGTACTAAAGCAACAAGGTATGTAATTCATTATTCTAAACATTAATTTAATTGTGCCCATTTTTATCCTTTTACTGTAGTTAAATATAACAAATTATTTATGTACCTAACCTCAAAATAGGTAAACAAGGCAATGTTTTAATTTTATATTAATTAATATTTTTCATCTTAGAATGCTTTACTTTTTTATATAATAAATACCTGCCGTCACTTACTAAGTACGTACTTTTAGGTAGGTAGGTACATTAATAGTAAAAATAACTGTTGACATACATAGGTATATATAAATATATAAGTGGATAATATGTAGAACGTCGAGAAGTTACATTATTCCGTTCTTATACATTTATACATTTTAATTCAAGGTTCCTATTAACAGAAGTTAGTAAACTTTTGTATTCCTGTAAATAGGAAAGTGACCAAATTCACCATGATATGTAAATAAATTATCAAAATAATATTAGGGTTAGGTACCTACATATTTTCATAATATTATTATAAAATAATTAGTTTTAATGGGTAAATTTACATCAAAATGATCCAGGCAGCAATATAATCTTGAGGATGACGATAATTCTGCATTTCGGTCGTCTCGTCTCATAGCTCTGCACCATTTCTTCCTAACTTTATTGCGTCTAGGCATATTAAAAAATAACTTTTCTGGAGTTTTTATTGTAGTATTTGTACATTTGGGCACAATACAATATTTATAGCTACTTTTCTTTGTATTTTCCATAACACAACACAAATAATGTGTACACATTCGCAATCACAATACGTTTTCCGTCGGTGCGATGTGCCCGATGACGTCACACACAAGTAGCGCGGAAACTTCTCCATTTAAACGCAGTTAAATTGACAGCTGCAGTAAATAATTTTTTTAACCTTTAATTAGAACATAAAACAAAAATAAAATACTGGAAAAATAATGTTTTTTAGTGAACTATTCATCTGTGATGTTTAAAAAAATTATGCATTTTGCTCATTGGGACAGCATAAAAACGAATTCTCGGAGTAAAGTGGGAATCTCCTTTATGGGACATAGGCGGGGACGGTAAAAATGTAAAAATGCTTTAAATACTAAATAATAATTTTTTAATAGTTAAAGAAAGGGATTTCTATAATACCTTTATTCAATAGAAGTGGTTAATGAAAAATATGTTTATCACATTTGATAAGTCATATAAATGATATATTAAGGCTACGTCTATTGTCTAGTGACCTACCTCTCGTTCTAACTTCCAGCGGCAAAGTTATTTAGTCTTAGGCAGGAGTTGCATAGATGGTATATAATCCTTCCGAAGGAGTATAAACTGTCTTGTTTATTAAATGTTAGGCCACGATACCATGAACTTTTCAGTATCATGATGTTAGGCAGGTAGAAAATTTCGACTATTCTATAAAGGAAAGACTCGGCAAAATTTTAAAGGGGGAACTCGTTTCCTGGCATCGGTAATTGGTCTCAGTAGCGGAAATAGGTCGACGTTAAGTAAACAAATTTCAAAAAAGATTTGTCTATGACCCTTAAATAAACTATATTTCATTCGTCACTATTCGAGTTTTCAGAACTTGAATCGGTATTTATATTATTAATAATTGGATTGATAGGTGGTAATACAGAACATATTAATTTTCCTTTTTTATCACGTGAGATACACACTTCCTCCGTATATCGCTTTTACCTATTTCGTCTACTACTATCTTTATATTTTTTAAGACACACTCACTTAATTGTGGGGATTGATTATATTGACATAGTCTTGTTTTTACATCAGCCGACACTATTTCAGTGGGGTTGAAGACGCAATAATATGAAGGCAGACGTAAAATAGTATGATCGCGTGCTTCAAAAATTTTTTCAGCGGCATTATTTCTTTTTAAAATTTTGCTTTCCAATCAGTTCCAATAGTCTTTTTGTGTTTTTTCTGGTATTTCCAAGCCTTTACCTTTCATAAATTCCATGATATCGCCTTTTCTTGTGTTGGCGCTCGGAATTTTTACGTGTTGCCGCGAATAGTATGACGCACTGTCAATAACAATTACAGAATTTGGTGGGATTTTTGGAACGAACCTCCATGGATGCCCGGAATTGGCGGTAATGCCCACCTTACGCTGGTAAATCATTCAATCAAATAATCAATCAATCAATATTTTTATAAATTTGACAATACATTTGATAGATTTATTTTTATGTTCATAAAAATCATTGCAACTGGAATGGTCAGGGAATGGTTGCTATGGTGTTGACTGTTATTTATTGTTTACTAGTTTATACACACAGGGGTAAAAAAATTATCGTAAGTTGTGGGAAATGGATGAAAATTATACATTTTCCTGGAAGAAGTTAGAAAAGAAGCAAATGATATTTCCATATTTCCAATGTCATCAATCAAATGTATTTTCTACTTTATGATTATTTTTCTATGTTCTTAATTAAGCGTATTTTCCATTTTTAGAATGTCAATTCTTAACTAGTAGCATACATGATTGGTGCTACTTTAGGATTAATGTTTTGTTCTATAACTAATTTTCTACATTCTCTCACTAGTGTGTAATACGTCACATTCTATATCTAAAATCACCATGGTAATAGCCATAATCGATGCCTGTGTTGGATAAAAGTACATATCATAACGTGTATACTTACTATTAATTCCCTTCGTGGCCAAATCAGTGAGTCATTAAATTATCAATTCTAACAGACCAATTGTATTTATTCATGTCAAAATTCAACGACCATCAACCTACATTTTTAAGGAAATTATAATAATAATTGCTATACGGCACAGTCAGACCTCTATCGAAGGCAATTAGGATTAGCGCATTTGCCAGATGTCGCTTCTGACGCTACTGTATTCCATTTAATTCAAGATAACTCATTGAAGCTCAACTGTATTTCCTAAATGTAAAAATGAACAACAGCTAAGCTAAGCTAAGAAAACGTAATTTATAAAGAATCTGAATCTTTTGTACAAAATAACGTGTTATATCTATAGACGAGTGAGTTGAAGGTAAAAATACATAAAGAAGTTACTTCAAACAATAAGATATTCTCCGTAGAATAGAAATAAAATATTGAATGTGTATTCTCAATGAATGTAGCAAAATTACTTAATTCCATAGCATAATAGACCATGATTATTATAAGTCATAAAATGTATATAAACGATAATGTAATTAAATTCACAATGATTACATCCTTTTTATCGAATATTATAGACTAGAAGTCCAGAGGTTTGATACAATTCATAATGGTGTATTTTGATTTACCCACAACGTAAGTCTCACTAAATTAATGAAGTTTAAACCGTACACAAGGAAATTCCTGCACAAACTTTGTTCAGTATCAACATGTATCAGTATGTTTCATAGTAATTTATTTATTTATTTATTGCGATATCCAACAAGGCACAAGGCCCAATTACAGGATAAAGAGAGAAAAACTACAATTACAAATGTTAAGATATAAACAAAATTATATATACAGTAGGCATATAAACTTATGTTAGAGTAATATGTAAGCATGGCAAAAAAAAAAAGTTAAGAGCAAGAAAAAGGAAAACAGAAGTGAAAACATTATAGTCTTTAGAATGAACAATCGTTTAAATTAGGATGGGTTAGTGCAAAATATATCCATTCGACTTTCCAGGTTGTGTAGTTAAGGTGATGTAGCGGTGATGACAAGAATATTTGTTTTGGCAGTGGGAAGATGAAAAAGGCTGCCTTCATGAGGAAATTCTAGGTACTTTCTACATGATTTAATTGGAGAGTCTGATGCAATCTAGGCGATTATTTACTATTTTATACAAAAATATTTCAGAGGCAGCTCCTCTCCTTTTGTCCAGTTCGCAAACATTAAAGCGATTAAGCAGTAGTATTTCCTGGGGAACCTGATTTGTGGATAATAACCTTACATTGTATACGTGGACGATTGAAGAAACCTACGTTGTATTTTTACGAGTTGCAGGATATAAACGTTGTAAGTAGGGCTCCAAACCAATGAGGCGTACTCGAGGCGAGATCTTACAAATGTAACATATAGGGTGCGCACAGTGTCAATGTTCACAAACCTCTTACAGTTCCTTGTGAGAAATCCTATAATTTTAATGATTCCAGCTACTATTGACTCAATATATTTTATAAAATTAGGTTTAGAATCAAGAGGGGTGTTGTAAAATGTTTGTATGATAGGGCCAAAATCATTTCTTCTAATGATGAAATACTAAATGAGAAGCGGGTTATAAAGGAAGTTCTTATAGAAAACCAATACCCTGGGGGTTTTGTCGATAAAACCTTCATAAATATTGAAAATAACAATCAGGTACGACAAAAACCTGAAAAACGTTCCACAGCGTTAATTCCTTATGTATGCGGATTATCCGAAAAGTTGCGCCGTATCCGTGATAGATTTGATACTAGGACGGTATTTCAAACAAACAACACTTTAAGATCTATTGTGACAAAGACGAAACCGAAGAACCACGAGCAAGATTCAAAAAAATGCATTTATAGGATTCCGTGTGAGTGCAACAAACAATACGTGGGTGAGTCATCCAGACCTTTTAGTGTAAGATTGAGTGAACATCAAAATTATATCAGAAGAAATGAAATTCAGATGTCCACGATCTGAGAGCACGCTTGGGAGAACGGATGTAAAATAAACTGGGACTCGGCAAAAATTTTAACAAAGGATAGCAAAAAAAGAAAAATTAAAGAATCCGCGATAATATTATTGAATGAGGATAGTTGCGTATCGAATTATTCCGTAGATGTCTGTACAACTTGGTTGCCAATGTTAAAAGAAGAACTCCACAAACTTAACATTGTAAGACTAAAAAAACTGTTAACTATATCAACAGTTCTATGTAAATAGTAAGTATCTATGGATATTGAATATAACAAACATTCTTAGAGCTATGTATTTATCATCCACAGCAAAAAAGATTTTTCAAAAAAAGTGTTGAAAAAGGAAACAGATCAGATTTCAAGTTTATATACTTATTTGTGTTGTTTATTTAAAAAAAGCAACCTCTAACTGATTCTTTGACGTAAATGTCACAGGCGTAGAAGTTATTTACCAGTAAAATACTGGTTAATTGTGATATTTTGTAGATTCCCCGAGCACCGCTTAGAAAGATAACTTACATGTGGCAGGAAGTCCCAAAGAATTGAAGAAAGAAAAAAAGTAAACTCCTAATCTAAATCTTTAAAAGAGTATGGTCTGTGCATTATGACACTATGAAGATTATAATCATAGAGAAATATGTTATGCTTTCTAGTAAACGACAAGGTATCACATTTCTGTGCATTCAGTGGTAGTTTATTGATAATGCACCAGTAATTAAGTTTATAAGTAATATACTTCTATGTACCATGCACTCCCGGAGTTTGTCATTTTGCTGCGGCGTCATGTTAAATAATTTTTATCAATTTATTTGAGCCCTTGGAGACCATAGAACAAATTTAAAACCATTTGAAACAAATGTATAAATATGAGCCACACTTTGTGTAAAATTCGCTTCTTCGATTCTGACTTTAACTGAACTAAATTTTGAGGATCCACAGAATTTCACCGCTGCATTTTCTAATATCATTTATGAGAAACTATTGGTTTTATATTTCATCAAAAATAATTACCGGGACGCATTCTGGTTTAACAAATAACCATATAAAGAAAATACTTTCGCCATTGTTTCTTGCCATTCAGCTTTGTCAGGTAGAATCTAATTTCATCTGGACTGAATCTTAGGAAATTGATTCTTGATCAAATATATACAAAAAACAAATACTTTTTTAGGACAGGTGTCATTATTTAAATAGTTAAATTAAATTAAAAATAAACAGATAAATAGTACTTTCTTGGTAAAAACTCAGAGTAGTTGACACACGTTAAGGTAGACATTCCCAACGGAGAGCGAAAGAAAGAAAGATATACAGTAGAGAAATATTTATTATTTTCTGCCATCGTTTCAATTCGTCCTTCAGGATTGTTGTTAAAGTCTCTTAAAGAAGTTGGTCGAGCATACTTACCTATTTAAATTAAATGTGTCTAATTAAGTTGATTACAAAATTCGAGTTCAGGAATAAACAAGAGTTCATGATACTACTAGAATATAAAGCACTACAGAGTTTCTTTCATTAAGGCAGAGCATTAATCATTTATTTACTTACAATAATCGATCTATTTATGACATGGTTAATTTAAAATCAGACATTTTATCTCGTGTGTTTACAAAGTATTATAAAAATTAACGTTTAGTGATAATAATATAAGATATCATTTGCATTGGATCAATGACCATGTTTATTTTTTTTAACGTCTCAATTTTTGTTTTTTTCGTCAAGATAATGATCCATGCTACATGTCCCTCTACCGTTTTCTGTCTTTAACTTGTTCCTGATTTCAGTATAAATATTATTTAAATAAAAATCCATCATCTGGGTCTATATAAATTCTGGGAACGAAAAGGTCTGACGGAAAGTGGTCTATAAAGTGAAGGGCAATTAAAAGGTAACATCAGCAGATCAATATACAGTGTCTCAAATATTCTCTGAGGCTACTGTAATTTACCGTGCTGCAGTTAATGATAAAAGTCTCTTACATGCAACTAATACAGATCTCGGAACGCAAACGAAAGGGACACACTAATATAGGACGTTGAAACAAAAACACAAATTTCTAGGGAACTTAAAACCACATCTGCACGCACGGGCAGGATGAACGTTCAGGCAGATCACCCAATAAACTAGAAGAAATGACAGAAAATGACTACCATAATGTTAGGTGACTTCAACGCCCACGCAGGAAAAGACCATCAAACGCATACAGATAAGAGCATCATTGGCAACCCTTACCTCACACATGGTCAAGCGTAAATAGAAGCCCGCTAAAAACTTGGCACATAGCTCTTCAGTGGGACAGTAAGAAACACACGGATCAAGAGCAAACCTGTCTGAATATATGGAAAAACGCAAACACCAACTCCTGAACAGACTATATCGTGGTGGATAGAAAAATAAGGTATAGGTAAAAAAACATTATGGCAAAAAGAACAACACAGCCCGGAAAACTACAGGCAAAGAAACTGGAAGTACGTAAAGAATAAAACAAAACACCAAATAACGCTTGGAACATTTTTCTACTATAGAAAGAAGAAAAAAAAGAAATGTCAGGGGGAAATGGAAAACAATTAACAGGGGAAGATCTTAACTGGTCAACAATGAGTTAAAAAATAAAAATAGCGACGAGGAAAACGCAGAAGAAATCACCCATGAGCACAAAATAAATACGAACAACTAAAGAAGATGAAGGCCGCAGAAAAACAACAAGTACGTGGGAATGAAAACATCATGGGAAAAACCTTACCCCATACATGGTCAAACAAAAATGGAAGCTCGCTAAAAGACGCAACAAAACAGAACAGCAAATAATGACACCTGAAACATCTCCTTATTGAACGAAGAACTCAAAAGAAGAATACAGTAAAGAAATATCAAGAATATACACACTGCCAAATCCAGCGTACGTATCTGGTCTGGCGGTATATAAAAATATCAGTCATGAATCAATGAGTTAAACGCAACAAAATTATAGTTAGGAGGTAAGTACATGTTATAGTAATGGAAGCGATACCAGATATAATTTTAAAATTCCAAAAAACCTATTCCAGAAAAGGAAATTCAAACCAAAAAACCAAAGTATTACTGCTAACATAATAAAATTCAACCTGTTGATATATTGGTTTAAAAAACTTGACTACGGTAAAAAATATAAAGCGGTTTACATCCTACATCCACCATTTTGTTTCTTTAGCTTCCTTATACTCAGTGTCCGTGTCTAAAATTAAACAACACGTAAGCAAAGTCACATACATACTTGCGTATCCCAGGTGGTCATTCCAGAAACGCATTCTTCTCAGTATATAAAGTGAATTTATTACAAATTTATTATGTTGCTAACATTAAATTATTTCTTCTTTTTGAGAATTTTATTTGTATGTATATGCATGGAATAATTCGAAATTCAAATACTATTGTAATCTGCACACTATTTCAAGGCACCTGCTATTACATAAAGACATGTAAAGCAAATTTTATTTGCCAATGCCAGCGATTCAGCAGGTTCCTTCTTATTTAGCAATTAATGTGCACGTAAGTGAAAACAATGCTTTAAGCGTTCGATAGAAGTTCGTGAATCTTTATTTGTTAAAAATGCAATCTAGAGCCAATCCTTTAAAAAATACTGTGCTCTCTCCGTAGAATTTTTCTGTACAACCCATGAATAAACACTTTTTTGGAGAAGCAAGTTGCATTTTATAAACATATTTCATCTGAAAATCATGAACAATGCCATGTATGGTAGACGTGATAGTGACAATCAAGAAAACTTCAATTAGGAATCGATAGTTAGTTAAGGTGTAATATGTCATGGAAGACATTAACCAGACCTCTTCTCAGGTAGCGTCTGCAAGAACGTATTAGTAGTCAATAGAAGAACATTTTAGTGCCAGTAGAAACGACGCTGAGAAAAAATTATTTGGCTTCGATCTGCGACATCAAAATTTAGAAAGATATTCGTAGCCTTATTTCCGACGTGATTAATCATATGAAGGTAGGTGAAAAATATTTGAGTAACTTACTACAACATGGTTCATACGACATGCTTAGCTCACGAAATACATAGAATTACTGAAGCAATTGGAAAGTGTTATGCAATGATATTTAGTGTAAGACAAGTTATTCTAAAGACATATCACGTCTTATTCAAACAATCACAAAATGTTTTAAGAAATGTGATGGAAGACATGACTAAAAGTAACGTCGTATATTGGATGGATTGAAATAACTCAGTTGCCATTTTACATGTAACTACAGTAATTGAGGCAATGGACATTTTATTCGATCTATGCCAATACATTCTTCAATTATCATCAGCAAGTGTTACCGGGACAGCAAAATATAGACTGGATACAGGGTTACAAAACAGCTCTGGTTTTTAGCATTTACGTGTATGGTAGATCTTTATAATATCAGGTCTTAGAAAAATTATATGCACTATTATTCTCTTCATTGAAGGAGCAAGCCATATGCATTGACGATTTGCTATTTAATAATATTTATACGTCAGTAATGCACACACCTCATGCCTTCCAGCCCTTTGCATATTACGCTAAAATAGTTCCCTTATGTACAAAACCATTGTAAATGTTAACTAGAAAAATGATTAAAAATCACTGTTAATATGGTTAAGCTTTAGATTTGATGACCTTTAATAATAACAACCTGAATAGCGAAATTCAACACAAAGTTTAATGTTTATAGAAACCATATAGTATTAGTCATCAACCATATTAGATTATCCTAATTTTGGTAGTCTCTATTTAGTATTAGGGACCATGGAATAACAAACGAGGGAGTTTTCTCATTTGATAAGAAAGAAAGTCCATATTAGACAACACGTGTGTTGTCAAATTTGCTTAAGGTGAAGGTCAGTTTATGAAACATCATATCAAAATTTCAATGTTAATCTTAATTTTAAACAGTCTGAACTTTAAACCATAACAAATTCAATAATTTTATTATGACATAATATTATTTCTCGTATCAGCATAAGTGTGGTAATAGTTGAACAAGTAAAACTAAATAATTCAGTCATTGAAAGAGCATCCATAATCATCACTTATCCAGTATCAGCGGGCTCGTTCCAAGATTTTTAATATAATCATTATTAAAAATCTTGGAACAGAACAGCTTATAGTCGGAGTTCATACAGTTAAAAAGCTTCATGATTTCCCGAGCTATGGACCATTTATCAAATTTCAAACCTTTCTTCCTGGTTTTGGCCCTGCTGCATTGTGGGGCGCTTCGAAACTATGTTCTTTTACCAATTGATCAATTTTATTGATACTGTTAGATACCCAAACAATAAATTAGTATCCAGAAGAAAATCAAATTAATATTCATGGTTTTGGAGTTACAATATATACATTGGGTTGATTCTACGGTCGGTTCCTTGTGAAACATTCTTCAATAATTTAAATATACAGGAAATTATACTTTTTAATGTTTCAAAAAGTTTTATTAAAACTCGTTTTTCGGCTAAAATCAAGAGTACAAGATATTACTATTAGTAATATCTTGTACTCTTGATAAAGGCCTAATAAGCCGAAACACGTGTAGAGTTTTAATAAAACTTTTTGAAACATTAAAAAGCATAATTTTCTGTATATTTAACTTACAATATATGTTTAGAAAATGGCAAAATCTAAAAAATTATTTAAAATGCACAAACATCCAAGAAAACCATACTAAAATTACTAACAATTTTTTTCAATCAACGCTTTTCTATCATCTACATGCACGTCCCAACTAATAAAACATAATAAATATCTAAAACATAATGATACTTTTTTACCCATACTCGATCTTCTGCCTCTCACAAGATGTTTGATGAACTACTCTAAGGAATATGTATGTAGGTAATCCACTAAATTCATCCTCTTTCTCATCGTTAATCATTCTATATGCATGTAGAATGTAATTAATATAACGTATTGAGTCGGCTGTGAAATGTTATAAGAAAAAATTTATAGAGTGGATATATAGATCATGTTAATATCCACGTACGCAGGTGCTACTTTTGTACCAGTCTACGGATAAAAGAATTAGCAAAAAAAGAAATGTGCATAAGTTGTATGTTCCATAGGCGTCGACTAACCGGGTACCTACAGCTAGTGAAGGTCAAAAAGCAACAGGTTACATTAATATATAATAAATATATACAGATAGAGGTAGTTCTCTATCATGAGAACGAAGTATGCTTACATATTTATTTTTTAGTAATGAGCTTATTAGTTGTCGATACAAAACAACACATAGGAATATTATTCGGAAGGAAGATAACAGAAAACCAAAAAATAGTAATTATATATTACAATCAAGTCTTCTTCATCTACAGGAAAAACCGGTTAATTTATTAATGTTCAAGGGGTGATTAAATAAAACATTTTCTATTCTTGTATAAGTGACTGAACAATATTGCATCTAGCGTGTTCAGGAAGCCAATGCCCTAAGCTATGACCAAGTACATTTCTGTAATTTAAAAAAATGAATCTAAACAAGTAGGTATGGCACCTTTTATATGGGTACCATATTTGTTGTATTTGTATCTACAGTTCGCAGTAATCAATGCTTTTAAAGTAACATGATCATTGTAAGGTATACAAGGCGCACCAATAAAAATTCCCAGGCGTAATGTTTCTCAAAATATTATAGATATTTGAGTTCGGAAAAAGTCAATTGCTAAAATGTGTGCATAACAGTTTTGGATACAAATAGTTCTTTAATTACAAGATGTAGATAGCGCTGTGGTGCAAATAAATTTCTCAGTGACAAACGCTTTGAAATGGAGGATTTTTAAAAAAGCTTTAAATGTTTCCAAAGTATTCTAAAGGCGCCTGCGATTATTATATATTGAATCTGAACTTTATAAATATTTGAAATAATTCTTAGAATATAACTTTCTTCAATATTTTGAGATAAAATACAGAGTGTTCCATTTAAAAATCCAAGGTACCTGGTAATTTTCGGTTAAACCGAAAGTTGTCAATTTTGTTTTATACTAGCATAATTCACATTAACTTTCCATGAAGAATATTTCTAGTGACCTATTTTACTTCCACATCCACGTAGTGGATTGGAAGTATAGTAATCCTAAAAAAAAATTCAAAAATATTTTTCTTGAAATAAGTTTAGAATGTCATGAAACGTCGAGATTTTAAATTTGTGAGAAAAAAATGTTCTGTCTGTCTGTCGGTCTGTCTGCCTGTCGGTATGTCTGTCGGTCTCTCTTTGTCTGTCGGTCTGTCTGTAACTTTTTTGTCCGCACGCTTTCTCCTGTTTAAGATATTGACTTGAAATTTTGTATACGTATATATTATAACGAGATCTGGAATTGGACTGTTTTTTGAAGATATCCGATAAAGGGTTGGTGGGTAAATATGGGGAAATATGTAAAATAAGCTGGTAAGAGTATAGAAACTTCAAATTTGATGTATGTACTACAAGCTAAGGCCTCAGATTTTGTTACAATATTTTTCAAATTTGGTACACGTATGTATTATATCGACATCTGGAACTCGATTATATTTTGAGAAGCTTCCGTTGAAGGGTTGGAGGTTAAATAGGAGAAAATAAGTAAAGCAAACTGGTATGAGTACAGAAACTTCAAATTCGGTGCACCACCCCTACTCCATTATTAAAGGGGCTGATAAAATAAAATTGAAATATTCACTTGAAATTTGGTACACGTATGTATTTTAACGACATCTGGAACTAGAGTATATTTTGAGATGATTCCGTTGAAGGGTAGGGGGTTAAATAGTGGTAGATAGGGGAAAATAAATAAAGCAAGCTGGTAAGAGTATAGAAATTTGGGATATGGTGTATATACTAGAAGCGATGGCCTCAGGTTTTTTTATAATATTGTTGATAAAATTAAATTTAGATTTTCACTTGAAATTTATTACACGTATAACGATATCTTAAACTAGATTATATTTTGACATGATTGCGTTGAAGGAGTGGGGGTAATTGGTGGTAAATACGGAAAAATAAGTAACGTAAGCTGGTAAGAGTACAGAAACTTGAAATTCGGTGTATGTCCTAGAAGCCAAGACCTCAGATTTTTTAGTAATATATTTCAACCCCCCACCACTCTTAATCCATTATCAAAGGGGTTGATAAAATGAAATTGAGATATTCACTTGAAATTTGGGACACGTATGTATTATAAAGACAACTAGATTATATTTTGAGATAATTCTGTAGAAGGGTTGAGGGTTAAATTGGAGGAAATAGGGGAAAATAAGTAAATCAAGCTAGTAAGACTACAGAAATGTGAGCTTTGATGTATATACTAGAAACCAAGGCCTCAGATTTCTTTCTAATATCTTTCAAACACCACCATCTCCGCTTCATTATTAATGGGTTTGATAACAAAAATTGAGATATTTACTTGAAAGTTAGTACACGTATGTATTGTAATGACATCTGATTGAGATGATTCCATTGAAGGGGTGGGACGTTGTGAATAGGAGAAAATAAGTAGGGTAAACTAAAAAATTCATTTTTAATGTATATGGTAAAAAGCAATGCCTCAAACTTTTCTAAGACATCTGCTCCAAATATTATTTAAATTCTATGACCAATAATTTCCACATACTAGAGTGCACATCTAGTCAAGATGTTTCCTTTAAAGTGACTTGGATAAAATATCTGGATGTGGAAGTAGTGGTTCCTTAGGCAGCGGCTTTTTACTTTAAAATAGTTCTACAAATTTTAGTTTACAAAAAATTACAACATACAAACTCAAATATCTTGAAAACGGTTGGATTTTCGAAAATATTTTATATAGCAAAAGGTTGAAAATTAAATCTTTTTTAAGTTCCCTACATTTCAAAGTCATTGAAAAATCTCGTTGCAGCACAGCGGCATCTATCTCTTAACGTACTAAAAAACGATTTTTATGCAGAACTGAGACCATTTACACATTCTGCAATTGGCTTTTGCAGAACTCAAATATCTATATTGCTTTCCGACATATTACGTCTGAGAGTTTTTACTGATGCACCCTATGTATCCCCCAGTTTTGCAGAGTAAAAACGTTACAAATAATGATAGCAACAATATAAGGACATTGTTATGCTTTTTAGTCAATATCTTGAAAGCTAATAGAAATGAAGCAAAAAACTATACGGATGATTTCAGTACGGTATAAAATTTTCTACAAAAATAGATAGAAGAGAAACACGGTCGTCAGAATTTCAAAAATAGTGTTCCGAGGAGCTTATTTTCTTCTACGATATTTATCAGTCAATTAAAATCCTGAGAAAAATCATATTTTATTTATAGTCTTCAAAGAACGAGTTTTTATGGCACAAAAAAGTTGTAGTTTTTTTTTGTTCAAGTTGTGTTTTATAAGTAAAAAAGACACTTCTCGGAAAAATGAACAAATAATAGAACACTGTAAACTGAGTCGTCGACAACCTCATGTTTTAATATAAGGTCATGACGTCTATCTTAACAGCGAACCGAGTACAGGAGATGTTATTTAATCATTGGTTCCGAGATATTTCAATAAAAATTTGAACATGCCACAAATAAACAATTATAGACAATATTTCTACAGTTGAAAAATGAACTCTATTGAAGTTCTTGTTAAGATGCTGCGAGAGCTGATGGACGCTGAGCAAGATGAACCTCCAGCTCAAGTAAATGATTCTTGGAAAGGTTTGTACCCAATGGTGTAGCTGGTATTCTCGAAATCGGGATAGGGAGCACGATAACTGTCCAGAATATTGATCGATTTCGATGAGACTTGGTGGGATCAAAGGTACACGGCTTTTTGCTGGCGGCCCGAATCCGTTGACCGCAAGTATTTTCTCCAGAGCAGAGGATAATTTTTCAAAGAAATTAATAACTCCCGAACCGAAGGTCCGATTTTGATTTTCAAAATGGCAATTGTAGGGCTCGAGTAGGTCTATTAATTGACGTTTGTGAGAAATTTGAGAAATCAAGAACGAATCTACAAATCCTGGGAAACTTGATTTTTTTTATAAATTCTACAAACTTCGAACAGTTTTCTAATAAAAATCGAAAATTAACTATTCCGTCGATTAATCTCTATAACCAGTATAAGGCACGGACCTTTTTGGTCAAAAAATCTGAAATAAAGTTTTTTCGAAAAATTTAAAATAAACGAGTTATTTACGAAAATGCATTCCATAGAATTCTTTAGAAAAATATTACAAATTGGTAAATTCTCCGTGCGATATAGGTGCAAAAGGTAATGTAATGTTATATTTAAAATATCATCATTCATTTCCTTATTTTCATTTGCTAAATAAAAATAGAACCGATGCCCTCTCTGTGTTTCAAAATCTAGTTAGCCTTTACTTTAGTCAATGCAAAATGAAAAAAAAAAAGAAAAATAGAACATGTCAAAGTGTATGTCATCGTGCGACCCTCTGCTGAAAATGTACTGAATCATCCCAACAGGGATCAGAAGCATATGAAAATGTAGTTTTTTAGCTTGTTATATAATTGTTGCACGTTCTATAGGATACTCTTCACAGTTTTTTTTTGTAAATGATATTAGTTTCAAACATTTTTTGTTTAATTACAAAGCAAAAATATTTTTTTCATTTCGAAAATTAATAACATTTTTATTTATTCATCGATGTCATTCAAAAAAAATTTGGTTCGTTTTCTAGCTAATACTAACTTACTTTCCAAATTTCAATACAATCGGACTCTTCGTTCTCAAGTTATCCTGCTTACAAGAAACGTGACGGACGGACAGACAGACGGACGGACGGACGGACGGACGGACGGACGGACGGACGGACGGACGGACAGACGGACGGACAGACAGACAGACTGACAGACGGACGGACAAACGGACGGACGTTTTGAAAGAATTCGATCACCAACACAGTGATATGAAAATTTTTACTCTACCAGCAATATTACCGGTTTTAGAAATGTGCCGATCGAATGCAATATACTCTTCATTTTGTATTTGCGAAGAGTATAATAACTATTCATTTACCATTTATTTATTATGTGTCAAATACCAGTTATTTCCTCACAAGCTATTCCGTGTTTATTATTTTATTCGTTAATAGAATTCCTTGTCTTTATTCTCGGAAAACGCTTTTTGCTATCCGTAAATATCACCCCTCAATGAAAACAGGAAGTCTGATAAAACTCAACTTTCCATTGTATATCAAAAAAATTGAAATGTTTACCAATTTGACAGTCTTATACAAAATGAGGATCAGTTCTAACGGCATATCAGTAAGATCAATTTTTCCTAAAAACTACGCATTCCATCAGCATCATAAGGATACCTTTTTTTAGAAAATTATTAAAAGAATTTGGAAAGGTCACCCCAAATTCCAAATATGTATCAATTTCAAAATCTTACCCTAGTAAAAAGCATTGGGGCTATTCCACCCCTGTTTACTAGTTAAAATACGGAATCATAATTTTTAGTCAAAGATACCATGTATACTGCGTGTACTGCCTAAATTTGATCACGCAATTAATGCAATTTGGAAGTTATATGAGCGACAAATATTTCTCAATTTTTAAGGGAGTACTTTGGATGTCAATTTGATCCAAATTGTACGCATCCGACACATTCCGGAACACTCTGTGTTCGCAATTTCCAAAAGGGTTTAAAAATTACAAATAAGCCATACCTATAGTCAATAAATGATATAATTGAAAGCGTTGGTGTTTAAACAAAGCAATAGTGTTTTATTTACAAGCAAAATACAATTCACAATTATGCATATTTAATGCCTGTAACATTGTAAGAAGAAGACGCCTTTTCACTTGGCAATCAATATAATTAGTCAAATTATAGTTTATGTTGTAAATTTCGGTGCTATTTACATAACATGTTCTCAAAATTATAGAGTACCTAATTGCAGAAAATTTGCAATTTTAGAGGTCTTTTTGTTCTAACCTGATGAAATTGCACCTGTATGCAATCGTAATTGCAACTTCCTTTTTTAGGTAAAATGTTAAAAATAATCAAAATTCACAGCCACGAGTCAATATCCAAAAATGCTGAAAGGTACGGTTATCATTATTTCGTCTTACATTCTCATGTATTAATTATGTATAATTAGATGATACATGTTCATAAACACCTTTAGAATAATTATATTTATTCCAGATGTCTTATTCACATGTAAATTCGCATACACGAATGAAAAATCCAACTAAATTCTTATTTCGTTATCATTGTCGAGATTAATGGAATAACTACTATGTCTATTGTTTTTAGTCAGTTCTAGGCGAATCGAAAAGTCTCTTTAAGCTCTCAGACGAAATAGAAAAGGCTTGAAGATGGACAAGTGGAATTTTTGTAGAAACCTTACGAAGGTGATCAAAATATAAAGTCCATTTACACACTGGCAAATTTAAAGAAACGGGGGCAAAGTCGCATTTTCTTCTACATTTCTGCATTTCTGTGGAGTCCGTGGAATTCACACTTTTTAAATGCAATTTAGATTTCTTCGGGCAGCTAAAATTTTACACAAAGGTAGTGTATGACATGTTGATCAAAAGTCTCTATGGTCACAAAAAATTTTAATGACAGGATTTCGAGATATTAGCCGAAGAAGGTCTTAATTTCGACGAAATTACGACTTTTCTCGGCCAATATCCTATCATTAAAATTTCTTGTGACCGAGGAGATTTTGATCAGCATGTCATGAACTACCTCTGTACAAAGGTTCAGCTCCCGGTAGTGAAAGCCAAATTGCAATTAAAAGGTGGGGGGTCATTCTGAAGACCTCGACAGTCATGGATTTCTTACTACATTTTTTGTTTATTTTCCACGTTTTTATCAGGTTAATCAATATCAAATTCGATGTCAACGTGTAAAGATCCGTTAGTTCTTGCATTACATTTGGAACAAATATTTTCTCTATATTAAAGTTCGTTGTGCCTTCAAAAAAGTAATTGCTTAAAGAACCCCACGCTAATCTTACAGAAATTGGATCCCGGTCAAATCGGCTGAAAATTCTCCAAGGACACAAAGTCTAAAAATGGATAGAAGTTATCGATCGTGGAATCAGTAAAAAACCTCTGAAAAAATGCTATTCTTGCGTTTCTTTAAGGTCTTATATTGACTAGAACATGATTTTAAGAGAAAATACAATGGACTTACGTGTTTTGGGCAGCTGATTTATTTTATTTTTATTTATTTCTTCAGCCTTCGTTTACAAAGATATTTTGCATGAGTATTGTCAATACAAACTAAAGTTACAATACTGTGTATCAAAGTCATTGTAATACACTATAGTACATATAATAGTGTTTGATAAATAACACAAAAAATACAATAATGCACTAAATAAATAATTTTACGGTAATGAAACACTTAAAAAACAAAATACAGTAAAAAAATTATTATAAATATATTACTTTGAACCAATTTCATCCTACTCTCGAATAGCGCTTACAGTATCCAATTTTTGGGCATTTTGTAGATGTAATTTGACTAGAACATATAAGAATAACTATTCTATTCATTATCAGCTACACGAAAAACATTTAATCCCGTTGAAATGTTTCTTAAAATCATGTTCTTGTCAAAATAAGTCTTAAATTTTTTTTTTATTATAAATATAATAGTTACTTTGAACCAACTTCATTCTACTCTCGAATAGCGCTTACTAATTTGATTAGAACATATAAGAATAACTATTGTATTCATTATCAGCTACACAAAGAACATATAATCCCGTTGATATTTTTCTTAAAATCATGTACTTGTCAAAATAAGTCTTAAAAATATGCGGAAATAGCATTTTTTTCAGTGTTCTTGTTATTGAACCAAGTAAAATGATGCATTTGAAAAAGTATCCAATTTACTAAAAAAGTAAATTCAGACAAAAATCCCATGAAAATATAATATTTAAATCAGTAAAAAGACTTCTAAACACCTTTGGCATCATATTAAATCGAAATCCACGTAAAAAAATATTTCGCTAAAAATGACCAAAATATTGACAGAAAAATTTTTCATCTCGAGGACGACGGTCAATCGCCTTTGGGCTCCGTCGTTCGAATTTTTAAAAGTACTCCAAAAATTGAAATTCAAGTTGCACGGAGCGGAAAACCGCTCCGCCCGACGAACTTTTCGAAAGTACCACGAATTTGATTTTTCGAAAGTACAACGAATAAAATCACGGAGGACGGAAAACTGCTCTGTCCAACAGATTTTTTGGAAAGTACAACGAATTTGACTTTTCGAAAGTACCACGAATTTGATTCTTCGAAAGTACAACGAATAAAATTGCATAAGACGGAAAACTGCTCCGCACAACAAATTTTTCGGAAGTACAACGAATTTAATTTTTTGAAAATCTCAAAAAATTATTTTTATAAAAATACAATAACAAGACGTAAATAAAGCAGAAAACCGCTCCTCGACATGAATTTTTCGAAAGTACCACGAATTTGGTGGTTCACAAATCGAAATCCTCAGCCAGGATGTAGCGAGTAGTTATTTTAAACGTCAAAATTTAGGAAAAAATGAATGGGACGGTTTTTCCAATAAAATCCAAAATCCTCATTTAATATTCCTCAAAGGGTTGGAGCATAATCCTAATACAAAACCCCAAAAAAGTACAGAAAAATAGTCAAGGAATTCAAAGTCGGAGGGTCGATTCCGACGAACACAAAATACTTTTTATCCCGGCTCAGGCGTACAACGCCATACTAATCACTCGAAGGCGAGTCGACGGGAAAAAAGTATATTTGTGTTCGATGCCGTTAGTACGTTTATAAAAGCAGGAAAACCATCTGACACATAGAGAAAGCTTCTTTAAGCATCTTGACAATAATTTCGATTATTTTAGTGCCAAATTCAAAGCAAATAATTTTCAAAAAGTTTTGCATACATTTTACAAATACTACTAATTGGGAGTCTGAATCTTTTGTACAGTCGATTGTCATAGTTCTCTCGACGCTGGATGAGTTACGCTCTTACGGGAGGTAACGGCTTGCCGAGTGGTGGTGCTCTTTGATGTTTGCCTTATACACATGAGCTAAGTATTGAATATTTATATTTTTTACACTTTATGAATTAATTCAATAAATGAGAATATATTTTGAATTCGATTTCTTATTGATCCACTAATTATAAGATTTGTGACCGACGGGCGATTCTGTGGCGTGAGTCGGACAATTACTTTCCGCGGGTCACCATTGATCCCGCCAAGTCTGTGTACTTGTCCGAATACTCATAGAATCCATCGACGGTCTTAATTATTATGAAGTGTTTCTGAGAAAGTGCTAATTATAAGCCATATTCATTAAAAGTGCACTACCCGACATAAGAGTTCGACAGAGAGAGCAGACTGTAGCAATCACAGTAAGTATAATTTTGTCTATTCTCGTCTTGGGGAGTCTGAAGGGTATCTTGAATCCCCCTTGTGAATAGAGTTGATCAGCATCGCAGCGGTGACACGGCTCCGGTCTAAATTATATACAATCCTTGTAGTGTCCTTCAGACCAAACGATACTAGATTCATCTACATTCTCACTGATTCCACGTTCGATAACTTCTCCATTTTTGGACTTTGTATCATGGAGACTTTTAATCAGATTGTCTTGAAGCATAACATACTATATTTTCAGCCACTTTGACTGGGATCTAATTTCCAAAAAATTAGTGTGGGGTAGTTTGCTTTTTTTGTTTACTATCGTCAACTAGGTCATAAAACAGTCCATAATGTGTGATTTAGCAGCGACTGATATCGATGAATCGATCGAAATGAAAATCGACAATTCATCGCAATGTTTCACGTTGGAGGCAAACTGAAATGTAACTGAGAAGCCGAGGTCAAGGCAGAAACGCTCAACCACGGCTGTAGATGATCGATTTGTAAGATAAGGCAAACATTGTGAAATAGGCATAGAACGCCAGTTCAAACAATTAACGAACTGGAAGATGTTCGGAAACCAGAGTAAGTGAGCTAACAGCTAGAAGGGTATGAAGTCATATAGGTCAAGAAATCCCCCAAAACTTCAGAGACGTCATCCAGTAGTGTAGCTAGCTTATACGCGGAAACATCAAAATTGGAATGTTGATCAGTGGGATTAAGTTTTGTCCACGGCTCAAATCAAAATCAAATGAAATCAAAAATATATTTACTTGCAATATTTACAGCTGTAACAATACTTATAAAAACTGTACTATAAATATATGAAATAATCACGTAAGTATGTATATAGTCACTTGATTGTGCAATAAAACAAAATCAATGAATTATAGAAGATTAACTAAAGAAGACACACAAGGAACTACACTAATTACGATATTAGAAATAACAATATATCATTATAATATACAGATAACAAACCAATATCAGAAAGATTTGCAAAAAGCACCAATCAAAACGATAACAGTATTTGACAGACTTTTCTTTTTGTTTATTTTCGTCATTGTTTTACCATTAACTTAAATGGAAATTCTTTGAATCAATTTGATTGTCCTATCAAAAACAATATGTATATTTTACTTATTTTAAAAAAAAATTTGTTTCGGATTTAATAGCGGGCCGAAGCGAATTAAATGCTCTTGGCGATAGAAAATAGCTACTGCACTATCCTATGGTTTTGAGCAATTTCGGGACAGGTAAGTGGTCGAAGTTTCTTAATTGGTAATTACAATTATTATTAGTGAGCTTATTTTTTATAAGGTATGCCTTTTGCAAGAGATTTAAAAAATATATCTGCCGGATACCCACAACCTGGGCTTCCTTTATATAACTCGTCACTAGGTTCCTTTTTATAAATCACTTTTAGTATCCTTCCTTGGACAATTTCCGAGTTTATTATAACACTTTCTATTTCAATGTGTGGAGAAGATGATTGTCGTTTAAATATGATAGTCAAACCAAGATTTTAGTTGTTTCAAATCATTTTCCGCACGAGTTTTTATTCTTTTCTTGTTATCATCTTCGTAAAAAATACTATTTTTTTATTGGTACCCTATTTTGCTTATTTAAAGTACGCCTCAGAGTGTTTAAATCCAACTTTTAAAAACGCGCGTGTTTTAAAGTTACCATGGCAACAACTACAACCCGAGTCAAGATGTCAACTTTTTAATTATTGATCTGACACGAATTTTTGCGGTATTAACCGCGAATCTGCTTTTCTATTTAAGTAATCAAAATGTTAGAACTCATTTTAAAGCAATATTCAATCAGTAACAACTGTAGTGACGATAATTAATCCTATGTGACAGATTGCAAATTAATTTTTGCATTCCTCATTTGACACTGACAGGTATCCTGATGTCACATCACGAATTCAACCATTTTACTTCTTAATTCTTATTTCCATTCTTTGCAGTAGTACGGCTCGAAAAATCGCCCGTGTTTTAAAGACCTTAATATCCACCCACTTATACTTTAATATACAATTATCGTCTGCAAATCCAATGATTTTAGCTGTAAAGTTTATCCGAATAGATTGTTGATATACAATAGAAAGAGCAGTGGCCCTAGCACGGTTTCTCGAGGAACCCCAAATATAAATTTACGTTTCTGTATAAATTTGGTTGATGGTGGCGAAAGAGTATATCGACATTCTGGAGATCAAAATAAACAGAACCATTTTACTCCTACTGTCTCTTTCGGTGCACGTTCAATTATGGTGTGAGGTGGCATATTTTTAAGGGCACACATAGAGTTGGTGGTGACTGATGGCGACATATTAACATAATTTTAATGATTAACAATAAGCTGTTTTTTGCATAATGGGTGATGTTATTTAACTAAAAATAAGTGTAAGTTGTACATAAATAAATACTACAGGATTGTTGAAGACTATTTTTGGCTAAAATTTGATTATTAGGGAGATATCTTCTCATTTGACGCTTTATCCCCCTCCCCACTAGCCTTACGTAGTGTTCTCTCTTCAAGTTTTCTTCATTTTTTTTTCTAAAACAACTAGGAGGATCTCTAGAACTAACTTAAGAAATATAGAAATATATCATTCTTCTTTCAGGTATATTTTCATTTGGCGGTAAAACGTTTGAAAAAATACAATTTCGTTTTTTCTCAACCCTAATACAGGAGAGATTGCTTCATCAATATTATAGCGAGTTTTACCTATCGGTTTTTATGAGCATTAAGTACAATACCATTCGATTTGGAAGCAAACAACACGAATAAAATTAATCTTCAACGAAATTCTATCTCTTCATAATGTACTTTACCTTTTAAAAACTCTCACTATTTTCAAAGGTATAGAGCCGCAACTGGTCCACTTTATAATTTCGGTTTTATCAAATAATTAAGCATGTATCTACGACAGAGAATGTCTAAAAACCGGTTAGTATTAGGTCATTGTCACTTCCATATTATTCGATCTAAAATTAATTACGAAATATACTTAAACAAAATGTAACAGGTGGAATGCGCATACAGAGACCAACTGGATAATAATTTACTGAATACTCTACATCTCTAAAGCTTCACAATTATTTTCAGTTCTTTACGGTCGTTGTCAAGTTAACCCAATTTACTATACACGGTTTTTTTATTTTATATTTATGATGTGCGTAGTGTTGTGACCCAATTTTTTAGGGTTTTGCATTGTGTATAACTGTCAATTAATAATGTATAAATAATTGGTCTTGAGCCTGTAATTGTATTATAGACTTCGCCATTTGATTTATGAATAGTCACGTGTAATTATTAGCTTCAGAAATTATATTATGGAAAACCAGGAGCATTGCATAGATTCGTAAAAGAATATAATTTATATAGATTATGCTTACAGCAATATGGCAATAAAAAAATATTTTTCCTAGCAATTATTTCGTGTCAGAAAAGAAAACGAGTAAATTGAAAACATTATCGAATTATGATGCACACAGTTATGGTATTTTAAAATAAAACGGGATGTAAATATTATAATAATCATCGACAGTTTGTTCAAGTCTATACAATGGTTAAACACTCCATAGGATAATTTTCGCATTTTTTATTAAATAAATTTTCCACAGATATGATTTGATATGAACCTATTAGGTTTAGAAATATTTCTTCTTTTTATACATAATTTCATAAACTTTCCTCTTGTAGAGTTACATTTAATGTAGGTTGCAGTGGAAACAATAAATACGTAATTTTGTCAGTTTCGCATGTGTTTGAAAAAAAAAATTTAAGCTCCCGACTGAGATAAAATTCATAAGCTTCTTGTATCTTTTTTGAGTGACCAGTTTTATGTAATTTTACTACCACATCCACGTAGTGGAGTGGAAGTATAGTAATCGTAAACAAAATTTCAAAAATTTTTATTGTTGAAATAGGCTTGAAATGTCATGAAACGTCGAGATTTTAAATTTGAGCGAAAAAAAAATTTCTGTCTGTCGGTTTGGCGGTCTGTCTGTAACTTCTTTGTGCTCACGTTTTCTCTGGAACGGTTTAAGATATTGACTTGAAATTTGGTACATGTTTGTAATATTGTCTAAATGTCATTTGTGGCATTATCTTATTTTTTTTTCTTCTTCAATACTTTGGCACTTCCTGCCACATGTATTTTTTCGTTTTAAGGGGTGCTCGGGGAATCTACAAAATATCACAATTAACCAGTACGTTACTGGTAAATAACCTCTACACCTGTGATGTTTACGTCAAAGGATCAGTTAGAGGTTGATTTTTTTTAAATGAACAACACAAATAACTTGAACTTGAAATTAAATATTTCGCCGACGTTTCGGAAATCTAATCTGTTTCCTTTTTCAAGGCTTTTTTTGAAAAATCTTTTTACTGTGTATGATAAATACACAACTCTAAGAATGTTTGTTATATTCAGTATCCATAGATACTTACTATTTACATAGAACTGTTGATATAGATAACAGTTTTTTTACTTTTTGTACAATGTTAAGTTTGTGAAGTTCTTCTTTTAGCATTGGCAACCAAGTTGTACAGACATCTGCGGAACAATTCGACACGCATCTATCCTCATTCAATAATATTATCGCGGATTGTTTAATTTTTCTTTTTTTGCTATCTGCCTCTTTTGTTAAAAATTTTTGCCGGGTCCCAGTTTATTCGATGTCTGTTCTCCCAAACGTGTTCGCAGATCTTGGACCTCTAAATTTCATTTCCAAAGAAAAATTAAAGAATCCGCGGTAATATTATTGAATGATGATAGCTGCGTGTCGAATTGTTCCGTAGATGTCTGTACAACTTGGTTGCCAATGTTAAAAGAAGAACTTCACAAACTTAATATTGTATAAAAACCAAAAAAACTGTATCAACAGTTCTATGTAAAAGAGTAAGTACCTATCTATGGATACTGAATATAATAAACATTCTTAGAGCTGTGTATTTATCATAGACAGCAAAAAAGATTTTTAAAAAACCTTGAAAAGGGAAACAGATTAGATTTCCGAAAAGTCGGCGAAATATTTAATTTCAAGTTCAAGTTATTTGTGTTGTTCATTTAAAAAAAAAGCAACCTCTAACTGATCCTTTGACGTAAAAGTCACAGGCGTAGAGGTTATTTACCAGTAACATACTGGCTAATTGTGATATTTTGTAGATTGGCTGAACAAAATTTAAAGGAAGTTGTTGTTTTTACTAGTGATTCAGTGTCGTATATCTTAAGTACTCAAAAAATGCGTTACACCGTGTATGCGAAAAAGTACGAAATTGTTTCACAAATGTTGACAAACTTATTGCTAATATAAAGACATTTTTTCTAAAAGCTCCTAGTAAGAAAAATGTCCTAATTTGCCGCTTCCTCCAAAACCAGTAATCACACGTTGAGAAACATAGATAAACGCGACATGTTACTACCAACTTCAACTCACTAAAGGAAGTTGTAGAAACCTTTAATGAAGATGCTATTGCGATAGTACTTACTTAATTTAATGAATATTCCAAAAAATATTAAAAATTATTTAAAATATTGAAACGTTTTAAAATAATGATAAGAAATATAGAAAACCATCAATGTCCAAATTTGTCCATGGAAGAAACATTTAACAAATTAGATACTGTTCAAAAAACAATTAATGAAATTCCGGGTGGAACTGGTGAGGTTATATAAAAAAAGTGGGTTGTTGTTTTACAAAGGAATCCAGACTTGGCGGTCGTACTTGCCATTAGCAAAAAAAAAAAATGTAACAGACCCAGATGCCTTCCTTGATCAGGCGCCTGTGAATATCTTTAGATATGCTTCCCTCACTTCTATGGAATGCGAAAGATAATTTTAGACCTTACAGTGGACATTTACTATTGAAAGAAATCGTCTCTCACCTGAAAATTTAGACAAAATAATAACTGTATACTTTGCAATTATGAACACTCAGTAAAAGTATAAAATTTGAAACTTGAAAGTGCCGTGCGGATTTATAACAATTTTTGTTGTGAAATATGTGTACATACATTTATTATGCCAAAATACATCATAAACTCATAAGGTAGGTTCGTATTACATTTAATTTTGTAAGAGAGAACAAACTAACATTTAATATTTTGATGTAAAATTTCATATATGTGCGCCACTGGAATTAAACCCAAATTCCGAACACTGGTTACTTGTCTACATCCCCTATAACCATATATAAACAAAGTATTTGCGGTGTGGAAAATTCCTTCAATAATACTATATTGACTATACTACTTTTATTTATATCATGCCGCATATAATTTTTTGCAGGCAATTAAAATATTTCTACGTATATCATTAAATCCAAAACGGGCTTATGCAGTTTTTTGTACAAAATAATGCATCGTGAATATTTCAAATTGGGGGTGAGCGGCTTCACATTTCGAACCCATAGCTTGGTAAATATAAAAATTGCATAACTTAAATTCAGATCCCTATCAACGAGTAGAATTTATTTCCTAAGGTTTGACCTGTAAAGCCAAAATTACATAAGGAAATCAATTAGTGGTGGCGGGTTTTCCATGCGCTCGCTGTGCATTACCCAACTCGCCCGGACCCCGGACCGACTAATGGTCACGACTTGGCCATTTACCTCCGGCAGAGAGACTTATCGCGGATAAATTGCCGCCGTTCGAATTTTCATGTCAGCACACAATAGATTCGAGATACAAGGAGACTGTGTGAGGTATATTGACAGTTGTATGAGCAGCGGGTGCGCGGCGTCCACTCCAAACTCAAGAGACGCTGATGGATGAACAACAGGGTAGAACTGGTGATGTTTCCGTGTTACACTTTCTACTGATCCACTGAAATTACTAAATAGTCTACAGGCTCGTGACATTTTTAGTATATGATCTGATCATATTTTTCACTATATCGGTATCGTGTTGTATGCTAATATTATTCAGAAAATAAATGTGAGAGGCCAAGGGGGCTTCGTTGCATTACCAATTGACAGAGCTTTAAATTAGTCAAAAATGGGTATACCCTGTAATCAGCTACCTCTAAGGCAAACGAATAAATACATAACAAAAACTAAGCATATACTCGAGACACACACCTAAAGCCTTGTCTAATCAACGGCGATGATTATAAAAGTGTAACAAAAGCAATTTTAAAATATGATCATCTTGCAGTCTTAGTTTATTTTGTTCATTATGATCAGCAGATCATAATGAATGTGAAAATAATATAGGCAGACATATACACTACTGATTTTTTCTTTAACATGGGGCTCTTCTGCAGCTAGGCAGTTTGAAATTAAATATAAACATGCTAACCATTATACTCCTCGCCGATTTAGTGTACGTTTTATATAATTGTTGCACATTCTACTGGATACTCTTCGCAGTTTTTTTTTAATATTAGTTTTAGACATTTTTTGTTTAATTAGAAAATACAGAAAAGCATTATTTTTTAAAATTTAAATTATTAATAACTTTTTTATTTATTAACCGACTTTGTTAGAAATACAATAGTGTTGTTCCTCTATCTAACATTAATTTACTGTCCAAATTTCAATCATCGTACTTTTCGTTCTGAAGTTATCGTGCTTATAAGAAACGTGACGGACGGACGGAGAGACATACAAACAGACAGACAGACGGACGGACGGACATTTCCAAAGTTGTTCAGAATTCGATCACCAATACAGTGATATAAAATTTTTTTCTCTGCAAGCAATATTACTGGTTTTGGAAATGTGCCGATTTGTATCAAATTGTAAACAGTTGAGTAATAATTTATTAGATAGTAATAAAAAACTCTTTAAATAAACAGGAAATACAATAATTATTGGTCACTTTGGTAATCCGGTTTTTATTCTTATAAAAATGTATAGAAACTAAATTGTTTGACTGGTCGAGTCAAGATTCACTAAAGTTTTATCATATATTGAAAACAAGACTACCAAAATGATCAAAAGTAATCACAAAGTGAAGAAACCGGTATATTCATTGTAGTCTTTCCTCTGGAAAAAGTGCAATTAAGCATATTTTAATAGAAATTTTAAAACCCCTCTATGTACATGAACCCTTGGAAAGGCCTAGGGTCCACAACGAAATATTGAACTTTCAAACAACTTAAAAGTTGCGAAAATATGTTCCACGTACCCACTCTTTGTAACTAAATTTATTTTGGCGCACGAAGGAGGGCTGCAAAAAAGACATACTTAACTGTGTTCCTCGAAAACAATTGGAAGACAATTTTTTTTTAAGTTGTGAAAAATGTTAATTTTCAAATTGCTGCCAAAAGTTTTTTTGTCGTCAGATTGACTTGAAACTTTGACCGTATATCAGAAACGTTTTTGATTTGTTGCCGTCTGACAACCCTTTGAAGTATAAGAAAATTCATCCTAAATTTTCATTATTGTGTTATTTAACTCCGGTGAAAAACGTCAAGGAAGTGGTTAATGGTTTCGTTGAATACTTTTGTAGTTCATATATCATCTCTAATCCATCAATCGAGGACCTTCCTGTTGACTCAGAAACAGATTGTTTAACAATCGAACAGTTTACAGAACAAGAAGTTTTAAATTCCTTGAAGAGAATCAAGTCTAAATACACAATGGGCCCTGACAAAATTCCAGCCTTCATACTATATTATTGTGCTCACAACCCCCTCTTATATTTTTATTTAATTTAGCCATTAAATCTAACATATTTTCTAATGCACTAAAATGTTCTAAAATAATTCGTGTATATAAAAAAGGTGAAGAAAATAATATTGAGAATTACAGACTTATAACGATTATCAGTAATTTCTCAAAAGAGTTCGAAATTCAGTTATGTGAACCAACATTTTCTTATGCAAAGAATCATATTACTGAATAACAGCACGGTTTCTTCAAGGGACGATCTACATCAACTATCTTTGGTATAACTCAATATATATCTAATGCTATTGACACTAACTCACAGGATGACGTAATTTACACAGAGTAAAGCACTTGACTGACTAGATCACAGTATTTTATGTTCCAAATTTCAAAAATTTGGCTGCTCAAGAAATTTGTTGTTATTTTTCAAATCATACACTGAAAATAGACGTCACCATATTGAATATCATGGACAACGATCTGTGGAATTCATATCTACCTCAGGTGTACCGCAATGCTCTATTTTGGGCCCATTATTCTTCAACATTTTTATTAATGACATTGCAGTGGAATTAGGTGTCAATTGTCTTTTATACGCAGATGATATGGAGTTATACAATAAAGTAAATGATGTGAGGGACTGTGTGGTATTGCAAAGTACCCTTCATAGAATTAATGAATGGAGTAATTTAAACAAATTACAGTTGAGTATAAGAAAGTGCAATGTCTTAACTTTTACTAATAAACACCAAGTAGAATTTAATTATCGTATAGAAGATTCAGTGCTTACACGTCCATCAACATTCCGCGACCTTGGTGTAACATTTGATACCAAACTATTATTTAATTCCCATATAAATGTCATCCCTAATGAAAGTTTCAGAAAGCTAGGATTCATAATACGATGTTCTCGCGATTTTAACGACATTAACACACTGAAACTACTATATCAATCTTTTGTTCGATCCAAATTGGAATATTCGTCAATTATTTGGTCGCCCCATTATAACACACAGATACAGAGCATAGAAAGAATTCAGAGGCGTTTTTTAAAGACTTTGAGTTATAAGGAAGATGGTGTCTATCCTGCTATTGGTTTTCCTCAGACTGAACTGCTAAATAGATTCTCACTCTCGAGTATGGAGACTCGTAGAACTGTTCCAGAGCAAATTTTTCCTTTTAAAATAATACATAATGTAACTGATTGCGGCGCTATCTTAAGCTTACTAAATTTTCGAACACCTAGAAATAGTTCTGGGCATAACTCATTGCTCTATTTGCTGACTCCCCTAACTAACATCCAGAAATCTTCGCCGCTATACAAAATGTGTGAGAACTATAACAATCTATAAGATCAGTTTGATATATTCCACTGACATGTAGTTGCGATAAAAAGATTAACTGCATAATTCAATTTTTTGTTTGTTTTATCTTTGTTTTTATCTATTTATTTTGTATCTTTTGTTTCTACTCTCATACGTTTTATATATTTGTAAATACTTATTATTTCCTACCCTGTAATTGGAATGCTCTGTTGGGTAGTGTATTGTTAAACAAATAAATTAAAAAATTAACATCAAGTGAAGCTATTTCTGCAAAAAAGTGCACGTTAGAACACGCGTTTTTTTTTCCGACTTTTCCGACGTCCACTGACTGGTATGTCCCTCGCAAAAACGACGTATAAAATCAAAAGTCCCATTGTCTATGATAGATACTCAGTTCGCTGCAAAAAATTACCGGTCTGAACTTTTTGCTTGTTCCTTGTCAGTAGGTGCAAGGAAGAGAGGTGATCATGGCTTACTATAACCAGGTAGTGAAAGCAGTCATGTGTCCTGGAAATTAAAATTGAAATTTCACGTCGATTGAGACTATTATCCCTGCCAGCATTTTCTTTTGTCAAATTCAGCCCTAGAACCGCTATTCCGAGATTTCTGGAAGTTTGGCCGAATTTCGATAGACCTAACTACATTTAGTTAGGTAGTATATTATGATATACAACAACATATTGTGCTCAATTAGATAGGAATTTGACAACTACGATATGCTTGTCCGAATAGAATAAGATTCAAACTTAGCCTAGGAAGTAGGAAACCATGGTTATATTTATGGAATGCTTTGGAGACGCCATCTACGTCAATATAAAAGTGTTAGAGGTCAAGGTTTATGTGATGCTTGAAAATTTATATTTACAAATAATGAAAAATATGATGATCTTGATAGGTTAAGTTACCAGAAGTAGATTCAGAGATTTCTTCAGAGAAATATTGAATTCTATTTAGAATTAATATTTGTACTTTCCTTTAAAATTAGAAGACGCTAGGCGACTGGTCTATTTAACTGCAAGTGCCACGACGCGACCCCTGACTCACTGATATAATACATCTTGTCTGAGAAAAATATTAGAAATAAACTATAAATTATTCTTATCATTATATTTATTTCTTCTATTCTTTTATCTCACAAAATTTATTACTATCTACAACATTATTTATGAATATTATGTTATGTAATATTATACAGAAGAAATTCAATATTCGCTTGAGACCGACTAATTATATTTAGTTCCGTTCATCTACCATCATAATTACATTGTTAAATTGTAACAGACCTGATAATTAATGAGTAAATAATGATGTTCTAATAAGATTTCTGGGAGGTATTAAATATGTATATTCCTGATATGTTGTCTGGTAAAAGTCTGACGGGTAAGTCTGAAATTGCAAAGTTACCTTGTAATATATCTGTTTAATAAGGTATTTTTTACACATTATCGATATTTAATCGCGTAATTGGGCAGCTGCAGGATTCGCTTCTGCTTGGTTCATTTTTGCTTTGTTATAATTGAAACAATTATATACTTATAGTTACCTCCACATCCACGTAGTAGAAGTATAGTGATCGTAAAAAAAATCACAATTTTTTTTATTCGAATAGGTTTAGAATGTCATGAAACGTCGAGGTTTTAAATTTAGGCGAAAAGAAATCTGGCTGTTCGTCTGTCTGTAACTTTTTTGTGCGCACTGTCTCTGGAACAGTTTAAGATACTGACTTGAAATTTAGTACATGTATGCATTATAATGAGATCTGGGACTTGATTATATTTTGAACTTACTCTGGTGAAGGGTTGGGTGGTAAATAGGGGAAAACACTGTTCTATTTTTTAATAAATAATAACTTAATTGTTCTAAACTGATCATTTTTGAGAGAAGTTTGAACCATTGCGCAGGTGATGTGAACCTTTAATTGCTTTGATTAATGTTATGCTGGAACGGATCGCAAATTTCATTTACTTGATTCCAGTGAGATTAAAAAGCATACAGCCAATAATTTTTTTATTCCTATTTTTCAAGTAGGTATTCAACAACGCTAAAATGTAACACTGATATTTAGTTTAGATTTGATATAAGCTTGTGATTTATTCAAAACGTGGCCTCAATGTCTAAACTTAAAGTAACCAAAGTTATTCAATTATTATTGATCTTTGATGAATCAAAATGGCGGCTAAAATGAAACATTTTCCTAAAAGGATGATTGACTTTTATGAAAATTTCCTGAGAAGAAAAAATATAAAAGTAAGTAGTTTTAATTGTTTTGCTGTTTAAATTCATCTAAAGAAAATAGTTCAAAGCTAGATGTAAAAATCGTGCCCTGTGGGCGTTAGTGGATTAATTGGTTGTTTACAATTTTCTAAGCAATGCTACACATCTACTCGCGTTTTTAATATGCAAGTATGATGTTTATTTATGCAATGGGAATGCTCGTGTTGCTGTTGAAGAATATCGACGATTTCCACACTATAGAGATTCAACTAGGAACGTTTTGGTCGCGGTTGATCTGATTACTAAACATTATTTTTAATTTTCTTATCCATAGAAAACACGTATTGGTTGAAATTTACGCACCATGGTTGATTTTGACAGCTTTTTGATACGCCTGCGTTTTTTCTAGAATCGCAACATACGTCTGACATTCGTATTGTCGTATTCTAAGTTTCATTATTAAGTAATGTAATGTAAGAAAGAAATTATCTTCAATGTTCAGAGTGTCTGCTCCACACTCAGTACCCCGGATTCCATTTGCCTTCCGTATATTCGTATTTTATTGCAATATCATATCTTAGAAGGCCTGTCATCTCCCACAGACTCTACAATGATGATAGGAGTGGACTTTAATAAATCAGCAACACCACATCTAAACTGTCTAACGTCATTTAAACAAAAAGTTCACTAGCCCTTGGCCTGGTCAGTGTTTTTATATTTTCAAAGGCAAATTTACTTTTGGATTACTCTGTAAAATAATAATTGCATGTTTATTAAATACGTTTATTCGGCTTTCAAATATAAACAATATGTGCAATAGGATTTAAAATATCAACATATTTTGATATACAATAATATTTTTTCTTAATTCTGATATTATTATCTGCGATAAAAGCTCACCCACAAATCCGCAAAATTAATCGCCGAGATAACGACATGACCCTTAATGACCCAATTCATTAGACATAACAAGTGATTACAAAATAAGAATAAAAATACGAGATATATACATTTTATAATAAATGTGCAATCATTTTGCAAAACCGCGGGCACTATTAACAAAGGCAATATTTAACATTAATAAAGTAAACAAGTTAGATGACCTAGACTACTGCTGAGTACCCAATAACTCAAGTAGTTGATATAAGTACAAGAGAATTCGCAGAATACATATAAGAGCCTTCTTCTTCGGGATATTCAAACAATCTCTCGTTCCCGTGCATACCGACTCTCAGGTGAATATCTGAGCTTGGCCATCTAAAGAATATGCGTCGCTACTGTTTAATATGACTCCCTGATTAATTATATAACGAGGCATATTAATGCCCGAGCGCCAACCTCTTTCACTACCGTGGATTGCCGCAAGGTGAGGTATTCTGAACATTTTAGTAAATGATTTACAACAGGAATTTTCTTATTTTAGCTCTTTCAAGATGTCTTAGCTGTAAAGTTTCTTTTATATAAGCTGTAAGCGTTGCCATGTACTGTTATGTTAGGTTTCGTTTAAAAGTAAACACAAGAGAACCAGATTTAAAAAAATACCTGTTATAAAATAAGAAGCTGTGAATGGATAAGGACATAATATGTAGATGCAATAGAAAGTAGCATATAATAACTGCAGGTAAAATTTTTCGTTGGTAGATTTCTTATGCACAATGGATATGAATACCCCATTGAAAGTGCTGTACTCTCGTAGAGCGCAGCAACACTCAGTTTCGTTATTAGAAGTTAATTTTATTTGGTTAATTGGGCAAGGACTTGATTTTAATTATAGAATTCTTAGAAGGGAAAATTTCATTCTAAAAAATATCACCAATATAAACTAGATTAATTTAAACTTTCATTTAGATCTAAAATTGATATTAAAAATTATGTTTTCAGTTTATACCCGTCTTTCACCCCTAATCTGAGTGCTAATGAACGGATTTTGATAAAACCTCGTGCAACGTGTTTGTAACAACGTTAATAAAAAAGCTGAAAAAAAGATAGAGTAGGAAATGATCGGGGGGGGGGGGGTAGAAACACCCCTTCTATTACGTAACTTGTAGAATTAGGTCAAACATGAAGAAAGAAACTATATTTTTAGCTTTTGTGACCCAAAATAAGGTGTTTTTATTCTTATGAATTCTTTTGAAAATGCAAATTTTTCGAGATATGGCCACTCGAAAACTCCTAAAAATTCAGGTGAATGTATCACGGAAACACAAAACTTTTTTAATTTGTAACTTTTCTGTAAAGTGTGTTTTCACCGAGTTATTCCGGAGAAACATGAAGAACTACATCTTTCTTTGAAATTGTAACTCTTCAAAAACATGTAATTCAAACATTTAAAAAAATTCAGACGTATGCACCGAAGCCTTCTAAACATTTTTTGTTTCTTAAATTTTTTTTGTTACTTGCTAATTTTCCGAGTTACAGGCAGTTTTTCACGATAAATAATGTACTACATTTTTTGCATATTTTCAATTTGAAAATACATGAGAATTCGAAAAATGAACATGATTTATATACACTATTATAGAAAAATAAGAACCTATATAGTTATACTATTTTTAAAGGTTCAATATAATATTAAAATTGAAATTTGCAAAAAATGTAGTACATTATTTATTTAACGTGAAAAATTGCCTGTAACTCGGAAAATTAGCAAGTTACAAGAGAATTCCAAGAGACAAAAAATGTTTAGATGGCCTCAGTGCAGGCTCGCTGAGAGGAGGGGTTTGGGGTGCTTCCCCCCGGGCCCGGAGGTTAAGAGGGGGCCTGGGTCCTACCTGAAGTTGGAGAATATCCCTCCTCCTTCGCTCTAAAATTTTTACCGTGAAAAATATTTTAATTCTAACCTTTTTTCTAACTTCTTTATTAATGTCATTACAAATACATTGCACAAGGCTTCATCAAAATCCATTCATTAGCACGCAAGTTAGAAATGGTTGTCATTTTAGTGCTCCGTTGACTGGACTATTATCTGTACAAGCCGAAGCTCTCTACAGGTCGCAATGCTTAACGAATACATTTGAATTCTCTGTTAGTCACTTCTCTTGCTATGACACATTTCTACTTTCAGATCAGACGTTCTCAAAAAGCGTATAATGACTATTGCTATTATAATTATAAACAATTATTTAACATCATTTTCTAGGGCCATTTATCTTGTTCTCGGCGTCTATTGGATAAATAGAAACAACAATTAAAATTGAAATACGAAAACAATTATACTTTCGTTTAACTCGTTCTAATTCAACAACAGAATATTGAATCAGCCTCATATATTTTACCCTATTATCACTACACATTTGTGTAGTACAAAATATGTGAATGGGTCACGTATATAAAGAATATACAAAGAAGACTTAAGAAAAATCACTAAAACATGAAAAGAATACATTTTTAGTTGTTATAGTATTTTCAGGTTTATATAATAAAAAAAAAAGCGTGACGCGCTCAACATAAATTTCGATATTCTCTCACGTATCGTTTTTGATAACTATGTTTACAATTTTTTAAGTACATTTAATAATGGAAAATTTGATTATATACATTTTTATTTAAAAAACTTTCTAGCCTCAAATTTAAGATATATTGTACAGTCAACCTGTTCTTTGTGATATCTCAAAAGAGGTACTTTATTGGATTATTTAATAACATAAGGAAGATCGAGATCCATTGACACAGGTCTAAAAATAAATTCAATTTTCTTCTCAATCGCAAAATACTTCCAATTTGACCTTGATTTAAAATTAGTATTTCAAGTTCCTTGCGGAGGAAAAAGAAATTAAGAACATCATGAATGTAATGAGTTTCAAAGAAATAATAGAATATAATTTATTTTCCATTATAAACTATGGATTGTATTACTTATAAGAAATATCTGATCTATATTATTCGTCGACCGTATGAAGAAAACTCTGCTTTGGTGAAGATTAACTATACTAACGCCGACAAATGTAAAGTTGGCAAAGGCGTCAGACAGGGATGCGTTCTGTCACCAATCCTCTTTAACATCTATAGTGAACACGAGATGCTATGTGTGTTTTAGGTGTGGTAGATGGCGTGAGGTTGTCGAACATGGTATACAGCAAAGGGAGACCAACTAGAACATTATATGGATCACAAATCATATGTCAAGACGTTATGAGTAAGAAGGAAAGAAGAAGAATTTTTTTCGGTTCTTATTAATCTCTTTCTTTAAAAGAATTACACATCTCTTTAAAAGAAAATTGCACTTACTTTGAAACACACCTGAAACGCCTTTCACTTGAGGTACCACAAAGAGTAGGTTGCCATTTGAATAAAAAGTTAAGGTGGCTGAGGATGCGTGTATGATGAAACAAGAAATTAGGAATTGCCCCAAAAGTTATGTAACTGAAAATATATATCGACCAGTCTAAGGGCACAGAGAACAGTCAGTTGTTTATAAAATTTAAAATGTCAAAATTGCAGCAACCAAAGTGTTGTTTTGTAGGAAGCACTTAAATGGTACATACCGAAGAGGTACTTTATTGAACACTCAAAAACTGCATTAGTAAGTTTTTTTCAAAGCATCGTCATCATCAACCATTTACCTTCGTGCCTACAAACTATTATTTTATTACTTTTTAATAATATAATCACCATTACATTTGAAAATCAAGGACGCATCTATTATAAAACCAAGGTATTTAATTTCCGAAACCTTTTCTAACTTTTTATTATTTAATACAAAACTTTCCACAATTTACAAATGTCGATGTTTACTTTTAAAGTATTATCACACAACCACACAAATATACCTTTTAAACCTTGATTAATAACATTAATAACTTTGTTTACATTCTGTCCATGCAAATATATTAACGTATCATCCTCAAATAAATGTACCTTAAATAATTTTAGAGATTTCACTATATCGTTTATAAATAGCACAAATAATAAAGGTCTAGGACGTGATCCTTGCGGTACTCCAAATTCATTATCTGTTAAGTTCGACTCATTATTTTTATATTTTGTTTTTTGTCTTCTCTCGGTTAGGTAGGATTCAATCCATTCAAGTACAGTCCATCCAATGCCCATTTTCTCTAACTCTGATACCAGTAACTTCCGATTTACCGTCTCGAATGCACGTTTAAAGTCTAAGAACACTGCAACTATTCTTTGATCTTTACCTTTTGTCTTAACTTAACCCAGTCTGATATAATGAACTGTAGTGCCGTCTCACAGGAATGGCTTTCTCTGAATCCAGATTGATTCTCCTTTAAAATGTTATTATCCATGCAATATGTTGTCAATTGTTCTTTTACCACCAATTCTAGCGTTTTTCATATACTGGTAATGATCGCGTATGAATCTTTCTTAAATTGGAGAAATGAAATGAATTAAATAAATATGAAACATTTAGTATTCGTGGACCATATTCGCATATATATATGCTCGTTGAATAATATACTATAAAAGTTACGGTCATGTTGCAATACTATTCACAAAAATTATATGTCAATGCCCTTGGTATTGTGAATAAATTGTTAATATTATAATATCAGGGTGTTATGTACTATACTGACTATATTTGCATCAAACAAAAATGCTTTACATCTTGCCTATTAGCAAAATTACAAAAAAAAAACAGATGAAGGTATATTTTTGATTCATGCCAGCTCTACTTCAATTTGTTACCTTGTACTGATTAGGAGCAATTATACTGAAACACCTTTAGAAACTATACTACACTACTTACTCTATGACAGTTTATTTTATTTTGGTATTCTAAGATTGTGGATTAGGCGACCAGAGATTGTCTCTCATAAAGGATATTCCTTAATCATTTATCATACTGCTGTTTTACATTTTGTTTAAAACTATATAAACGATAAAAGGAATGTTATAAAAACACTCTTATAAAACAAATGAAAATAAAATCCAGTTATTTATACCTACCACAGATTACCACAAACTATACAGAACCAGTAAAAAAATGTATAAAGATAACAAATGACCTTGATCGGTAATTAAAATGTTGTTATAAATGATAATTTAATTGCAATTTAATTTAAATTTTTTCGCATTAAAATATTAATAATCTTCAGAAATTCGCTAAACCATATATGAGGTCGGTAGATTTATTAGTTGGAGGGTCCAATTTGCTCTATGAGCTACCTAGCGAGGTGAGATCCAGACCCATACACTGCGGTAAATTTTTAATTGTAAATTATTCTTAAGCAGCACATGTCCACAGGCTGGTCCTCGGGCAAACTTTCCTTGTCTGGACTTCTACGTATAGCCCTTCATAACAGTTAGTAGTTTAGGATTACCCTCAAATACCTCAATATACTAGAAAACCACAAACACATACTCAAGAGAATGAACCTGAATAACGCGTATTTTTTATAACTTTCACGAATAACATCAGCTATGTTTTGCTAGGCATCACGGGTTTGTTACACCATACTTTAACTATGTCGAGAACTCCTTGCATAAGACCTCAGTAGTCATTTCAGAATGGCCTCATGTCATGAGACTCAGATCGTCCGGATACATTGGTACAGGGAAGCCTACTTAATTCGATTCTATTCGTTACCTCCGTGCCGACCCGGTTTGGCCCTAACCGTGTCTATATGAAACGTGATTTCAGTGTTGCTGATATCAATATGGACTATCAAATTATGGTGTGGTCCACATCGTAATCTACAACTGCTTGATAAAGGAAATCGAAAGTTGAGATTAGTGAACGCTTCTTTTATAACCAGGAAACGCTACCAAAACTTCTGTTCAAACGCTTTCTCAGCTGCTCTGATAATGATCTAATGAGGAGCCGTCGTCCCTGAATTGATGATAGCACACTGTATATAAGTTTCTATTTCCCTTGGTAATACTTTCAAAAGAAAGTATGTTCGGCTGCATTTGGTACGAAGACCACCATCATCGCTCTGTAGGTATGTTTCCAAGTGTTGGGCTAGATGGTGTATGAAGTGAGGGATAAAACGATCACTAATATAATCTATGCAATTGTCACAACCAGTATTCTCCTCGTATATGTTCCCTAATAATATGAAGTTGATTTAAGCAGCAGCTATGTGATTTCTAGACGTACATTTTTTCTATTTTCTCCTATAGCTATAAACATTTTTTAAATTTTAATATTAAATCTCTTTTGATGCCTTAGTAATATTATAATAAAACATCTGAAATGCCAAAATTGAATGGAAAGAATTTTAACTATTCAAATAACCGACTCAATAAAGAATATGGAGATATTTCAGTCGAAATAATACATACTTATTAATACATCAAAGATTTTTATTGGAGTATATACTTTTTTTTATTTAAATAAATTAAGACACAACGTAAACTTATGGATATCTGCTAGTAAAATTAAAATTCCGAATACGAAATGAAGCATAACCTAATAATTATCTCTACCTACTTTAAGGCAAATTAAAGCAGAACAATAAAAAGTAAAAAGTTTATTTCGAAATGGCAACTGAGAGGGGAGATTGGATTTATACATATTTATATTAATGTCAAGTTATAAATATTTTTTGTCCCCATATTTGTAATTAATTTTCCTTTACATATAGAAATATTACTAATCTCCATTAGAAACGAATCTAACTTATAGATGTAATCAATAATATCTATAAATATTTATTTCATAAATTTCTAAGGTCTGCTGGCAAAAACAAAACTGGTTTACCATAGGCATACTTTGAAAATATTATACAGTTACTTATTACGAAGTTAATATAGCTTGATAAATATTATTTACTATCATTGGATATTAGTATTAGTTATTAAAAATATTTATAATATACATAAATGAATAATAATTACATTATAGGAAGCTTAAAGATAGATGCCGATACACGATAAGGACCTACTCATAATTATATACCATAGAAGAAATACTATTAAAAACCTATTACCTACTAGAAAAGTAAAAACGCGTAGATAATGCATAAATTCATAAAAAATTTTATAATCATGTGTCTATAATTGCTATATGCCGCATATTTATTATTTATTGCTTCTTTGTGGTGACATTTTAACATTAACGAAGGCTTTTTACGCATGTCGTTATCATAATCCAGTAAGATATATAACATATTACTGATTGTCAATGCAGTTTTCTGCTTCACTAACTGACGAAAATCAATAAGATACCTCCTCCAAATCGGCTCTATCATTTTTGACCGCATAAACCGATGTAAAGGCAATTTTCGTATTCACAACTTTGACAGGTGTTAAGTGACTAATATCATTCTAATTGGTAGCTGTATAGCACGTCTAACAGCATCGCACCATCTACGGTTGCCTTTTGGACGAATGACCACGCTTCAGCTCTTTTCCATCAGCTCATAGGTAATATCAACCCAACGTCTTGTAATGTGTCTTTTTCGCCTTTTACTGTCTCTCTACCGTTTACCATATGGCTTTTCCTAAACCACTCACCATGAAAGAAAAATAGAGCTAGAAGAAGACAATATAGAACCGTTAAATAATCTAGGAAAAATAAATAATAAGAAACTAAAGCACACTGGATTGAAGTTTTGGAGAGGTCGTATGCCCAATAGACAATAGTGACACATGGCAACAAATGCGGCAACATCTGCTTAAATATTACGAACTCAATTGTAAATGAATGATTTAAAAGAGAAATAATTCATTGCCAATAATTAAGGAGTCATCGCGTTGCTTTCTTAATTATACATTTTTTATACTTGCAGCAAGTCAGTAACTGTATCTACTGCCACTAAAATAAGCAAATCAAAGTTCTGGGACGTTCTTACTTTACTTTTGTTTCAGTTATTATAATGATAGTAGTTGAAACATATTTCAAGTTATGTTACACAGGTCTCGAATGCAGATCTCCTTTTATAGTGCCGAAGATATACTTCTATAAAAAAGAAAACCTTAATACTATGGTAGTAATCATCATGATTCAACACCTAAGAGACGATTTTATAAGATGCCTGCATCAAATTAGCTGGAAACTTAAATAAATGCCCCGTCAGAAGACTCTACGAATACACTAAAAGAATTCAAACATATACAAAACGCATACCAGAGTTTAGGGGACAAAAGCATACAACCACTCGAAAGATAAGAAAACATTACACAGTCACAAGGAGAAGAACAGTAGAGCATTTGCAGCACTGAAAAATGGAAAGGAGTCAGAGTCTGGAAATGTGAGCACTGAACTCATGAAGTGGGATCAGATGTCCAGAGGTGATTATCAAAACTGTCAGAGGCTTAAGCTCAATGGCAAGGTTTCTTGAGACAGAATTGGAAGTCAAAAAAATAAAACAGCTTCAGAGCCGCATAGATGGGATATTTACAATGAAAAAAACCTCCCACACAAACGCATAGTATACAGAAGATCCATAAAGTTAGCCATTGTTGGACTCTAACATGCTTACTACACGGATGTGGCTCAGGAAGAAAAATAGTGTCAGTAAGACCAACGACCAATGTTGTTCGGGAATTATATTATGGTTGCAACAACGTAGCTAATGTAGAGAGAAAACTTCTCCAAGAATTCGCGATCTACAAAATACTACCCAAGGTATTTATTATTTGTTTGCTTATAGTAATGAAACATATTCTTTATAGGATTTTGCAAACAGCGGAAAAAAACTCTCTATGAGAACTAAAAGGAAAACTATATGTAAAAAAATTAATGAAATCTTTGCATTCTTTCGATAACCTGACTTCTGGTTACGCTATCAAGTTAAAATCCTAAAATAAATTTGTCTGATTTCTTATTTGATATTCTCATCATAACACTAACCATAGGGGACTATGTTGGATGCTAGTGTTATAATGCGAATGTCAAATAGGAAATTTGGAAAATTTATTTTAGGATTTTAACTTCCTAGCATAACCAGAAGTCAGGTTATCGAAAGAATGCAAAGATTTCATTAAATATTTACATATAGGTTTTCTTTTAGTTCCCATAGATAGTTTTGTCCGCTGTTTGCAAAATCCTATAAAGAATACGTTTCATTACTACCTAAGGTTAGCTCACTAGCACCACTAAAATATTATCTGGAAGAGATTCCTGCACATTAAAAATAGAAAATATAGTGGGCATGGGAATTACAATAGGCGATGAAGGACTCTACATTCTACAAGTCATAGCAATTGCCAACGAAAGAGACTTCAGCTATAGGTTTCCTCACTTATAAATGATATTACAAATTGAGTCTAAACACAACCACCTCTACAATGGAATATACAGTACTTAGAGAAAACATTGCTGATGATCTGAATCGAGGTACATTAATAAAGCATTGAACATTATTCAAGTATTTAGGACAAAACCCTAGCATTCAGTGATAGTAACAGACATGACATGAGCAATAAAATCCCACAAAGAAAATGGGTACCTCGGCTGAAGTCGATACTATAACATCACAAGATGACAGAAACGACAACATCCACAATACATGAAGTATTTACCTACGATTTAAAGACATGGAAATAGAATAAGCGATACCTTGAACTACTTATTTTCCTTGAGATGGACTTAGAAGCTCTGCAGCAGGTTTTTCTTCCTTTCCCTGTGTGTTTGAAATATAACTTCTCAAATTGTTCAGCTAATAATTGGTATATCGGCATTTATTTCAATTTTGATATGAAAAACGTATCAAGGTTAACGCATATACTATTGGGAATGTGCATTAGTATGCTTGATCATAAACGTCTCTTCAGGTTCCCTGATCTAAGATCGAGCCAGCATATAATATGTATAAATATGTGCTTGAAATAAGATTGTACAATGAAATATATGAAATTTATATGTTCTAGAATAAGATACATATTGTCAAAACATAGCTAGATAAAATAAAAATGTTAAAATGGGTACATATATCCATAATTGAGCCTGTAAAAAACTAAAGGGGCAGCGAAATAACGGAAGATAAAAGAATCCTGTTAAATACCATAAACACAAAGCAGCCGTTATGGTACGGTTACCTGGAGCGCATGGCGGAAAATAGAAGAACAGAAGAAGAAAGGTTGGCAATGTACCCAATGGATAAAAAAGGGGAAATCAGGGAGATCAGTTACGAGCTGAAATGTATGCACTCATAAGGCTCTTATCAAGAGTACAATAAGTCGAGTAGTTCAGCTGATGGAGGTGGAGAATGGAAACACCGCAATAAACTTGCTTGATACATACATATATTTAGGTTAAGCTATTATTGGTTTACCAAGTAAAAAACGAAAGGGGCAGCGGAATAACGGAAAATAAGAGAATCCTGTTACATACCATAAACACAAGCAGCCGTTACGGTACTGTTACCTGGAACGCATGGCGGAAAATAGAAGACCGAAGAAAGATTGGCTATGGATCCAATGGATAAAAAAGGAGAAAGGAGGAAGATCAGTTACGAACTGAAATGTATGCACTCATAAGGCTCTTATCAAGAGTACAAGACGTCGAGTAGTTCGGCTAAAGGAGGTGGAAAATGGAAACACTGCAATAAACTTGCTTCATACATACATATATTTAGGTTAATTTATTTTTGGTGTACTATGTAAGAAACGAAAGGTGCAGCGGAATAACAGAAGATAATAGAATCCTGTTAGATACCATTAACACAAAGCAGCCTTTATGGTACGGTTACCTGGAGCACATGACGAAAAATAGAAGACCGAAGAAAGATTGGCAATGGACCCAATGGATAAGTAAGGGGAAAGGAGGAAGATCAGTTACGAACTGAAATGTATGTACTCATAAGGCTCTTACCAAGAGTCCAAGACGTCGAGTAGTTCGGTTAGAGGAGGTGGAAGATGGAAACACCGCAATAAACTTGCTTGATTCATACATATATTTAGGTTAAGTTATTTTTGGTTTACCATGTAAAAAACGAAAGGGGCAGCAGAATAACGGAAAATAAGAGAATCCTGTTAAACACCATAAACACAAAGCAGCCGTTACGGTACGGTTACCTGGAGCGCATGACGGAAAATAGAAGACCGAAGGAAGATTGACAATGGACCCAATGGATAAAAAAGGGGAAAGGAGGAAGATCAGTTACGAGCTGAAATGTATGCATCCATAAGGCTCTTATCAAGAGTACAAGACGTCGAGTAGTTCTGTTGATGGAGGTGGAAAATGGAAACACCGCAATAAACATATATTTAGGTTAAATTATTTTTGGTTTACCATACCAATATACCGATGTCAGAGACAAACCACTTCTTCGTCGTCAAACTAATTTCTTTGTACCAGTTCCCAATCCTTCAGGACTATTTCGTGATCTTTTGATCTTACATCTTAGACTGAGTATGTTTAGATTGATGAAACTGACAGTTTACAAAACCTTTCGAGTGGTTTGTAATAGAATGTAGATGAATATAACAATATAGATAAATATAATATATTACCTAAGGTATTGTGCTGTTCTGTTTTGAACAATAGTAGTTTATGTCTCAGTATACATCTTGCTGCAAAATTTAAATAAGAAATTACAAAAAAGTACTTACCTATAATAATCTTTCTTACAGTAAATGTTGCCGTCCCTGGAAAAGCACGTAATATCTCCGTCCAAAGTGTTCCTGCACTGACAGCACTGGAGGCAAGCCGCGTGCCACCTCCTGTCGACCGCTTCGAGGTAAAACCTATCGGTAATTCGAAGTCCGCAACCAGCACACACGGCACCACCGTTTTCGTCAACACAACTTGCTAGAGGTGTCGGAGGAGTTCCGGGTTGCAACGGCTCTAACTTTGGTATGTGATGTTCAAAGGAGGAGTGGGGTCTGCAGAGTTCGGCAGGGCTAATAGGCCGAGGAGGGTGTTGTGGCTGATGACTCGATGTCGGGGGTGGTCTACAAATGTCGGAACCGCAGGACTGGTGGTTATTGTTCGATGGAGTGCTGCAAGAACTGCCGCTGGAGACACTCGGTTCTGCGTCCCCCATTGACGAGTCGCACGAAGGGAGGTTCGGCGAGAGGTCGCGGGATGGATCGTACGCCGGGCCAATGTAATGCTCGTGCTGCTGCTGAAAAGAAAAAATGTTTGTATATTATTGCTCTCCTATTCAAAATATATAAATTAAAGTAAGGAAGGCTAAGTTGTTCTCAAAAAGCTATAATTCAATACGAATGTATTAATATTAACTGATAAACAATACCCTTCGAAATTTTCTAATTTTGTTGAGCAACTCTATCAGATAGTGCTTTTAGAACAAAAAACCAGCGTGTGTAGAATTCACATAACTTTGGAGAATTTTAAAGTTCGTTACCGCCCTCTAAATTCTGAAAAATTACCATTTTGTAGAGAATGAAATGTCCACCTATACCTTGTCTTTGGTTATGATAAGTATATAGAACCTGAGTTGAGGGTTACTTCGGTAATAAGAAGAAAATAAACGGCAGTGGTCTTTCTCACTAATATGGTAGTAAGTACGACCACTGCCGTTTATTTTCTTTGTGGTATGCCTAAAGTAGTGCGTTGTGATTCTTCCAAAAACAATGTTAATACTTCTTCTATTCGTCTTGAACAAGTTTCATGAGAAGATTGTAGTGTACCAACTTTCCGTCATCTTTTCCTGGGATTTATTGGTATGGAAACTGATACATCGTAAGATACAACTATGAACCCACCTCCATTTTCAATTTTGTGCGTGGGAGTTGTTCCGAAAATCAAATTTGGAACAAAGCAAGCTGCAGCTTTGGTAATTTTTGAGATCACCCAGAAATGGAGAGTTCGAAACCAAATCAAGTGCTCTGACACAACATTCAACAATACTGGACCGAATAATGGAGTATTCATTTTACTAGAACAAAAATTTTAAAATTGCTAAACTACTATAGATGGTGTGTCGTCACAACATCTCGAAATTAATGTTGAAAGCCGTAGTTTTCCAGGTACAAGAATCTTCAGGTAGCTACTATTATATTTCATGGAGGTATGCCTCTAAGAGAATGGCAATAATGATCAAAATTGTGAAAAAATTGATTCAATGAGTTTTTTACAGCGGTCCTTTTATCCACAAATATTATTCAAACACCAGCTGAACTTCAATGGATGACAAAAGCACTAAACTTTTTGAAGGTTTATTGTTTCAGGACAAATTTAAGCCGACTAAGAGGGAAGAGGAAAGTATTTTTGACAACTGCATTTTTATTCTCACAAGTTTAGTTCGTTTCTGGTTTCAAGTTGGCTATGTTGTACTCCTAGAAATAATCTGCTGAAAGTGCTGAAACTACAACACATAATATAAGATCTCTCCAAAAGTGCAGTGAAAAAGCTTCTTGAGCATTTATGATAGTAGCTTTAGTTTTCTTCAAGACACTTTTGATGCAGCGCGTAAAATGTACGAGACTTTGATGAATGAAAGAATGGAACAGACTCTGAATCGTATTCAATTGGAGTCCAGTTCGGTGGACAAAAACGACTGGAGGACTTTTTATATAAGCAAGACTTGGCCTTAGATTTTTATAATCACAGGCGTTTCTAGTGATATTTTAGAGGAAGCTGCTGGCCAACAGAAATATACCAAAATATTAAGGACATAGTTCGTGATAACAGCAGAAAAAAATAACTACCTATGAGAACTAAAAGAAAAACTGTGTGTAAAAATAATAATGAAATCTTTCCATTCTTTCGATAACCTGAATTCTGGTTATGCTAGCAAATTAAAATCCTAAAATAAATTTGTTAAATTCCTTATTTGAAAATTCTCCTTCTAACACTAGCACCCACACAGTCACCTACGGCCATGCAGATTAAACTAGTATCTAGAAGATTCAGTTAAGAATGAGAGCAAAGGCCTAAAATGAATTTTTTATCTAACCTTGTCTTAAAAATGTTTCATTCTTATGGATTACATTTTCATGAAATCTATAATTCTGTTTCTTGGAAATGGTTAGCCTTTGAAACGTTTTTCGCCCTTATTCATCAGAAAGACATAAAGCTACTCATAAAGATGTTTCATGCAAAGCAAGACAATTTCTATGAGTAAGTATGAAACATCTTTATGAGTGGCTTTTTGTCTTTCTGATGAGCTCCAGAATAAGGGAGAAAAACGTTTCAAAGAAACAGAATGATAGATTTCATGAAAATGTAATTCATTGGAATGAAAATTTTTTTAAGACAAGGTAAACAGATAAATTCATTTTAGGCCTTTGTTCTCATTTTTAACTAAATCTTTATGACCGTAGGGGGTTGTGTAGATACTAGTTTAATCTGCATGGCCGTAGAAGACTGTCTGGATGCTAGTGTTAGAATGAGAATTTTCAAATAAGAAATTAGACAAATTCATTTTAGGATTTTAATTTGTTAGTATAACCAGAATTCAGGTTATCGAGAGAATGCAAAGGTATTGTTATTACTTCCACATCCACGTAGTGGATTGGAAGTATAGTAATCGCAAAAAAATTTTCAAAAATTTTTATTCGTGAAATAGGTTTAGAATGTCATGAAACGTCGAGATTTTAAATTTGAGCGAAAAAAAAATTTTCTGTCTGTCTGTCGGTCTGTCTGTCGGTCTGTCTGTAACTTTTTTTTGTCCGCACGTTTTCTCCGGAACGGTTTAAGATATTGACCTGAAATTTTGTACACGTATATATTATAACGAGATCTGGAACTGGATTGTTTTTTGAGGAAATCCGGTGAAGGGTTGGGGGTTAAATAGGGGTAAATAAGGGAAAATAAGTAAAGCAAGCTTGTAAGAGTACAGAAACTTGAAATTCGGTGTATGTAGAAGCCAAAGCGTCAGATTTTTTAATAATATTTTTCAACCCCCCACCACCCCTACCCCATTAATGGGGTTGATAAAATAAAGTTGAGATATTCATTTGAAATTTCGTACACGTATGTATTATAACGATGTCTAGAATTAGATTATATTTTGGGATGATTCCGTTGAAGGGTTGGGGGTTATTTTGGGGTAAATAGAGAAATATAAGTAAAACAAGTTGGTAAGAGTACAGAAACTTGAAATTCGGTGTATGTACTAGAAGCCAATGCGTCAGATTTTTTAATAATATTTTTCAATCCCCACCACCCCTACTCCAATTTGAAAAGGGTTGATAAAATGAAATTGAGATATTCATTTGAAATTTTCTACACGTATGTATTATAACGACATCTGGAACTAGATTATATTTTGAGATAATTCCGTTGAAGGGTTGGGGGTTAAATAGGGGTAAATAGGGGAAAATAAGTAAAGCAAGCTGGTAAGACTACAGAAACTTGAAATTCGGTGTATGTACTAGAAGCCAAGGTCTCAGATTATTTATAATATTTTTCAACCCCCACCACCCCTACTTCATTATTAAAAGGGTTGATAAAATAAAATCGAGATATTCATTTGAAATTTGGTACACGTATGAATTATAACGACATCTGGAACTAGATTATATTTTGAGATGATTCCGTTGAAGGGTTGGGGGTTATTTAGGGGTCAATAGGGGGAAAGTAAAGCAAGCTGGTATGAGTGCAGAAACTTGAAATTCGGTGTATGTACAAGAAGTTAAAGCATCAGATTTTTTTATAATATTTTTCAACCCCCCCACCACCCTTACCCCATTAATGGGGTTGACAAAATAAAGTTGAGATATTCATTTGAAATTTCGTACACGTATGTATTATAACGACGTCTGGAATTAGTTTATATTTTGAGATGATTCCGTTGAAGGGTTGGGGGTTAATTTGGGGTAAATAGAGGAATATATGTAAAACGTTGGTAAGACTACAGAAACTTGAAATTCGGTGTATGTACTAGAAGCCACAGCGTCAGATTTTCTTATAATATTTTTCAACCCAACCACCCCTACTCCAATATGAAAAGGGTTGATAAAATAAAATTGAGATATTCATTTGAAATTTGGTACACGTATGTATTATAACGACGTCTGAAACTAGATCATAATTTGAGATGATGCCGTTGAAGGGTTGGGGGTTAAATAGGGGCAAATAGAGGAAAATAAGTAAAGCAAGCTGGTAAGACTACAGAAATTTGGGATTCGGTGTATATACTAGAAACCAAGGCCTCAAATTTCTTTCTAATATTTTTCAAACTCTACCACCTCCGCTTCATTATTAATGGGATTGATAACATCAAATTGAGATATTCACTTGAAAGTTAGTACACGTATGTATTGTAGTGACATCTGATTGAGATGACTCCATTGAGGTGGTAGGTTGTAAATAGTGGAAAATAAGTACGGTAAACTAGAAACTTCATTTTTAACGTATATGGTAGAAACCAACTCCTCAAACTTTTCTGTGACAGCTACCCCAAATATTATTAAAATTCTATGACCAATAATTTCCACATACTAGAGTGCAAATATAGTCAAGATGTTTCCTTTAAAGTGACTTGGACGAATAATCTGGATGTGGAAGTAGTGATTCCTTAGGCAGCGGTTTTTTTACACATAGTTTTTCTTTTAGTTCTCATAGATACTTAGTTTTTTCTGCTGTTTGCAAAATTCTATAAATAATACGTTTCAATACAATTATAAACAAACAAATAATAATTCACTTTTAAACATGATTTATCTTTATTTTGACAAAAAACATTAAATTATGCTCAAAATATACTATTTTTATAAAACACATATTTCATTCTTAATAAATTAATCCAAAATACAAGTCTCAATAGCAATCTCTAAAAGTTCATCAATATTCTGAACAAAATATATTTTATTCTGATAAGGAACAAAGTGACAGGGCTTACAAAAATGGAAAGAAAATTATTGGTGTCTTTTAAGGACCACGCTAATACACAATATCTACTATTCTAAATCTGTTATCTATAAGTCCAGGTATACTTCCCTGCTCTTGGAATTAGAGCTACCTAGGACTAATATATAAATCTGGACCAAGAGAAAACATCGAAAAACACTTTGAATACAGTTGAATATTTCAAAATCCTGAGGTTACTTAATAACCAAAAATGTATTTGGATTGTAAAAATGTAACTGTGAATCAGTAACGTGGTTTCTGTCAGGATATAATAAGGAGCCTTATTTTGTGAATGTGAATATTGTAACAACACATGTATAATTATTTATACGTAATCTTGCGGGGTATTGCACTCAAAAATTAATTTTAAAGAATACACCTAAGCATATAAGGTATTTATGTTAAGTAACGGTCGTTCTTAAAGCTTGTCAATAGTAATCCTGAAGTGTAAGTGTGCGGATGTATATAAGTACTTTCCCAGTTCTCATTGACTAAATAAATGTTGTTAAATCGTAGCAGGTATCTTATTTCATTACAAAGAAACTCATTTCTTTTTTGACGAATTAATAAATTCTCAAAATTATGAAAATGATTATCTTATGTAATTAGTATATTGGGTCAAAATAATAAAACAACTTTATTACAGATGATCAAGAAGATCAGTTAATATACAGATTGTCCCACTTAAAACTTGCGGCACCATACTATTGATAACTAAATTCTGCTAAAATTATTCATTATTCCATTCTTTCCACAAATTGAAGTACAGATTTTTTGATCGCAGGAACCTTAAAAATAGGTGCATGTGGTGAAACATTGCATTCTAAGCAACTTTTGAAATATGAATACTTTTCGAGATATTTGACCTTCAATATAATTTCTTTAAACAACAAAAATTACCATATGGACCGGTCGTCGTAACTTTTTTTTAACCAGAAATTTAAAACAGCAATTTTATTAACTATTCTTATATAGTTTAAGCGGCACATCGGGAAAATCGGCAAAATCTGACGGTTAATGCAGAAAGCAAGAAAATTTGCATATGATTTGTACACATTCATTGTATTAAATTTACCCGCAGCACTTCGATTTCCGGACATGTAAATCCAAAATGGCGGTAAATTTGTAAAAAAGTAACTTTTATTACGATGTAAAAATTGCGTTATAATTGGGGTGATGATATGATGATATAATAGAAGCATTTGAGTATATTGCTAGCCCAGGTCTACCCGTAAGTAAGAACAAAAAATCCAGTTGAAAGGTGCATCGGTGTTTGGAAAATGTGATTTCCTGTTCTTTCCTTGGGGATTTGACTGAAGATCGAGAAAGTAGAAGCCATTGTTGTAGCAACTGCCATACTGCACAATATAGCATGTTTGTGGCATAAGGAAATATTACGAGTTGATGACTAACAGCAAGAAGCTATTAACATTGTCAATGAAGTGATGGTGGAGAATATGGGGGACAACAGGGTGATTGGCAATAATACATTACAGTTAATAAACTATTTTAATGGATTTCTGTGAAAAATGTTATGTAAGTCTTTTAGGTTATAAACGCTCCTAACACTCATTGTACACTCATACGAGTGTGTTTGTTCGCGTGTGTAAAAAAAAAAAAATATTTTAAAAATTAATTTTTTATTTTAAGAAAACTTACTTAATATCGTATAAAATTTGTAAATACAAATAAATAATTGACATAATAAAAAAATTTGAAATAAAGGTAATTTTCTAGAACACGGGCCTCTGCAATTATAAGAGGTGAATTTGTAGATAATTTATAACTTTCTGTTAAGTAACGTCGCCTTTTGAATTTATAATATTTTCATTATTTATTGCTCAATGATATTGTCTCATAAGCTCTATTTCCACATCTGCTTTTCTCTTCATATTCATCATCTCCAATTCATGCTTTTCTCTCATAAATTTGACTTTTTGGCCTTGTTCTTGTTCCATAAAACGTGCCTTTGCTGCTTCTACAGCAGACTTTGCATCCGCCCACTGGGAAACTCTGCTAATTGCAGCTTCAGACTTGCATCGAGTATTATTCTCAAGGGCTTTAGACTTACTTACCCTTAGCATGGCCGGACTGTACTTTCACCAATTTCCTGATTGATTTTGACTTTGAGACACTACAAAAGTAAAAAAAATATAAGAAAATCTGTGACGTAGGTACCTATTATTTACTTTTGCTAATTTCTACTGTATTTTCTATCAGTGGCTGAATTTCTTTCTTGTTTTCGGGTAGAACTTCAGTATGGAGCTGCGATGGGCTTGAAGTGCAGGCATATACTGAAAAGGAAATAACTCGAATATGGAACAACTTACAACTTATATGGAACAACTTACTATGGTCTTCTAAAACGTCCAGAGATACAGCTCCTTCAATAATTATTTCGTTCAAGTCTTCTTGGCTCAAAACAGACTTAAGAGCTTGATTCTCTCCATCGGATTGCTCCATTATTGCTGGAATAAAATGTTCAAAATGATTTGCAAAAAAAACTTATTATTGTAGACTAACAATTTTTAAACAGATATGTTCAAAGTATATTTGTATCAACTTACTTGTATCTCCATCAAACTGTGAAATGCCTCCATCAACTTTGCTCGAGCCAAGAAGTTCTTTGACTTCCTCATCCTGTATCGGTACTTTGGTTTCGCGATAAAGACCACCACCAGTACCTCGCACATACAATTTTTCATCAGCGAACTTCTTTTTCGTTCTCTTTATAATATTATCGTTTTTTTTTAGAACTTTATTATTACGAGCATTCTCTCCAGAAATAATATTAAATTCACTTTCTATTTTTCGCCAAGTCTCTCCTTTCTGGAAATTTGCTTGGGAATCAGAAGGCTTGAATTCGATGATATTTCTATATTTTCTTGCCAAGAAGATTAATATAGACTCCTCTTTGGCAGAAAAGTTTGCAGATCTTTTTCTATCATCCATATTCTCTCAAAACAAAAACTAAGGTTCACGTTTGTATTGTAAAACTCTTGAATATGAATCATAGGTAACTATCATGAATGCCGAATTTCTAATGTCCACAAACTACCCATTAGTTTGTGCTAATGTCACATCACAAATTCTTCAAAATCTACAGTGTGCAAACGCCGACACTTTCAACTGACATTTGAAAATAACAGAACCTAGCACTACTGAACCCGGATGAATTACGCTTTATAGAACGGGAATATACCTGACCTCCAGTTCAGCTTGAGCCGTGGCTGAACCTACGCTGAACTTGGTGTTGTAAAACTGGCCCTTAGAGCAGCATATCAAGCAGGTGAAATCTGGGACAGAGCTGATGTTTTGGAAAGTCCACCAGAGTCAAGTGAATGAGGGTGGAAAATTATTGAAAATGGATGGAAGCCCATCTGGTCCAAATTGCCAGGAATCTGGCAAGGTTGTAGAGAGCTAGCGATTGTAATACCATGCGTTGCCTATGCAGAAAAAATGATTTCCCCTGCACCCTTAAGTGCAAGAAATGCAAAGGAAAATGTAGCAGCAAAATGTATAGGGCCTTCTACATTTATTAAAATACTTTTTCGTTAATTTCTTTTTTTTCAAGCCATATGATTCCAGTAGCGATGACGATTAGATTGTTATGATTTTATTTTGTATTTTGTTAATAAAAGCCATCTTCCTAACTTCAGAATTGTATTTTTGTTATAATTTCTTTAGAGTCTTATATTTGTGACATCACCATTGGAATCAGTGACCTCAAATTATACTTAAACGATACCTCACATGACATATTGCATTATTAAAAAAAAATGTTATAAGTTTAAAATAGCCGCCGAGTTTTTAAACAAATTCTATTATTCTTGCACTATGACTGTTTGTGTTACATTTGCTAACCTTAAACGCGTTCACCTATGGTTTGAAAGCAGTCTATGGATATATTCTTCTTTTGTTTTTAAACATTTTACCCGAATTTTTGAAAATGGCTGCCATTTTTGTCTGTGAGGTCGGGGGTCAAAGTGCTGCGGGTCAAATTACTTCTATAAATACACAAAGCACACATGCCAAAGGACTTGCTTTCTGCATTATTCGTCAGATTTTTATGCGTACCACTTAAACTAATAGGAGATATTGCGCTGGTGACATTAAAAATTGTTAAAAATGATTTTTGGAGAAAACTCTCATTTCTTTATGTTTTTCGACTTGTTAACGAAAACGGTGGGTAGGACAAAAAGAAGTCACGATATAAAAAAATGAAGATTTTATCAATACGATTCGTTTAATTTGTAGCGACTTTTTATCTTTGATCCTTCAATTGTTATGAACAAATTAATGGTTCTAAATTAACGTTTTTTTTTCTGTTCAACAAAAGGTCATACGGATATTTCATTGTGGTCAAAATTTTGCATTTTATTCATAGAATTTACGCTACAAGTCTCAAATGACGCTAATTGATAAAATCTTAATTTTTTTTATCTTGACTTCTTTTGTCCGACCGTTATCGCTAAAAAGTCAAAAAACTTTAAAATATGAGAATTTTCTCTAAAAACCATTGTATTTAACAATGAAGCCTATAAAAAATGTACGAACTTTATTTTTTTGTAAAGTCACCGCAATTTTTCCTACAGGAATAATCAATAAAATTGCTGTTTTAGATTTCCGACCAAATTCGATGATTTTGACTTTACGACGACCGGCGTAATAGCTTTTTCAAAATTAAGTGAATTTAAATTATCTACATAATTGTTTAATTAACTTTATTGTTGTCAGTTATTGACATTTGTAAAAATGCTCAAAATAATATTTTTTCAAACTGTTTATGAAAATATGTAGGGTTAAGTATCAAATAATAAGAATTTCTGTTAATAGCAATTTCCGATCCGAGGGATCTAATCTTGGCCCCCTGCTTTTTCTATTATTTATTAATGATTTAAGTGATGTTACTAACTGTTATAATCTATTTTACGCTGATGATTTGAAAATATACTCCGTTATAACTAGTATTGATGACTGTAGGAAGCTTCAAGTTGATTTGGAGCATGTTCAGTCTTGGTGCATAGTAAATAAATTAGGTCTTAATGTCTCGAAATGCAAGATTACTAGCTTCTCAAGAAAGCAAACAATATGTGAATTTGAATATCATATTGGGAATAATATGTTATCTCGTAGTTACTCCAACAAGGATCTGGGAGTGTTGTTTGACTGTAAGTTTTCTTTTAATGAGCATATAACTTTAAAAGTAGCTGAGGCAATGAAATTTTATGGATTTATCGTAAGAAACTGTAAAAATTTTAGTGATATTGAGGCTTTAAAAAAATTATATTTCTCTTATGTCCGCTCTAGACTCGAATATGCAGCACTGATTTGGTATCCATACTACGTCAAAAAATAATGATAGAACAGGTTCAGAGGAAATTCTTGAAATATTTAACGTTTAAAGTAGATGGTATTTATCCAGAGAGAGGAGTAAATTATAATTATTTAACTAGTAGATATAATATTATCAACTGTAACGTTATATTGCTTGATGTCTAAGTCATATCGATAACGTTAGCACACGACAGTCATTAAATTCGGAGGCTGGGTCGTGGGCAAGGATTATTATAATATAAAAATTTTATTCATTTATCTAGATGTTCAATTTAGCGTTTAGATGTTATTTAACAGTAATATAGCAAGTTATGCCTGGGCGCCAGTCGAATACTTCGACGAGGGTAGAGGGGAATCAAGACACACAAAAACAATTATAAAAAATGACGTAAGTAATATAAGTAAATTTAATAAATAAAAAATGTTTCCATTAAGAAAACAACATGTACATGTTTGAAAAGCCAAACTATAATTTCCAAGTTAACAATTACTTTGTGGTGTATAATAGCAACAGGAAAGTAGACAAAAAGACAGGTATAAAAAATTGTAGAAAACTATAAGCAATGATTGGTAACAAACGACAAAGTATTATATCGATATAACAAACGTAAAACACAGGTAACGATAAATTGTAAATATGAACAAATATTTTCCTCTCTTACACAACGTACTTATATCACAGATATCAAATTAATTTAGTAACTAAGGTGTGCGCTAATTACCTGGATGATTTTTCTCTTATTTTTACTAAGCTACCAAATCTAAATTTAATTTTAAATAAAGCTTGAACCTTTATCGAGATCAATACATATGTAACAGTCTCACAATACTTTACTGTTTTGGAGTATAACATGCATTAAAGTTATAACACAATGATATTAATTTATAGGTACCCAATTAACAGCTGTTAGTCGGTGAACACAAAAATATATATAAGCAATCAATAATTTTGTTTAAAAATTCAATGAATTATTATAAATGTTTGAGGAGCACGCGGCCCCAAGGTTCACTTTTTATTTGCCAAAGGAATAATCAAATTTATTCTTGTAAAAAAATTACGGTAAGCTCGTATGCTTGGTAAGTTGAAATAGATAGACTGCACAGAGGTTGAGGTGTTGACATAAAGTTCAAGCAAAGTTACGTAAATTCTAGGCAGAGTTTACGAAGGTTACGAAGAGTCTAAGACGAGGCCTGAAAAAATTATAACGTCTAAAACCTCTTGCATTTTCAGTTTATGATTGCAATAAATAAGATATTAATAATAATTAGACACTCACCCTAGGTTTCATGAGGCCTCTCGAAAGTGTTTCCCTCACAGAATTAACACGAGGTGCGAGTAGGTAATAAATGCCTAAAAATTCAAATCGTCTAAGCAAATTGCAGTGGATTTAACGCGATCAATAGGTGATATATGGATTTTTAAAATTACTCTCCCTAGATTTTATGAGACACTCGCGAATCTTTCAGATTTTAATTTAATTAATTAACAAATACGCACACCACGTAGTCATTACCTCGATCTACCCAAAACGTGGAAACCTTAATCTCCCGGACGGCTCGATCAACTTTTTATACCAATACTTTTTGTAGTTTTTTTATTATCATTTCACGCTTACTTTTTCCAAACTAATTTTTGTTAAAAGTTCTTTATGCAAATCAATAAAGTTGTCATTACATTTATTTATTGATAAATTTATAACAATTCAAAAGTCTTCGTCTCGAACTTTAAAACAAAAATAAATTATTTATGTATGTAACCAGATATACCAACTAGCGAATTCTTAATATACAGTGTGTTGCATGATTCTTGCTCGAAAAATTTAAGACATGTTCTAAATGTTCTTTTTAAACCGCTACACAACATAGATTTAAGAAGAACTTGCAGGTCATTGATATTCAGCTACAAGCTGTTACATAACAGGATTGATTGTTTCGCTTTACTTAGTATGATTAACTTTAATGTACCTAGAATTAACTCAAGACATAAACCAACCTTTAGATGTGATAAACCAAGAACAAATATTTCATTAAAGTCACCAGTATACGTAATGTGTCATAATTTTAACAATTTGTCTAATTTATGCGATATACATTATGGTTCGTTAAACCGCCTTATTGAAATAGCCATCACATACCTCAATGTAAATGTTATTTAATAGTCTGATTATTATAATGTAGTTTTTATTGTATAATGTATGTTTTACTATATTATGTAGGTTTTATTACATTTTCACCATCTATTTTATTAAATTTAGTATATAATTTTTTTTTTTTTAATTTTATGTAATTATATATATTATATATTTTCTTTCATTTTACTATGTAGTATTATAATTGTCCTGTAAATGGGTTCTCTGTTGGGCAATAAAGCTATTATTATTATTATTAAATCAGAAATTGAAATAAATTTATTTTATAACTATCTAAACCAGTCGCTTTTACTATGAAAAATGTTCCGAAAGACTTATTATTAAAAGACATTTTTGTTATTAAGAAAAATTGTATTGTTCAAATATCTCTAAAACCAGTGATTTCTCGAAAATTCTGCGTATTACAAATGTTGCTTAGAATGCAATAAAGCTATTATTATTATTATTAAATCAGAAATTGAAATAAATTTATTTTATAACTATCTAAACCAGTCGCTTTTACTATGAAAAATGTTCCGAAAGACTTATTATTAAAAGGCATTTTTGTTATTTAGAAAAATTGTATTGTTCAAATATCTCTAAAACCAGTGATTTCTCGAAAATTCTGCGTATTACAAATGTTGCTTAGAATGCAATGTTTCCTCACATACATCTCTTTTTAAGGACCTTGCGTTTGAAAAATGTTTCTGCATAGTAACGGCATCTATATAAGATCGTTTTTACTCTAAAACAAACTAATTTATATAATCTAGTGAATACCTGCTTTAGAATTCAAATGTCTCTTTCCGTTATCGAGAAAAGAACCTCGGCAATATTAACTGGGACACTCTGTATATCCGAATTAAAACATATTCTCCTTGATCACTACTATTACACAATATGATATGCCAGGTAATTTTTAAAAAAAGTTAGAGAAACAAATTGAGAACACATTAAAATTAACAGAATTATAAAAACAAACTTTATAATCAACTCTTATCTGCTCTCTTCAAAATTATGAGCGCCTATGGTATTCCTCTGATTATAATGTTTTTCGCTAGTTGTAATGATATGCAATACAAAATGTTAGAAAAACTAAAAGAATCGTGTTCATTTATGGCTGGGAGTAATGCTGCAAAATGCTGCAAATTAGTATTTCTTTCTTCACGTACAACATCTGCCTTCTTTAAATTATCATATAATATTTAATATGCTCGTATGTATATTCCACATCAATCACACACATACAAAAATTAGCTAACTAATGGGAGAAATTATAATTTTATTAATTAGTAATTTATTTTGCACCTTGCCCCCATGCTGTGAGGAGTTTAAGCGAAATATATAACATTCAAATTTAAATCTTAAGGGAGCAGACGTATTTTACATATATGTATGTATCAATTCAAACTTAATGTAATATAATTAAAATAACTATCTAATGCAATTTTTTCACCTTTTACTCCTTTTCGTCCTCTTTTTCGCTTCTTTTTATTATTTTTTGTTTGCTTCTAAACCCATCTTCCCAAGCATGGATATACATTAATATCACTATGTTTTGAAAACTTATATCGTATTTTTGAAACCACAATAATTTAAGAGGGCGGTCATTACCGCTCACTCTTATTGAACTACTCGAAATGGATGTTTCAGCTAAGATCAGTGATTACCTATTATCTATCACTATTTCAAGCCTCATTTAACTGTAATATATTTTATTTCTGCATACACTTTATATACTAATTATTTGGGTATTTTGCAGACACCTCTCATATCCTCCATCTAATATTTAACATAAGAAAATACTAATTAATTCTTCGTTCATTATGTATATTTTTGACCTAATTCTGACCTTGCTAATATACTAATAAAGTTAATCAATGTCATCGTGCTGAAATTATAAAACATAATAATTTTTTATCTAAAAGACAATACTGACAGACCTGCCCCCTACGACGATCCCTCCGTGAGTCTTGAACATATCTTAAAACCTCTAGCCCTACCTAGAGAACACTTGAATGTGTGGCAAGCCACATCATATAGAAAACATTGGTTTTCCTTGAAAGTTAGAAATATTAAGAAATAAGAATTGAACTTCAAGAGCGAACTACATATCTCGTTGAATGAAGTATTGCTTTACTGAACTGCCTTGAACTTATGCAAGTTCTTTCATTCGCAGTTGAAATATTGAGGACAAAATACAGACTATTTGAAATGACACGTTAAAAATTGTATCAAATATATTGAGCTGTTTTCGAAGGATGTCAAGAAAGTTCAGAGAGACAAATACAAATTCTCAAAATGCATTTTCTGGCTTTTGCAGAATTCGAAAGAGAAACCGAAATTCCAAAAATACCTTCCTTTGCAGATTTATTTATATCAATTTTTGGCTAAATGATACATACACTAAATAAGCAAACGCTATTTTATGAGTTTGAGATGATGAATGCCATAATTTTTATTTATTGCAATATTATTCCGTACGTAACTTTATATACACTTATTTTAATATTTATTATGTTGTTACTTTTTTATTTCTATCATTAAATTAATGATGAATTTATATTATTAAATAGGAAAATTGCCGGTTAAAAAATATCATAAATAATAACTGAACTTTTTCAAATGAAATAAAAAGAGAATTAGTGCATAAAAAACATAAGATTCATTGAAAACGTAACAAGCTGACACGTTTCTAGATATTAATGTGGAAAAATCATTATATGAACTTTCGTTGCAACAGTATAAAACGTTATACACTTTTGCAAGTCTTTACTTTGTTGTTTTATAGAGATACTATCCATTTTTCACCTTTTTGAGGTTAAGGAGGCACGTCGGTGCTATGGGGCGTTTTTTCATACGCAGGCATACAAAAGTAAACATCCTTACTTGTTTTTGTGTGCCTTCGTATGAAGAAACAAGCTATCCGTTATACTCTTCGCCGATTTGCTGAACTTTTTATATAATTGTCGCACACTCTATACGACAGACTCTTCGCAGTTTTTTAGTAAATAATGTTAGTTTTATACATTTTTAGTTTAATTACAAAATATAAAAAATATATAAAAGAATTTTTTTTTATTTGAAAAATGTATAACTTTATTATTTATTGAACCATTTTGTTCAAAAGAAATAGGTTCGTCATCTAGCGAACACTAATTTAGTGTTCAAATTTCAATACAATCGAAATGTTCGTTCTTAAGTTATCGTACTTACATGAAATGTCACGGACTGACAGACAGAGGGACGGACAGGTGGATGGACGGACGGACGGACAGACGGGCGGACGGACGAACAGACGGACGGACGGACATTTTGAAAGTTGTTCAGAATAAAGCAACTATTAGTACTAATGCGTCTCTTCTTAAAATTATAGGTATTGGACTTAGGAAAATCAGGATTTTCGAATTGTCACTTGACTCTTCAAAAGTTCTAAAGAAGTAACTGTTTGGTGTCGTATAATGCATCACAGAATAAGAGGTCTTTATTTTATGATATTGAATCAAAACACATATTTAGAAATTTTAAAGAATTTTGTTTTGTGCGAATTAGGCAATGAAAAGAGTTAGAAGAAAATATATGTTTTCAAGGCCGATGTCCTGTACAATATACAATTAAAGTTCGACAATGTTTAGACGATCACTTTCCTGACAAGGGAATTGTCTGCTATAGACCAATGGCATGGCCATTATAGCCGCCAGATCTAACCTCGTTAGATTACTTCTAAGTATTTTTGTCGGTGTAGAGTACGATAAAAAAAGTTTACAACTTTAAGGTGTCGGCGGCCTCTAAAAAAATTAAAAATATTCGCCAAAATTATTTTCTTGGCCAATAATTCGAAAATTCAAAAACATGTATCAAAAAACTAATAGGACTAGGCGTAAAGGGGGAACTTTCACATCAAGTGTATAAAGTTTTTTTGTACGATCTAAAATGTAGGGGCTCCAGATTTTTCTGTTTAATGCACGAGAATGGAACTATTGAACTAATTAATAAAATTGAGCTCAACAAGACTTAAACGAGAAACATGTGGCTATTGGATTATCATATTTTCAAATATAAAATTATTGTATGTAGGAATAGTACACATATGTAGTCGGAACATAAGGAGATTTCCGATGAAATCGGTAAAAGCTCTACCATTTCAACAATTCTTAAGATAAAAATCTGAAACTTTCACATATTGCTCTTGAAGTAATGTATAACAGATCCGATCGATAGGTGTGCCAATATTTTTTTAAATAAAAGTTATTAACGTTTATTTTACACCTAGATTCACGAATTTTGAAGAAAAGAAAAATATTTCTTTTATTTTCGTAAAATAAAGAGGGCTAATTTAATTTTTATGGTAAATCCCCTTGAAGCATCTTAAAGTACAAATTTAAACTTTAAAAATCGCACCTACACAAATCTAATAACGCGATTTAAATTAGAGTAATAGGTGGTTAAAGTTAGATATACATATCAAATTGTATCACTTTCTCAATTTTTTGAAATTTTGGAAGTGTACATCTTCAAAAATAAATTTTTGAGATTATTTTTCACTCATCGTATCTTTTTATAGATTACTTCAAGAGTAGTATATGAAAGTTCCTGGTTTTTATCTTAAAAATTGTAGATATGGTAGAGCTTTTACCGATTTCATCGGAAATCTCTTTACGTTCCAACTATATATATATTTACTATTGCTACATACATTTATTTTTATATTTGAAAATATAATAATCCAATAGCCAAATGTTTCTTTTTTCATTTAAGCTTTGTTGTACTCAATTTCATTAATTAGTTCAAATTTAGTGTAGCGCGTTCGAGAACACGCACGCTTCGTGTCCCGTACTTATGTGTCGCCACGTTCCATTTTCGTGAGTTAAACAAGAAAAACTGGAGTCTACATTTTTGCTCGTACAAAATAACTTTATATACGATTTAGATGTGAAATTTCCTCCTCTATCGCTTAATGCTATTAGTATTTTTATATATATATTTTTTTATTTTTCGAGTTATTGGTCAAGAACCGAATTTCGGCCAATATTTTCGATTTTTTTAGTGGTCGCCGGCACCTTACAGCTGTAAACTTTTTTTTTCGTATTCTACACCAAAAAAAATACTTATCCTGAAAAATTAAGTCATATAACTCAGGCGCGGATTTAGAAAATTCTTGAGGGGGGGGTGGGGCGCACATTCAATCTAAACATAATGGCATTTTGAACTTTTTATTAAATGATTTACAACCCTGAATATAAACTTATAAATTATTGGCTAAGAGGGAGGCGCGCGGCCCCTGCCACCCCCCCCCTAAATCCGCGCCTGATATAACTTCTAGTGATGCCTTGAAACCCCTGACGACTGGGCTATAGAGCGATTATAGCTATTAGCACAGTGAATACCGACTTTGATACTTGACTCGGAGGTAAGTGATTACAAAAATCATTTATCTTTAGAACTTAGTAACGATTACGTTTTTTTTTTCGAACTGCTTAACTGTCAAGAAATATATGTATATGCAAGAAATATATGTATATACATTATACATATACATACATATTTTGATTAGTTAAATTATTGTTCTTTTTCAATTTTTTTCTCACATACATGTCTTTGTTTTAATTTTATCCATTTCTATTTTTTTATTTACATGTTTTTACCTTTTTTTATTCCTTATTACTTTATTTCATTTTATTTTAGTTTTCTCAGTCTGAGAATTAGGTATGACGGGGATTACCGAACGACTAGGGTCTGAAGCACATACTGACTGAACCTCGGAAAGGATGGTTAAATACACTGGGGATAGAAATAGAACAACTTAAAACTAATGACATTATTATCTATTCTTATATTATTTATATGAATATTTATAATATTTATATTTATATCTATTCTTACATCATTATTATATACATTTATTATAAGCAAACAAATGTGGTAGCTGTTGCAACCATAAATGAAGAACTACTCATCTGGATATCAAGAATTTAGAAAAAGATTAGAAAATGTGAACTAGCATTAGGTTTCAATGTTGAATAGTTAATAATTTTTTTGACGACAGAAATGTTACTTTTTATTTCAAAAAGATTTCTTTGCAACTAAACTCCGTATTTAAGTCTTTCTTCAATTAAGGAATTTGAAGCGTTACAGTCCCAACCAAAAGTAAGTCCTTTTTCATAAAAAATTATAACAAACGCTTATAAGTCGATGATACCAATAATTATTGTCATAAAGGCATAAATAAATAATTTTTTATTATTAATTAATTATTTAAGTAGATTCAATTCTTTTAATTAATGAACTAACTTTTGGATGTTTTGTCCACTTATTAACTTATTAACAAAAAATAAATTTATGTAAATATCGGCGTATTTTACAAATTTGTTTCAGTAAATAATTTAAAAAAAATGAGAAACAGTAAAAATTAAAACTAAATCATTAAATAATTAAAAAATCAGTTAAAAATCATTAACGGAAAGAGAAATTTGACAGTTTACATATGTTTAATTTTTTTTTTATTTATTAAAAGTCTCGTAATTAAATTGAAATAAATATTAAAATATGTATAGGACATCAATGCTTTACACAGCTAGTTTTCGGAACTGCTGTCATTATTTGGTTATTATAAATTAGAATGTACCAAAAAATTGATTGAAGGAGCCGTTGCTCTGTGGTAGTTTATCATTTTGCACAAATAACTAAACAAAACACACTCTTATGTTTTCTACCACTATGTGGTAGAAAACATAGTAGTGGGTTTTATTTAGTTATTTGTGTTAAAATGTACCGTTTGCATGCTGGGTTGACTTATTTTCAATAAGACTACATGTAAACGTATTTTAAAATTATTAACTTTATGAGTTTCCTAATGACTTTGGATTTTTTACAGAAAATTGTGTCATATAAAAATCTATTAAAATAACTTTATTTCAGATTTTTTTCATTATTCTCGTCTAACGCCTCAATCTCCTATTTTCATATTCTCTAATTTCTAGAATACCCTATATAGTCTATGATAAGTTTAAGAACTTTTTGTCGCTTCCCAAAACAAGTAATGATTTGATACATAATATTTATAGGATTTTGCAAACAGCAGGAAAAAATAACTATCTAAAAGATAAACTATGCGTAAAAATATTAATGAAATATTTGCATTCGTTCAATAACTTGAATTCTGGTTATGCTAGAAAATTAAAATCCTAAAATGAATTTGTCTAATTTCTTATTTGACAATTCTCATTCTAACACTAGCATCCACACAGTCCCATATAGCCGTGCAGATTAAACTAGTATCTACATAACCCCCTACTGTCATGATGATTCAGTTGAAAATGAGAACAGAGCCCTAAAATGAATTTATTTACCTACCATGTCTTAAAAATTTTTCATTAATTACATTTCCATCAAATCTATCATTCTGTTTCTTGGAAATGATTAGCCTTTGAAACGTTTTTCGCCCTTATTCTGGAGCTCATCAGAAAGACATAAAGGCTCTCATAAAGATGTTTCATGCAAAACCAAGACAATTTCTATTAATAAGTATGAAATAATTATATTTGACATTGACTGATAAAAACAACAGATCTTCACCTATCTATTAACTAACTATTAAGCAATGCTTCATAAAGATTTTTTTTTGCAAATCAAAAATTAGAAAATATAATAATATATGAGTGTGGTACTCAATCTGGAGACACACTGTACATATTTGAGACACCGGTTTCTTAATTGCTTTACTATACGCACATTTAAAGTTTAAGTTCTTAATTATTTTCTCGGATATAATCAGATTTCAAGTTATTGAATTGAAAGAAGCCACAAAGCTTCAAGAATGTATTTATCTGATGCAGTTCGAGCGCTTATAGAATATTACAAAACTCCAATAATGATCATCCAAGGTTAAACCATAGTTATGATGATACATAAGGCAACGGGCATTTGAAAGACTTAAAAAATAATAATTTATAAGCTGCTATGATTATTGAGCTATTACAATAATGACATAAATGTATGTTAAGGACATGTCATTAAGATTTAAGATATGGTCAGCGTGTATTTGAGATTCTGCAAGAGATGGCTGAGCATAAACCTTTTATTGCGACATAAATAAACGACGATGAGAGGTCCTGTGAAAGACTTTAGAAAGCGAAGAGAGACTGAGTATACGAAAAAGAGATGGAAGACGATAACCGCCGCCTGAGTTACCCGTTTGCTTGACGGCCATCCGGAGGTAACAGCAACATAACATGGTATCATGGCCTTATGTGACTTAGATTATATTATCTGTACACTTTTATCTGTGAATACTGCAAAAATAGAACAATTCGAATACAAACACGGAGAAAGCAAAAATTTTGCCGCTACATATTAATAATTTTTAAAATATATGTATTTTCTGTTAGAACAATATTACTACATAAAAAAAATTATAACAATTTATACTCCTTTAAAAATACGATGTTAAAAAAATCTGATACAAAATATCACCATAGCGCGTCGAATTGATCGAACATTTTTATCTAATGTCGGCGACCTCGATATGGATATTAAGTAATAAGAACGGTGCTGGCGGCGCACAGTGATTCAAAAATAAATTTTTGTGGACAAAATTCGATCTACACCTGAGCTTTGCTTGAAATGACTAATTATTTTTTTTAGGTATTCTCAAAACAAAACTTTGCAACGCCTAACTGCCCAAATTGAAGCAAATTGGCTAAAAACCTTAATTTCGAGTTAGTATATAAGAGATAAAATACACGTCACTAATTTTTTGAAAATTTATTTTTCCGGTCTCTAAGCACAAAAATTAATGCAATTTTCACAGAAATTACTTTAATCACATTATGTTAGTTTTATAACCTTCCAGATTTTTGTTGCAATATTCTCTAAATCACATTATGTTAGTTTTATAACCTTCCATATTTTTGTCGCAATATTCTCTGAAAATTTGAACTGAATTGGTCAAGCAGTTTTTGAGTTAGAATCAAACAAACAAACAAACATATATTGAATTTTCTATATTAGTAAGACTAATAAGATAATGGATTTTTTTAATTATTGATATTAAAAAAATCGATACTTTTTTATTTATCAATCCAAAATGCTTAGAATACTATGATCATATTATAGTTTAATAAATTATGTAATGAGAACCACGAAAAATTTTCAAAAACCCCTCAAAAATGGCCAATTTCTCAAAATTGGACCACTTTTAAGTAAAACGAATATCATATTCGTAATCAACGACCCAAAAATATAATACACAATCATTAAAAAAACAGAGATCTTAAATGTAGGAAGGTCCGTCCTCGCAATTTCACTGTAAATATTCTATTTCTCAAAGAATGAGTCAAAAAACAAAAAAAAATAAGGTTTTTAGCCAATTTGCCTGAATTTGGGCCGTTAGGCCTTGTAAAGTATTGTTTTGAGAATACTTAAAAAAAAATCTAGTCATTTCAAGCAAAATTTTGCTTCATAATTTTTAATCACTTTTTTTAAGCGCACGAGGTTCAATCTTTTCACCATTTTTAGTGGCCTCCTATGTAGTTTCCACAATGTAAGAGATAGAATAAATTGCATAAATATCTACAATAGTATTAAACTACCAATTTTAACATGATTTTAGTTATTAAGTAAATTTCATAAAAAGGAAGAGAGTAATTTAGAATAAACAAAAAGGTTCAAATACAAACGAAGAGGGGAGAAGGCAGAGTGGAAGACTTGTAAATTATTTATTTATTTCTTTATTACGATATCCAACAGGCGCAAGGCCCAATTACAGGCTAAAAAGAGAAAAACTACAATTACAAATGAATTAAAATACAAAATCGTATCAAGATATAAACAGAATTATACATACACTAAACATATAAACTTATTTTAGGGTAATATGTGAGCATAGTAAAAAAAAAAAAATGAAAAGTTAAAAGCAGGACAAAACAAACAAAAAAGTCTTTAGGATGAACAATCGTTTCAATTAAAAACAAACTTTATTTCGACATTCCAGGTTTGTGTAGTTAAGGTACATTTGATATAGCGGTGAATGACATAAGAATATTTGTTTTGGCAGTGGGAAGATGAAAAATGTTGCTATTTCTTGAGGAAACTCTAGGTACTTTGTATATGATTTGATTGGAGAGTCTGATGCAATCAAAGCGATTATTATACTCTTCGTAAATACAACACGAAGAGTATATTGCATTCAGTCGGCACATTTCTAAAACCGGTAATATTGCTCGTAGAGAAAAAAATTTCATATCACTGTGTTGGTGATCGAATTTTTAACAACTTTCAAAATGTCCGTCCGTCTGTCCGTTTGTCTGCCCGCCTGTCTGTCTGTCTGTCTGTCTGTCTGTCCGTCTGTCTGTCCGTCCGTCACGTTTCTTGTAAGCACGATAACTTAAGAACGAAAAGTCCGATTGTATTGAAATTCAGACAGTAAGTTAGTGTTAGCTAGAGGAAGAACCATTATTTTTGAACAAAATAAAAGTTATAAATTTAAAAAAATATATGTACATGTATTTTTTTTTTACTGTTTTGTAATTAAATTAAAAATGTCTAAAACTAATATTATTTACAAAAAAACTGCGAAGAGTGTCCTATAGAATGTGCAACAATTTTATAAAAAGTGCGGTAAATCGGCGAAGAGTATAACGATTAGCTTATTTACTATTATTATACAAAACTATTACAGAGGCAGCTACTCTACTTTTGTCCAGTTCGCAAACATTAAAGCGATTAAGTAGCATTTCGCCGGGGAACCCGATTTGTGGATATTAACCGTAAATTATATACGTGGCCGATTTGAGAAACCTACGTTGTATTTTTTCGAGTTGGATATAAGCGTTGTAAGTAGGGCTCTAAACCACTGAGGAGTACTCGAGGCGGGATCTTACAAATGTAATATGTATGGGTGCGCACAGTATCAATGTTCACAAATCCCTTACAGTTCCGTGTGAGAAATTCTATAATTTTAACGACGCCAGCTACTATTGACTCAATATATTTTATAAAATTAAGTTTAAAATCAAATTGAACTCCTAAGTTTTTAACAGCGTCTGGTCTGTGCAATATGACACCCTGAAGATTATAATCAGAGAAATGTTATGCTTTCTGGTAAACAACAATGTATTATATTTCTGTGATTTCAGTGGTAGTATATTAATAAAAATGTTTAAGTTGTCTGCATATAGCAATATTTCGGCATCAAGATCTGTCGTAATATCGTCCACAAACAAGTTAAAGAGAAGTGGACCCAGTATAGACCCTTGGGGAACACCGGATTCCTGCAGGGTTTCAACGGACTTGTAACCACGGTGTTGAACATATTGGTATCTATTTTGCAAATAAATTTTAATTAAGTTTATTAGATCCACAGATAAACCAAAAGTGGCCATGATAGTAGAACAAAGTGATCAAGTCGGTCCATTATGGTCGGAAGAAGCTTGTTGGATTATAGAGAGGATAATAATAAGGTTGTGTGTAGCTAGGTGTCAGAAAAGTTGCCACAGGGATAACTGGCTTGTGGCGGCCAAGCGTTCATAGCGACGTCGCTTTTTGATCCTTCGATGTCGGCTCTTCCTATCAGTGAGCAACGCTTGGTATGGCAGGGTGTGCTTTATTCGAAATGCTTTCTGATTTGTGTAATGCAGCTTGTTAACGGACTTGCCCACCAGTGTTGTCTTTCAGATGAAAATATACGAGCATAATTTCAGAATGGCGTTACTGATTGGCTTTATTGGTATACTAGCATGGTCTCAATTAGATCAACAGTATACGTAGTGAATAAGTAATTTATTATTTTTCATGTTAAATATTGGATTTTGAGTGTATGAAAATAATCTGCAAAATATCCATATGATTTTTTCAATGACCGGAATGCAGAAATAAAATATATTACAGTTAAGGTGGCCATTCCCTAGAAAGAGACATCCGATAGGGAAATATTTATTATTTGTGGCCATAACCTTTTTTTTTCTTAGTACACATATTTAAAAAAAAAACTATAAGAGTACCTAAGTAGAACCATAACAAGACTATTACTATGAATTGTCACTCAATAATATCAGTTGTTTGCAAAATAGCTAGATTTAAATTTAAAAACCGCTGCCTAAGGAATCACTACTTCCACATCCAGATTCTTCATCCAAGTCACTTTAAAGGAAACATCTTGCCTATATTTGCACTCTAGTATGTGGAAATTATTGGTCATAGAATTTTAATAATATTTGGGGCAGATGTCATAGAAAAGTTTGAGGAGTTGGTTTCTAACATATACGTTAAAAATGAAGTTTCTAATTCACCCTACTTATTTTCTACTATTCACAACTTACCACCTCCCACCTCTTCAATGGAGTCATCTCAATCAGATCTCACTACAATACATACGTGTACTAATTTTCAAGCGAATATCTCAATTTGATGTTATCAATCCCATTAATAATGAAGCGGAGGTGGTGGAGTTTGAAAAATATTTGAACGAAATCTGAGGCCTTGGTTTCTAGTATATAGACCGAATCCCAAATTTCTGTACTCTTATCAGCTTGATTTACTTATTTTCCCCTAGTCACTCTTATTAACCCCAACCCTTCTACGGAATCATCCCAAAATATAATCCAGTTCCAGATGTCGTTATAATACATACGTCTACCAAATTACAAGTGAATATCTCAATTTTATTTTATCAACCCCTTTAATAATGTAGTAAGGGTAGTGCAAGGGTTGAAAAATATTATTAAAATTAGAGGCCTTGGCTTCTAGGACATATACCGAATTTCAAGTTGCAATACTCTTAACAGCTTGCTTTACTTAGTTTTTCCTATTTACCTCTACTTACCCCCACTCCTTCAACGCAATCATGTCAAAATATAATCTAGTTTCAGATATAGTTATAATACATAAATGTACCAAATTTCAAGTGAAAATTTAAATTTTCAAGTCTTTTAATAAGGGAGTGGGGGTGGTGGGGGGATGGAAAATACTAATAAAAAAACCTGAGACCTTCGCTTCTAGTATATACACCAAATCTCAAATTTCTGTACTTTTACCAGCTTGCTTTACTTATTTTCCCTCCCCTTCCCCCAATTTAACCCCCAACCCTTCAACGGAATCATCTCAAAATATAATCTAGTTCCAGATGTCGTTATAATACATACGCGTACTAAGTTTCATGTGAATATATCAATTTTATTTTATCAACCCCTTGAATAATGGAGTAGGGGTGGTGGGGGGCTGAAACATATTATTAAAAAATCTGAGGCCTTGGCTTCTAGTACATAAACCGAATTTCAAGTTTCTGTACTCATACCAGCTTGCTTTACTTATTTCCCACTATTTACCCCTAAATAACCCCCAACCCTTCAACGAAATCATCTCAAAGTATAATCTAGTTCCAGATGTTATAATTCATACGTGTACCAAATTTCAAATGAATATCTCAATAATATTTTATCAACCCTTTTAATAATGAAGTGGGGGTTGAAAAATATCATAAATGATCTGAGACCTTGGCTTCCAGTACATATACCGAATTTCAAGTTTCTGTAGTCTTACCAGCTTGCTTTACTTATTTTCCCTATTTACCCCTATTTAACCCCCACTCCTTCAACGCAATCATGTCAAAATATAATCTAGTTTCAGATATAGTTATAATACATAAATGTTCCAAATTTCAAGTGACAATTCAAATTTAACTTTATCAACTCTTAATAAGGGAGTGGGGGTGGTGGGGAGGTGGAAAATACTAATAAAAAAAACCCGAGACCTTCGCTTCTAGTATATACACCAAATCCCAAATTTCTGTACTTTTACCAGCTTGCTTTACTTATTTTCCCCTATATACCCCTATTTAACCCCCAACCCTTCAACGGAATCATCTCAAAATACAATATAGTTCCAGCTGTCGTTATAATACATATGCGTACTAAATTTCTTGTGAATATCTCAATTTTATTTTATCAACCCCTTGAATAATGTAGCAAGGGTGGTGGGTTGCTGAAATATATTATTAAAAAATCTGAGCCCTTGGCTTCTAGTACATACACCGAATTTCAAGTTTATGTAGTCTTACCAGCTTGCTTTACTTATTTTCCCCTATTTACCCCTATTTAACCCCCATTTAACCCCCAACCCTTCAACGGAATCATCTCAAATTATAATCTAGTTCCAGATGTCGTTATAATACACACGTGTGCCAAATTTCAAACGAATATCTAAATTTTATTTTATCAACCCCATTAATGGGGTAGGGATGGTGGGGGGTTGAAAAATATTATGAAAAAAATCTGAGGCCTTAACTTCTAGTACATACACCGAATTTCAAGTTTCTGTACCCTTACAAGCTTGCATTACTTATTTTCCCCTATTTACCCCTATTTAACCCCCAACCCTTCACCGGATATCCTCAAAAAACAATCCAGTTCTAGATCTCGTTATAATACATACGTGTACAAAATTTCAAGTCAATATCATAAACCGTTCCGGAGAAAACGTGCGGACAAAAAAAGTTACAGACAGACAGACCGACAGACCGACAGACAGACAGAAATTTTTTTTTCGCTCAAATTTAAAATCTCGACGTTTCATGACATTCTAAACCTATTTCACGAATAAAAATTTTTGAAAATTTTTTTGCGATTACTATGCTTCCAATCCACTACGTGGATGTGGAAGTAAAATTATGTTAATCTTACTGTTTCATAGTTTTAAATCTAGCTATTTTGCAAGCCACTGACATTATTGAGTGAAAATTTATAGTAATAGTCTTGGTATGGTTCTATTTAGGTACCTTTATAGTTTTTTTTAAATATACGTACTAAGAAAAAAGTTTTGGCCAAAAATAATAAATATTTCCCTATCGGATGTCTTTTTCTAGGCAATAGCCACCTTAAATAACACGTTATATTCTTGATTATTCGCATATTTCGTATAATATCATTACCTGGGAAGGTGCAAGAGAACAGACATAGTCTTCGGTAGCCAAAAAACACTCATTAGGCTTATACATATTTAAGATTAATAATGAGACCTGCAAAAACATATTTAAGTTTTAAGGGATATACACCACTTCGTGTATAATTATCCTAAAATATTTGATGTACGCAGGCTAGACAAATATGAATTTATTTACGTAAAGAGAAAACTAGATAGTACACCATACAGTGGTTTACATAGTGTACCCACATATCATATATCAAATTATTAACACTCGCCATAATATTATAATTGTTTTACTTTTTAAAAATCTCTCGGTGGATATGCAAAACTATAGAAACTATAAAATGCAGTTACAGATATATTAAACACAGCTTTTACTGTGTTGGAGACTTTTTCAATAAAGAGAACCTTGAAGACGCATATATTTTATGTTAACAAATTTGTGAAAACAAATAATTATGAAATTTTATTAGGTGTTTATATTTTTATAACTATACATATGTTATCCAAATATCTGTATTGGGAATATTTATGTATTTAATATAATATGATTTATTAAACTTATATGTCGTATTTATTTAAATTTCTATCATTTTAACACAATTTATGTTTGTATAATTCTTATCAAGTTTCACGACTTGCGATATATTTCAGGGTGAGGCAGTATGTGGATGGTCAATATCTTCTCAACCTTTTGAAATTTAATAAAATCTCTCTGATGAAAATTGTAAAAGATTAAGAGATGTATATTTTAAAATTATTTTTAAATCTAAAAAGTGTTCCGTTCCACATAATGGTTTCAAGCTAATACTCGGATTTCTTCAGCAGAACACCACACATTTTTCAATATTCATAATTGAGTTTTAATTTTCTAACTAGCCTTATAATTTTTGGACATTCACTGCGGCGTTGCCGCAATATTCCACTTTTTCCGATTAAAAAATGCCGTCGTTTCACTTTGATTGTTAATCACGACCATGTACATTATGTACGACCAGTACATGGTGTTACAGTCTATTTTCGTATCTGTACATTTAAATTTGAATATCGTAATATGTTATCGTTTTAGTCGAGGCTATATATAGTATAACTGGTTGCCTACCGTTCGTGCTCCATGTGAGCCACGCACAGTGATGCTGGCAACGCATTGCTAGCAACGCACCTAACAGTACCTAATTTCTTAGGAAGCGAGTTTCGAACGTCTCGATTATAACCTTTTCCAGGCCGTTATTATCAATTAAACTTATTGTTTTGTTAATGGAATTACGAAATCTGTATTATGTGTGGAGTATAGACGTCATTAAGGGAGATTTATCAGATTTGTGGGTTATGTTGTATAGTGTTCATTTGGAACGTACCCATGGACAAAGTTTTAGTCATTCTCGGATTTAAGACAGAGGTTTCCGTCTTGGCCATTTTTGGGGACTTTTTTCCGTTTGCCGGCTGGAGGATAAGTTGTGTCACTGAGCACGTGGATAGCATTTTGTGAATTTGCTCCTTTAATGGGATTTAGTACTGTAGTGACAAATTAGCAATATTTTATTTTGACGTTTTTATTATTTTCTGTTGGGAAATACTGCTACGGAATTTTCCGGATAAATCAACTTGCTGGAAGCACATGGCAAAGGAATTTTGAAAGCCCACTCAACATCTAAGGTATACCTCTGAAATCTCTTTAGAAAATAGATTTGTAAAATTCGTTATTTCTTTATTGCAGGGCTTTTTGGGTTTTTTGTTCGTTTTGTTCCTTTTGTTCTTTTGGTTTCATTTTCATTTTATCTTGGACTTTTACTGGTATCGCATCATGTATGTCTGACCCCACATCTCACCTGTTGGATTTGTACATCTGTATGTGAACTTTGGGTTTGCTGAAACTTGGTTGGCAAGCTATTTGGTGAATTTGGAATCCTGAGTTGTACCGGTGAGACTCTCCTGCCTGGTTCCATTGGAAGCTACGCTTCCCTGGTAGGCCTAGTGGTTACATTGTGAAACCTGCTGGAGGTAAGCGTCTTTGAATAGCCTAACGAGGGACCTTATATCACATACCACCTTCTACGTGAGGCATAGAGAGCCCGTCACTTTTCTTACGGTACTAGTTACACATTAAATGTAAATTGTCAGTAACTATTTTGCACATGACCAATTAAATTTAGTAGTTTTGAACACCACGCTTGCAACTTTTTAACATCAGTCAATTTAACCTATCGTCACTTACCTAATTCACATTATTTTGTTCATTTTATGTTATTCAGTATTTTAATGTAATCGTCTAAGCCAATATATTTTGGGGGGTCATATTTTGCCTATTATTAGTTAAGATTTTATTAGTTTTAAGTTATCATATGTTTTGTGTTAGGTTAAGTGTGGGCCACACATCTCAGTATATCGATTGTGTGTAATGTTATTTCTGTGGGATTTGGCTGTAAGCGTACCTACATATAATCATTAAATCTGTTATAGTAAGACGCGTATTTGTTTTCACCAGCCTACATTTAAAGCCCCAATTTGTCGAATCCACTCCCCAGGTACTTGTCTAGTCGGCCGTGTGAGCCTCTTTCGCCACCAATTAAATGCAGAGAGGAGACTGCACATAAAACATAAAAATTTTGTTCAGGGCACAGGGTGACCACCCTACCCTGCTGTATTGCTGATATATCAGCCTCTAAAGTAAAACTTTTTTTTACATATTCCCCTTTTATCTTGGAGCCCTGCAACAATGGTCTTTCAAGGTCGATCCTAACTGTACAACTTGTCCTTCACGATTACTCCAATTTTTTACATTTCTAAGCTGTCATGACTGATCATCTTAAAATAAAATACCTTGCATGTTTTTACTTAAAATGTTTCGGCAACCAATTATGTGGAACGAATACTTTGACTATGAGGTATCAGTGTTAATCTAATCTCATTTGCAGGTGTATAAATTCCTTAGTTACAGATCTACATAACTGAAATTTAAGAAAATGGAACAATGTGGGGAAACAGTTTAAAAAGTTACTTTGACGAAAACGACAGTTTAAGAAATGAAGTATACACAGTATACCACTAGTTGAAAAGCTAGTGATCACAAGAACAGAGTGGACGCAAAGATGTCAAAGCCATAGAAGTATCGAAGACAGTCTTAATGGAACACAAATCGACCTGTGAGATATGTTACAACACCACGAAAAGGTTGGCAAAGGTACCACTAATACAGAAATACCACTTGTACAAAACGGAAATAAAAAATAATACAGTCAAGTATGTTCTTTGATGAACTAACTAAATCAAAGATCAACGAATTGCTAACTAAGTAAAAACAAAATTTACGCAGAAAACAGATGTAATGGAAATCTTGACGGGATATGTACATTAAATAAACTTTTAAGGCTCCGGGACAATCCGGAACGTACGATTCTGATGAAGAGAAAAAGAATTGTCAACACATTTTATGTGAATATACAACCCTGATTACCAAAAGACCCGCACATTAAGTTGGGACACCGCTTGAAAAACCAAAAGACACAGTCAAAGCTTTCATGTATCGTATAGTCAGTCTCCTTTTAGATAGGAATGGGTCTAATGGAATAAAGAGACTATGGGGTATTATTACAAATCAGAGCTTAACCCTCGGTACAGTGGGGCTTCAGTGTCATTACTAGCATGAAAGAGACACACAATATGCACATCTACTATAACGCCTTCGGCAACTTACACCATGAATGGTCAGATTTGACAGATAAATTGTTGTTGAAGGTAATTAGTGACAATTATATTTATTACTTATTAGTTATTACACATGAGTCGTGGTGTACATATGTTAAACAGTTTTGAATAATTGCATTAACAGTAAAATTAAGAAAATTACAGGTCACAAGAAATAATACCTCAATAAGGAAATTAGTAATGAAAGCAGCTGTAGCAACTGACAATATCAGGGCCATGAGAAATTGCTATTTCATAAGAGGCGAACAGGAAACTTGAAGAAAATTTAAATTAAAGCATAACACATTAAATCAACCATACGGTATCTCCAGAAGATCTCCATGATACAAAAGATCGGCGACGGGAAAATAAACGAAAATGGATGAGAATAAAATTACAACATTCTTAGGAATTAAAAAACCAAAAACGAATTTCAGAGGTCATAGGTGATACTACATAATTTTTTCCAGAATGCTCTCATTTCATGGCAATATGAACCGGGGAGAAGACAATAGCCAAAGAGTATGCCCTCTAAAACGTTGGAGTGATATCATCAAGGTGCTGATGAAGAAGAGGAGAAATAAGAGTGAAGCCGTGCATCTAATAGGCAGCCACGAAAGTTTACTTAATACTGTTGTGCGTACCCTACAATAAAGAAGTCCAACCAGAATAACGCATGGATTATAAAACGTATACCCAGAGGTTGTCAATAAGAAGAATAAAATATTAATACTAGTTTAGAGGCAACAAACGTATTTTAATAACAGCTATTTATGACAACTCGTTTATACAAGAAACCCTCATGTTCCCTGCCAGTTTTTGTTAAAATTCTAGAGAAAATTGTTAATCGTTGTTAATTCTTGGTCGACTGACCTCCAAGAAAATACGGTGATCTGGCGGATTTCAGTAACCACCTTTTTTCCACTGTATACGTAGAAGCTATACAACATTAGTTGAGGATTGCATAGTGGAGATGCCATCCTTCGGAGGGGATGTAATGCAGTCGGTCTTTTGTTTATTAGATGGTAAGCAAGTAATTGACCAGCGATTGGCGTTACTTGCGGAAGCAGACCGACACTAAATAAATGAATGAAAAATTAACATTCAAAATTCTGTGTAACTAATCTCAGAGCTGTTAGCTACTTCTACTTGTTCAACTACTCGTAAATTCAAAATTTTGTCAAATGCAATACGGTACCCAAACGTCCTTTAATAATTGGATAAGTCGAGTGCCAATCGCATTTTCCTATGTATTTCATGATAACCAAACATGTTCTTATAAAGGTAAATATTATTATAACTACGTTTCATCCGTAATGACATGATAAATGGTGTTATTAAAACATTTTTGTAATTACATGTACGAGTAACAAAAACAAGATACCGACATGTACTTAGCGAATTTTTATATCGTGTTAAAAACTGGCAATAAATAAAACTGTCACAAGTTTTCCACAAGTGGATAAGTAAATAAATTCTCGCGGGGCTATTAGTTCCCCGTGATTTATAGGTTTAAGGGACACGATGATTTACATTTTCTAATCTTAGGAAAGTGAGTTACAGGTACATAATTCATGGACTGGCCATCCGGTAGCTTCAGCAAAACAACTTATCGGGATTCTTGCATGCAAAACCGGAGCTCAGTTTAAGGCCGCCGCAAGCACATCGAGCACCAGCGGCGATGAGCTGGTTTCAACGTCGCTGTAGGATGGAATATATCAAGGGTTGACGTAGATGTGCTTCCTTTGCTTCATATGAATTTTTCATCTGCTTTAATAAGTGATTGAGACGGTGAAAATTTAAGAATAATCAGTGGAAATCTTCCTTCGACAATAGCTTTCATAACAGTTTTTTATTTACAGTAAATATTTCACTAGTCTGTCTATTTCAAAAACACTGATAATTGATTTTTATAAACCGGAGCATTCTATAAGATTTCGTCTAACTTTCATCACTAGAATATTCTCCACTGTTTTCGGAACGAGAGATTCATTTAACTTGATTGCTTTGCCTTTACCTTTGGTAGCCCAGGCGGCAGGGAGATTTTCCCTATGTTGTTGTGACAAAATCACCTACCATTCTGATTTCTTGTATACGTTTTAAGCCCTCTTTAAGTATCCCAAAAACTGTATTTCAATTAACTCGGCTTCTATTGAGGCTACGACAAAAGCGATGATACCAGCGTAGAGGGCGCTTCGAGCACTCCACTTTCGTCGTAACTGCAACGATTATCGGGGGTGGGGCAAACTTTTTCTGGGCAACAATTTTCTTTGACCATAACTTTTTTCTTAGTATGTTTATTAAAAAAAAACTATAAGACTACCTAAGTAGAACCACAACAACACTATTTTTATTTATTTATTTATTTATTTAATCATACATCATCCAACAGTACAAAACCATTTATAGGATGGAAATCTAAACTAACTTCACCTAACCTAACTAAAAAATACAAATAGAAATTATGAAGGCGATTAGACTGCACGACAGTAGATGAAATTTCTGGCTGCTAGGCAAATATATCCAATTGACTGCAATGAGTTTCATAACTGGTATAAATATTATACAGAGGAGAAAATTTTAATACGTTAGATCTAGGAGTGGATAAATAAAAGCTATGAGAATGACGAGCATTAATCCGTGGGACGCAAAATTTCAGTTGGCTTAATATTTCACTATAATCTATTTTATTATGCATAATTTTGTCTAGAAAACGCAAAGCAAAGGACTCACGCCTTTCGGAAAGACTGGTAATATCAAATTTTTCAAGTAATTCATTTTGAGAAGCTCCAATTGGTGGATATGTACCTTCAGTTTTCCAGTTTAATAATTTCAGGAAGCGGCGCTGAATACCCAGATTGCCAGACAAATGAAGCATACTCCAGTTTAGATCGAGAGAAAGCTAAATAAAGCATCTTTAAGGTTTTCGCATCATTAAAATCATGGCCGTTACGCAAAATGAAGCCTAACATTCTGTATGCATGCGAAATTACAGCATCAATATGGTTAGTGAAGGTTAATTTTTTATAAAAAGTTACACCTAGATCCTTGAACGTAGATGGTCTGTTCAGCATGTCGCCATTAACATTATAATTATATATAATTTAGGCCTCCTTGGTTGTATAACTCATAACATTGCACTTGCCAACATTTAGTTGTTTTGAAGTTTTTCGCAGTCATTAAAATCAACCCTATGCAACATCTTGACGTCATCGGCATATATTAAGAAATATAGGTCTAAGTGACCGCTGATGTCGTTAATAAAAATATTGAAGAGAAGGGGTCCAAGTATTGATCCCTGGGGTACTCCTGACGTGACTCGGTATTCGACAGATGTATATTCATTATAAGATACGAATTGAACTCTATCAGTCAAGTAAACCGTCAGATAATCCGAATTTGTCAAGTTTACAGAGAAGTTTCATATGGTTCAGTCTGTCAAACGCCTTGGAAAAGTCAGTATAGTCTGAGTCTACCTGTATTTGAAAATCAGTTGATTCAGCAATGTACTGAGTAGCGCAGATTAAGTTCATTACGGTGGAGCGACCTTTCATAAAACCGTGTTGTTGCGTAGATATTTTCAGTTGAATATGTGCATAAATGTTATTATGCAGTAGGATTTCGAAAGCTTTACCAAAGTTATATATGATTGTTATCGGTCTATAATTGGTAACATCATCATCTTTCAGTAGAAATCCTGAAATTCCATCTGGGCCCGCAGTAAGTTTAGGTTTAATTCTTTTTAACGCCATGCAAACTTCAGCCTCGGAAAAGCGTTTAATGTCTAAACAGTCAAACGAAAGATCATTAGACTTGGTTACAGGGACGTCCGAGATTTTAAGGAAATAAGATTGCTCGAGAAAGTTAGCAAATGCATCGACGATATCATTAGGGGTCTCCAGAGGTTCATTGTTATAAGTCATGTCTTTATGGATGTTCACTCAATAATTACAGTGGTTTCCAAAATAATGTTGATTTCAAACTACGAAATAGAAAGATTATTCTATTATTATTATTCTTAATTATTAAATTAAGAATTCATAACCCCTGAATAAATAATAAAAAAGGTTGATATATGTATAAAATAGTGAAAACACGTTGCAAATAAATGATTTTATTAAAAAAAAATTGTGGCTCCGAAAAAGATTGCCCCACCCCCCAATCGATAACCATTGCAGTTACAACTACAGTCAAAAGCAGCAAAGTTTTAGTGCCCGAAGCGCCCTCTACGCCAGTATCATCGCTTTTGGCGTAGCTTCAGGACCCCCATCCCCTCCGCGGGACTTAAAAAATGTAAAATTTTGTGCATTAGGGTTACTTAAGGGGGAGCTTAAAGCTTATGCAAAACATCAGCAAGGTAGGTGATCTTGTCGCAATAATTTACTATAGTATAAGTTCAACTTTTAGGGTTGAGGAAAATAACCCAAATAGCTACTACTGAAAATTCGAAACAGCATGGGTAGTATCTCTTTCATTCCCTGCTGAATCATAGCTAGAACAACACATCCCCAAAATGGGTAATTTGTGGGAAAAACCTATCTATTTTAAGCGGGTGTGAATATGGTATATAGAGAAACAAAACTTTGTGAATAAGAAGAACGTATCATACAACTTTAAATATGCTGATTTCTCTTTGGAATAAGCGACCATTTTTTTCAAATCTCCAAGAGACCAATATTTAGATGAAAAATTTAATCGACATATCTGGCATTAATCCTATTTTTACAACTTAAAAAAATAATACGTTTCCATTTAAAGTCTCCATTAGTTAGAGTCTGTAATATGTAATGAGAGGTAGATACTCATAACTTGGATTTAAATACATATTCCCCCATATTTCTAGAGATCAATATAACAGAAAAGACATATAATGTTAATAACATATTCCCAACTGACAAAGTAGGTATATTAATCAAGAATGAGCTCCACTTAACAAGAAAACCATTTTTGTAATTTGTTGTCATTTAAATTTATTAGCTATAATTATGAATTATCCAGAACTGCTACCATTAATAATGTTGAACACCTGCTCAACCTAACTACCGTAATAAATTCGGTAAGATTTTCTTACTTCTAAGTTTTCATTGAGAATAGTATATGACGCAGGTTCTTAATTAATAAAGTCAGATTGTAATTAAGTTAGGTGCCGCGAAGCTAGTGATTTTTCTTGTCCCCATGTGTACTTACGCAATATTAGATATTCCTTTTCGCCAGTTAAGCACGGTACTATAGAATTTTAAAATATTATTTAAAAAACTCAAAGTGTTTTGATATACGTAGATTGTAGACGATTAGAGTCGTATCCTATCGTGAAATGATCCATTTTATCTTGCGGTCAAACCTCATATCGACCTTGTAAATGTTAAAGAAGTAGACATATTAGCCAATGATAATATGTCATCAGTACTGGCCCTATGTAACTTCTAGAAGAAGTACTACTCAAAAATACAATGACATCGTTGAGGTTACCTAATTAGGTAACCTCAACGATGTCATTGTATTTCTGCTGATTACCTAATCAGCTATTCATTCTGCAGGAAATTCCACAAGAGCATACATGTACAATAAATGTAATTCCACAAAAAAATCATAACATATAGAAGACAATTTAACTGTGTTATCAATATCATCTATATAAAACATGAGTAATGTGTGTAAATAATAAATTGTGTAAAGAATGAATTGAAATAAAACTCTCAAGCCCCACTTCCTTCAATTGCCAAACTTAGTTTCATGAAATTAGGAAACATTTATTTGATCTCAAAATAAGTATCCCAGAGCACAAAACACCATTTAGCAATAAACGAGAATAATATAGTTGATTGTTTGATTGATTTATTAAACAAATCAACACCTAAATTAGATTTGGCATTCTCCACACAATTTGTGGGTTATTGTTTAGAATTATTGACCCAAATTCCTAGTGATCACTTAACATTATCCAATGAAATACCTTCCTGGGCGATCAGTTTGCGCCTCCGGCTACATTCTCTACTTATTTCAAAATGTCTCGAGCCTATTAATATTTTTTATAATGAATGCAAAAAATTAACATGACTTATTTTGAACTCCACATCGCAACGTTACTATTTTTCTTAGGCTACGGATATGATAAGAACTTACATTCGAAATGCAATTATTGCAACTATCTTTGGTACTAGAATCTGCCACTGACCAAAGAATAGCAGCAAGTAGCCTTACATATAATTGGTTTTCCGCTTCTTCTACTATTACGCGCTAATAATTTACATTCTGTATTGAATTCAGTCCGTTTCCAGTTACCCGCAGCACATTAATACTTAACAGTTTAATTATATCGGGGATTTGCCTAGTAGTTAGTCTTCTTGACTTTTCCTTTGAATACTGCGGGCTGCATTTAGAATGACTTAAACTAGATTAAACATTATAATCTCCGACAACTTATTAGTTCTTATATAATAGGGTCGTTTCCTTCAACAAAATTTGTAAAATCTTATTATACCATCAAAAAATATACTAAATATACATTTCATATACATATTAAAGAAAGTCCTAATAATCACATGCAAGAATATATTGGTAAATGATGACATATGTAATGAGAATTCAATTTTAGAGAATTTTCATGTTTTCGTTGATCATGTTGGTGGTAACCTAAAAATTTTAAATGTTATTTTCTATTTTAAAACATATCTGCAACAGTATATTATCAATAGAAAATCATTTACATACTTACTTTAGCTTACAATGTACTTCATATTTTAATCCAAGTTAAATAATGACAATAACGTCGATACTATAACAGTAAACGAACGACGCTCGTCGATTATTCCTCTATTTGTTAACTGCGCATGCTCCCACATCTGACGTCACCATAGGCGCCAATTCAAAATTTCGTAACTTAAATAATTAATTTCACTACTTATTAAAATGAATTTGGAATGTAAAATAAAAAATACGGGTCAAATAAAATTTTATAAATCACTTAAATATAAAATGTTTAAAAATGGTCAATGACCCTATTGTCTGGTAATCTTCGCAGTGTTTCGAAAATATATTAACTTCTCTTTGTACCTACAATTATTAAATTTGTAATTTTAATCGACTCTTGATTTTGCCTACTTGGTTGAGAAATATTCGCGGTATACTTACTGTGTAGTATTTTAGTTTTTATGGCATCTTATAGAAGGTTGTTGCTATCCTCTTGTTTTCAATTGAAATTTGTCATTACTGTTACACTGTCTGATCGAAACAATAGAGGTCATCCTTAGCAACTTACTGCTTAAATTTTATTTCAGTTATAGTGCTTATAGGAAACGTGACGGACGGCTAGAGCACCATGGTTTGTCAGAAACGCCGACATCTTCAGAGATCTGGAATACACCCCAGTAACTGAAGTCATCCGGGACAGAGCGAAGAACCTATACGCCCGTGCAGCAGAGCATGGGAATCCGCTAGTCAGACAAGAGGCCGAAGCTCCAGATACTGGATAATGGGTAAGTATAACTAACCCTTTATCTGTTTCAGCCCGATCTGCAAGCCACACTGCAAGGAGACAATGACCAAAAACATCCAATTGCCCGATCCCGGGGGTACCAAGCAAACAACCAGTTCGGTACCCTTACCCTAGCCCGTGCCGGCCTCTGACGCTAAGAATGCGTCTCTGGCCGAACACAATCCTGAACTACACAGTTCACACTTCCTTCCGACGAAATCGGAGCACATGATGCCAATTGGCACCCTGGGCTTCCGACTAGTCAACACCCCCCTAAATCCCTTTCAAACTCCGAGAGGGCTCGGTAACAGCCGTTCCCTCTCACGGCAGACGAAAGACGCTCCCGGGAGCCTATACATGCCAGCGAAAAGAGAAGACCAAGACAGAAGAGCACCAGAAGAAACGACCCAGCTGGCAGTGTCCAACAGCCAGGACCAGGGGAGGTTTGCTAACATCGCCAATACCGTCCGCATTTGCGGGGGGGATAGGCGAAAAAGCAGGCCCACCCCTTACGAGGCCGGTCCAGGTCTACAGCGATGATTGGGGAAAAGAGCTCAAGCTCGACCCCTAATCATCCGAGACCGTCATTATTAGTCAAGAATATTGGCGCGACGGCTATAGATAAATAGACACTGGTGAAAATTAATAATCTAATTGTGTGAAGGCCAAAAACCAATCAGTCATTTTCAACAATTATTTCCACATCCACTTAGTGGATTGGAAGGGAAGTATTGTATTCGAGAAAAAATCACCCTCCGAGATTTTTTCGGATTCTGACGTTTCAGAACACGTAGATTCCGAAAATATAGGTTTTTCAATTCCGTCAGTCTGTCTGTCTGTCTGTCTGTCTATTGGTGCATTAACTAAAAAACTACTTGACAGAGAGCAGTCAAATTTGGTAGGTAGTTAACCCTACTATCAGCGAAGAACTGGTAGAATTTTCACTGAAAAATATACAGGGTGGACCGTCTAAACGGAATAAATAGAGAAAAAAAAATTTTTTTTCTCAAATTTAAAATTTCCACGTTTCATGACGCGCTAAACCTATTTCAGAAAAAAAAAATTTTTCAAAATTTTTGAAAAAATTTTTACCACAAAAAAAAAATTTTTCTTTGTTCATTTTTAAAATTTCCACGTTTCATGGCATTCTAAACCTATTTAAAAGAAAAAAAAATTTTGAAAATTTTTTACCAACATTTTTGAAAACATTTTTACCACCAAAATAGATGATTTTTTATTTCTCAGAATTTAAAATTTCCACGTTTCATAGCATTCTAAACCTATTTAAAGAAAAATAAAATAAATTTTAAAAATTTTTGAAAAAATTTTACCACAAATAGATGGAATTTTTTTCCGATTTAAAATTTACACGTTTCCATGGCATTCCAAATTTATTAAAACAAATTTAAAAATGTTTTAGAAAAATAAAAAAAAATGAAAACATGTTTTAGTAATCTATTTATCACCATTATAGAATAGACGAAATATTTTTTTGCTCAAATTTAAAATTTCCACGTTTCATAACATTGTAAACCTATTTCAGAAAAAAAAATTTGCAACATATTTTCACCAATTTGGAAAAAAATTTAACACTAGAATAGACAGAAAACATTTTTGAAAATTTGTTCTATATTTTAATCACCACTATACTTCCACTCCATTACGTGAATGTGGGATTGAAAATGTGAGAGATGGCAATAATATTTAGCATATCCTATTATATACTTTTATTGAATAATGGCATCCCAAGAAATAATTGAGTCATGGTGGACATTTATAAAGGTATTTGCGCAAGCCTTCCATATTTGGCACCTGTTATTTAGTATATTGAACTTTTGCTGTATATTTTTTTGACCAAAAGTTATCAGGTTTTCTTTGTAATAATACCAATAATTATATTCCGATTATTATTCCCAATGTCATTTCGTAATTAATAATTTTTTTGAGTGACTGTCATGCACAAATAACGAGGGAAGTTCTGTGTAAATAACTTTACCGATTTTTTTTAATACGTTTAGAACGTCATGAAACGTCGAGATTTTAAATTTGAGCGAAAAAAAGGTGTTCTGTCTGTCGGTCTGTCTGTCTGTCTGTCTGCAACTCTTTTTTTTTTTTTTTGAAAATATCCGGTGAAGGGTTGGAGGGTAAATAGAGGGAAATAAGTAAAGCAAGCTGGTAAGAGTACAGAAACTTGATATTTGTATGTTTTAGAAGCCAAGGCCTCAAAATGTTTCATAATATTTTCCATTCCTCTATTATTAAAGGGGTTGATAAAATAAAATTGAGATATTCACTTGAAATTTGGTATACGTATATATTATAATGACATCAACTAATATACGATTCAAATGTATTGACCCCTCACTAACCGTGAATATTTCAGAACCGGAGGAGCAGAAAAAATTGAAAAAGTTATGTGTTCATTATGAGTTTATTCTAAATCAATCACTGAAAGTTGAATAATGTATATTGAACACTTTTGAAGTTATATTGAAAAATGTCCTACTTTTTAAGGATATCTTGACCATACCACTTTTAAACCCATTATATCTTATAAAATATGCCTACTATGTAAATAATATTTTAGACGCCGATAGAGCATGGCATTTTTTGTACGAGGAAATTGTTTCATAATTCTTTATTCTAAAATTCTGCAGTTATTCTCAAAAACGTGACGTCATGTTTATTCGGATATTTAACAATGTATTTAAAAAAAAATTGTTAAAATAGTTGTTTATATAAAATGTAAGCATTTTAAGAAAAAATAACTGGTATATATCAAATATTAATTTAGTTATCAAGCGTAATAGATAATATTCTGGCAAACTTGCAATGATATTCTGCTTCACGCTTGATAACTAAATTAATATTTGATATATACCAATTATTTTTTCTGAAAATGCTTACATTTTATATAATTAACTATTTTAACAAAAAAAAAAAAATCAAATACATTGATAAATAACCGAATAAACATGACGTCACATTTTTGAGAATAACTGCAAAATTTTAAAATAAAAAATTATAAAAAAATTTCCTCGTACAAAAAATGCCGTGCTTTATCGGTATATAAAATATTATTTAGATAGTAGGCATATTATTCCAAGATATAATGGATTTAAAACTGGTATGGTTAAAATTTTCTTAAAAAGTAGGACAGTTTTTCAATATTTCAGTTGTTGATTTAGAATAGACTCATAATAGAAACCTAATTTTTTCAATTTTTTCGGCTCCTCCGTTTCTGAGATATTCGAGGTTAAAGTGGGGAGTCAATACATTTGAATCGTATGTTAGATTATATTTTGGGATTATTCCGTTGATAAGTAAAGCAAGCTGGTAAGAGTATAGAAATTTGGAATTTGGTGTATATACTAGAAGCGAAGGCCTCAGGTTTTTTAAATATTTTCTATCCCCTCACTCACTCCCCTCATTAAAATAGTTGATAAAATTTAATTGAGATGTTCACATAAAATCTGGTACACGTATGTATTATAGCGACATCTGAAACTAGATTATATTTTGTTATGACTCCGTCGAAGCAGTGGAGGGTAAATAGAGGTAAATAGGGAAAAATAAGTAAAGCAAGCTGGCAAGAGTATAAAAACTTGTGAATTTTTGTATATACTGGAAGCCAAGGCCTCAGATTTCTTTCTAATATTTTTCAATCCTGCCTCAAATATTAAAATTCTATGACCAATAATTTCCACATATATAGAGTGCAAATATCGTCAATATGTTTCCTTAAACTGACTTGGATGAAAAATCTGGATGTGGAAGTAGTGATTCCTTAGGCAGCTGTTTTTTAATATCGTCCAGTGAAGAATTAGCCACTACCTGCCGAAACAATCATATAAACACTGGGGGCTCTTTATACAACTGTCAGGACTCTCTACTGCTAGGAAACTCAATGCCTGAGGAGAAAAATGTATATGAACTCTTTTATAGAGAAAATCATTATTTTTAACTTTGGATACCGCCATTTGGAGCGTAAGATAGATAGAAAAAGAGTTATTGCACAAAAACCCGATTTTGATACTTAATTTGCATAATAAAAAATGATTGCGTACCTTTGCAGTTTGTACATTTTTGATATGCTATTTCCTGACCTCGAAACAAAGCTGTTAAAAAAACACTGCCACCTCAATTTGCCAAAAATGGACATTATTTCACCCTGCGATGCCGTGTCGCGTCGTCAGAAGCACGCTTCCATGTAACAGCACATCCGAGATATCGTTTTTGTTTCTAAGATCCATACTAATACTGGTTTAAATTATTGTAAACACAGGGCCATCGAAAGAAAATCGGGGCCCGGAGGTTGTATACGACTCCCACCAATCTTTAATATACATTTCGAAAAGAGCGGGGGGGCGTATTCAAGGGGGTGATATTCCTCAAAATTAAATATCTGTGTCAATCAACATTTTGAAGAGCCAGGGGGTGATATTCCCTAACTTTCAATATTTATCTCAATCGAAATTTTAAAGAGCGGGGAGGAGTGATTGATATTCCCTAGAACTAAATATTTATCACGACAGAAATTTTAAAAAGCGAGAACGAGAATATTCCTTCTAACAGTTTCATATTTATCTCATTATAAACAATACAAGTCATTCGGAACTCGTAATTATATGCATCACACTAATCATTTACAAGTACATCTCTCTCGTTTCACCTAATGCAAATGCCAACCTCCAAATCTTCAACTTCGAGCGAAACCCGGGCCCTCTCAAAAACCCCCGACCCCCGTTCCCCCCTCTCGACGGGCCTGTGTAAACAGAACAATTAGTTTCTTGTGTCTTCTAGAGAAATTAATCCCGAAATCATTACGAGAACATAATTTTCTAATACATCATATTAAAATATATCTGTATCTAAATTAGATCTTAAATATAGATATATTCTACACGATATTGAGATTAAAATCTCACTTCATATGTATACATATGTAGATCAGTGCCAACCATTAATATAATGTGTCTAAATTTAAATTTCAAATAAGTGAACTGCATAAAAAATTGAAGTGTAACCAAAGCAGTAGTATTTCATACACTTCCAGGCATACGTCTATATGCAAATTAGAAACTGCCGTTACAAAATAAAGCATTAAGAATCAATAACACATTTATAACTAAATCGAGTGACCATATTTGAATGAAAGTAGATGAACGGTTTCCGAATGTTGACAGTGGTCGGCTACAGTAGAGGACAAGTGACCGGTCTGAGCCCACAGGTTTGGTCAGCTTTTTAAAAATGTATCAACAGGTGCCCACAGAGAGTACTCCATAACTTTCGACTGCGCGATCGTACGCTGACATAATAAATATGCATTCGTGTCATGTGTCGGCCACTTTATGGCCGACTATAAATAAAAAATGAACGCGGAATAATCGCACTATATTACGGTGTGTAAATCAGAATGCGCGAAAACTTAAATGCGATCCGAGCAATAGTGCATGTGTGTGTACTGTACGCTAATAGTTATAGCCTGACGATTGCAATAGATTCAGCTTCATTGCATATTCATAGACCTACACTGGTCTCACATGACTTGTAATTAGAATTATTTGCACTCCGATAATAAATTGATTATATACCTTAACACGCAGCTCCGTACGTATGCGGAGAAAAAATTATATTTAAGAGCAATTTATATGGCAAACCCGAATTAAAATACCGGGTGTACCCCCCTTTTCTCCTTCAGTTTTGAAAATAATTGATTGAAATTAAGGATATACTACATACATAATAAGCGGCACTTTTTGACATACAACTGATTTTTTTTCACTTCCGGTTTCGCCGGAAGTAACACTAACTGTCGACTTTTAAATGGAACACCCTATATATTACTGCATTTTTGAATTCTGCATAATTTTCTGAATCCAACGATGCCAACTAAACATCTTTTTTTTTTATAATATAATTTTTAGTTTTTCATGTAAGTGTGCCATGACGGTTCCGATTTATTCTAAATGACCCGTGTAATGCTACAACAATCGAAGTCCCGTTAGAGGTGTTTTAAAACCTCATGAGCTGTGACCTTCATATGCGCAGAGACATAATCCCTCCTGTTGACTCAGTTACACTTCTTAAAAATATTATATTTATTGTTTACAATTTATCCCGAGCTCTTGTTTATGTATACAGCAAGACAGCCTCCAGTGTCTTCAAAAACATACTTATAACTCAGAATAAACTTCGCCTTTTGCGCATTTCGCGGCTCATGAGATTCTGAAACACCTCTAAAAACACTAAATTACGTAATTTATGAGCATATAAAATTCACCAAAATTGATTTTGTGGCAAAACTCAATTTTCTCAAATGGAACCGTATCGGTACCGTGGTGCCATTTATTAGTACCATTATTAAGAAATTTGTTCATATGTCGTATTAAAATGTGCGATAAATACAAACAAAATTATAGCTAAAAGAAAACAAGAAAATACAATTTTATTGTAATTACCTTGTTACACATAAGGTGGTTTTGGAATACAAAAAATTAACACGAAACATTACAACAGTTGTTCAAAATGCTGTCCATTAACGTCCATGTACTTCTGAACTCGCATATCTGTTTCTCGAAGAACGTTTGCCAATTGCTGGGCCGTTATGCTATTAATTGCTCGACTCACTCGTAGCTCCAGGTCTTCACGGGTTGTATCGGCGGTTGCATAGACAATATTTTTTAAATTACCACACACAAAGAAATCAAGGGGCGTTAAATCAGGTGACCTTGGAGGCCACCTGGCAGGACCATTAGTCGAAATTACGTTAATTAGTGTCCGTGAATTATGGGGAAGAGCGCCATCTTGTTGGAAATACATTCCCTGTCCTAAATCTAAAGGCAACTGATCTAAAATGTCCTCAATCTCATTTTCCAGGAATTTCAAGTATCTGGCACTAGTCAGAGGTCCTTCAAATATTATTAGACCAATGATTCTACTACCTATTATTTCAAGCCAAACATTGAAACCGAACCGCACTTGAAAATTACCCTCCCGTAATAAATTTTGATTTTCTTGTGACCAATATTATGTATTTTGTCGGTTAAATAATCCCAAATTTGTAAACCTTGATTCGTCCGAAAATAAAATCAGTTCCAAAAAATCATTGTTTGGCTGCACGTTATTATACAAAATCCAATTGCAATATTCCATCCTACGTTCATAATTACTTTCGTACAAATGCTGGTGCAATTGGTATTTAAAAGATTTATAGTAGTATTTGTGCAAAATTCGGCTTACTGTTTGGTGACTGATGTTCAATTCAAACCAAACTTGCGTTAAAGATTATTCCTTCCTTAGAAGACCTTCGCAGATGTGCACAGTTTCAATCGCATCTAGATCAAAAAATCGAATTCGGTGGTCACAGAGAATTTTAATCAGGGGTCCCAGGAGAACATTTTCCCCAAGTTTCAGAACAATCGACTGAAATCCATTATTACTATAAGAAACTGCGGGGTCCTTTCTTATCTTATCTTATTTTTTTTAATTTTTATTAAGTATTTATTTGACATTAAAACTCAATTAAAATAAAAAAGGCTGGATCCAAAATGGAAGAAAAGGGTAAATTTTTTTTATTCGGATTTTAATTCTTATATAGGGGTTTTCCTTTTTAATTTCTTCTTGCCCTACTTGTTCCATAGACACTGCTGGTGGCAAATTAAGGCAACTATTTCCGCAACATTCACCGCAAGCCGCCGAACAATAAAGGTCACTTTTCCTACACCCGCAAGCTGACCCGCAACCAGTTTTTCTGTTGCAGAAAATAATTTTTAGGATGTTTTATGGAGCTGGTTCTTGTATCATTGCATTGGGATTGGGAAATAATTTCCTGTATCACATTTCCAACCCCAATTTTTCGCTGAATTATCTTGGTTTCCCAGCCACAATTGTGTTTGAAAATACAAACGTTGTTGAGCTGCATCCATCGCAGGGCTCAATAATGCTAAATTGACGCTACTTTACAAAATATATGCTAATAAGAAACTTTAAATATATTAAGCATACCAGCAGTTACTTTTCTTTGCACCATACATGGAAAGCATACAATTTATACCAGCAGCGATGTTAGCTGGTACGCCATCATCTTTTTATTATAAACTTTTGCGGCCTCTTGTGAATCACTGCTAGTATCAAATATTTTGGCAAATATATCCTTTTTTTCTGTTAAAACATGCTGAAGTTGTGTCACATCTAGTTAAAGCATGTACAAAAAGAACATGCTCGGTACAATTGGGACACGCAAATTGCAGAGAAAAATATTTTCTTATTTCCTTTATTTTTGGCAGGAATACTATCTGCAACTAAAGTTTTTTTAAAACTCAATAAAACGACTTTTATTAAAGGCACTTGCCTGGAATTTTTCTTGATAAAAGTTTAAAAACATGTCTCTTCAAGCAGATTTTATTCCACCCTTCTAATAACAAAAAACAATTCCCTTTTTTCCATAATTACGTACAATGAAATTAATATAATTAAAATTTCATCAAACTGTTGATCAAGTTGCCATTTGTTTCTATGTAATAACATTCCTCCGTCGATCACAAATTGCGAATAGTTTAATTAAGTAATTTCTTTTGTTAATTGTACACAGGTCGTAAAAACAGATTTTTGTGTTTTTCTGATACCACTCTCATCAAATAAGGACAGAGGGTACGGAGCAAGTTCAAATTTGAAATATATGATTATAACTCACTATTCTCTTTTTTAAGACCCCAATCCTTTGTAAAAGTAGCAATGGATCTATTGGTATTACTTTATTATTAATTTTATTTCTAATTTTATTATTGCGACTTGATAGAGGTAGCACTATATCTTTTCTCCGCAAACTGACATCGTTAATAATTTTTCTATATATTTTTTTCATGGATTGTGCACCATCCTCGAAGGCATTAAGTATTAATCTGTTCATTTTCAGCTACACCTATTGCTACTGATGTGAGGACACTTATCTCTTTATAAAATGGATTGTGTCACGATTTAAAAAAATCTGATAATCTGTGGCGATCTCTTTTATTCCTATCTATGCGATAAATCATTTGCACTTTCTTGTTGATAACTACTATTAACATATAATTTGAGATCAGTGACCCAAAAAACTAATATATAAAAAATCAAATCCCAATTAAAAAAAAACTGACCCTTTTCTGCTATTCTGGATCCACTATTTTTTACTTCAGTTGAGTTTTAATGTCAAATTCGTATTCAGTGACCCCAAAACTCCCCAGACATCTAATAGAAATAGAAATTGAAGAAAATCAAAAATTAGACTTTCGACGCTATTTTGATTTTAGACCAATTTTGAGGCCAGATTCGTAATCTGCGGCCTCAAAGACTATATGTTATCGCATTTCAGGCAATTGTTTAAATAAATAAAAGAGTTATATGTTTTACTCAAGAGTGTATTAAAAAACACGTATTTGTTAATAAATATTGAAAAAATAAAAGCCACACCTTCTCACCTATGGGGAACTTGTCTATAAGCTTTTCCCGAAATTTCAAAAAAAGAAAAAACGATCAAAATCGGTTTTGAATCAATGGAGTTAGATTTTTTTTCTTTAGTAAATGGACTACAAGCTAATACTTTTAAATTACATAGTTGTCCAAAACCATTTATAGGTACTAAATATTGACCACGAAAAATTGATAATTTGTAAGTGGATTATAATTGCTGGGCTGGAATCAAGAAGGAACTAGGTACATACAATTAGAATTTAAAAAATTAATCAGGAAACCAATTATCAAGGTCGAAAAGCAATGTAACGTAAAAGATTCTCCGAGAAGTAAAGGCGGGGGGATCTGAAGCTAAACTCAGATAAGTGAAATCACTTTTTAAAATTTAGCGTTTTTAATACTTTACGTCTAAGCAACCACCAGAGAACATATGAGAATGAAGGAAAAAAGCATCACTTTCTCTGCGTTTTTTTACCATGCCTTAGATTAGGATAAAGTCCCCAGTGTAGTTTATTGCAATTATTGCGAGTGTAATATATTTTCAAAAATTTTAGTTTACCTCGTTCACTTTGTTTGTTTCTCTAAATATTTAGGCACCAGGGTTGCTGCTCACTTCTTATTGTTAAATACACATTGTAGCAACTTTCTCCTCTTAGAAAAGAGTCTAACTGAGTACTGAGAGATTTCAGAATAGAAAGCCATGGATAAGCTGATTAAATTGCTAGACAAAGAGCAGCTAGTATTTTCTTTAGCCCAGATACCGTGCAGGTAATTACGAAAAGCTCGACCAGAGGGTTAACCAAGGACTGGATCAAAAACAAACACAAATATCATTGGAAGAACATGGGCACGCATTAAAGCACCAGGCTCAAAACAAACTGAAGAACCGCTTGCAAAGAATAGGATGCAGCTGATAATTATAACTTCTAACAGCACACTTTTAGAAGTACCTGCACAATCCGAAAATTCTACGTTGACCTAGACTGTGGATTAAGTGGTAAGGAAGTAGAAATGGTGAATTGCATTATATTCAAATGTATAATACTGGCCTGCAGATGATAAAATAATTATGAGCAAACACAAACAGACCTCGTCCAGTCTTAGATCTGCAATAATCGATCAATGGCACAGAGGTAAAAATGGTTCGAATAAATCAGCAGGCTGTAGTGCACTCAAACTTCTTCCATAACAGAAAATACACCCTTTCTGGAGAAATTTTCGGACAGAAAGTAACATTTCCCGGCCTTGATCGAAAAGTGTGCATCAGAGATCGACAATAGCTTTACCGATCCCCGTTATTTTCTTTACTGATCCATGAATGTATAAAATGCTGCCAATTTTAGTATGGGTAGCTTTGCTTTCTTGTTGCTGTGGATACGAACTTATATTGTTTGTCATTGTATTTATTTTAAAAATAAGAAAATAAAAAAAATTGATTTTGTGTCGCGTTACATGACCGAAAAACAATGTTTTGCAGGTCTCACCAATCTTGGAGGTGTATTGCAGGTCAACCCAAGATTGGGTTGACCTGCAAAACACCTCCTTCCGGTCTTGTAACGTAAATTACTATTTCAAATGCGCCTTACCAAAAAGACCTTTTGTTTCACTTTCCGTGACTTAAGTAAATATAGTCTCGCTTCGCGTTTTTACAGATTTTTGCCGTGTAGGCCTTGGGGGCACTGCAACCACATTTGCGATTATTGTGTAACTTCCTCTTTTTTGCTCATACTCTTCGGTCATTCCCGATTGTCAGTAGCTCAGTGGATTAGCGCATGTAGCTTGCATACTGGCATACCTAGCGAAGCAGGTTCAAACCCTGCTCACCGCGAAATAATTCTAATTATAAAATTATCCCCAAGATGTGGTTCGGACTCCACTATAAATTGTAGGGCCTCGTTTCTCTTTACCTAACACAAAATTATTCTGGATTTTCTAGGAGTTACCTCGGTGACTTGAGAAGCGGTCAAGAAAACATTTTAAGAAAACATTTTTTTAAAGTTCTACAATCGGTCGGTATATGCACGTCCCCGATCTGTCACCCACATTCAGACAGCAACAGATTCGATACATGGTGTTCCCGGTGGTCAGTTCACCCATCCAACATGATTAATATTGCTGGCCTTCGCTTAATTTAACCGTGAATGGTATCAGCTTAGTTTCGCACTCAATGGCCACTCACTTTTAAGGCATCAAAAATACGACTACTTCGTGAAATCAGTACAAGGCAGTACCATCAATAATGAAATAATAGGAATAAAACGGTCATGTAGAACTAAACGATGAATTCGTTTGATTATTCCTCTTTTGTACAACTACATCGAATGCATGTTTGAAGTACAATCATGTCTATTTTCCGCGTTTGTTGTAGCAGCAGGTGGCAAATATGAAATTATTAATTTCAGAAGAAAAAAAATGTTTTGTGCATCTAATGGAACCCTCATTATAGAGATAAATCGACTGTTAACAAGAAATGAGTTACAGTAGCCAGTAATACATGATTTTCTAGTACCCATATATAACCATAAATGCATATTGGAGAGTAATTTATTTACTGTTATTATGAATTCCTTCAATAAATAATGTAAGATATATAATAAGCTATTGCACGAATTGCAATTTAAAATAGTTTCGTATTTACTGAAATTATAATTTATTGGGTAGTATTTTATTAAATAAATTAATAAATTAACTCAATAATATTGGCAGAATTTATAGTGAAGATACTCATAGACCCCATACAACTGCTTGAAAATGTTTAAAGAACAAGCTCCTGTTATTGTTTAAAGGTAAATCACAACAAAATAATTATTATTATCGCAACCAAGCAAATCAAAAGCGTTTAAATATATTTATTACAGGTAAGTAAGTGTGAGGTAATAAATTGGATGGAGTCTTCAAAGTTCTTGTTAACAATTCCGACACCTTCGAATATGAGATTCGACCGAAGATTCAGATAGCAAGATCGGCTACACAGCTCGTATACATCCAGTAGTATTCGAGTATACGATGAGTAATGATTTTGGTGTATTCTCTCATTATATAGAAAATAAATTTAGTTGCAAATTTTTTATACTGAGATTGTACCAAACTTTGACGTGATACAATTTTTAATGTTTGCTTTAATAAAATCCTTCTGCTAATTAGCTTTTAATTAGAGTAAGTATTTGCAATCATATTATTAACTGGTGATCTAAATCTGGAGAGTTTATTTACAACTAAATCCCAAGTTTATGCAATTTGCGCGTATTTACTGATATATTAGTTAAAGTATTAAAATTATTTTCTATTCCATTTTTAGAACCGCGTTATCTGTTAATATAGAAGGGCTTCATTGGTAATCAGATCTCTTCTATATTAACAAGCAAGGAACGATTTTGGTTGCATTCATCACCCAACTTAAATCCTGGTTCAAATATGAAGCAACTGAAAAATTAAATGAAAGGTAAAGTTGGGTGTAATCAGCATAAAAATTATATTGGCAATGATGTTGGTTAGAATTAAAATTAGTGATTTATGTTGTGTACAACAATGGCCGAGTTTGAGCTCTGCGGTACACCATATGTAATATTCAAACTCTTTGACATCTGATCAACAATAACTACTTTTTGGTGTCAACATGTATATACTATTACCGAAGTCAATGATATGTAAAATTGAAGTAAGTATGTCATGGCCTAACTTGTCAAAAGTTTTACTGAACGGCAGAAGAACTAGGATAATGGTTTTTTTTATCTTCGTCGCCTGTTTACGTCTACGGGACATGGACCATTAGGAAGTAGGCAGATGGGACATTGACATTTTGGAGATGTACGTCTAGAAACGTTTACTATGAATCTCCTGGACAGCCTATGGCACTAATAGCTTGATTCTCCAATAAGTATCAAAGAGCCACGCTGCAGCATCTTATTCTCCTATATCTCTAATTTTTGGGACAGGCAGTGAAAAAATTATGAAAAATAAACGAGAGTGCAGCTGTGTGCTTGTTTGTATAAATCTGCTTTTAATTTCACATTGAATGAATTATCTAGTACGGAACCACCATTGCGCGAGTGTTGCTCATACTGGGAAGATAGTTAAGTATTTCTTTTGGCCTTTATTTTTCTAATAAAATGATCAGTTTTCTTTGTCCACCCCAGTGTAAAATTACTTACAATACAACTCATTTAATATTAATACTTTATGACCACATTTTATGGGAACGTAATAAACAATTACACATTAAGAGCTTTCATATTTACTATATAGACTTTTACACGGTTAACTTCATGGTGGTAGTCAGATTTAGATACAGTTGTATAGTTTTGCTATGTTTGGTTAGCACGCGTGCCTATTGCCACACAGGTCGGTTAGATAGTGCGGGTCACGACCCCGTGTTGTGCAGGCCCTATCGGCCTCCCCTCGCCCTCCGTCATCTTCTTCAGCAAGTGCCGCTGGCAAGCCGAACATACTCTGACAGCTATCACTCTCACGACCCGGCCAGACTGCACGACTTGGCCCGATAGGAACCCATCACACAGTTCTCATTATGTTATGAAACCGGCGTGTTACCGGCATTCGTGTTTGTTTAAGGCTAAAGCAATAATTACCGGTTTGCTATCAGTCATCCAAGGATTATATTAAGTACACTTTACAGAATCCAGCACGAGGTACTTTTTTTCTATGTGCCACGGCTTCAATGTTTGCCTTGTAATTTAATATTTTGCAGTTTATTGATTCTTTTCAACAATAATTATTGCCAATATCGGCACTGGCTTTCTATATAAAGGCATACACTTTGTGAACTGATCGTAACTTAGATATCCGTCGATACAGCTATTCACCGCCGCTCTCTTTAAAGCGAGCAGCTTTAGGAATTGAATCATATTATTTTTCAACACAATATTACTGTATTCGAAAATGTTCATGTGACCGTATATACAAACTATTAAGGTAGGTAGCAGCTATACGAATGTCTGGGAATATCATTTTAATTTGGGGGGGGGTGTATCTTCACTCCATTGCCAACGAAGAAATAGGATATAATTTTAGTAAAGATATACTGAGTAGACATTCTAAAAATGAAATGATGATAATAATAAAAATGTCAGAGGACAACAATACTTGGAATGTGGTAAACGACACTATTACAGAGAAAGCAAAAACGACGAAGAAAATTAAACAGCCACACAAAAAAAAAATTATTTTCTGGCCTGGGGATCTGACCATGTTTACTACATGTTTTTAGGGGTAGCTGAATTCGAATCCGAGGTCTATTTAACTCCATCACATCAGGATTTTGCCATAACCTTAAAAATCCCATAATTTAAGCGATTTGGACATCTGACCCCTACCTTTCTTGTACTATATTGATTGCAAATTAAATTTCCAATCCGATGATGTGGGGCACGATATGCTTTCGGAGCTTTTTAGGTGAGATATCGGCCGCCAAAGTGAGAGGTCCGAGGATTTAGCTTCTCGAGCGACACGGCCCAGCCCCGAGGGCCATTTCTGTCAAACGAAAGCCAGTCAAAATCTGGTAAAATTCAGGAGTACGTAGAAAGACGCAATACACCGTTTGGTGTAAATCGGGCTTGGTTTTCGAGATATAGCCGCTCGAAGTTACCAGAAGGTGAAAATTGAATTCTTTCACCGCTTACCGAGGCTACATATCGAAAAGGAAACGAGATACAGAGCTGTAGTTTAGCCATTCGATCTATCTCGCCTTCCTGCATACCTCTGAATTTTTTCAGATTTTTGCCGGCACTTTAATTTTTTTGCAAAATTTCTAAGGCAAGGCATCAAAAAAAATCAGAGGTACGCAGGAAGATGAGAGAAATCGAATAGAGTAAACCACAGCTCTGTATTTCGTTTCGTTTTCGAGATACAGTCTCGGGAAGCGGTAAAAAAATTCGATTTTCACCTCCCTGTGAGTTCGAGCGGCCATATCTCGAAAACCAGGGAACGCATCGACTTCAAATACGATTTCCTACATCTTCCCCTGAATTTTTTCAGATTTTTACTAGCGTTTGTTTGGCAGAAGTAGCCCTCGGAATTCGACCGTATCGGATTGGAAATTTAACTTGCAATCGATATAGCATAAAAAAGAGAGGGTCATTTTTTATTAAAAAAAAGTTACAGCGATTTATGTCAAGAGATGTCGAAATCGCTTAAATTAGGGGTTCTTTGAGGTTATGGCAGAATCCTGATGTGATGGAGTTAGATAGACCTCAGATTCGGATTCAGCCCAAAACCATATAGTGAGTATGGTCAGATCCCCAGGCCAGAAAAAAAAATTGTGTGACTGTGTTCTATTTGGAATGTGCATTTTCATAAAGTTTTATTAAAAATGATCGTAGAGGACCATGAAAGTGGAACGGTGTGGAATTTATCTGAAAGTCTGTTGTATTAAACTTTTTGACAGAATTAGGTAAAAATCAACTTAAGATTCGTTATCGGTGAAGCTGGGAACTAAGAAATCTCGATTTTCACGTGATTAAAATAAAATAAATGAAACGCATAACTCGAATGAATCTAGACAAAGATTACGAAAAAAGAAGGAAAATGGTAATTTCCTTACGATTCTCCTCTGTTTCTTCAGGCATAAAATTAAGGCAAATAAGCACCAGAATCGTATTCAGAACATCCTAAAATAGAAGCAAACATAGCTTGCTTACATTTTAGGTATTCTGAAGCGTTACTACAGCAGTCAGGACAAAGATTTTCACTTTTCTGGAATTTTGGGTCATATCTTAAAAACAAATATTTTCGTTCTTCGCAATGCACGGATTAATAGGCAACCAGTAATGACTCGAGGAATAAGTAAATATTTTGATTAATATGTATCTTGTTTGTAACATTCAGTAGACCAGTTAGTATCTCTGTAATGTCTTATATTAATTTATTCCTCTGTCTTATATAAAGAAATGAACTAAGCTATCCTCCACTCATCTAATATTTGATTCCTGTCCAGAATTTATAAGAAAGCATTTGAGAGTTGAAAAATATTATAGAAATCTGAGAGTATATACACCAAATCGCAAGTTTCTGTACTATTACCAGCTTGCTTTGCTTATTTTCCCCTATTTAGCCCTATTTAACCCCCAACCCTTCAACGGAATAATCTCAAAATATTATCTAGTTCCAGATGTCATTATAATATATACATGTACTAAATTTAAAGTGAATACCTCAATTCTATTTGATAAACCTCTTTAATAATAATTTTGGGGAGATGAAAAATGCTATAAAAAATTTTGAGGTCTTGGCCTCTAGTATATGCACCAAATCTCGTTTCTGTGCTCTTACCAGCTTGATCTACGTATTTTCTCCTATTTACCCCTAAACCCTTCAACAGATATATTCAAAAAATAATAAAATTTTGTTATTACATACGCGTACAACATTTCAAGTTAATATCTTAAACCGTTTCAGAGAAAACGTGTGCACAAAGAACCGACAGACAGACAGACCGGCCGACAGACGGACAGAATTTTTTTTTCGCTCAAATTTAAACGTTTCGTGACAATCTAACCTATATCAACAACCACTCCACCATGTGAATGTGGAAGTAAAATTAGCTCTTGTATGACCTCGTAGTTTTTATCGATTTCAACTATATGAGATTTCATGAAAATCAATCTGTAAAATTATTATAAACTTCATAGCCCGAGAGCCGGTGACAATATAAGTACGGTCATCGCTGACTTTGAAAGTTCTACTGAAAGTTTCACACGTTACCCTTTTAGCCAATTAGAAGTTTGTTTTTGTGTCGTTACCACGGCAACCCAAAAAATTTCCAGAAATTTTCATCCTCCAGGCTACCCTGAACGAAATTAATAAGGGGAAATTTTTCTGTCAAATTATTGGCAGATGATCATATTTGACATTTGCTATTACATAAAAATTAAATTTTATTGTTCATATTAAACGAGAAGTATTATGTTCTTCTTCCATACTCTATAATCTTATTCTTTAAAAACCTCGAAAATAACTTCAACAATAAGAAATATTGAGCTTAAACTGGTTAAACTGTCAATGAAATAATGATAAATAACTAATGACGTATTCTTTCAAAGCCATCTCTGTCAAGACATACTGTGCTGAAATTGTGATATGGTATGTGTATAAAACATGAAAATATATAAAGAAAATAACGTTCCACCTATTTTAGTGAATAAAACTTATTCCATAACGTACAAATAGAGTTGTCCTAAACAATTTTCAGTAATTTTTTGAAACTAAAATGGGTGGAAAAGATATTATTTATCTATTATACGTACCTATATAGGTATTCTATTTTCAAATAACTCTTATAATTTTAACTTTTGACACAACACTACTTACTAATTCCGATGCGTTTCTGTCACTTTCTCAACAAGGCCCATTCATGGCCTACTAATCTTATACCTTGTTATTTCTCAGAATCATCTTAATGTCAGTCGAAATTAGAGTTTATTTAATTTATTTTCGTGTGAAATTTTCTTACCGAATCCCCCGCGTGTATGAATTAATTGCAGGAAATTTTTCTCGTACATGAATTTTTTAAGAAAATTACCCTCGTCACTGCGCGAGACTCGGGATATATTTCAGAAAATTCATGTACTTGAAAAATTTCCGGCAATAATTCAAGCACTTGGGGGATTACAAGTGAAAATTGGCTGTAGAAAACCATACGAACAAAACGAGGTTTCTCGAGCCGGAAGTATTTTTGATTAAATTAATTATCATAAAAAAAAAAAATTTTACCGTTATCGCGGAAATTGATTTCAACTAGAGAATTGTTTAGGAAATTTTATGCTCTTTCAAAAAAACCTGATATGACGGCCACTACTCGGCCGAAAATGTCTGTCATACCTATTTGAAAGAGGTGATAGCTAATAAAGTTTTACCGCTATTGCGTAGAAACATTTTTTTCTATTTTGTTTTATTTTGTGCGCTCTATCAGAATATCATGGTACGACAGTCCAAGAACTGTCATACATGACTACCTGTCATACCGGTTGTGCTTATAGTGGAGGTGAGGAGTCGGAAGAACACTCAAGTATCTGCTACACTTCCAATTTAGTCCCCTCCTGTTTTCAAGGGTACTGAAATCGATTCCGGGGTTAAAAAAGTTTTTGACCCCAGCTGCCCCCCGAAATCGCTCCAAAGCCACCCTTAGTCTCTTTCCTGGTGCAGGCATAAATCCAATCCTATATTTTGGTGAATGTGCCCTCCCTCTAACTTAACATGGTATTTCTAGAGGAGGATGACCCAAATCACCCCTACCTCTCGATTCAACAACCCCTACAGGGCAGGGCGAAGGTTCTTTTTTGTAAAAAATATTTACAATTTTTAAAAAGGGGGAAGGGAAGATGAAGGTGACCAGCATTAAAACCAGGGGTGATTGCAACGCCTCCAGAGGATGGATTTCCACTTCTGAGGATTGTTACAACCATGGTCGTCTTTCATCTTGCCTCCATCAAACCCCATCTCTGAAAATGTTGAATATTTTTTGCAAGAAAAAAAATCCACCCCCTGGAGGGATTGAAACCACCCCTGGCTGTAACCCCGGTCACCTTCATCTTCCCTCCAACAAACTCCCTTTTTAAAATTTTTAAGTATTAGAATTACCACCTTAAATTTTAGGGAGAGCCCATTCAACAAAATACAGGATTGAATTGATGCCTGTGCTGGGAAAGAAACTTTAAGAGTGGTTCTGGTGTGACTTCGGGGGGTAGCCGGGGTCAAACACTTTTTCCAACCCACGAATAGATTTCAGCAGCCTCGAAAACGGGGGGAGGTAACTAAATTGGCCCAGTAGCAGATACTTGTGTGTCCTTCCAACTCCCAACCTCCACTATAAGTACAATCGGTATGACAGGTATTTCCTGGCATTTTTAGGCTGTCATACCACGACATTCTGAAAGAGCGCGCAAAATCGATCAAAATAAAAAAATATGTTTTCACGCCTTAACGGTAAACTTTGTTACCTATCACCTCCTTTAAATAGGTATGACAGATATTTTCGGCAGAGTAGAGGTCGTCATACCAGGTTTTTCTTAAAGAGCATGAAATTTCCTAAAGAATGTTCTAATTGAAATCAATTTCCACGATAACGGTAAAACATTATTGGTTTTTAATAAAAATTAATTTATTTAAAAATACTTCCGACTAGAGAAACCTCATCATACTGGGCTCATTTTGTTCGTATGGTTCTCTACAGTCAATTTTCACTGGAATGTTTAAACGGTACTTTCAATGTCACCGGCTCTTGGGTTATCATTTCTTCTTTTTGTTGGTTTGTACTGAATATAAATTACGCGAACAATCACCTACAAGACCAGTACCTGCTCGCAGATAAATTGTTGTTAAAAGTTGTCTTTGTATAATATACGACAATATCTGCACGTGTTCCACTCACATGCTAATAGAGCTATTGAAAAAGTACGGTAAGCTTAATAAACTATAATCAAAAACAATTACAAGTAATTGTGTTGGTGTACAGAGAGGAATATTGCGGTAAATTGTAGTAAAGTCAATGAAAGTGATTACGCTTAAGGTGAAATTAATCACGATTGCAGCTATTAAGTCATTAAGAGCCACCATTAGTGGTAATATATAACGTTTGTGTCAAGTCTCGAGCACAGACGCGTAATTATCTTATCTCTCTATTTAAAAATATAGAAATATCCATTTTAATTTTAGTTGACAGTTAGGGTGTAGATGACAAATTAGTCGTAAAATCAATTTATAGCTTATAGTTGTAAGCAAATTAATAAAATTTGAATGGGGCCGTACTAGAAACATGAAAGTATATGATTGCAGTAATTACAACAACGCCTTGAAACTTGTTACATTTATTTAGACACGAAGTGCTCAGAAATGAGACAAGAAGGTCAAGGTTTCTGTTTATTCATTCGTTTTTCGCATTTATTTCGCATTTTTAGCAGCCTTCAGGTATTTATGCAAGGACGAAACGATATATGCCTTTTCTCATCTAGATTCTCATCTCAAATAAATTTCCCATCCGATGCGACATATAAATAAAATTGTAATGATAGAACGACATTATTATTTAAATTATTTGATTATGATATGGATCTGCCGCTAAAGTGGATCACTACTTAAACAAAGTTTAAAGCACAAAAACGAAAACACCATATGCAGTGCTAATTCAGAGTAATCGGAATTTAATTAATTATAGGTATCCCACAGGGCTCTATTTTGGGTCCTGAAAAATTTTGTTTTATTTATTAACGATATTGATTCTTTGCCATCAACTGCACATTTCACCACTTATGTTGATGAGATTTCTACGATAATATCAAATCCAACTGATGTTTTGGAATATAGTTGTAATAATATTTGGAGCAATAGAAAACCACCAATGATTTCTCATAATATCTTATACTGAAAAAGCTCAAGTTATCAGATTTCACGGTACACGAAAGAAGATAGATAATATTATTTCTCATACTGAGGAAAAAGTTAAGTTCTTAGGGGTATATCAGGACGAATCTCTAACCTGTAAACATCACTGTGCCAATTTAAAATTGAGAGGCGAATCTACATGATTTTAGGGCCAAAATTATTTAACTGCATGCCAGATGACATAAGACATCAGAAAGAATGTTTGTTTAGAAAAAAAAACAAACAAAAAACTTTTTTTCTTCCTTCTTCGATTCTTTGGGACTTCCTGCCACATGTATGTTTTCTCTTTAAGCGGTGCTCTGAGAATCTACAAAATATCACAATTAACCAGTATGTTACTGGTAAATAACCTCTACGCCTGTGACTTTTACTCGGCAAAAATTTTAACAAAAGAGGCAGATAGCAAAAAAAGAAAAATTAAAGAATCCGCGATAATATTATTAAATGAGGATAGATGCGTGTCGAATTGTTCCGTAGATGTCTGTACAACTTTGTTGCCAATGCTAAAAGAAGAACTTCACAAATTTAACAGTGCATAAAAACTAAAAAATTGTTAACTATATCAACAGTTCTATGTAAATAGAAGTATCTATGGATACTGAATATAACAAACATTCTTAGAGCTGTGTATTTATCATACACAGCAAAAGAGATTTTTCAAAAAAAGCCTTGAAAGAGGAAACAGATTAGATTTCCGAAACGTCGGCGAAATATTTAATTTCAAGTTTTTATACTTATTTGTGTTGTTTATTTAAAAAAAAAACCCTAACTGATCTTTTGACGTAAAAGTCACAGGCGTAGAGGTTATTTACCAATAACATACTGGGTAATTGTGATATTTTGTAGACTCCCCGAGCACCGCTTAAAAAGAAAACATACATGTGGCAGGAAGTCCCAAAGAATTGAAGAAGGAAAAAAAAATAATATAATGCCACAAATAACATTTAGACAATATTTAAAAACGTTTTGTCAGATAAATACTACGATTCTGTATCAGATTTTTTTTTGTATTTAAGGACTAGTATGTTAGACCTAACAGCAAATCAAAATAGACCTATAGATCTGATCTTTCTCTTTGCTTTCTTTGCAAATTTCACGTTGTACTGTATTACACTTTATTAATTTTCTTAGTTTTTGTCTTATACAATTGAGAATAGTATACTATTAATATAAGCATTTGTATTACGTAACGCTTGTCTAAAATAATATTTTAATATTCCATTGACCTGCCTAATATCATGTACATTATCAAATACCAATAAATATTTGAATTTGGCATAAGAAGTCGATTTTCAAATATCAGAGCATTATATATTAGTTAGGGAATTGGTGGACATTTTAATGTCTTATATCTTCATACAGTCTGGAAGCATCTAATTTTGCATTAACGATTGAAGAGACCTGAAGAGAGGATACTATTTTCCGGTGGGCCCTTCATCAGTAATTTAATTTCAGTCATAATCTTTCTCGCTTTTGACTTATGGCATACCAGCTAGTTTTTTAAGATTGGTTAATAATTGCTCAAAGAATTTCCAAAAAAATTGGCAGAATGCTTGATTATTAAAAAATAAAAGGTAGGCCTGGCGCAGGAAAACTAATTGCAGTTATTTTACTTATGTTATATAAGATGATTTTTTCAAAATTTCTTAACCGCTCCCCAATGAAGTCAAAGTACAATCTGCAGAAAATTAGGACAGACCAGCATTATAGGCCGCCGCGACGTCCTTAAACTGCGGTACGTATATTTTAGGTACAGGTTAGTCAAACACAAATTATTTTAAATTTTCGTATGTCCAAATAAGGAAAGTCGATATGTTTGCTTATACCTGCATAGAGACTATTACATCATAATGTGCTCAAACACTCGTAACATACAAACGTTTTAGGCAGGGTTAGAAAAAGTCATAAATAAAAAAAAACAAATAAAATATCGCCGATTAAAACAAACATTTTAAATTTTTAATATCTTTTTTAAAAAGTTGAATTTTGGGTATTGTTGTCTCCTGCCGCAAACAATATTGGCGTTGTCATGTTTAAATTTATAAATATTTGTTTATAAATTACATGTAATATTATAGGATATTAATATTTCTGCCCAGAGCTTTTTGCCAACTATTCTTATCACCCCTCTGAATTGTTATAATACAGAAGAGGAAAATTGCTTCTTTTATCAATTTCCCATTTTTGATGTCAAGAAAGCATTGCCAGAGACCATGTTTTGCAATGTAAGCCAGAATAATATCGGCAGAGATGTTTTACATTTAAAACAAAAATTATTGCAGACGTATAAAAAAATTAAGATGCTGCATGTTTGCTCGACATTTAAGCCGAACACTTCAGAGTGTCTCGCTTAAAGGTGTATTTTCGGATTTTGATGCAACTTGGTAAAAAAGACGTTTTAAGGGATGCTAGAGAAAAATACGTAATCAATTTTCGAAAAAAAATCTGTTATATATAATTCAGTTATTTTTAGTGATAAGAAGCGTATCGCAAGAGGCCTTGTAATCAATGTAAAACAAAAATATCATATCAGAATTTCTATCACTTTACGTTTCAAGAAAAACTTATTCAAATTGGCAAAAAAACGTTACAGCTTTCAGTGAGACACTATGTATTACATATGGGAAATAGGTGGTGATAAATCACATAAACTGCAAGTTTGGTTAATTTTTAATAACCGCGACACATTATGCGATGCGACATCTGTCAATGAATCTCTAGTACTAATTCAAGAGGGCAATTATTCAACATTGTATAATTATATTTACTTTATATAAATTAAGATTTAATTTTGATTAAAATTTTAGATATAAACTTATAGAAAAATAACGTGCAATTTGGCAATGATTTTCAATTTAAAACACAAATAATTTATCGAACATATACCTATACCCCATTGTATTATTGGGTAACATTTATCAATGATTGAAACTGTTCTATTTTCAGGGGTGATCCATTTTCAATTTTTAAGAAATTTGACAATAAAATGGTTTTAATCTTTCTTTTTTCATATTGTCTATTACTAGTACTTATTACCTTACTTAACGTGCAATCTGGAAGTGCCATAAGTTCTCCGTTGCTATATAGAAATACTTCAAGGGCAGGATATTTTTATAACCAATCACCAAAGCAAGTCAATTTTTATAACTCGACTTAGAACCTCTCTCGATTTATTTTATAAACTCTAAATTATAATGTTCCAAACACATATAAATAACATTTCCTTAGATCCTTCACGTATTACGAATATTACTTTAAAATACGAATTCCCACAACGTTCTACGAAAAAATTTACTTTATTCATCATTTTATTAATAGCTCGAATGTGAACCGAAATATTTTGTTTTTGATAAATTATAAGGGACCTGCCAAATATCATGTATATTGAGGGTCTCACAGCAGATACAACATATCTGGATCGCATCCAGGAATACCCAAGAATAACATGCAAAAATCAGAGCATTTAAATATATGTTATTTGTACAAATCATGTCCAAACAATGTTTAGTAAAGGAAAATATTCAAAATATGTTATCCCAACATAAAAACAAATTACAACTTATAATTTATAGTTCCTCTCTAGCAGTACGACACCATTTATGTTTGTTGGTTGAGTATATAAATAACCCACGTTACACGTTTGACACTCCCCAAATTTATTGTGTGAAATATTAAGCAGTTCGCGTTTGAAAAATGTGACTTTAAGATCGTTAATTACCAGGTCCACCGTATGTGTCACCGTGTCGCTGTAGTCGAGGCAACTGTAGACAAATGACTGCAGAAATAATTTATCTCTAATATTTTTCAGCGTGTACGTATGTTGCTCGGCACCGGTCGAATGCCAGAAATATACCTGTCAAAAATGTTTCTATTTAAATTGAAAGTGAAAATGAATTTAAGTTAAATGCCCACGAAAGTGGTTCACGGTATCTATCTAATTTATTATATACTGACAAGATACGTTCCTAATCATCTAAAAAATCGCACAAAAATAGCCGCAGCACAAAATTTTATAATGTTTTAAATTTTCATGTAAAGTTGCAATGTAATAAAACTAATGTAAACATTACTCACGTTTATATTTACTAATTCAAGAACATTTTCTATAAAATAGTCTAGTTACGAAGTTGAATAATTCTATCGCCTTTTTAACGTTTTTAGATAGCTCCCTCATGGAAATAATAGAAACAAAGATAGATACAGATATACAGGGTGTAATCAGTTTTATGTCATTAAAAAATACTGGAGGTGGGGAACGACTAGACAAACAAAAAACCTTATATATCATGGGGAAAACTCATAATTTTGGAGACATTTTTTTTAAAACTTCCAAAATTTTTAAAAGCATTGTTTCGGAACTTCTGGCATATTGGAGTAGGCTGTATTGTCGTTCCGTCTTGTGATATTTTCAAGCAATATTTTAAGAACGTACACACGACCTACCCATTCGTTGAATTGGTAATTTGCTTTTGTCCTTTTTGAATTTTGTGCCATTTACGATTTATTTTATTGGCTTACGGTTCAAGTTGTTAAGTACTTACTTACGTATAGACACTACTTACTGTATTTTGGACCCAGTTCTTCTGAACAAGATTTTCTTATGAAAAATTTTCCTAAACCGCGAGCTTCATGGTCAAATAATTGTTTAAACAAAATTTTTTTCGTTTTTATTTAATAAAATGAAAACGGTTTGACGGATCCGAAAAAATCTTGATGCAATCGAAAGATATTTTTAGTGCGCGTCGTTTGGCGCCACAACTCATTTTGTCAACCCATTCATTTGTTCTAGCCAAAATAAATTTCATAATTGACAAATTGATGACTCCGAAACTAATGAGGTCAGAATATTGTTTTTTTTTCAAAATATATGCCATTTATACCAAAGAATATAGGTACCATATTTTTGTTGTCCCAATATCTTCAGTACTTTTTAATTGTTTAAACAGTTGGCATAATTTGTAAATTAGCAAATGACTTTTTTTCGATAGTTTGATCGACTTCAAACCAACTTTAAACGATAAATATTGATGTCGGGTATAACCCCGTACAAGTTTGCACGAATGCAACTTTTTGCTTTTGCTTATTTAAAGTTGAAATTAATTTAGCAAATTACCAAATGGAATATCTCGGCACTGGGTAAGCGTATCGAAATAGGGTTTTGTGCATATGAAATTGCTTGCAAAAAGGAAAATTTTGAGACCAGAAAGACCTCGATCGGATAACCAAACCCGGAAGTAAAAGTGACATTGCGTGAGAGGCTCTAATTTGTTTATTAACGACTTTTTTGGACAGGAGGTTCGGTGCAAATGAAAGCTAACAAGTTTTTCCATCAACCACAAAAAGTTCTGCAAAATATATTTAATCCGTGAAGAGTTATACGCGTTTTTGACCCTTAACAAGATCTCTTCCGCAACGTATAGTAAGATTTGACGCGCAATGGGGTGGCGGGTTCGATCCTCGATGTGGGCAAATTTTTTTTTGTCAAATTTGCATTTTTTTTCATGTAACGAAGTATTTTTATGATAATAAATGTGTTTACTTTCTGAGAAATTTTTAAAAACGTAAATATTTTTTTTGTGCATATTTCATTAAATAAATGGCTATCTTGCAACAAACATATGATTCTTCTTGTCCAATGAGAGTTTGTCGGTAGTTTTTGTTTTTTTACTACTTCTTGTGAAAGAGAAGGCTTGTTTTACTTTATTTTATATTTGAGGGGCCGCCTGTCGAAAAGAGACCAAAAATATAAAAGAAACTTCTTTTTTCACTTTTTTCTTGTAATGGAAAAAATTTCACGTCTCATGAAAAAACACACAGTTTGTTATTTGTAAAAGAGAAATAATCAACAGATTTAACTATTTTAATGGCATTATTATTTTATTGTTTTAATTACAAATATTTACAATTAATAACTATTAACGCTAATAACTATTAGAGTATTCCACCGTTCCATGATTTCGACTATAAGAAATGTCGAGCATGCAAAGCAGGTGCACAGCATCAGCTCGAGAGTTACGGATTTAATGAAGTTCTCAAGAATAAACAAGCTAACCATTATACTTTTCACCGATTTACTACACTTGTTATGTAATTGTTGCACATTCTTTAGGATACTATTCGCAGTTTCTTTTTGTAGATGATATTACTTTCAAACATTTTTTTGTTTTATTACAAAATAATTTTTTTTTATTTAAAAAATGTATAACATTTTGATTTATTGTTCGATTTTTTAAAAGACAATAGGGTTCTTTCTCTAGCTAACACTAACTTGCTGCCCAAATTTCAATACTATCGGACTTTTCGTTCTTAGTTAGTTATCGTGCTTACAAGAAACGTGACGGACGGACAAACAGACGGAAGAACAGACAGACAGGCAGACAAACGGAGAGACGGACGGACATTTTGAACGTCGTTCAGAATTCGATCACCAACACAGTGATATGAAATTTTTTTCTCTACGAGCAATATCACCAGTTTTGGAAATGGGCCGATCGAATGCAATATACTCTTCGTTTTGTATTTGCGAAGAGTATAATAATTATTTATAGCGTTTTTTACAATTTAAAAATTATTTTATTATAGGAAATATTTTACTGCACGAAAAAAAAGTGGATTTGACCACAACAAAAATTTGCCCACATCGACGACCGATCCCGCCCCCCATTGCGCGTCAAAACTTACTATTTTCACGTTGCGGGAGAGATTCTTTAAGGGCCAAAAGGAGTATAACTCTTCAGGAATTGACTATATTTTGTAGAACTTTTTGTGATTGATGGAAAAACTTGTTAGCTTTCATTTGCACCGAACCTCCCGTCCAAAAAGTTGTTAATAAACAAATTTGAGCATCTCACGCAATGTCACTTTTATTTCTAATTCCGGTTATCCGATCAAGGTCTTTCTGGTCTCAAAATGTTCCTTTTTGCAAGCACTTTCATATTCGCAAAACCCCATTTCGATACGCTTACCCAGAGCCGAGATATTCCATTTGGTAATTTGCAAAATTAATTTAAACTTTAAATAAACAAAAACAAAAAGTTGCATTCGTACAGACTTCTATATTTAGCGTTTAAAGTTGGTTTGAAGTCGATCAAATTTTCGAAAAAAAAGTTATTTGCAATTGCAAATAACTTTTTTATTTACAAATTATGCCAATTGTTTAAACAATAAAAAAGTATTGAAGATATCGGGCCAAAAGAAATATGGTATATTCTTTGGTATAAAAGTTACATATTTTGAAAATAACAATATCCTGACCTCAATAGTTTCGGAGTAATCAATTTGTTAATTATGAAATTTATTTTTTCTATAACAAATGAACGAGTTGACAAAATGAGTTGCGCCTGACGCCAAACGACTTGTATTGAAAATATCTTTCGATTGAATGGAGATTTTTTCGGATCCGTCGAACCGTTTTTTATTTCATTAAATAAAAACGAAAAAAATTTGGTTTAAACAATTATTTGACCATGTAGCTCGCGGTTTAGGAAAATATTCCATAAGAAAATCTTGTTGAGAGGAATTTTTCCTATAAGAATCCGTTGCTAACTCAAATGGTATACATAATTTCATCCTCTTTTTTACTCCAGGCAGACTCGCCTAATTGTGGATTTCATTAATTTTTCATGAGCAAAATAGCACCTATTTCCATTCAGTATATCCGTGCCTTTATCTCATTTGATACTAGATTTTCATTGTTTATTTGTGAGCCTAGATAAGTGAAGTCATATACATGCTAGATGCTAAATCTTCTCATACGTATGTCTTGTTATTTATACTTGTTGTTCTTTTCGTTTCCATGTACTTTGTCTTTATTTCACTAATTAACCCTTTTAACTGAGCTTCCTGGTCCAGTTGCACATATTTTGAAAAAAACAATATCCTGACCTCATTAGTTTCGGAGTAATCAATTTGTTAATTATGAAATTTATTTTGGCTATAACAAATGAACGGGTTGACAAAATGAGTCGTGCCTGACGCCAAACGGTGTGCGTATTGAAAATATCTTTCGATTGAATCGATATTTTTTCGGATCCGTCAAACCGTTTTTATTTTATTAAATAAAAACGAAAAAAAAATTGTTTAAACAATTATTTGACCATGGAGTTCTCGGTTTAGGAAAATATTTCATAAGAAAATCTTGTTCAGCGGAATTCTTTCAATAAGAATCCGTTACTAACTCAAATGGTATACCTACATAATTTGTAAAATCACCTCTTTTTTACCCCAGGCAGACTCGCCTAATTGTGGATTTCATTAATTTTTCATGAGCAAAATAGCACCTATTTCCATTCAGTATTGCGTGCCTTTATCTCATTTGATACTAGATTTTCATTGTTTATTTGTGAGCCTAGATAAGTGAAGTCATGTAAATGCTAGATGCTAAATCTTCTCATACGTATGTCTTGTCTTTATTTCACTAATGAACCCTTTTAACTGAGCTTCTTCATCCAGTTGTATTCATGTTTCTCTAAATGCGGTCTTGTCCCAGCTTATTATGGCAATGTCATCGGCATATACGTAGAGTTGTACTGATTTTGTGCCCATATGGCCGGATATTTTAAGTGTCGGGTAGAGGCTTCTAGGGACAAGTTGAAGGGCATGGTGGATAATGCGACCCCTTGCTTCACTCCACAGTTTATACTAAATGTAGCTGTTAGTTCGCCATCTACATTTACCGCTGCTTTAGATCCATTTAAAGTGGCTGCAATGAGCCTCACATATTTTGAGAGATACCTAGCAAAATAATATCCCGCGGCATTCGGTATCTATTAACACTATCGAAAGCTTGAATAAAGCCTATGTAAGGACTATGTAGGTCGATGTCATATTCCTAGGTTTTTCCAGGATTCGCCGTAATACAAAAGCCTGGTCGGTTGGGGACCTGTTTGGCCTGAACTCGCACTGATATTCTCCAAGAATCTGCTCGGAATATTCCGCCAATCTGTAAAACCGCCGATAGGGCATGTTACATTTAGCAATGTAATGCCCCTGTAATTAGAACAATCCGTTTTATCACAAACTCAGATGTATTATAAAATTATTTTATCTTTAAGTATTTATTATAAGTTTCCCGAACAAAAAATTATGCATCTCAAGATTAAATTCTCATCCGAATAAATTCTACACGTATTTATTTACAAAAAGAACGAATGTCTTGAACTATACTCAAACTGACGGGGTAAAACCCATATTTAATTTATTTCCATATTAATAATGTTAAATTGTTGCAGCTAATGATGAACAATAACTGGTACGTGTAACATTTTTTACTGAAATTTCCACATAATTAATGAATATACCAGACTTGTCCAAGTATTTTCTAAATTCCTTGACATTTCCCTGACTTTTGATACAAATTTTAAAATCCTTGGCTTTTCTTGGTTTACAAATAGTTACGAATTCTGTATGTAGATTTTTCGATTGATTATAAACATTGGAAATAACTCGTTAAGTTACCTAGCTCCCGGACTATAAACAATCCGTAAAATATCTTCGTGTAATGTAAATCTTTCTACTAAAAATGTTAGTCAAGAATATTGGCGCCAGTTCATTGCCACCCTAGATGATATTACTTTCTTATTATTAAGAGATAATAAATTCAGAAATGCAACTGACATACCTACTATATTTAATAAATCAATAAAGTAGTTAAGCTAATACCTACTTAATTATTTCTAGTCACGTAGAAAGCGTAAAACATAGGTACAAGAAGTTAATCTTAACTTTCTTAACATTTGTCATAATTTGAATAATTAAGACAAATATTTTAACGTGTTCTGTTAAAATAATGCTTAGCAGTGTTATATAAACAGATAATATACAAAATAATTTCCTCATTGGCACAAGCTCTCACACAAGTGAGCTTTATCTAACGTGTTTTTCATTATACGGATGCTTGGTTTTATCATTTGACCTATGTTGCTTCCTGAAGATATGAAACCACAGAGTAAGTGGGTGTATGCAGGAACAAAAGTGATTATTTTGTAAACACGCCGTTAAAGATTTGAATATTATATCAGGTAATAAAATTTTAAGAAATTTATGACATTCTCAAAACACATATTTCATAATTGAATAATCATGACATTGAAAACAAATCAAGTATCTCCTGCACCATGGGAGATTTTAGTCAGATGGATGAAACCGAGAAAAGAAAAATAGCCTAGCACTTATTACATTCTATATGACTTGATACTCATATAACTATGTGAGTCATAATCAAGAGAGAGATGCGTAATAAATAATTATTTATTATTTTTAGCAACAACTCTTTTAATACGTATATTGCGAAGAAACTATAGGACCAACTACATAGAGTTATAACTATTATAGTGGTGTTACGAATTTTCATTCAATAACTTCGGTTGTTTGCAAAATTGAAAAATTTAAAAATTATGCCAATCCAGCGTTAAATTATGGTCAAAAGTAATACATATTTCCCTATTTACTCTCTCCCTCTCTTTCTCTTTCTGTCTCTTGAATAAGATCCCCTCATACAGATCTGACCAGTCAAATACGAACACGGATGCAAGTGTCCAGTTGACTTTTAATGGCCCTGGCAGGAGCCGATTTGGGATACGATTTCTGAGGTCCCGCTGTAATAATTTGGGTTCTTGAAATGCCAAAATAGTGATTGTTTTATAAACGGCAGAGCCGACTACCCCACCGTGAATACTACCTTTTATTCATGCTCAGCGTAACTACATTTGGTAGAAATCTACTTTCTTGGTACATTTGTAACTTTTTACAGTGCTTTTCACCAGTAGAGAAATCTTTAGGATTACCTATTCGGGAAATCTTTCGACAATTCTCTAAACTTAGTGGAGAGCTGAAATTTACATAGTCAAAATATCGCAATTATGTTAAAAATCTTGAGCACTGAATTAATGAAAAAGCGAGAGCGGTGCTTTACAACGTATTTTCAGTGTCAGCTGGTATATCATCGCACATTTCGTGTTCACAGCGTTGGCATTACTTAGGAGGGTATTGTATACTAAGATTACTGATTTAAATGCCCAAGTTCACTGTGGACAGTGATTTTATTGTTTTGTACCTAAGTGAAACTTTATTAGATTCACATATTGGTAATACGGAAATCTGATGTGATTTATTATCATTATCTAGAGCTGGTGACTATTTCTTATTAATAAACAGTGAGTATGCTAAACGCAAATTATTCCAATACTAACTGCCCAAACATTGCTCGAACTAAAGGAAACAAGTAGTAATTTAATACATTTTATAACCTTATTCCATTCAATAGTTATATAATATTTAATTATTTTATGCAGAATTAGGTACACCATATAATACTCAGATGCACATCAGTTCAGCTTCAATAGTCTCAGAAGCAACATCCTGTTCTTTAAACTGAACAATTCCTTGTAGATATCTTCTATTTTCAACACTTAGCTTTTTTACTTTTGAAATAAAATTACCCTGTTCTTTAATGTGTGGAGAATTTTCATTCAAGCTTCTGGAATAGTATACTTTCCACGTGGCTTTCCCTCGCTGTTTTATTAATGTAATGTTTATTAAAAAACCTGAGCTGATGAGATATTGATTTTTGTGCAACGATCCTCGACTTCGGCTAAAATAATAAGCAAATTGTTATTTTTATTAAAATAAAAATGAACAAATCTGTAGTATATGAAATGCTGATATTTCATTTACGCCATAGAAGTTTAGATACGAGAGGTAAAAACGAATTTTTCAAAAGTTGATCTGTCAAAGATCTGTATTTTACAAAATAAATTTTTGTACTATTTTTCACTCCATACGTCTTATAATGTCGTCTTTTAAGAGTACTATGCTATAAGATGCGGTCAAGTAAGGTAAAATTATAAGAAAGGTGGCTGTTTAACTAACATAAGCAAGAAAGATCAACCGCAAAATAAGCCGTTTTCTCGACTGTATTTGCAACCTCCATAACTTTGCATGGAATTGACCAAATTGAATGTAAAAGGTCTCAAAATTTTGGTCATCTATCACCCTATCAGACACTAGAAACTTTTTTCTCTAATGGCATCCGCCCCTCCTATAATAACGCCCCATTAAACTGCTCCCGTGTTTTACAAAACACACATAAGAAAAAAGTTTTAAAAATTATATTTATAAGTTACTTACTTTAAATACCTTATGCAATTAACAGTTTTTTAACTTTGCTAGATGACTGAAAGCCATGAAATGTAAAAACTACCCTTAAAAGTGGGTGAAATTGGATAAAAACCGCTGTCTAGGGAATCACATCCACATTTTGCATCCAAGTCTTTTTACAGGAAAACCTCTCGACTATATTTGCACTCTAGTATGTGGAAATATTTTGTCATAGAATTCTAATAATGTTTGAGGCAGATGTCATAAAAAAAATTGAGGCTTAAAATGTGTAATATACTCCGTTACTGTAGGGAAAGTTGTCCCTAGAGAAAAAATGTATATAGTATTGGATAGCGCTATAGACGATGAAAATTTAGAGATCTTTTCCATTCAATTCATTCAATTTCATTTATGGAGGTTGCAATAATATGAGAATTTTGCGGTCACACTTTCATATCGCGTTAATTTACATGCCAATAGTTTACTAATTTGAAACAGCTTTTTTAAAAACAAATATATACAACAATTACACGGTGACATCTACTTTAACGTGTAGTTTGATTTTTGCCATTTCGTGTTGTTAAAAAAATATTATAACAATTTTTATGTAACTCGCGCACCCTCTCACAGCACTCTTGAAGTGCCTCCGCCTAGTATTATGCAGTTGACTTAGCAGCAAAATTTCTAGCTTCAATAGCGAGTTCAATAGTTTTGTTCAACTAGAAAATATGTTAAATAGATTCTTCATGTAAAATGTCGTCCTATTTCCTTTTGTCCTATCATTTTTCTAAATAAATCCAACTAACAAAGATATTTGAAAAAAGCTTTATTTGTGATTTTCTTTTTTTAAATACAATGATGTAGGGGCTATAGTCCAATAATTATAAAGATTTCCATAACAAAAAATATTATCTGAGATTTTCCTTCAGTAACTGTTAGTGGAGGGATTATACATCACAAAACCACAGAAATCAGTTCTGGGAGTGCCACGCAACCCCCCAAAAAAACCACCCCTTCTGTGAAAAAAGCCTTATTTTACTGATAACTCCTTAACCGTTGAAGATATAAAAAAATTGCTCATCGTAAAAAAGAAAGTTTGACTAATTGCCTAAGAGAAAATAATCTTGTAATTTTCATGCCTATGCCATGGTTTTCGAGAAAATCGATATTGAAAAAAATTGCAAAATTTGCATTTTTAATGCGCATAAATTTTCGTTTATTTGCGCACGGCCTATAGAAAAAATTGAATTGCTCGAAAACCAATCAGGCTAGGAAGAAAAATCAAAATGGGCTTTAAAGGGGATATAAAATACTCTTTTGTGTTTCCATTTTTGATGTCTATTGATATTTATTAGTATATAAAAATAACAACATAATATAGTTACTGCTTGATTTTTTGCACTTTTAACTATTCACAGGCCCATAGAAAATAACTAAGATATAAATGCATTATCTTTTAGATCAAGGTAGTACTCCAGTGCAGAAAAAGTTAGGAATAAAATATTCACATTTACAAATTTACCAGCATGTTGAAGTTAGCCAAATTTTGGCCAATTTTTTATTAACGAAATTGAGTAAAACACTACTATGTTTTTTACCACTATATTTGCACAAAAACGTGACTGCAGTTTCGACCTGTTTTAGGTCATTTTCAAACAATGATTCAATTAAGAATGAAATACAAAAGATTTGGTCCCTATTTAAATATGTTTCTGGATTTAAACAGATTAGAGAATTATGAAATTATACAGATATTTTATGATATCCTAACTATCTAAGGGTGGGGTTTCTCAGAAATTTTAATTACATCTTGGTAGCAGTAAAGAGAGGTGAGTACATAACATCTAATTGATCATTTAGCAAAATTAAATTATCTTTATTATTGTATTTGTATATTTCCAATGCTTCTAACAAATTAAGTTTAAAACCTTTGCTGGCATAGTGTAGGATTTCCATATTATTAATATCAGGGAAGTTATGTCCACTCTCTAATATGTGATTAGAAAAAGCAGAATCTGTTTTTTGTAGTCTGAAGGACCTATCATGATCGAGGTATCTTGTTCTAAAATTACGTCCAGTCTGACCTATATATACGCTATTGCACTCCGAGCAATTTAACCTATAGACTCCAGATTGCTCGGAGTGCAATAGCGTATATATAGGTCAGACTGGACGTAATTTTAGAACAAGATACCTCGATCATGATAGGTCCTTCAGACTACAAAAAACAGATTCTGCTTTTTCTAATCACATATTAGAGAGTGGACATAACTTCCCTGATATTAATAATATGGAAATCCTACACTATGCCAGCAAAGGTTTTAAACTTAATTTGTTAGAAGCATTGGAAATATACAAATACAATAATAAAGATAATTTAATTTTGCTAAATGATCAATTAGATGTTATGTACTCACCTCTCTTTACTGCTACCAAGATGTAATTAAAATTTCTGAGAAACCCCACCCTTAGATAGTTAGGATATCATAAAATATCTGTATAATTTCATAATTCTCTAATCTGTTTAAATCCAGAAACATATTTAAATAGGGACCAAATCTTTTGTATTTCATTCTTAATTGAATCATTGTTTGAAAATGACCTAAAACAGGTCGAAACTGCAGTCACGTTTTTGTGCAAATATAGTGGTAAAAAACATAGTAGTGTTTTACTCAATTTCGTTATTGTCATGGATTACCACAGAGTAACGGCTTCCTCAATCAATTTCCCCAATTTTTTATTGTTTACTAAAAATAAAAAAGACCCAAGCATCCTGAAAATTTGGCTCTAATTTTTTTTTGAGTTTATATATCATATAACTGTTGTTTCTAATCATTTAATAGTTAAGAAATTGTATCAAAAAAATATCATAAAAAAATTGGATGTGCAACCTTGAACTAACAGATAATGCATTTACAACTTATATTATAGTCAACTATTTTTATGGGCCTGTGAATAGCTATATGCACAAAAAATCAAGATATAACTATATTATATTGTTATTTCTGTATACTAATAAATATCAATAGCTCTCAAAAATGGCAACACAAGACGGTATTTTATATCCCCTTTTAAACCCAATTTGATTTTTCTTCCTAGCTTGTTTAGTTTTCGAGCAATTCAATTTTTTCTATAGGCTACGCGCAAAAAATTTCAAATAAACGAAAATTCGCGCGCATTAAAAATAAAAATTTTGCAGTTTTCGCCAATATCGATTTTCTCGAAAACCATGGCATATACAGGAAAATTACAAGAGCGACTTTCTTTTAGGCAATTAGTCAAGATATCTTTTTATGATGAGCAATTTTTTTATATCTTCAACGGTTAACGAGTTATCAGTAAAATAAGGCTTTTTTTCACCGAAGGGCTGGTTTTTTGGGGGGTTGTGCGGCACCTCCAGAACTGATTTTTGTGGTTTTGTGATGTTTAATCCTCGCACTAACAGTTACGGAAGGAAAATCTCGGATAACATTTTTTGCGAGCTTCTGGTGTATATTTTTCTTTACCGACTGGGCTACTATGTGGATAGGATTTCCTATTTTCCTATTTTCGTTTCTATTATTTTTTTAAATATTCCCTCTAATGTTCAGCAAGCTTAGAAATAAAATTTAAATGCATTGGAGTACGTATCAGTCGTCAGATGCTATTTGACAAATGCGTCTATATATTTTTTACTTCCCATATAATCCTTCTTCTTGTAGTGCTGACTATTCCACAGGTACAAATGATAACCTTGATAAACCAATTTCCACAGGAAGTGAACCAGATATATGTGCAAGAAATTAAGGCAAAATTCCCTTAGATCTGATGGCTTGCCAGATTTGTTGTGACACTGTTTAACGATATTTGCGCATCACTTGTACATATTTAACACGTAGCTGTGAACGGAAAATATGAACAATTTGCTCCAACACCAAAAAGCAGGAATTTCTTGGTCTTATAAGGAATTTTGTCGCACTTTTATAAAAATGTTTAAATCAGTAAGACAACGAAATAATTTCGGTAAGATTTTCAAATTTTCCACAAATAATACTGAACTTTACCCATAACTTCATCAAAATATAAATTATAGTCAAGTGTCTATAACTACAAAATGGTTTTGCAAAAGGCAGTCCGTTTCGCTTCCCAATTAAAAAAAAACGGAATTTTGTACTATTATACATTATGAAAATGGAGGAGATAATCTAAATCTTAATTCGTACATTTTTTAATTAGGTTCTCACTTGTGTCTAATTGAATGAAGTGTTAACATGTTTTTTGCGACATCAATAATGCAAATCAATTGTTTCTACAAATTCCTGCAGCAAAATGCGGAAACCTGTCGTCGATAACGTCCAATGGAAAGGGAAAGACTGCAGAAAGAAAAAGATTTACGACTGTTAGAAATCAAAATGGCAAACATACTTCGCCAATAAATACCTAACTCCAAAGATGACTTCTTAGTTTTATGATAGTCGACTGCTTGTAGGAAAAAAGTAACTGAGGAGTGGAACAGAATTTTAAATTTGTAAGGAATTAGCTTTCCCACGTATCAATTGTAATCGATTCTGAGAAAAAACTTATGAAATATATTCACTTGCTAGCTTCGGTACACCACATGTAAGCAGAGCCATATATGGCCATTAACGTTCGAGCTGATCGATATTAAAATTCAATAACTATTCTTCCTGATTCATAATTCATATAACGCCATCGCCATTGGTCGTTGTAGGTCTCTTTTATTTTTGTTATCGTCTTACCCGTAATGGTGTCTTGGAACATACCTGTTTTGCTTTTATCGAGTTTATTTAATTGTTCTACAGGCAAAATCGTATAAATTGACCGACACACTTCTTCAAATAAATTCAATTGTAACAACCATCAAAAATCTACTCCTCATATCAGTTAGACCAGTGACTTGATTAAACAATTTAATGATGTGATAAGTAATTTAGGTTTTTTCTGTCGCACTAAATTGAAATTAAGAGAACATTTTTGAATATTTCAATAGTACGTTAGAATCACTCCAAACAATTTAACATTCATGGAAAACCCAATTTTACACATACTTTTACATATATAAAGTGTAATACCTCGAGATTTTAAATTGGAGCGGAAAAAAGACTCCGTCTGTCTGTCTGTCGGCCGGTCGGTCAGCAACTTTTTTTTTGTACGAACGTTTTCTCAGTTAAGTTTTGATATTGGCTTGAAATTTGGTACACAATATGACAGATCTGGAACTAGATTATATCTTGCGCTAATTTCGGCGAAGGGTTGGGGGTTACATAAGCGAAAATAAATGAAACAAGCTGGTAAGAGTGCAGAAATTTGGGATTTAGTATATATACTATAGGCCAGGGCCTTAGATTTTTTAGAATATTTAAAAAATCTCAACATAATGCCTCTACCGTCTATTAAATAGGTAGGTATTTATGTCACGTTATTAGAAACTTAATAAAATATAGATACAACTTGCCACAAATGTAAAGTTCATAATAGCCGAGTCTGCCTGGGGTAAAAAAGATGTGATTTTACAAATTTTGTATACCATTTGAGTTAGGAAAAATTCCACTGAACAAGATTCTCTTATGAAAAATTTTGTTAAACCGCGAGCTGCATGGTCAAATAATTGTTTAAACAAAATTCTTTTCGTTTTTATTTAATAAAATAAAGAAGGTTTCACGAATCCGAAAAAAATCTTGATTCAATCGAAATATATTTTCAATCCGCGTCGTTTGGCGTCAGGCACAACTCATTTTGTCAACCCGTTCATTTGTTATAGCCAAAATAAATTTCATAATTAACAAATTGATTACTCCTAAACTAATGAGATCAGGATATTATTTTTTTCAAAATATATGCCTTTTATACCAAAGAATATTCCATATTTCTTTTGGCCCGATATCTTCAATGCTTTTTGATTATTTAAACAATTGGCATAATTTGTTAATTTGCAAATAACTTTTTTTTCAAAAATTTGATCGACTTCAAACCAACTTTAAACGATAAATACTGATGTCGGGCATAACCCCCATAGAAGTCTGCACGAATGCAACTTTTTGCTTTTGTTTAGTTAAAGTTTAAATTAATTTTGCAAATTATCAAATGGAATATCTCGGCTCTGGGTAAGCGTATCGAAATGGGGTTTTGTGCATATAAAAGTGCTTACAAAAAGGAAAGTTTTGAGACCAAAAAAACCTTGATCAGATAACCGGAACCGAAATTAAAAGTGAGATTGCGTGAGAGGCTTTAATTTGTTTATTAATAACTTTTTGGACAATAGCGAGGACAATAGGTTCAGTGCAAATGAAAGCTAACAAGTTTTTTCATCAACCACAAAAAGTTCTACAAAAAATATTCAATCCCTGAAGAGCTATACGCGTTTTTAACCCTTAAAAAATCTCGCCCGTAGTGTGGAAATAGTAAGTTCTGACGCGCAATGGGGTGGCGGGTTCGATCCTCGGAGTAGGCAAATTTTTTTTGTTATCAAATTCACTTTTCTTTCGTGCAATAAAATATTTCCTATAATAAAGTAATTTTTAAATTGTAAAAAACCCTATAAATAATTATTATACTCTTCGCCATTACAAAACGAAGAGTATATTGCATTCGATCTGCACATCTCTAAAACGGATAATATTGCTCGTAGAGAAAACATTTTCATATCACTGTGTTGGTGATCGAATTCTGAACAACTTTCAAAATGTCCGTCCGTCTGTCCGTTTGTCTGTCTGTCTGGCTGTCTGTCCTTCCGTCTGTCTGTACGTCCGTCACGTTTCTTGTAAGAACGATAGCTAACTAAGAACGAAAAGACCGATAGTATTGAAATTTGGACAGCAAGTTAGTTTTAGCTAGAGGACGAACCCTATTGTCTTTTAACAAAATCGATCAATAAATAAAAAAGTTATAAATATTTGAAATTAAAAAAAACATTTTGTAATTAAACAAAAAAATGTTTTAAAGTAATATCATTTACAAAAAAAACTGCGAAGAGTATCCTATAGAATGTGCAACAATTATATAACAAGTGTGGTAAATCAGCGAAGAATATAATGGTTATCTTGTTTATTCTTAAGGTGGCCATTCCCTAGAAAGAGACATCCGATAGGGAAATATTTATTATTTTTGCCCATAACTTTTTTTTCTTAGTACGGATATTTAAAAAATATATAAGAGTACCTAAGTAGAACTATAACAAGACTATTACTTACTATGAATTTTCACTTAACAATTTCAATGGTTTGCAAAATAGCTCGATTTCAAACTACGAAATAGGAAGATTAACACAATTTTTAAATTTAAATCGAGCTATTTTGCAAACCACTAAAATTATTGAGTGAAAATTCATAGTAATAGTCTTGTTATGGTTCTACTTAGGTACTCTTATAGTTTTTTTAAATATGCTTACTAAGAAAAAAAAGTTATATCTAAAAATAGTAAATATTTCTCTATCGGATGTCTCTTTCTAGGTAATGGCCACATTAAGAACTTCATTAAATCCGTAACTCTCGAGATGATGTTGTGCACCTGCTTTGTATGCTCCACATTTCTTATAGTCGAAATCATGGAACGGTGGAATACTCTAATAGTTATTAGCGTTAATATTTATTAATTGTAAGTATTTGTAAGTAAAACAATAAAATAATAACGCCATTAAAATTGTTAAATCTTTTGATTATTTCTCATTTACAAATAACAAAGTGTGTGTTTTTTTCATGAGACGTGAATTTTTTTTCGTTATAAGAAAAAAGTGAAAAAAAAAATTTTCTTTTTTATTTTTGGTCTTTTCTCGACAGGCACCCCCCTCAAATAAAGTAAAACAAGCCTTCTCTTTCAGAAGAAGTAGTAAAAGAAAAACAAAAACTACCGACAAAACCTCGTTGGACAAGAGCAATCATATGTTTGTTGTAAGATAGCCATTTATTTAATGAAAATTGCAAAAAAAAATATTTACGTTTTCAAAAATTTCTCAGAAAGTAAAGACATTTATTATCATAAAAAATACTTGGTTAGATGAAAAAAATGCAAATTTGACGAAAAAAAAATTTGCACACATCGAGGATCGAACCCGCCACCCCATTGCGCGTCAAATATTACTATTTTCACGTTGCGGAAGAGATCTTGTTAAGGGTCAAAAACGTATAACTCTTCACGGATTGAATATATTTTGTAGAACCTTTTGTGGTTGATGGAAAAACGTATTAGCTTTCATTTGCATCGTACCTTCTGTCCAAAAAGTTGTTAACAAACAAATTGGAGTCTCTCAAGCAATGTCACTTCTATTTCCGGTTCCGGTTATCCGATCGACGTCTTTCTGGTCTCAAAATGTTTCTTCTTGCAAGCACTTTGATATGCACGTAACCCCATTTCGATACGCTTACCCAGAGCCGAGATATTCCATTTGGTAATTTGCTAAATTAATTTCAACTTTAACTAAACAAATGCAAAAAGTTGCATTCGTGCAGACTTCTATGGGGGTTATGCCCGACATCAATATTTATCGTTTAAAGTTGATTTAAAGTCGATCAAACTATCGAAAAAAAAGTTATTTGCTAATTGACAAATTTTGCCAATTGTTTAAACAATTAAAAATCATTGAAGATATCGGGTCAAAGAAATATGGTACATTCTTTGGTATAAGTGGCATATATTTTGAAAAAAACAATATCCTGACTTCATTAGTTTCGGAGTAATCAATTTGTTAATTATGAAATTTATTTTGACTATAACAAATGAACGGGTTGACAAATTGAGTTGTACCTGGTGCCAAACGATGCGTATTGAAAATATCTTTCGATTGCATCAAGACTTTTTCGGATCCGCCAAACCGTTTTCATATTATTAAATAAAAACGAAAACAATTTTGTTTAAACAATTATTTGACCATGAAGCTCGCGGTTTAGGAAAATTTTTCATAAGAAAATCTTGTTCAGCGGAATTTTTCCTATGAGAATCCGTGACTAACTCAAATGGTATAGAAAATCTTTGGGAAAATTCCAGGCAGACTCGACCACGCTTTCGACTTTCAAATACAACAAAAAATTCTTTGGATTTTAAATTGTTCAATTATCTACCTAACTGTTTAAAATCCTTCTCTAATCCTAATAAATTTAAGGTGAAAATCAAAAAGTATTTGCTTATGCTTTGTTTTTATTCTGGTGACGAATATATGCAAACCCCATTTGAAATTATATCCCCTAATAATTAATTAAATATTTATATACTGAGAAATGTTTACCCCCTTATCACAATTTCATAAATTGATAATTGTTTGTGTTTTTGCAACAAGTTCTTGTAGCTACCTACTTCTCCTACGTGTATTTTTTGTTTTAATGTGTTGACTTCATATCTTCGCAGCATGCATTAGATAATTCTATTTAGAGTTATATTGTTTTCTCTTGACTTGCCATAAATATTGTAGTATGTAATTTGGTTAAAAAAATATCTGTCTGTACTTGTAAGTAAATATTTTTAACTCACCGTTGCAGCTTTAGGGTCTTGTTTTTCAATTCCTATTTCCACAACGGACGTCGATATCAAAACCAGGACCAAAATAATTAAATGAGTTTTTTGTGATATATACGCCATACTTCACAACATTTGATGACACTCTAGACACTTTTAAACGAAATAAAGATTCTCCAAACACTGATCACGTCGAAAATAGTTTGACTTCTTTAAAGTTACACATGGATTTTTGTTTTATGCACGGACCGCTGCACTGCTGTTCGAATTGTTTGTCGAATACCTAGGTATATAATCCTGTGAACATCAGGTCAGCCATTTCGTAACGAGGATTTTCAGAAAATTCGCACACTTGATTTTTAATATTTTATGCAGTAATAAACATCACTGGTAACAATAATGCATTGACCTATTTCTCTCACTGTTTCCAAGAATTACAAATGAAACCAGTTTATGTTTTTTTAAAGAGTTTCTGTATCATGAATAGCTAACAGCCCTAAACATAAAGTACGACTGGAAAAACTACCAACTTTTAACCAATTTGATATTTTAATAAATATAAATAACCAGGGTTTAATAAACGTCGTCTATATAACAATTAATTGATGACAGCCAATGATATTTATAGTATTTTAACTTGATATTAACACTTTACAACGTTATTTTGTTTACCGAAACCTCGCACTGTCACCGATAGCACCCACTGAGGTAAACAATCAAGGTGGCCGCGAGACGTTACGCAGATAGCCTGATTGTTGAAATTCGCGGAAAAATGTCAATTTGGTGGCGTTAGCGGCGTTAGACGGAACTAGACATCATGCTTAGATCACCGTCTCTCGGTTTACTACAATAAACTGGATTAGTTTTTATCAACTGGGCTAACAATTGCGGAAATATATGTGTTTAATTAATTTTCAAGTAATATAAATAAGTTGAAGTTTATTGTGTATAAAGTGCATAGTGTATTTTGTTAAATATTAGTGTACACTGAACAAAATAAGGATTAATTTGGCAAATTGTGATTCGATTTTATATTTGATGGTCCTATGTGGATATAAGAAGTACAGGAAACAATGTTTAAAGTGTCTATACAGGGGTAAGTAATGATTTATAAATACCTAGTTATAATTCAATCAATAAAACACACTACTTACTGGGTTTAGAATAGAATAGAATATGTGTATGCGGGTGCAACGAGACGTAAGAGGGGGCGAGATATATCATCAAATATCGCACAAGCAAGCGATGTCAACCTATATAAAGATATATCGCCTGACTATAAATGTACAGGGTGGGGCAATAGTGTGTCGTTTTAAAAAATTGCAAGTAAACTAGATAAAAAAGTCTATAACTGGAAATTATTTTCAAACATACAGGGCGGGCCAAGACGAAATTACAGGACCAAGTGCTCTCTTTAAAAATGGAGTGCTATGTATATCAGTACATTTTTTGAAGACTCTTTCTAGGCTCTGCTCATTCCTATATTAGCATTAAATATCTCCCAACCACTTGGATGTAATGAATTTTTTTATTGAAATAATGCAATCTGCAGATGGATATTAAGAAAATCACCACAGTCACAATTATGGGTTTTAAGAAAAACTTATGTGAATACCAGTTACGAGACATCTAATTAATGTTTATGAATGATTTTCATTTCCCAAAAATTTTACAGGGTGGCCAAAAATTATTTTTCAGTTAAGAACTTTTTAAAATGAATTTTCTAAATTTTTTCAAATGGAACACCGTGTATATTTTTCAACAATGTAATGTAGAAATGAAAAAAAGGACATTTTTGTAAGTACTTCCCTATGGCTAATCGCAACCATTTTTGTTTTATAAGTAATTAAGTGTCAAATTCAAGAATAAACTTAAAAAAAGAGGTTCATTAGAAAAATGTATAATAGGTGTTCGACGTGTTGCCCATTTTGATTGACACGTGTCTTTATGCAATGTGGAAATGATGCCATTTAGTGGGAACATTTCTTCCAATCCACTGAAATGAGTAAATAGTATTTAACAGGTCCTTTACTGTAATATTTTTTTGTACATTTTTTTGCCGTTTTCGTTATTCGACAAGCAATAAAACCACAGTTTGGTATAAATTGTCATATAGAACGGAGCATTTATCACACTTATCGGTCGTTAGTTATAATTTGTACTAAATTTAAAATATTTGGAATTTTAATAGTAAAGCGGAACTTGTAGACATGACTATTATTTTCGGCGAGTCAGACAGAAATTCTTTACTTGCCAATAGAATTTATCAACAACGTTATCCTGAAAGAAGGATTCCTGATGTTAGCAGCTTTCAAAACCTTCTCGATAGATTTCTGGAAACTGGACATGTCGAATATAAAAAAAGTGAAAGAATAAAATGTGTTGTAAACGAAGAAAATGAGATTTCTGTGGTGCTGGCAACGGTTGGTTGACAATCCCCATATTAGTCAAAGAGAAGTGAGCTCATTAGTAGGAATAAGTAGACGGCCTGTGGGTTGCATGCATATCATATTCAAATGCACCAGGAATTATCTGATGACGATTTTCAATAGAGCCTACAATTTTGTAATTGGGCCAGAGGTAAAATGCAAGATGATGTCAACTTCTTCAATAATGTTTCATTCACTGATGAGGCAACATTTCATAAAAATGGATCTGTTAATAGGCACAATTTCCATTATTATGCTTCGAAAAATCCACTTTTTATGCAATAGTGGGAACCTCATTTCAAATGCGCATAGAGATGTGTGTCAATCAAAATGAACAACATGTGGAACATCTATTATATTTTTTCTACTTAGGGCCGGTTTTTTCGATGTCCAGTTAAATAGCTTAACTGTCAGAAAAAATTTATCTGGCAGATAAACTGTTTTTCGACGTGCAGGTAAGGATTTATTCTACTGTTAGTGGATTTGCACATGCGCATTTGGTTCAATTTCTGACAATTCTAAAACATTCTAACCTAAAAACCAACGTGATTGATTGATATATTCGTTTTTAATTTGTGATTTATATTAAATATATTATTGCCATTAATGAATAATAACAATAATATTCTGGATATGAGTAATTATGACGATGATATTATACAACTTATAAAGTATGGAAGGAGACCCTATACCATAAGGGAACGAGAAAATAATTTTGAGAATTATGATGATAAAAGATTTTTTAATAAGATTTCGACTGCGTAAAGAAACTGTTTTACATATCGTTGAGATGATAGAGGAAGTTGCAGGAATAATTCTGTTTCTCTAATTAAAGTGTAGTTAGCACCTTTTTACCTTTTTACGCTCTCTATTGCAATTATTGTGCACAAATGCACAAAATTAAGAACAGAACACGCTATACAAAGCAATGAATTTTGAGGTTAAATTAGATAAACTGTCACTAAACACGCGCGCAATTTGAATTAAACCAATCCAATTGAAAGGAACTTCAGGTAGAATCAGTAGTGTCAACATAGCTAAGAAATAATTCATGAATACGTAGCTGGCAGTTAAATTACTGTTGATAAACACTACCATAGATATAACTTCCAGCTAAGCGTAACTAGCAGCTACCTATCTGGCACTTTTAACTGGACATTGAAAAACCGGCCCATAGTTATTTGAAAAAACCTCTTTTTTAAGTTTATTTTTGAATTTTGTAATTATTGTTCAATAACACGAAATTGGTTGCAAGTATACATGGGGAAGTACTTACAAAAAAATGTTCGTTTTTCATTTCTACATCACAGCATTGAAAAATATACAGGGTGTTTCATTTGAATAAATTCAGAATATTCAATTTAAAAAATTCTTAATTAAAAATTATTTTTGGCCACCTTGTACAGTTTTAGGAAATGAAAATGATTCAGAAACATTAATTGGATATTGTCTAAATGTTATTTGTAGCATTATCTTTTTTTTTTTCCTTCTTCAATTCTTTGGGACTTCCTGCCACATGTATGTTTTCTTTTTAAGCGGTGCTAGGGGAATCTACAAAATATATCACAATTAACCAGTATGATACTGGTAAATAACCTCTACACCTGTGACGTTTATGTCAAAGGATCAGTTAGAGGCTGGTTTTTTAAATAAACAACACAAATAAGTATAAAAACTTGAAATTAAATATTTCGCCGACGTTTCGGAAATCTAATCTGTTTCCTTTTTCAAGACTCAACTGTTAACTATATCAACAGTTCTATGCAAATAGTAAGTATCTATGGATATTAAATATAACAAACATTCTTAGAGCTGTGTATTTGTCATACACAGCAAAAAAGATTTTTCAAAAAAGCCTTGAAAAAGGAAACAGATTAGATTTCCGAAACGTCGGCGAAATATTTAATTTCAAGTTTTTATACTTATTTGTGTTGTTTATTTAAAAAACCAGCCTCTAGCTCTCCGAGCATGCATTCCCACTTTATTTTAGAGAATTCTATGCTCTACCAGAAAGATATTTATAGTATTTCATCCAATTTCACTTAGTATTCAAAATATTGACGAAAGAGCATAAAGAGTAATAAATTTTTATATATAATATATAATATTTATTGGTAATAGAAAAAAAGAGGTGGTATATACCTCACAATAAATATGGAACTTTATTTTTTTTTTATTTTTTATGACGGCGACTTGTAAAGAGTAATGTCATACTCAAACATCTAATAATCTTGTCCTATTATTTGCATATGATATTTTACCACCGTTTAAAATAAATATGAAACACAATGAACCATAAATTATAATAATGAATTGCGTTCGATAACCGTGTCGTATAAATTTTATCTAAATGTTGTTGCGTTAAATTTAATGGTGAATTTTAACTGCTCTCCGTACAAATTGCATTAAATGAAGATAGGGCGTATATAACTAGTAAATTGTATGTTAGAGCCGGCCGCAGGAAATACTACTATAAGAACTGTGGTATTATGCACGAGAATACGCGTTAATTCATTCAGAATTACCACTACACAATGTTGTAGATGAAATCAATGGCAAGCATACTTGTATTCTAAATTCATTTATATATTTATTTACATCCGGTTTTTTGCACGCAATTCCTATGAATTAAATTTAACTTTTTAAATGAACTGCTCAAATTCACACGAATTTCAATGCCTACCAGTGAGCATTTCACAGAGTAAATTATAAATTTTAGCATTATTATACGTAAGGTAACATAGAATTATGAGTGTGAAAAACTGTTACAAGAGAATGAGAAATAACAGACCTACTTATGAATTCAAATCTTGTTTGCGGCATTAACTATACAATCGCAAATTTAAACTATTGACGTAAACATCAGATTCTTCGCTGATCACTATAACTCTTCACTAATACAAAACGAACAGTATATTTCATTTGATCAGCACATTTCTAAAACCGGCAACATTGCTCATAAAAAAAACGTCTTATTGCTTTGATTGTATTGAAATTAGGCAGTAAATTAGTATTAGCTAAATTGTTCCAGGAGGCGACTGCAAATTTGTGTGGGGAACGAGTGGACGGGATTTAGCAGTTTAGAATACTGCAATAGTATGCCCTAAACTCATAACCGCTGGTCGGCCGATTACGGTCCCTGGCGGTAATGAGTAAATACGGTAATTGTTTATTGGGACAATGGGGCGATTGTGGTGACCAAGCCTGCGGTTTTTTTTTAAACTAATTTGTTAATTATGATCCAAAGAATGTAAAATGCTCGGTCGGCCGACCCCCGCCACTGGCGATAGTCTTGGCCGACCATTAACAACAATGCAATTTTGAATGCCTAGCCTCCCCCAAGGAGTGCCCAGGTCGGCCTTGGTCTATTCGAAAGAACAAAATTTTTCCTTTCATAAAACCCCGGTCGGCCGATCTCGGTCCCTGGCTTTAATGAGTAATTACACTAATTGTCGTGGGGGACACAGTGGGGATTGTGGTGATTGAGTGGACGATTTTTTGTTTAAACTTTTTTTTTATTGTAATCTCGAGTCTAAAACGCTCGGTCGGCTGACCCCACCCCTGCTGCCCTGGTGGTATCCTTGGTTGCAATACAGTTTAATTTAAAAGTACGAACTAGGAAAATTGGCATAATTTTTAAATTTAAATCTAACTATTTTGCAATCCACTGAAATTATTGAGTGAAAATTAATAGTAATATTCTTGTTAATGTTCTACTTAGGTAGTATTATAATTTTTTTAAATATACATAGTAAGAGAAAAAAGTTATGGCCAAAAATAGTAAATATTTCCCTATCGGATATCTCTTTCTAGGGAATGGCCACCTTAAGGTGGTATTATTCCAACAACAGAATAAAACAGGGGATTTTAATTTTTTTTTACTCAAAATATGTATAATTTGTTTTCTACAGAATTTCGAAACGAATAATATCTACGTTTATGAGATTATAATAAGGAAGCATGTTTTCCTTCGGTGTGTTGTTGGTGTCCAGATTTTACCAAATGTGGCCTTGACTGGCCCCTGGTTAGTACCATTACATGTCCTTTTATAAACAAAACAAAAATTAATAGGACAAGTTTTTCCTCGGTGAGAATCGTAAAAGTTACTAAGGGGTTTCTTAAAAAACCAAAGTTGGTGGCCATATCTTACATAGGGTGGCCTTAATAGGCCCTTGATAAATGTCAGCATATGTGCCCTTCCAAAACAAACAACTTTCATTCGGACAATTTTTTTCTTCGATCCAAATTTAAAGTTATTCCAAGTGTAACTTCAAAATGAAACACGTATATTTATTTCAATAATTGGTATATGCATTTTTTTAATTAACGACGTAGATATTTTTTTTCAAATGTAATTTTATAAAAGCAAAATGCCATCATAAACACGCGATGAATTCCGATCATACAGTCAGAAAAAATTTACTAGTTTTAAGTAAATCCATGTATTTGAATCAGTTTTCATTGAATCAAAGTTTATTTTCCTCTAAAACAAACAATTCTTTATTTACTTCAAGAAAATTGATTTATTTGATATTACGTAATTCAATATCTTAGAAACAATTTAAAAAATCGTAAAATGAAATAAATAATTTACTTGAATTAAGTGAAATTTTATACAATTAAATAAATGATTTACTTAAAACAAAGAAACATTTCATAGGTTCGTATTTAAATTAAAACGTTTTCTTAAAACTATAGAAATTTACCTAAAACTATAGTACACTTTTTCTCTGAGTGCAGTTGCTACAACATTTATCCCCCCCCCCGCCTTAAGGGGGGGAAGAAGTTATAAAAGTGAAAACAGCGAGGTAATAACAATTCTTTTGATAATTCACCCTTTCGAATATTCCAAGACCTATCTGCTAAATTCGTGCGTGAGAAAAGGCATTTACAATGTTGCAAATGGTCGGCCAAGGACATGACCAGGGGTGGGGGTCGGCCGACCGAGCATTCTAGACTCGAGATTACAATAAAGAAAAAAGTTGAAACAAAAAATCATCCACTCTGTCACCACAATCCACCCTGTGCCCCCATGACAATTAGTGTAATTACTCATTAAAGCCAGGGACCGAGATCGGCCGACCAGGGTTTTATGAAAGGAAAAATTTTGTTCTTTTGAATAGACCAAGGCCGACCTGGTCACTCCTTGGGGGAGGCTATGCATTAAAAATTGCATTGTTGTTAATGGTCGGCCAAGGCTATCGCCAGGGGTGGGGATCGGATGACCGAGCATTTTTCATTCTTTGGATCATAATTAACAAATTAGTTTAAAAAAAAATCGTCCACTTTGTCACCACAATCGCCCCATTGCCCCAATAAACAATTACCGTAATTGCTCATTACCGCCAGGGACCGTGATCGGCCGACCAGCGGTTATGAGTTTATTACTATTGCAGTATTCTATACTGCTAAATCCCGTCCACTCGTTCACCGCACAAATTTGCAGTCGCCTCCAGGACCAATAAATAAGTGACCAATATTCAACATGCTCAGAGTTTACTCACTATCAAACAATTGGAAATTTTCATATTCATAAACAAACAATGAGGAACAGTGCGACATAAACAACTGTCACCTACAATGGGACTAAAGGCTACGCGCTGACTAGAGACTTTTTGTTTCCGTGACATTTTGTCATCGTGATGCGGTATTACTTGATGTCACCATATCTGTTTTCATTGGCGTCAAATTGTCATTGTAAACGCTAGTATAAGTAATGAATTTCGAAGATATTCCAATAATTTTGCGCTCTTGAAATACGTCTTGTCACCAACATCCGAAACTTTTTGTCCAGTGATGTCTCGTCACCGCAGTGTGGGCGTTACCATGGAAGTGCGCTCACTTGGCAACTTTTTGTCACGTACTACATGTGAATTTTTGGTGTATTGTAAATAACTAGGTTATTTTTGTGAATGATGGCTTCAACAATACAGCAAGAAGACATAGATAATGAAATACGGATTGAAAGTCCTTATAGACGTTCGAAAATAATTAAAAAATTTTATATTTTGTTGACGCCGCATCACGATGACAAAATGTCACGGAGACAAAAATTTTCTACTCAGCGCCTAGCCTAACATGATGGGAAGAGTTTTAGGTATTCTCCAAAAAATTAACACAAAAATTGTATCCAAAAAACGAATAAATAAAAGAAAAAAAGTGTAAATTCTTAATAACAAATAAAACGTCTCGCGTTTCTCTGTACCATGCCCAATTGCCCCCACGTAATAAATTACTTCCAAAAAAAAATGCGAAGTTTGAAGTAAGTGGGATTGCAAGTTGCGATCACGTAAAGAGCGATTACAGTTATTCATTTAGTTATTTCAATTTGTATTCTGTTTTCATATGTAGTAATAATAATAATAATAATAATAATGCTTTATTTGTCCAAGATATCATACAATGATATAGGATACGTCAAATACATTTCCGGAAAGAGATAAACTTATTAATACACGAAAAATTCCTCTATTGAATAGAACACATTTTTTAATAATTGAAAAAATGCAAAAATGAGTGATGGCGATAACTCATCTGTGAATAGAAACCTTTTATTTGAAAGAAAAATATCAACATCTGGAGAATTATAAGAAAAGAGGGCTTGCGTTTTAAATATATAAATTTTATTAATGTTTAAGCTAATATATCATTAAAACATTAAATTGAAGTCAAAAATATTGATTATATAAATATAACCATTAATTGAACTGGGTCTGTGGTAGGTTCTTGGTGAAACATACTAAATAGAATAATGAGTAAAAACACTTGGTATTACTGTTTCACAATTATTATTCAGATTTCTCTGACATGATGTTTCGGCCTTTCGACCATTATCAAAGTTTTTATAACTCTTTAATGATGGTCGAAAGGCCGAAACATATGTCAGAGAAATCTGATTAATAATTAATTGTGAAACAGTAATACCAAGTTTAAAAATGAATTATTACTTGTTTGCTTATAACTGTATTGATACATATTCTTTATAGGATTTTGCAAACAGCAGAAACAGTAATAACTAGCTATAACTAAAAGAAAAACTACGTGTAAAAATATTAATGAAATCTTTGCATTCTTTTGGTAACCTGAATTCTGGATATGCTAGCAAATTAAAATCCTAAAATGAGTTTGTCTAATTTCTTATTTGACAATTCTCATTCTAACACTAGCATCCACATAGTCCCCTACGGCCATGCAGATTAAACCAGTATCTACATAACCCTCTACGATTATGAAGATTCAGTTCAAAATGTAAACAAAGGTCTAAAATGAATTTATTAATCTACCTTGTCTTAAAAATGTTTTATTCTAATGGATTACATTTTCATGAAATCTATCATTTTGTTTCTTGGAAATGCTTAGCCTTTGAAACGTTTTTCGCCCTTATTTTGGAGCTCATCCGAAAGACAAAAGCCACTCATAAAGATGTTTCATGCAGAACCAAGACAATTTCTATGAATAAGTGTGAAATAATTATATTTGACATTGACTGATAAAAACAACAGATCTTCAGACTGTGTGGATGCTAGTGTTAGAATAAGAATTGTCAAATAAGAAATTAGAGAAATTCATTTTAGGATTTTAATTTGCTAACATATCCAGAATTCAGGTTATCTAAAGAATGAAAAGATTTCATTAATATTTTTACACATATTTTTTCTTTTAGTTATAGATACTTATTATTTTTTCTGCTGTTTGCAAAATCCTATAAAGAATATGTATCAATACAGTAATACCAATTGTTTTTAAAATATAACCATATAATATATTCTGTTTTATCGTCTTTTGTTGCACATATCCAACATAAAGAGTGTTTTCTTTAAATAATTCTATAAAGCATTAGTTTTATTTTAAACCTTGCAGTTAACAAGACGGCAGCTAACTTACTCAATACTTATGTAGTTTTTGTGTAATATGATGTAGTAGTATAAATTAAATCAAATGAAAATGGAAACTGTTGTATCTCTGATTGGACAAATGTAAAACTCGGAACGGTGTAGAATACCGACGAAGTAACTTCACCTTATTAGCGTTAAATTATGCCTTCAACCTATCTACAACATTTCAAAATCTGATTATACTGCACAGTGCGTTTCCAGCATAAGCTGTGGTTCGACTCAAATGGAGTTACATCTATTTTATACCATTTACATTACTTTTTTGATTATAATTTCCCTCAAGAGATTCTTTCTATGGCTTTACATTATGATTCAAAATATTTCTTGGTGTCTAACACATTGTGTAAAAAGAAAAAACATTGTCATTTGTTGGCGTTTTTCTATTTATGGGTGTCAGTAGATCACCTTCATTGCCTTCATTTTCTATACAAGTCTCATTGTGCAACCACCTGTGAGGTAACAACACATGGTGTTGTTGTTAATATTTATAATAAAACAATGTTAACATTCTTCAGTTTGTGATTATTACATTTTTTTGAGATACAATATCCTGGTTACTGGAGGTCCAGAGGCAGGCATACGTCCCAGTCATGTGAAGTACAATGGCAGAGATTTTAAACCTACAAGGACACCTTGCCTTGCCTTTTAAGTCACAATTAGTAAATGTCAAGTTGATTCTTTTAATAATTAATTTCATTTATGAATTAAGTTTCCACCACTAACAAAAATACAGATATCACTTTTCTTGTGAGCCATGCTCACGAGGGAAAGAAATGATTATGTCGCTGTCATACAAAAATCTGTCAGGTAATAGCATGCTGTTTCCTATACTATAATAAAATCGTGTTAAAAAATGTTAACAAAGTCGGTTAAGAGTACCAAATTTTTATTTCAAACTACAACAACTTCATTATTAAAGATATCATCTAGATTCTAGATTTATACTCTGCGATATCAATTACATAAATTATGTCTTGAATCGACCACGGTAAACTTATGTAAAAATTAATAAGAAAAGCATTAGTTTCGCGCCACGAGTCATATATCTTAGCAGCCTGCAGTTGTGTCAAAATTACTAGTGGTGTTTGGTACAATTCGAACATATGTAAGTCAGCGGGATATGCCCGTTCTCGTACGGAGATCGTCCAATAACTCTTTTCCTAACTTATTCCGGGCAGGTGATTCAAGATTGTGAAATTATTATTTTAAGTAGATTCTACCAACAGCTGTACTACAATTATTTCTGTTTTAATCTTCCATTTATAAGAATAATAATTATATAGAGATGAGTAATTTAGAGAATCAGCAAAAGACTGGAACTCTGAACTCGAATAATATATTTGAGGGCGCTTCGCCAACTAGATTGGCAATATCAGGAAACGAAACTGTATAATTATATAAACAGTATGAAAATGCGAAACGGGGCCACTCATTGGTTCGAGAGGGGCGGCAATAGAAATTTGATTTTTTTATTTTTCGTGTCGAATGTGACGCCATCTTAACCGAACTGAATTTTTTATGCTAATCGAAAAATTTTCCAGTGCTAAAGGACTGACTTATTTTATATTCTTGTACAAAGATGTACTAATTTTTTGTAAATTTTTACTTTTTACCAGTATTTATCACGTAATATTGCGTACCTAAGTATCTTTGTTTCCTGGCCTTTTGCAAGACTTTTGATAGTGTGGTATGAGACAAACTATGCGTTGTATTATGATTATTACATTGAAGCTATAAATAAATAGTGGACAATAAAAAATACAAAATACGAAATATATATACATAATACAATATAATTGGCATTCCATATAAATAATAAGTACATAGATAAACTAGTTAACATTTAAAATTAATGGTTTAAATGTCAAACACACAATTAAAACAATTATCTACTAAAACATTTTTTACAGTGTTTTAAATACTTTTATTTGAAATATCTTCTTTAATGACGTGTGGCAGTTTGTTGAACAGTTTTATTTTCATATATCTGAGACTCTTTTTGTATATTCATAAAATCTGAACGAGAAACTGTAATTCGTTTTGATTATGAGTTATGTAATCATTGAAAAAAATATTGTTTAAAAAATCTTCAAGATGGAGTTCCACCAACATTTCTAGTATGTTCTATGTTCACGCATACCACTGGTAAGATTTTTATTGCTTTAAATTCATTTTACTTTCACATCCACGTATAGCGGATTGGAAGAATAGTAATCGTAAAAAAAAATCAATTTTTTTTTCTTGAGCGAAAAAAAAATTTCTGTCTGTCTATCGGCCTGTCTATAATTTTTTTTGTCCTCATGTTTTCTACGGAACGGTTTAAGATATTGAGTTGAAATTTTGTGCACGTATATATTATAACGAGATGTGGAACTGAATTGTCTTTTGAACATATCCGGTGAAGGGTTGAGGGGTAAATAGGGGTAGATAGTCGAAAATAAGTAAAGCAAGCTGGTAAAAGTACATAAATTTGAAATTTGGTGTATGTAGGTACTAGGAGCCAAGGCCTCAAAATTTTTTATAATATTTTCCATCCCGCCGCCATTTCCCACTATATTATTAAATGGGTTGAAAAAATAATATTGAGATATTCACTTGAAATTTGGTACACGTATGTATTATAATCTGGAATTAGATGATTCCGTTGAAGGTTTGGGGGATAAATAGGGATAAATCAGGGAAAATAAGTAAAGCAAGCTGGTATGAGTACAGACATTTGGGGCTTTGGTGTATATACTAGAAGTGAAGGTCTCAGGATTTTCCTGTAATATTTTCCAAGAATAAAATTATGCATAGTAAAGTGACAGTATAATGAATCTATTATCAATATCCCTCAGCCGATATAACGCAAAGCAAACCGATGCCAGCCTTTGACAAAGTAACATCTGTATGATACTTAGCTTATCTATTTACACTCCTAAAAATTTGGTTGTCTGTGCTTGTTTCAAGAACATATCGACTATTGTTAATACATTTCTTAAATGATATTACATTACTGTAGGAGTTAACTGTATAAATACTGTTTCATCTTTGTTTACTACGCTGTAAATCTTATTTAACACATTTTGTGCTGTCTTTCTTAGTTTTACAATATCAGTATTCGCACTTAAATAAAAAGGATAATCGGCGACTAAAGTTGCAGGATTACCATCGATAATTTCTAACAAGTCATTTACAAATAATACAAGCAACAGTGGCCCTAGGATTGATCCTTGGAGCATTCTACTAGACATATTCACAATTATTCAGTACATCATAGAGGTGATAGGAACATCGGATTGTCACGATGAAATCATTGATTTGGTGCAAGTACACAAGACTAACTCCGTCAAAGTTAAGATTGGCAATGGGGTCAGACGGGGCCTTCTGTCATCAATCCTTTTTTAACATTTATAGTGAATACGTAATGCGACGTGTAGTGAAAGATTGACAGGATGAAGATGACGCGGGAGGAACTCATATTTCCAACTTGAAATATGCAAATGATCCTACCTTGGTTGCAGCAAACGAGGGTGAGTTCATACATCTGCTGGTGAACCTTCAAACAATAAGATTTGAGTGCGGTTTGCATATAAGTGATAAGAAAATAAAAATTATGATTGTAGAGTGTAGACAAATAAAATCACATTAAGCTGGCACTGTGAGGCAGGAAACAAGTTGATTTGTCTCAGAGCCCTAGTATACAAGACCAGAATCTACGCATATGAGTTTCGATGATGAATACAGATGTCAAAGTTGAGCAAAGCTTGGTACGATAGGAACACAAAACGCACAAAAATCAAATTTGCTAACAGTCTAGTTATCTTCATCTGTCCTTACTTTCTGAGAATTAGGAGTGCAGAAAGACAGCATATTACTGTCCATCACTTATTTGCCACATTACACGGAAAACGCCTAATGATTCAAAGAATACCAAATGCATATGGCGAAATGAATACCATCTATAACTTTGTGGTAATCACCACACAACTGAGGGAAAGGAAGTTTGGTGAAGCCGTACGCTAACAGTCGACTACGACAGATGGCCATGATGCTGTTAGGCGTATCAAACAGCGAATAGACGCAAAGAAGACTACTGTATGGAACAAAAACCTCTGCCAATCAATATGTTATGAACAGAAAGCAGAAAATTAGAAACTGAGGATTGAGACGACGAAACTTAATTAAAAATTGAAATTATGAGAAATGTTAATTACGAGACATGTCCTGTTCAGGTCGCTGAATATAAATAACGCAATTTTCCTAAAATATCTACAACAAAGTTATAATTGATCACATACGTTAATAACTTTATATGCATTAAATACCAAAACGCAATATTTTACGTACTTATTAAATTCTCGACAGCTGTAGGTATATATGTATTATTTGTAATGATAATAACCACTAAATAAAAACAGATGATATTCTGAAATTATGTCAGGCTTTGTATAATTACATACTCAAGATTTTTATATTTATGACAAAATTTAAAACATATAAAAATATCTTAGACCACCTAGAATCATCGGCAGATGTTATTTTAAGATAAGAAATAACTGAAAATATAGAGTGCCATTATGACAACTGTCTTAGCGTGCGGTCTATACAATAATCCTGTCTACCTGAAGAAACGTGTAGTCAAGTAGAGCAGTTCTTTAACTATTCCATATCTTAGTCAGCAATCGTCTGATTTTCATACATCATAGTCATAGCATGATATACAGAGTGTTTCACGAGGAAACGTACATGCTTTAATGGCAGATAGAGGACACCAAAAGTAATAATAAATCACCCACAGAAAAAGCTAGTTGAGCCCCCGTTTCTGAAATACAGAGGGTGTTTTATGTATTTTTGCCAATATTTCCTTTGGTTGTTATTGTGTACAAGAATGGAATAATAAGTTTATATTTGGCACATATAATACACTAGCGATCTTGAATAAGTACGTGTATCACACACATAACAAATCCAGGTCCGGACTTGAAAAAATATGTTTGCTGTTCTTCAAGAAAACAATACTCTCTTATATGTTTTTTTTTCTCAATTTAAATATTAAATTCATAAAGTAAAGTACATAAAAAACGGAACAAAACGGTTTCATTAATTTTTTTGCCACACTTTTGCAGCATTCGAAATAAATTTTAATGCAATGCAATGAGACTTTAGAAAATATCGATGAATGATACGCGCAAAAAATGCTTTCACTATTAAATTATGTATTTACTTTTTTTGGATTCGCTACAGATGGCGCTGTAATCCCAAACAATTTACTTAAAGGCGTAAGTTTGAAATAATCGGTTTACACCGGAAACAAAAAAACACACGCTGTCAATATTTTAAAAAGACCTATACAATGACATCAAAGTTGACCCCCCATCCCCCTGTGCAGGGGGAGGGGGATCAACTTTGAAAACTAAATGGGAACCCCCATTTTTTATAAAAACGTGGTGCTTGTTTTAGGTGGCTCACGTAACGTGAGTCACATCGCCTCAAACCAGCTTTAATTTTTCTCGAGCTCAAATTGATAACCACCTTTTTCTTGGCAAAGTCCTAACCGAAAGCAAACTTCATCGGTAACTTTCTGCAATACCTGTGGATTTATTTCATTTGACACATCGCGTATTCTATACCTTTCAATAGGTATTTTGCCCCCCCCCCCCTGCACAAGGGGATGGGGGTCAACTTTGACACGTGTTTTTCTGTTTCAGAAAACCGGTGTAAACCAATTATTTTCAAACTTAAGTTAATTTTTTGCGATTACAACACCATCTGTAGCGAAATCAAAAATATGTCCCACACGAACCTTACGTAATTTCAGCCGTACAATCCGTTTCTTCAATAAAAAATGGGGGTTCCCGTTCAATTTTTCAAAGTTGCCCCTTCCCCCTACAGATGGGGTGGGGGGAGTCAACTTTGGTGTCATTGGATAGGTTTTTTTTAATATGATCTGCGACAAGGCGTGGTTTACCTGCGCAGATACACGTTTTCATATCACGAACTGCAATTGCGGATCTGTATATAAACCTGCAGGGTCGGTCTTATTGTCTAACCGAAAACAAAAAACTCGACACTTTAACCGGCATACAGCACTTCACTTTGTTTAAGTTAAGGAAATATAAACATATCCTTCCCAACCATATAAACAATTCTTAATTTGAAATATTATTTTTGTCTCTGCACACAATATAAGGAACTATATTTCAAAAAATATAAGAATTTTTGACACCACAAAGACACCGCCACCCTTGTCGCTCTCCTTGTCCTTTTTTTACGATAGCAAATAGGTTACGGTAAACAATAATAATAGTAAAAATAACCGCAAATTGCATTTTATATTTTGCAAGATTTTAAACATACAGAAAGAACTTGAAATAAAAAAGGTTCAACAATTATTATTATTTTATTGCATAACGACCAGTGGCATGTGAGTCTGTTTCATATGCACCTATGCATTATAGAGTCAACGATATAGACTTGTGAGTACATTTTCAGCTTTTGATAGAAGTAAATGTATCGCGAAGACGGTGAAATACAATACAAACTGGATATAGTGTTAAGAAACAACCCAGATTTTTCAACACTTTTGTATGTAGTGGACCTATTAAGTGGCAAAGAAGTGGACTGTTCAATGATGGACAGAAATCTGTCATCTATAGGAAAATACACTTATTTTAAATATGCGCCGATTACATCGGTAGACGTTGAACGATCCTTTTCACAACACAAGTAGATATTTAGTGACAGGCGTCGGAGTTTAACTTCGGACCATGTAGAACAAATGCAAAAAATACATTTTTATTATTCTAATAGGGCATCGTTATTAAGTGTTTGTGTTTGTGCAGACAACAATAAATGCATTAAAGTATGACTTATAACCCTTTCGAAAACTTTAAATATTACGGAACTCAGTAGATATAAGATAAGGTAAGATTTTGTATTATTGCACATGAAAATGTTTATATAGTTCATATTGCGCAAAGCCGATTCTGGATCTTGCGTCATAACTACCTCGGAGCCGAGGTTTGGTTATAAAGAAAGACATTCTCATGAGACCATGGTCACATATTTCAGTTAGTTTTTCATGATCGTTCTTCAGAGGCCTGTAAAGTTTGAAAGTAAGTAAAAAAAGAATATCGTTCGTTTTGATCTTTAAGCTTTAACATCAGACTCATCAGAGAATCTACATATCCCCACGTATAAAATTTCCGAACATTTCTAACTAACAATTTAATGCAATCTCAAAGTATTTTATCACACCAAATTCTTGGCTAGATCATTTTTTTCCAATTTTTGCTCGTCTTTAGGAATCGCTTAAATGCATGCCACGTCGGCGCACTGCACAGCGCACATCGTACATCACACATTGCACTTCGTACATCGTCCATCCCCCATCGTCCATCGCACATCTCACAGCATTGCGTTCATCGATCTTTAGTGCCCGTTTTGCTGTGGATATTCACTGATACGAAAGACCGATGAACGCTGTATGGAAACAATATAAATACGATCTCTTTTCCGACCTATACAGGTCTGTTTGTTATTGTATGTATATTTATATTATAATATGAAGCATGCATTAAAATTAAAAAACGTGAAATACTTAACTTTGCACCTGTTCTAATTAACCTTGTTAAACATTTATTTTATTTATGATTCCTAGAAAAATTATGAATGAATTTATTTTGTCACATTTTAAAAATGTTTCCTGGTTATAATTAATACATATTACTTATTACACTATGTAACTTTAATGAATAATATTAAATGTTTTACAAAAACAAGATAAACACTGATATTCGTTCCGAAACAATACCAAGGGAAACCATTTTATTTAATAACGTTTGGGGAAACCATACTTCGCGATTAGCTTCTTTATGAAGTTGGGATTTTTTTAAGGAGTCAACTTTAGAAACAACAATATATATGTCGGCGCCACCGAAAATAATTTCTGCACGCCTATAATTCTTGGGAGCCCGGCACTAGCACATTACTGTTTATTATTTTTGTTAATGTAAACATTTAAGTTGACTTACCCTACCCAATAACAGTTTAAGATTCGATGCATTTTCTTGTATGGGCATAGGAACACGCTTAGGGGATCTTAAGCGAACGAACCGAAATCAGCTAGCCCGGGATCAGAAAGGCATTCTATGATTACCTGTGCAAGAGTTAAGATTTGATTATCGCAGGCTAGCTGGTAGCGGATCGTTAGTTCCTTTGTTTTACCAGCTTTATTCTGTGGCGTTAAGACTATTTTGCTTATTTAATTATTATTAATTTATTTTAATGGAATTTTATATATTTCCTCACGTCTATTCAGGGTCTCAATTCTACACAAAAACTAGCGAGGTTGTTGGAGTTGTCTTCTTGGAGTTGGAGAATACAACCCTAGGGTGGTTGTCATCACTTACGTCTTGACGTTTTGACCGTTATTGATAGTTTAATATTTTTGTTTTAAATGTTTTAATATTCCTTAAGCATTAAGGAATAACTATTACTTATAGTGATAATTTTATCACAACTTCCTCTAGCACGTTGCGTTTAGGTACCAAGTAGCGTGCCTTTGGAAACTGTGATAAAATTATTGTATAATTATCAACGTCCTTCAGACATTTATAGCTGTTCATTTTTCCACGTTGTATTTCGATCTTTGTTTGCGATCACATATCACGCGGTGACACTTTTTGTGTTATCAATCAAAGCTATGTGTTCAGAAATTCTGCCGTATCTCAACACCTACGCTTAGCTGGGATACAAATACAGTTTACGTCATTTCACTTTTATACTAAATCACAACCTGCAAAAATTTCGAAAAATGTCGTCATTTATCTGCGATATTTTCGCGATTTAAGAAAAATTGAGATGAAATCAATTTGGACATCAGATTCGTTTTTAGCACGTCAGAATAGATAAAGGAATGATTATCTAATTTCTGATCTTTTTTTTCTTTTTAGAATACTTTGTCTAAACGGCTATAGAGTACTTTTTAACCCCTGACGAAAAAAGGAGGGGTGCTATAAGTTTGAAGTCTTTGCCTGTGTGTGTGTGTGTGTGTGTGTGTCTGTGTGAGGAATTCTAGCTTCTAGACGGCTGAACCGATTTCAAGTGGTTTTTTGCTTAAAAAAAATGGTATTTGCGAGATGGTTCTTGGCCTTGTTTGGCGGAGATCGGATATACCGTTTGGAAGATTTTCATGTTTTATTGTTAAACACTCGGTGTAACGGGCGTTGTCCTCTAAGAAATGGTGAAGGATCCGGTGTTATAGCTTTAGATTAATCTTGTAATAAAAAAAATTAAAGTAAAAGCCACCGTGCTTTCTATATGTTCTTGTGGTCGCTGAATCCGAGTCCGAGGTCTATTTTACCCCATCACATCAGGATTTTGCCATAACCTCAGAAAACCCATAATTTACGCGATTTCGATATCTCTTCACATAAATCGTTGTAACTTTTTCTATACAAAAATGACCCCTCTCTTTCTTATGTTAGATCGACTACAAATTAAATTTACAATCCGATGATTTGGGAAACGATATTTTTCCGATGCTTTTTAAGTGAGATATGGGCCGCCAAAGTGAGAGGTCGAGCGCCACAGCCCAGCTTCGAGGGCCATTTCTATCAAACGAAAGCTAACAAAAATCTGAAAATTAAAATTGGTATGTGGAAAGACGTGAGAAATTGACTGGCGTAAATCAGAGGTCGGTGAGTGCCTTGGTTTTCGAGATATGATCACTCGAAATCACCGGAAAGTGGAAATTGATTTATTTTATCGGTTCCCGAGGTCATCTCTCGAAAACGAAACGAGATACAGAGCTACAGTTTATGCCATTCGATACCTAACTCTGAATTTTTTAGATGTTTTACCTTACAAATTTTGCAAGACAATTAAAGTGCCGACAAAAATTTGGAAAAATTCATGGGTATGTAGGAATGGGAGAGAAATCGAATGCCATAAACCGCAGCTCAGTATCTCATTTTGTTTTCGAGATATAGCCTCGGGAAGCGGTAAAAATTTCGATTTCCACTTTCCGGAGACACAGACCTCCGATTTACGCCAATCGATTTCTCACACGTCTTTCTACGTACCCGTGTTTTTAGATTTTTAGCGAAATCATCTATAACGACGTACATAAGTTCAATTTCGATTTTTCAAAATTCTGCCTCGACAGTTTTGTATCCAGAAGTCTAACGATTATAAAATAGAAATATCCCAACGAGCACCAAAGTGACAGTAACTGAAATAGTAACTTCGTAAGAGTAACCATTATGTAATTGCGACTAAATTTACCTAACTTCACATTGAAAAACCTATCAGCTGTCGCAATTTACTTGTATGCAGCCATATATCAACGACTTAATAAACATAAACCTTGTTGGTATAATATACTATTACAATGATAGATACCATAGAAGAAAAGGTAGGTGTAATAAAACTGTGTTGAAATATTAAATTTCGTTGCTTTATTTTGAACATAAAATGTTGCATAGCATAATATAGCAGCATATAATTCTAGTCTAGGTTAGGCAAACATATTATATAGGTTAGGTTTGTTGCATTGACTTTATCTATGGTCAACATTGGGAACTAGATGGTGAAATTTACTTCATGGTAAATTTCAGAGGTGATGTGCACTTTGTGGTAGCCGTACACAGTTCTGTAGGTAGCAGTAACGTCATTAACACCTATGAATATTACTTACAAGTTCCACTACTTTAAAGAAGTAGTGAAGGTTCCCAGAACGTCGCGGCAACTATTAAAGCTATTTGAAGGTGATTGTAACTTTAAAGTCATATTTCAGTGATGCGAGTTAGTCACTGCTACTATAGTTTACCACCTTCAAGTTCTGAAAACCCGAAAGTCATCCCACTGGTAACTACCACGTTCCCATGTACCACGAAAGCTACGTAGAAGTTGCATAACTATAAAGTAATCATTAGTGGTAGAAACTACGAGGCAGGGACTGTAGACTTGTAAAATGAAGTTATTTTTACACCAAAGTCGTAAATTTAGTGGCAATTACGTAATGGTTACTAATACGAAGTTCCTATCTCAGTTACTGTCACTTTGGTGGTAGTTGGGAGGCCTCAGGTTTTTTTCTAATATTTTTCAAACCCCACCACCTCCGGTCCATTATTAATGGGATTGATAATATAAAAATTGAGATATTCAGTTGTAAGTTAGTACACGTATGTATTATAATGACATCTGATTGAGATGATTCCATTGGAGGAGTGGGAGGTGGTAGTTTGTGAGTAGGGGAAACTAGTAGGGTAAACTAGAAACTTAATTTTTAACGTATATGGCAGAAACCAAATTTTTCCATGACATCTGCCCTCAGTATTATTAAAATTCTATGACCAATAATTTCCACATGCTAGAGTGCAAATCTAATCAAGATGTTTCCTTTAGAGTGACTTGGATGAAAAATCTGGATGTGGAAGTAATGATTCCTTAGGCAGCGGTTTTTTATTTTATATGATCTGAAATTATAGGATAGATAGTATTCGTTAAATCATCATTTAGAAGATCTATGGGGTGAAAATAAACTTAAAAATTCATCGTTTTTTAACGCTCGTGGCTAAATTACTTAAATTTATTCAGTTATATCTGTTTACAAATAATATTCTATAAACAATTGTTTTTATTAATTATCTAAAAAAATATAAATACCACATATTTTTAATACTTAACTATTAGATTGGTCTCACGTTGCGAAAGGTTAGTTAATTCGAAGTAACTACCCTTTTTTGCGGTAGACTAAAAGTACTTGTATCAAAAAAATAATACTCGATATTCCGGTTTCTTAAATGGTTATAAAAATCAAGGTAAAAGTAGTAAAATAAGTTACGCGCATATTTTATGTCTTATTTGGAAGAGAGAAAGAACTTAAATCTTGCGGAGCGACAATCGTTCAATGAATTCGCTGGGGAACTGGAGCAATTAATGAGAGCAATCGTTATGAAAACTCTTGACATTGGCATCACTGACGGTGACAGTTTCCTATTTAACAGTCCGCAAAAGCAGTTTGCAGCTGCGATTATCATTGCGATTAACTTGGAATTATGCACTCATTTTGATTGACAGTTTGTAGACGCTGTAATTGCGAAAATCTCGTATTACCAACGTACGAGATTACTTATTTTATAAAGAAGTTACAGGTTTATTTCATTTATCTTAAAAGTAACATGTAAGTATGATTTAATCTCTGAATTACACAAGTAAAAAGTATGAATCTGAAGTCAACATAAAATAAGAAAATAACTGTAGGATTTTCACCTCGGTGTACATAGTATCTCGATGACCAATAATCTCTTACCTCAACTTGCAAGAAGTGTAAATTTGTTGACTTTATTGGCAAGGAAAATAGTATTTATAACAGAATACGTTTCATTGAAATGTCTGACTTAAAAAAAATATGTAAAAAAATATTTTTAAGAAAAAGCTTTTATTTTGAAAAACTACTAAAAAGTAAAAAATATTTTTTTTAAATTCATACACCTGGAAACCAAAAGCTTTGAGGGCGGTTATACATCACTATTGCATAGTTACTTTGTTCAGTTGACCGCCCTCAAAGCTTTCGATTTCCAGGTGTACGAATTATAAAAAAATATTTTTTTCTTTTTAGTACTTAATATGTTCTCTGAATCTTATGAAAATTGTACGTTTCGTATAACCAATATACTTAAAACTATAGATTCAATTTTATGCTTTAGGTTGCCTAAGAGTGGTTGCAATTTATTTCTCGATGTAGGTATGAACAACAACTGTTATACCTGAATTTTAAAAATCCTATTTAGAACACGGGTTGGTCTATAGGGAATTGAAACAAATTTAAATTCCGTTCGGTTTGAGAGGTCGAGAAGTTCCGAAGGGTTTCCTTAAATCATCATTTCCTAATTAATTTCTCAACTAAACTTACAGGGTCTCCATTACTCTTAGCTATATCCTTAATTAAAGCTTTCTCTTGATTTTCTTACCTCTACAAATATTTATCTCTACACATTTAAGACTTTCTGGACGCTTCGTACATTAAGCACATTTGATAAATACTAAGAATAGACTTAGAGTCATAAGATACACAATTAAATGTCATTAGAGTAGGTAACACAACATGCAATAATTTAATGACTACACAAAGCTCATGAATTTTATTAAAATTATCTTGGCAGTAATCTACTTATATCATAGCAACCCTATGTAATTTTCTTATATTTCAGGATCATGTAAATGCACATTAAAAAACAAACACAAAGGAATTAATAACGTAAATTCGTATCTTTATATTGTTAAATAACTGAGACGAATGCCTTGTAAAGTGGCAAAATTATATTATAATTAAAAATTACAGTTTCTGCAATATGAAGACCGACATATCAGAGTATCACTTATCGGTCTTATCGCACGTATCTCTCAACTGTATATCTCATAACATGGCATTATTGTAGATGAATATCTAGAGCCAGTCGCACACCAAAAATTGCATAATGTAGACACTTTTGTGGCGTTGCAATTGCTTCACCCCATTTTTTATACTAGTCCACATTTGATATGTGGACTAGTATAAAAAATGTATTTACCTAGTTAGCTAAGCCGTTATGTTAATCACCAACACATTGTATTCTACAAGGTTGCTTCTCAAATATATAGAAAATTTCGAAAGTTATTGCTCTGCATAAAAAAAAGGAGATCCAAAAGAGATCTGTAATTAAATGTTTGTTTGGATAGAAAAAAAAACATTTTTATTAAGCTCTTTATAATTTACATTAAAAAGTATTATTATTTTTTATAGTGCCATGTTTTACGGTTTTCTTCCTCTCCAATCGATTTTTATTTAAAACTGAAAATCTGCTAAACTTATTAGTTTAACTCTATTGCTAAAACCTCGGACTGCAGAGATCTTTATGACACAAAGTGTTATATTTTTACTAGAAACAGTATTGTAATAAATTTAATACACAACTTACTTCTATTGTCCGGAGCGTCGGTCTATGTACGTGAGACGGCTTGGCGACAAAAAGAAACAAAAGGCTGATAACATTAACAGGGAGCTCCTTATCAACAGATTCGAAGTCTTTTAAGGACCATGTCTGGATAAAGAGTCCTAAGGTACAAAAAAAGGTGTACTAAAATAGACCTATAGAGGCCGCAGTAGGCAAGGCCAGTCGTCTGCTTTTCAGCTAAAATCTAATCTATTCTACTTTTATTGTATGCATCATTGATTGATTGATTGAATGATTAGCCAGCGTATGGTAGGCATTGCTGCCTTCAGAATATCCAGTCTGGATATTTTTATGTACCGCCTGCCCGACTACGTACGCCGGATTTGATATGGGACAAGCTACAGAATAGGTCTTGGAAAGTAAACGAAATGGACACATTAATACAGGACATTGAAAAAAAAGTACAAGGTTCTTGGAAACCTCAAACTACATCTAGACGGAAGAAATAAGAAATAAGAACAGAAAGATAACTATCATAATGTTAGGCGATTTCAACACTCACGCAGGAAAAAACAATCAGATAAGAACATTATTTCAAACCCTGCTTCACACGTAGTCAATCATAAATGGAAACAAAGATAGAAAATATCCTGGCGGATAGAAAAACAAGGGAGAGGGTGTAAAGTATTAAGGCATAAAGAACAACATAATGCATAAAATATTATATGGAAAACTAGAGACAAAGAAATACGTAGAGGATGCAACAAAACATCAAAAAACACTTAATATTTTCCTACTATAGAAAAAAAAAATAGGAATGCCAGGAGGAAATGGAAGAGAATTAAAATAACGATGGGGTAAACGCTGATGCGGAAGAAATCACACAATGAGCACACAATAAATATGAACAAGTAAAGAAGATGAAGGCCGCAGAAAAACAACAACATATACAGAGTCCATAAGGACAAGAACATCATGGGAAAAACCTTAACCCACACATGGTCAAACAAAAATGGAAGCTCGCTAAAAGATACAAGAAGACAGCAATTAATGACACCTGAAACATCTCCCCACAGAACAAAGAACTCACAAGGAGGAATGCAATAAAGAAATATCAAGAATATACACTGCTAGATTCAGAAAAGGAGGATACAGAAGTCTCAGAAGAAGATAAACAAGGAGATGATAATAGATGGAAACTTAAAATAAGCATCTCACTTTACACGCCTGCTCTCGTCGAAGGCTAAACTGAAAATCTCGAATATCTACTTAATTTTATTTTCTACACCAGTTATTTGAAGAATATTAAGACTAAATACACAATATGCACAAAAATAAAGCTAAACGAACTCTAACCTAGGCATACGTATATGTTCTGTCATTAATAAACACCTCATGTTGCAATTACCAAGTTTATTCAACAGTTGGTTTTCAAGCCCTAGTAGAACGACTGAACAGAGCCGACTGACTGTCAGAATCCAAGATTACTAGAGAAATAGGTTGCTCGTAATATACGTCACATGAATTCTCATTATTTCTATGTTCATGTATTGGGTATATATTTAATTAGTATAGAATTATTCATTTACAGAATAACTTTGAAACTTTTTTCTATAAGTCACTTTATAAAATGAAGAGAAAACAGCCACACGGGGCTTTCACAGAGGGCTACACATGACGTAGCACTTGCCGACTCTAACAAGCCAAGCTGTCTCTTAGTAATATTAGTCAAATTCATTTAATCCGACAAATTCCGAAAACGTTTTCGCTGGATGTAGCGTCCCTTTAATCTGTAGTTAACAATTATCCTCGTCTATTTCGTCTTCTCTGTGTGACTGTCTTATCTTGTTAATTCTTTAATCTTTGACGTAGCTAAGTCGGATCTATTATTAAATGCTTTGTTTTCTTAACCGCTTCTTAAGTCACCGAGGTAACTCCTTGAAAATCCAGAATGATTTTGTGTTAGGTAAAGAGAAACGAGGCCCTACAGTTTATAGTGGAGTCCGAACCACATCTTGGGGATAATTTTAAAATTAAAATTATTTCGCGGTGAGCAGGGATTGAACCTGCTTCGATAGGTATGCCAGTATACAAGCTAGACGCGCTAATCCACTGGGCTTCCGTCCCCCTTATAGTATTTCTATTATCAATTTAAAAATTCAATCTATAGCGTTGCTACCAGATATGTTATGCGTCTACCTCAAACGAAAATAGTCTATTGTTTACCTGGCTCACCATTACAAGTCCGTTACCTGCTCTTCGTTCGTTAAGAATGGATATTTCTGTTAGCATAGCCGTAGGTTAAATGATATTTGTTTACTTTTATTGAATCATTTATGGAGTTAAACTCATCATTAAACTAACATTATTTATTATAAATAAATAATTTACATACTGCCTAGCAATTAATATAAAGTAGTAAAACAATATTTAATATAATTAAAAAGTAATTCTAAAAATTGTCGGTCGGGCTCATGACATCACTTGTATTATTAACAATTCCTTTGTCGGTCTCTTTTTATGACTTTCAAATTGACTTTAAATAAACTACAGCTCTGTGTATAGACTATGATAATCTGTAAGCAGTTTTCTAATTAAGAAATATCAAATTCGCGTTCTACGACCCAACTTTATGTGATCCACAAAATCTCAGATAATTCACGTCTTGTATGGGTAAGAAATTATCCTGTAAATAATTATTACTTGAAGATATCCACACTGTATATTGAGCATCGGATGTGGCAATTAAACTATAAGCCTAATGAGTTTCATTTTCGATAAAAATTATATACCGTCCACTTCTTTCTGTGACTGGCCAATTTATTAAAATACTTTTTCTGAGAGCCATATAGCTGAAAAAATTCCGAAGAAATATAATGATTCGTTTCCGCTTTTACCAACTTCTACACAAGAGCAAGTGTGGGTATTTTCCTTGCATATTCTCTCATGTGAAATGCCGAGGCTTTGAGGACGACCGGTGCTCGATTTTAATCGGTTTACCTGTTAATCTCCGCCAATACGAAGAGGTCAATAGCACCTTACAGTATACAATCTTCTTATGTCGTGACTTTTTTAATACCACCTATGTGTGTATACCCTATGTTTTTTAACGGTACACTTGCCCATAATAACCACCAAATACAAAAATAAAAAAGTACAGTGTTATGCGAAAACTGATTTTGTGTCTGATAAGGGCTTTGCCATAAAATGTGTCACGAAACGTCACACCGTAGGTAGCAGACATTTTTTATACGAGCAATAATTAAATTATATATAAAGCGAGTAAAAACATAGATTAATATCTACTTTGCAGTATATCCAGTGTTATTATAGGATGACAAAGCTTATATTTTATTTTTGCCCTAACCTAATAATAATAAATGCAAGTCCTGTATAAATAAGTTCTAACGAGTTTAGACTAAAATAATCTAATTAAAACAATTCTCACATAGGGCAGCAATAATGATACTTTAAGAGCACGATGCGAACAGGATGTAACTGCAGATACGTGTTTCTGAGTTATTGCTCCTTGTCAGCGTTGTATAGCTTACGGAGTGTTATTATAAGTTAGGAGCAAAATTAAGAAAGGTTGGAAAATATTGTTCACAGAACTGCTATTGTATTTTCGGAACTCATCTTAAATGAGGGCAGTCAGTACATAGAGCTATGATGTATGTGTACTACTCTATTTGCACATACAAACAAAACATATTTTTATCGTACGTTAGTCCATCAAATAACTTTTAAAAATATAATATTTTGTATATTATGTAAGAAATCACTAATATTTTTTTAAATTCTGCGATCTTGTGTGTGTGTGAGAAAATTTCTTGACTTCCGAAATGCCCATTAGTCACAGAAGATCTATGTTGATTAAAACAAATTTACCTATATCGATATTGCAGCTTTATGCAAGAAGGCTACTATGGCACGTAAATTTCTCTATTTTCCGTACTTAGAGGGAAACTATGTTAGTGGAAAAGTGTATATCTAAGGTTTTTAACAAGTTTCATATTATTTTCTAGTATGTGAATGACTGGTACAAGAAAATAAAATATGGTTCAGATCAAATCAGAGAGGCGTTGTCACGTTGAAAAAATGAAGTATCTTTAAAACTTATTTTAAAGAAGGTGTGCTAGAAAGCATTCATGGTTCAGTTTGAGTCTAGTAGTTGTTGAGGATTATTGTTTGTTAAAGGTGGCTCTTTGAGCTGCCTGATCTACAATTTCATTCCGTATTGTTCCAACACAGCCATTTGTCGAGATAAATTCTATAGATACCATATTTTGACTAAAGTTATTGACTAGCTTTTTGTTCTTGCATATTACGGCATTCTTATAATTTTTTTAACTGAAGTTGTTGATAACTTGCATCGGCGATCTTAGTCGATATCTTTAAACTTTAGCGATTTATGCATTCGAGCAAAGTGGCTATTGTACAAGGTAAAATTCAAGGAGACGAACAAAATGCCCAAGATATCAACTGACTTAAGAAAAACCTGATGTACCTCAATTAGCAAATACAAAGAATGAAAGTGACTTTGATTTTAATCATGAAGATAGCATTTAAATTAATATTAGAAATTATGGTTGGTTATGAGACACACAACGTCTGTCAGTTTGATAGTGATAAAAGTGAACTTCCAGATTTAACAAGAAAAAGTCAGAGATGTGCGGATGAAAGCATAAAAACAATTTAAAAGATCGGTAAAATGTTTACACAGAATTGCCCTCTTTATTTATAGATGGTGGTAAATTATTAATTACGAAACGACATAATAATAATAATAATCACTATTCCTACTAAGAAAACCTGATAACTTGTGGTTAAAAAAATAATCGACAGGAAAAAATAATAATAGATAAGAGATACTAAATACGAAAGGTTTGCCTAAATACCTTACGTTGAATTGGTTCTTAGAATGGTCACCCTGTATATTTTCATAAAAGTATAATAATAGGTGTCTTCCATGCCAATTTTGAACAGACGGCTAGATGGGCAGAATTGAAAGACCTTGATTTTCGTAATCAACATGGTCCGAAATGTGAAAAGCCGAAGAAAAAGGGGGGGGGGTATTTTTTTCACAAATATAATACTTCCCTTCGATTACTTCGGTAAGCGAGGGAAGTAAAAATAAAATTATAAAAAAGTGAAAGTGTTGTAATGAAATAAGAACATTACAATGAAAACACTATTTATATTTTTATTTAAGACTCTTTAATTGCATTAATCTTGTTTTATTTATTGATAAAAAAAAGTGGTCTGTACTATTGATCAGATTCTTATTTTTAATTACTTGTGATTTAAATACAAAAAAATCTGTCATGGTCGATTTTTGAAACATGAAAACCTGAAGACGGTTAATGCATCTAAATGGTCATTTTTTACAAAAATTTACAGAAAAAAATTTTTTTAACCAATTTATATAAATCTTGCTACTCGGGGAGTTTTCGAGGTCACTATTCACTAATCTGATATCCAAAGTGTCGGTCATACTGACAAGTTTCAAATATTAGGTACTGATTACTATAAAACTCAAATTGTCTCAGTTTTAGGTTCCAGTAAGAAATTCAAGATGGCGGGTCCAAAATAGAAACCAAAAAATTATTTAAGTACATTATTCTAAATAGGATACTTTTAAACATGATTGTAAAATTTGAAAAGCGAAAATGGCTGCCATATATTAATTATCTATATGAATATGCGATTAATTTCTCCAATAATTTTGTACATTACATATAGCCTAATACAGGTAATATTAACATTTTTTCATCAGCTAATAATACAATAAGTATCTAACACAAAAAACGTTAAACCTTTGCAATAATTGTTTTGGCTGAATATGCTAGGATTTTATTAATAAGAATATTATGTGTTGTATTATTTTTAGATGGCGATTAAATTTTATATTATGAAATATGAAAACCTAAAGACGGTTAGCCTTTAGGTTTTTATATTTCAAAAATCGGCCATGACAGAAAAAAAATATCCGAATCGGTTGCAAAATAGGAGCTCTAGACAATTTTGAACGAAAAATCTTTCTTCTGGGCCACTGTGCGCCATCAGAATTGCTCCATCACGTCAGAAATTTCCCCTATCCCCTCGCCCTAATAAAGTTATCCCTGATTTTTAGCTATTTATTGAGATTAGGGCAACATTCTGACTCGATGGGGGAATTCTCATGGCAGCATCGTATCCAGTGGCTAAAAATATCCCCGTGTCATGCTCTGCTCAAATGTACATGACCTTTTTTTGTGTCTGCGCTCATGCTCGTCTGTTAACAAAGAATATCCGGAACTTTTCTTGATTTTTCCCGATCACCTAGCAATCTGAGTGTCGTTGCAGACATTCATTGGTGCCTAAGGTTGAAAAAAAAAATTCGGAAAGTTAATGTCATAGATTCAATATGTTGTCCCTAAGGAAAAGACAGCTTTTCGATTTTTTACCCCTTTCAGAAGAGGTAGATTCTTGATATCTTTTTGGGTGGTGACTTCACATCGTAGCAATAGCCGCAGAAAGTAGGGGTTGTAATAGATGTGGTGTTGTGCAAGCATTTTTTACAAGCGAAACGTCTGGCTTTTATAAATTTAATGGCGTTTTTAGCCTAAAGCAACATTTAAAATCAAACCCGGATAATATCAAAAGGAAAATTCCTCGACATTTGAAATGAAAATAAAAAGTAACGTCTTGATGAATACGTCACTAAGATTACCCAAACATTTTCCCCTATCGTTGCACATTTTTTCCTTCATTCCTAACAATTTTTTATCTTGAAGCTTTGAGGAATAAAACGTATTTTTTATAGGATTTTGCAAACAGCGGTAAGAAAAACTATCTATGAGAACTTTGAGGAATGAAAACGGGGGTACCTAATCGTTTCACCAAAAATGTTATTATTCTGTAACGTAGGTTAATACATTAAAAACTTTCTTGGTTTTGTTTTTATTGCTGTACTACTGCTATTAGGTTTTTGTTTTATCTTAGTCATTCGAATTCACGTGTTTATTTTTATAGTTACTGTGCATTAATATTTATTTAGGTTATTATTACTGTGTAGCGTAGGTTGAGACTTTCAAAACTGTGGAAGAATAATTAATTACTTTGCTATATTCTGCTCCTCAGGAGAGCATTCCATTAGGATTTTTAGCTCATGACTGTAAACTAAATTAAAAAAAACACTCCACTTCACTTCCCTCCACAGAATTTAAATCACAGCCCTAGACAGACACTAACACCCGATCGCCTGGCGAAGACGGATTTATACAGGGTGTAATTAGTTTCATGTCATTAAAAAAACTGGTGGTAGGGAACGACAAGACAAACAACAAAACCTTATATAACATGGGGTCTAAAGCTCATAGTTTTGGAGAGAAAAAATAAACAAAAATTTTGCAAATTTTCAATAAAATTTTTTGAGAACTGCTGGAATATTGAGGTAGGTTTAGATCTAGATCTAATCCGAAGAAAACTATACTCTAACTCTCCCTTGTGCGTGCAATATTTTAGTTACTGTCGGTGTTTCGTTATGTACACACGTCCAACCCGCCGTGCGTTGTTTTTGTTATTTTTGGTTATTGTACCAAGTTTTTATTTTATTTTTCTTTATTGACAACGTTAGTTGATAGTTTAGTGTTTAGTGTTGAACGAAGTGCGTATGTACTTAATTCGACGTACCGAACTGTGTATTGATACAGATGCAGAGATTTTGAATCATTTAGGTAGGTGGTAAGCTTTTAACCCAGGACACTCATTTATGTTACAAATGTTAATAAACCACATTTAAATTTTCTAAATTATAAACAATCCAATATTTTGTTCAAAATTAAAAAACACACATGTAAATAAATGCTCTGTTTAAACCTCTATGGCCATTATTTGCTTGCAATTGTGCACGAAGAGAGAACGAATTATTTACCTCTTTATACTTGCCTCAGTTCAGTTGAGGCGGTTCATCAAAGGCGGTCGATGATCCTTTGACACCGCGTGTGCCGGCGAGCACTTTTTTATGACAATTTAAAAGTTGTATAATTGGGAAGTACAAGTCCATCGACCAAGAGAAGCAGTGGTTCTCAATAGTTATCTACCATGATATTAAATATGTTAAGGTGGCCATTCCCTAGAAAGAGACATCCGATAGGGAAATATTTATTATTTGTAGCTGTAACTTTTTTTTCTTAATACGTATATTTTAAAAAACTATAAGAGTACCTAAGTAGAACCATAACAAGACTATTACTATGAATTTTCACTCAATAATTTTAGTGGTTTGCAAAATAGCTCGATTTAAATTTAAAAATTGTGTTAATCTTCCTATTTCGTAGTTTTAAATCGAGCTATTTTGCAGACCACTGAAATCATTGAGTCAAATTCATAGCAATAGTCTTGTTACAGTTCTACTTAGGTACTCTTATATATTTTTTTAAATATATGTACTAAGAAAAAAAGTTATGGGCAAAAATAATACATATTTCCCTATCGGATGTCTCTTTCTAGGGAATGGCCACCTTAACCTAAATCAGTTTTTTTCAAAGTGCCCCTAGAGGGAAAAGTCATAAAGGTTTTTTGTTTGTCTAGTCAGTCCCCATTACCAGTTTTTTTAATGACATGAAACTGATTACACCCTGTATATTAGTAACAATTCTCTTTATCGAAATAAGTATTACATAAAAATTAAAAATATTAAATATTGATTTTCATTCTTGAATTAAAGATGTTAGCGACAAACTTTGCATAGTAACAACTGACAACTCGGTTATCTTGACTAACATGTTAATCCGGGAGACAGGGTGTCCATACGGGTTGACCCCGAAAGAAAATATCTCTTACAGACAGATTCCAATGACCCTTGACGAGTAAAACAAACAACTTGATACACGATCATCTATAAAAAGTATCTTCTGCTTAGATGAGTCGGAGAGCAACATAATTTGTGTATAAGATACTTTAGTTTCAACAAAATTTTAAATTCCTCGAATACGTGATAGTCTCTACGAACTAATATTTAAGTTTAAACGTAACAATACTTTAAATACTTAAAATCTTTGTTGATACAAGTATTTACAGCAATTAATCACCACGACAAAATAAACCAAGATTCCAATTTGGTAACTATTGTGTTAGGCTATGCTAAGAGATAAAGAGATATCAATTCTGCCAAGTGATATCGGTGAAATTTTCTTGGTAGTTATGAAAACGAAAATAAAATTTTCTTCGAAACGTCAACTCCCAAATTAGAATCTTAAATATTTATAATATATTTGTAATGTAAGCATACTTTCATAGAAAAAAATAGTCTTATTAAATTGGAATAGATATATAGTCGATGAGACTGAGGAATTGTAGGTTTCAATTACATTTTTGCAATTTCGTATCTAGATGTTTTTTAATAAGGATGTTTCGCTACATTCCTTTTATGCATATGATTAAACATATTATATGTAATCGTTATCTGTAGCTTCTGTTTTTTCTAATCCAAAAACTAGAACAAAATATAGTGTTAATAAATTAAACTAGGTAAATTTGCAGCCAGTTAAATAACCAATGAATAATTTGCGCTATTTGGCAATAGAAACACTGTCATGATATTTCATATTTTCAATTTCTTAACGCTCAGTTATATCTTTCTATAACTGAAGGTATGTGAAAATAATTAAGAATGGTGGAAAAATCATCTCTTCAGGACAAAAAAGTTACCTCAATTTTTCACCAACGTATCGTTTACTTAAGTGTAAACTACTTTGGGGTTACATAGTTCTCCACTTAGCCGGAGGCTAGACTTAACCGACTTTAATTTTTTTTTTAAAGAAAACTTTCCACCCACATAATATGTGTGATCACTACCACTACCACTACCACGTAGTGGATTGGAAGTATAGTAATCGTACAAAATTTTCAATTTTTTTTTTCTTGAAATAGGTTTAGAATGTCATGAAACGTCGAAATTTTAAATTTGAGCGAATATTCTTTAAAACTTATCGTCCTTACTACCTGGACACAGATAATTGAAATTTAATTTAAAAAAGCAATAATTAAGCATTTCTGAGAACGCCGCACTCGATCTTAAACTGTTTGTCTCATGCCTACGCTGGTCTTAGGTACTTATTCATCTCTAAACAGAATTTTTTAAACTGAGCGAAAAATTGAAAGATATGCATCAAATTAATTTAATATCAACGGTCAAGGAAATAAAAACACCCAAATAACACAAAAAATATGTTAATATTTGTCGAGATCGAGGAATGGGATACATGATTTGATACGTAAGCTATTATCAATATCATTGGGAGATACTCTTTTAATACAGGTTGGACTGCGGAGCGAGAAAAATGTATCTCTTTTAGACTGATACGTATACGGACACCTTGAAATCTAAAAATCGAATAAACAGACAACAAGGAAAATGCTATTGTCGTTAGGGTTATAATCACAAGTTACATACAGCGTGTTCCAGAAGTCCCGGAACGGTGAAATATATCCCAAACTGCTAATATTTTCGGAAAACAAAGAAACACGTGTTCAATGTTTTAAATAAACCTTTCCAATAACACCAAAGTTGACTCCCCCCACCCTCCTCTGTAGTGGGGGGGCAACTTTGAAAAATTAAATGGGAACCCCCATTTTTTGGAAAAACGTGGTGGCTCACGTAACGTGAGTCACGTTGCCTCAATCCAGCTTTAATTTTTTTCGTGCTCAAATTGATAACCACCTTTTTCTTGGCAAAGTCCTAACCGATGAAACATACTCTTTATACATAGGATTTTGCAAACAGCAGGAAAAATACCTATCTATGACAACGAAAAGGAAACCTATCTGTAAAAGTATTAATGAAATCATTATGTTTATTTGTAAAAAAGCATTATTTGTAAAAGTATTATTTGTAAAAGTCTTTATTTGTAAAAAGGATTTCGTTTTTCAAATTTTCGAAGAACGCAAATTCGAAATAAAAAATGTTGGTTCCCAGTTAACTTTTCAAAGTTGCCCCCCCTGCACAGGAGGATGAGGGAGTCAACTTTGGTGCCATTGGATAGGTTTTTTAAAAATATTGAACACGGGTTTTTTGTTTCCGGTGTAAACCGGTTATTTCAAACTTACGCCTTTAAGTTAATTATTTGAGATTACAGCGCCATCTGTAGCTAATCCGAAAAAATGTTCCAGACGAACCTTACGTAATTTCAGCCGCACAAATCGTTTCTTCAATAAAAAATGGGGGTTCCCATTTAATTTTTCGAAGTTGTCCCACTCCCCCCTGCAGAGGGGGTCGGGGGGCGTAAACTTTGGTGTCATTGGATAGGTTTTTTTAAATATCGAACACGTGTTTTCTATTTTCTGAAAAAATTAGCAGTTTGCGATATATTTGACCGTTCCAGGTGTCTTGGGACACCCTGTATGCCATGCTGCTTATAAGTTATTGCGGATAAATACAGGGTGATGAATGGATAAACAGGCATCATTGAAAAAATGGTCAAAATCGGTCTGAAGAAAGGTGGGTATGACCCTTAGTCTAGAAAATCGTAATTACTATCCTTTCTTATTTATGTTCAAGCCAACGTACAAGGAAGTAAAAATTATAGTAACTACTACTTTTTTACCTAACTACTTAATGAGCTTTCATAACTTACTGTGTGAAGCTCAATTATAAATATATTTATTTACTATGCGTATGTCAGGTTTTTGTTTACAGAATCATAAAATTAGTAATTACAAATGATGCAACGTCTTATTGATAGTACAACAGCCATAAACGAAGTTTATTTTAGAATTTATTACCAATAAGAAATAATAACTAAAAAATACATTCTGGTATTACATCCACTGCCATCCTTTGTACAAAGCCGATATGTCTTAAAATCATTTAATCGTACAAATATGATTTACTCTCAACAAATTTATAAAGCGAATATTTATATAGGAGCCAGCGTACAATTACCTGACACACTTGTAACAGCTAGAGACATGAGGAATATTTGTCTTAGAGCATAACAGGCAAGAAAAGTGCTATGTCCAGCGGACTTTCGTCTGCTAGGAGCCGATTTACGATACGACGGGTTCCGATGCGTAACCAATACCAGCTTGTTCTTATTATACAGGCATTGTACTGTCCTATTTCGCTGCGCTATTTATTTACTCTGAAAAATTGTGTAAGAGAGTTCTACAAATCTACAATTTATTTCTAAGCAAAATGGAAGTTTATAAGTTAGAAGAAAGCAAGTAATCAAATGGCATTCCATATACAGTGAGGCGAATAAGAGAATGATTTGCGACATTCGCAAATAAGACCATTCCTTCTCTTGTCTACAGTGCTTATAGCGATTCAAAACTTTGAATAATACGTAAAACCATTCACTTATTTCTTCAGAATAAATTTTATGTTAGTTTTATATTTTTTTTACTGCTGACTGAATGGTACTAATCGGCTGCCGTCTAGGACTTTGGCTTTTACCTATTTGTCTACAGCTCCCTCTCGATCTGCAATCCACGCATGGCAATAATGCCTTTAGGGGGTAAAGTGTTCACCGCGTTGCCATTAGAAAACACGGTACTGTATGTCGTGAGTATGATTTAAGAGTTCGAAAATGTCATATAACTTATATATTACTTAAGAGAACATTTCCTAGTGGTTCGTCCTAACACACCATAGAATCGTTCGATAGAACTCAAAAAGCTAGTAACAAACGAATTAAAATTTCATTAAGTAAAATTACCGACAATCCCAATTCTTTTAATCCAAAACTAAGCTTCAGAAACATATCCTTCAAAGAATTTTAATCTTTTATGCCAATCGTTTGTTGCCCCCACTAACCCTTGTATGTGGTTGAAATTACACATCCTCAGGATGTGTCCCAAACTTACCATATGTGTTATGCGGATCTGAATTATTTTATATGTACTAGCTAGTTAGGAATTGAATTGTTTTTACCTTACACAATTGAATTTATAGTACAATATATATGTATGTATGAATTTAATACAAGCCATTCATTGAAATCATTCTCGTTCTGATTAACACCTCATTCGATTCTGTCATAAAATTCGCCGCGTACATTTATCCGCACAATTCTTACGCTACGACCCCAATTCGTAATCCAGGTATTGTAACGAACCACCCAAAAGTGCCTAACATTGCATACGGTGCGACTGGCGCCCTTAACTTATAAATATTTGTTGTGTACTTCAAGGTGGTACGAACGTACACAGCAGTACTGGATGTTATTAAACAATTGCTATTTATTTATTATTACATAGTATAAATAAACTTTCTATAAGATAAATAAACCTGATTATTAGACTAGTTAACCAATATTCGCACATAGTTGCATGGGGAGGATTTTCGACCACGTTTAGCTCGTCTAAAAGTTTGATACTCAATGCCTTTGGACATCATTTTTAATACTTAGTAATTTAGTACTATTAACTGACGACAATGGTTTCGTTAATGATTTATTTATCTTTAGTTAACGTACTATTAAATAAAAAGAAATTCAGACTATTATTTTTTTGTAATTTTCGACGTTATCTAAAATCGAGAAAAAATTAAACTAAATCGAATAGTATAACTCTTTTATACTTGTTAAGTCATGACTTACTACAACCCTGCTTTGAACATTTATTTACATTTCAATATTTCAGCCGACCAAATTGATATTTCAACTACCCCCGGCTAGTACAAAACGATGGCAATTATTTCATGCTCGAATAGTGGGTAGGCTTTACTTATATACCGCCCTTTGAGTTTCCAAACTATAAACATGAAATCAATGTATAGCTCAGAAGTTTACTTCTAATATATTACTAATATACGATTCAAATGTATTGATCCCTCACTTTAACCGCGAATATCTCAAAAACGGTGGAGCAGAAAAAAATTGAAAAAATGATGTGTTCATTATGAGTCTATTCTAAATCAAGCCCGGAAATTTGAATAATGTACATTGAACACTTTTGATGTTCTGCTAAGTTGTATTGAAAAATGTCCTACTTTTTAAGGAAATTTTGACCATACAAGTTTTAAATCCATTATATCTTGGAAAACATGCCTACTATGTAAATTATATTTTAGACACTGACAAAGCACCGCATTTTCTGTACGAGGAAATTTTTCCATAATTTTTTATTCTAAAATGTTGCAATTATTCTCAAAAACGTGATGTCATGCCTATTCGGTTATTTATCAATGTATTTTAAAAAAAATTATTAGAATAGTTAATTATGTAAAATGTAAGCATTTTCAGAAAAATTAATTGGTATATATCAAACATTAATTTAGTTATGAAACGTAATAGATAATATTAGTGCAAACTTGGAATATTATCCCTTACGCTTGATAACTAAATTAATATTTGATATATACCTATTCTTCTAATTTTAGAATAAAAAATTATGAAAAAACTTCCTCGTACAAAAAATGCCGTGCTTTATTGGTGTCTAAAATATTATTTACATGATATGCATATTTTCCAGGATATAATGGATTTAAAACTGGTATGGTTAAAATTTCCTTAAAAAGTAGGACATTTTTCAATATAACTTAGCAGAACTTCAAAAGTGTCCAAAGTACATTATTTAAATTTGAGTGACTGATTTAGAATAGAATCATAATAAACACAGATTTTTTTCCATTTTTTCTGCTCCTCCGTTTCTGAGATATTTCGGTTAAAGTGAGGGGTCAATACATTTGAATCGTATATTGGGTAGGTACAGTAAAATGTTCAAGAATCTACACATATTATAAAATGTGTACAATTCTGCAGCATAAAAGTAGATATAGAATAATAGTGTTTTGCATTACACCCCCTATGATACGGCTATGCCTAATAGTGACTGGAAACTTGTAGAAAGAGATAGCGTTTTCTAGAGTGTGGTGTCAAAAGATTCTCGATTGTGTTCTGGATGACTCTGGAGGCTATCTCAGAGTATATAAGGCGCGATTATCGGCAAAAGAGGGAGAAGTTTCATGAAAAGTGAAGAAATTTGGTAGCGAAAAAGTGAGGTTAACTATTAAGTAAACAAAGTGTAAAGGTTATTTTGGTATTGTGTAATCAGTAAATTATTAAATAAGGTGTTAGTAGTTACCCCTTGTTAAAATTATTTAGAACCCACGGATTCATACAGGGTGTTTCCTAAGAGGCGGAAACGCGCAAATATTTTAGTTACTATGGGTGTTTCGTTATGTACACACGTCCAACCCGCCCCGCCGTTCGTTGTTTTTGTTATTTTTGAATTTCGGGTCACTGTGTATTTATAGTTAAGATTTATTTTATTGACTTTACCGTTCAAGTCGTTAAATTCTTGATTACGTACAGACACAACTTACTTGTTCGTTCTTTTTGTATTCCGTTTTGGATTTTGGACCAAGTTCTTCTTTTATTTTTCTTTATTGACAACGTTAGTTGGTAGTTTATTGTTTAGTGTTGAACGGAGTACGTATGTCCTTAATTCGACGTACCGAACTGTGTATTGATGCAGATGCAGAAATTTCGAATAATTTACTTAGGTAAGCTTTTACCCAGCACACTCATTTATGTTACAAACGTTAATAAATCACATTTAAATATTCTAAATTATAAACATTAATTCAATATTTTGCTCCAAATTAAAAGACACACATGTAAAGAAATGCTCTGTTTAAACTTCTACGGCCATTATTTGCTTGCAGTTGTGCAGGAAAAGATAACGAATTATTTAACTCTTTATAATTGCCTCAGTTCGGTTGAGGCGGTCCATCAAAGGCGGTCGATGATCCAAGGCCTTTGCACTTTTTTATGACAATTTAAAAGTTGTATAATTGGGAACCTCAAGTCCTTTGACCAAGAAAAGCAGTGGTTCTCAATTATTTTCTACATTAATATTAAAAAAATATTTAAAATGTTAACCCAGGTCAGTGTTTTCAAAGTGCCCCTAGAGCGAGAAGTCATAAAGGTTTTTTGTTTGTCTAGTCGGTCCCCATTACCAGTTTTTTTTAATGACATGAAACTGATTACACCCTGTATAAATCTATAGTATACATTTTTATATCAATTGTTTTGATTGTATTCAAGAAAAAAGAATGTACTGTAATTGTCAGCAAATCTTGATCCTATATTGGCATTGTAACTTGTATGTGTAATAAATCTGCCAGAGCTTCTGGTATATTTGTATAATACAAGTGTGTAGTTAGTGATCCCAACTTCAAGCATGTTAAGTATTTAAAAATATTATATTTGCTTGAAATATTTTATACATCTACATTCTACATGTACACAAAATATGCATTATATATTCAAAATCCTTCACAAGTACATCACGGGTGCGTAACTTTCAGCGTTATGAGCGTGTTTCTTAAAACATGATTGGAGAGAAAGCTTGTCAAAGCCTGCTCGGATATGTATGACTTTCAACGTATGCTGGTAATCTAATGCTCAGAGGGTAGAATTATACATTGTTTTTCATTGACTGTTGTCTGTATTTAGTATTAAACACAACAGTTATAAACAACTCGGCCCATTAGACTTGAAGAACACACCTATTATCTATCAGTTTTGAAACTGTTTTCTAATTTAAATGTTATGATTTAAAAATCAATTGAATTTTTGCGACTTTACGGCGAAGTATACTTCAACTAGGGAAAAAGGAACGGCCAAAAAACGCTCACCCGTTAATGTAAAACGAATGTCTGCTGAGATAGCGAGATTGCATGTTAATGAAGCCGATTACCTATACCTTAGCCATACCAATTTTCCTTTAACTGAGACATATTGAACCCAAATGTTAATTGTGTTATATACGTTCCTGCCAAAATTAGCTCACTAAATTCAAATGCATAAATCGTCGGTAACACCAAAAGTTCATACCCCGCAAGTTGTTTTAAGTGCCAATAAATGCATATACGAATAGTAACTATCCTTATAGAAAATTAAACGTTCTTGAAAACTAACAGTATGCAGTTCCATTTATGTCGCTTAGTTTGTGAAATCTTGTAAAACACAAATACAGAATAAACAATTTTTTTATCATCAGATATCAATGGACCAAACAGAAAATATGGTCATATTATCCTTGTCGATAGACTGCCAATTTGCATGATTTACAAGAAGGTAGATAGGGAAACCACATTATTGATTAACATCCCACAAATATAAACCACCAAGTGGTCAACATGTAGACAGATATATAAACAAAAGCATTCTCTGTCGATGAATCGACTTAAGGTATTTGTATTAAATCGAGGGAGAGTGTGATGTACGGTGGGAGCGAGATAGCTAGACCGCGACTACGAAACAGCGGCAGCGCAATGTTGAAAGTTTGTGAACCGAACCTAAAAATTATTTTTAAGAAATTATCGACTGTTTAATAGTATATTTCATTGGGATTTTTCCTTCAGCGTGTGACAAATTCTCGTGTGAGGTGAAGCCGAACACGGGAAGTCATGCAAGCACGGAAAATTCTATTTCTGGACGTTTAATGAACGACATTGTTTAATATACTTCTTTGAAAACGATAACATAAAAACAAAATATAACAAAAAAGACGTACGAAAGAAACTTTGAACATTTTTATTTTCATAAGTTATAGGAATAAACAAAGCTAGAGCTACTAGAGTAAGAATATTGAAAATTAAGAACTACTTATTAATAAATACCAGCTGCAGCTAATAATGCTTTTAGTTTGAATTGGTATTATTATGTAATGGTTATGCTTATTGTATAATTGTTATTATTGCACAGGTAAGTCCTTTGGGAGTTTGATTTTGTGAAACTGCAATTATTGAAGTAGACTCTTTGCAAATATTTTGATTTTCTTGAACGAATGATACACTTGTGGTATTTTACGAGTAAGAGAAGTTTTCGTGATACCTCAACTTTTCTTTGTATGGATTCTTCTATATATTCTTCTGCTACATTGGAAGAACGTCATCCTCCTTGCCTTTTCAGAGTGGCTCACCGCTGCTTTCTACCGAAGAACGTCTTAGTCCATGCCCGGTATATTCTCTGGTATTTTCTAGTTTCAGGTATTCTGCAACAATTGTCGGAACACCACTGATGGTATGGCATCCAACATGTTACGCGTAACACCTGCTGTTTTGATATGCAACAAATAATCTTCTGCTGTTTATATTTTAGGTCGTAGAGCTGCATATTGATGATAAAGTGTGCAGGGCTCAAATGTACATCCATCATCTCTTCCAAAGATCCCAAACACTAAAATTGCTTTGGCTAGTAGATATTGTTCATCTTGAGCTTCACATAAAATTTTGGTTACTTGTTCTACTGTTAAAACTCTGGACTTTTTGGTATATATCGTACAGCTTGACGCTTCAAGCAAGCAATAGTATTTGGACATTTGTTGATGTCAGCATTTTTTTTATACCGAAACGACTTTTTAGCATTGAGGAGCGACTCCATGACGTGAAAATTTCATAGAATTTGCTTTTTCGACAAAGTAAACTAGAAGAATATCGTCACTTATAGTTTGGACTTTGTTCAGATTTTGCCAATCAGTAAAAAGTTGACATTCGTGTTAATATCTTGACCTGGATTTTGCTAGTAATAAATTCGCGCTCGCTTGTGTCGCTTGCTCTAGGATGTTATCGGGAATTTCTAGATTTTCTTCTGGGTATATTTTTCGGCATAAATTTAAGCGACAGAAAATAAACAACGCTGACAATGCAGTGTTTGGTATATATGATGCGTTTCCATGGTTACTCTCAAATTATTTCAAAAGTGCTTTGTTTTAAATTAGTCTGTGTCAGATCAGGTTGATAAAATATTCATCCAAATATTCAAACATTTATGAATAAAAATACAAAATGGGTACATGTTAAATATCAGATAGCATATAGACTTTCTTAAATTTAGTTTACTTTCCTGTATATTTCTATTTTAAAGGCATATATTCGGTATTTTTATTCAGCGCAAAAATCGGAGATCGGGAAAACTTTTTCAGTGCCCTATTTTCGTGCGCTAGTCCGAAAAAGCTCATCTTACGTTATTACTAAAACAGATGACAATAAGGTGTTTTCAAAGAAGTGTAATAAAAAGAATGTTCCATATTTTCTCAACATGAGTAGTGTCAAAGAAAAGTTGAATAATAAAGAAAAAAATCAACTCTTTAGTTTCATTCTGAAAAAATTTGGTAATGTACAACGCATATTGTTTAAACAATTCATTAGCAAACTCTTAATCAACAAAATAAAATAATTTACTAGCGAAAGCTATTTGAAAAATACGAAAATTTTACACTTTTAAAATATAATTGTTTAAGTAGACTGGAATTGTTGAGATAATTTTAAATATTGTAATAAAACACAAACTCGAACCTGACTAATAAATAGCAATTTATGCAAAAAGAGCAAATAAACAATACAAACCTCAAAACCTTATTTACATGTTACAACTCAAATCAATTCTGTTAAATCATCATTAGTTTTGCAAATCAGTGCTTTAAATCCATGGTTGAAAATAATATTAACAACAAAATATTAAACATGACATTTCCAAAAACTCCATTTGGTAAAAATTTTGGTTTATTAGCAGACAACAAATTAAAATTTTCTAAATACTTTGACTTTACCAATTGCTTACAAAGAAACAGGAGCTATTTTAATTTAAGGAAATATGATCATTCCAGAGAAACTACTAGTTTGAATTGATTAAACACTAAAAATCGTCGTTTATTAGATAAAGTCTACATTTCTGGACAAAGTTGTTACAAATACATCTCCTCCTTATCTGTCCACCAAAGTAATAAAAAAAAAGTACTGGTAAGATTTACATAATGCCAACACTCGTAATTCAGATACATTACACATTCCTTAGAACACAAAAAAAAATCAGCAAACATTATCTTATTAAAAGAATGAAGGAATTGTTGAGTCGGACAGAAAGGCTGCACACATAGGGCTCTGTGTATTAAATGCTTTCATTAAAGCCACACATTGTCTGTCAGGGAGTACGACGGTATAATAAGAATGCTGTGTACTAATTTCCTACCTTATTGGTCTTGTTTCTCATATAACAACATTATTTAGCTACTCTACACTGATGAGGAGCAATAACCCCGAAACACGTGTCCGTAGCTCTTGTTTCTTATTGGGGGATATACCTATATTCATGCTTTTGTTTCCTATCATATCAAGCACCGCATATTTACAGTAACATCAGTGACAGGTGATCACCTAAAATTGCTATGCATACACTCCTTGAAACTGAAAAAATCGATTGGTTAGACAAAGTGACGAAGTTACTTATCATTGCATTAGTGATTCTTTTACTGTATATATTTATAACATAGAATTTAGCGTTTTATATATCTCTTTTTGGGATTTTCTGCCACGTCTTCTTTTCTAAAAATATGGCCCGTGGGCTCTATAAAATAATACAATTATGCAGTATATTTATTGGAAAATAAACTCGCCTCACAGTGGTGCTTTTTCTGAAAACAGGCGACAAAAGTCGATAACCTAGCCAATTTCCGATAAACATTTTCGAAACTTGGTAAAGTTAAGTATGTGGATATGCTAAATTCAGTATTGCTGCAGATTTTTTTGTTTTCTCATAATGGTGGCTTCAAAATTAGGGCCAGAACAAGCAAATAGAGACGAAAAATCAAATAGAAAACCCAGCCACAAAAGAAGGACTCTTTTGTGGCTTTTTGAGTTGTTCTATTAATTTTCATTTTTACACCCCTTTCAACCCCTATTTTACTCGAACTTCACCCTAAGAATTAATTTTTGGCTCATGGAATTTTGAAAATTTGAAATCAATAAATTCAAAAACCCCTGGGGTTGTACATTAGGAGTATGCGATTTTGCCGTATTCTAATGGTGATTTTTTCGGCCTCTAGCTCAACCTTTGGACGGTGTTTGGGCTTTTTTGAAGTCGGATTCAAATTCAGCGTCGAAAATTACATTGGATTACTCGGGTCAAGTTTCAGAATCAGAACTTTTCTTTGTAGCTGGGTTATTTTATTCTATTTTTCATCTTATTTCGCTTCTTCTGACTCTAATTCTGACGCAGCCATATTGAAGAAAAAATTCTGCAGCAGCACTGCATTTAGCATATTCAAATACTTAACTCTACCAAGTTTCGTAAATTTTTATCGAAAATTGGCTAGGTTGCCGACTTTTGTCGCCTGTTTTCGGAAAAAGCACCACTATGCACCTGAGACTTTAATGCCAAAGGAACGCTTAGATATTTTGTGACAAATCGTTTAAATAGGAATGAAAATATAATATAATGTATTGTACTGGCGTTTCCTAAACCTAATCTGTTTCTTTTCTCAAAACTTTATTAGAAAACCATTTATACTGTGTAAATACAAGCTTTAAGAATGTTTGTCTTATATTCAATATTTACTTACTACTTGCTCAGAACTGTTGAAATAATCGATAGTTTTATTTTAAACAATAATAAAGTTAAGTTCATCTTTTAACATCGGCAACCAGGTCGTACACACATCTACGGAACAATTTGACACACATTTATCCTTATTCAAAAATATTATTGGGATTGTTTAAATTTTTCTTTTTTTGCTATTCGCCTCTTTTGCTAAAATTTTTTTCGAGTCCAGCTTTATTCTATATTCGTTTTCCCAAGGTGTTCGTAAACATTCGTTCTCTAAATTTTGTTTCCTATTGTAATTCTTGTAATTTTACCCAAATCTCGTATTAAATGGTCTAAATCCACATAATGTTTGCGACGCTCATCTGGAATATTGTAAATACAGTTTTTTGAATTTTGCTTGCGGTTAGTGGTTTTGTTTTTATCAAAATAAATCTCAAAGTATTGTTGATTTAAAATATCCTCCTCTAACATCTTTATAATCTATACAGCATAGCTTTTCAGATAATCCGTATAGGTACATAAGGAATTAAGCTTATGCAAAGCTTTTTAGATTTTTGTTGTACCTGATTGTTATTTTCAATATTTATCTATGAAAGTTTTATCAACATAGACTTCAGTGTACTGGCTGTTTTAATGAAACTTAGTTGTTTAAGTTTTCACTATTACAAGAAATTATGTTGGCCCTATCATATAACCATTTTATAACGCTATTTAACATGCATCGACTGATTTGAGTTAAAATGTAAATATCTGTCGGTGTATACTTCTTTTAATTGCACATTGTTTTTATAGCTACTCTTATTTATAAAATTCATAAGAAATAGAGATTGTTTTCCACTAAAATACTTTCAGCTGCATGATTTTATATATTCCAGGGACATTATTTTTTAGAATTGAAAAATATATCAGAGCATCTTTAACAGAAAAATAGAACAATTAAGAATATGCAACTGACATTTAAACAACATTTAGCATTTGTCGTTGCTTAAATTATTTTTCAATTTTCCACAGCAGTTCTAAATTTCTAAAAATAATATGTTTTATGATACCATCTTATTTTGTGTCTTAATATGATTGATGCACTCCCGAAACCGAAAGGAAAAATTGGAGAAATGATCACGATTAATTCATTAAGTAATGAAACAGTTAAGAATATGTAACTTATATAACGATACAATAGCCTGATTCTTAACATAGAAATATTACCCAATGGGTCTGATTCGACTGGAAGAGCAGCTTAATTGCCGAATGAATTAAAAATAAAGCGATGGATATATATGCATGTAAAAATGGTTAGAATGGAAATTACAAAGGCCAACGTCCAATTCAACTTAATACTACGGTAAAAATAACTAACACAACGGCCTACCTCGGACAAAAATAACATCTCGCTGAAATTTGCAAAATATAATCTTTATGTTTAGAAACAATATAAAAACCCACCATCGTCCCCTACACGGGAGCTTCATTTCTGAAACTTCTGTTAATGATACAACTAATCAGTTCTTTGCTTAACATTTGAAACTAGAAGTTTTAGACCAAAATATCCAAATAGACAATTTACACTGAATAAAATCCTTTCGAATTGTGTATAAGGTGATACACTTACTTACTTCAACTACTACATGGGAAAGTTCACCCCAATGATACCGTTAAAGTAAAGTTACCTTATTACTTAAGAATTAAATATTTTAGGTGCAATTTTCACAATAAGTACTGCCTTTTTGAGTAGTGTATAAAAAGTAAACTTACTACACTCCCACAACCTAATCGCTGTTGCATGCTACATAATGCAATAAAGATTCTGCTGCCCTTGTAAGATATTGTTTTATTGGTATACAATATACACGAGTATACAGATATTCATGACTGCTTACTGAAAAATTCTGTAATAGTAATAGAACAAATATTTTTATTAAAGTGTTAACCTAGCCGAATAAAACTATTCTCACTATGAAATAATATTAACAAGCTCTATTTTTGTGCAGACTTATTTATATGTTTTAAGCAAAACCTCAAAAGGACCCTTTGATAGCACCCCTGCAAATTTATTCATATGGCGTGAAAGTGTTCAAATTTAGATTTTTACTATTATCTCGGAAACTATTGATCATTCGGGAAAAAGGTTAGTATCAAAATTGTAGCTGGTAAAACGTGATAAAAGCACGGTTAATATACTTTTTTTCGTAGAATCAACTATTTCAAGGATATAGGCTGAATTAATTCTGAAGGAAAATGTGCTCTCCATTATAGTATTAAGTATATGATAAATGGAGTATAGAAGTTAAATTACAAATAATTATGCTATCGAAAAATGTATTCCCTAATGAAATAGAATTTAGTGTTATACTATTCTCTGTATTCAGTTCGGTATACGACCCTAACGATCAACTACCCGCCACACATAAACACTGACGTGTGTGTTATGTGCCTGTGTCGTCCTAAATAAATTTTCAGATAGTTTGACTAGTAGACTTAAAATTGAAACCAAACTATATTCATCTAATTTATGACAATTTTGCAAACAGAAAAAACCACATTTTGTTCTCTCATGCTAGTAGAGCATGTGATACAATATCTGCCCTATTTCTAACTGGAAAGACAAGGTAGTTGAGTTGCTACAGAATCGTAAGCACATAGTTGTGCTGGGGTTTTCAAAGCACCACACGTTCACGAGAAACAATTACTGTAAATAATTCGCTTTCTTCTGACAATATACTATGCTCCACATAAAGAAGAATCTATTAATTCTCACAGATACTGTCCATTTATAGCGGCGACCAGACTAAATAAAGCAGATCACAACACAAAATTTATTAATAGTTTATTTGCAAGTCCAAAAATGGTTAGATTATGATCAAAATCCAGAAGAATGGAGGTAAAAGATCATCAACAATAATTTGGAGCCGATTCAAGCCCTGTTGCCACCTGTTCCTGATTTAGTACTCAATACAATTTTTCCAATTGTACTAAAGGCTGCAGTGCGAGTTGTAGTTGAAGAGAGAGGGCACTGTCATGGACAATTTGGACAATGTTGTCTAAACGTAAAACCTGGAATGAAAACAATTTGGATATTGACAGTGATATAGAGCTCATAGAGCTCATAGCTTTCTTAGTACAAGAAATGAAAGAATTAAAAATAAAAGGTGAGAGCACTGGGGAAATCCTTGAGGAAATTGATGAAACATTAGTGGAAGTATAGACCGTACCAAACTTATAGCAGTTTCAGTCGTAAAACAAAGAAGCGCTCGATTTAATAAAGACATGACGTTCGTCTGTTCAGCAAGAACTTATAATATTAGAATTTGGTTTTCCACCAAGGCTACAAATAATTGCGGACACATAAGTAAATTCTCTTGCTGATTAAATTGGATTGGCTGCAGTCTTATTGAATACTTCTTGTTAGTTAAATCTTATTGAACAACAGGCATGTACACTTGCTTGCAAACAAAATAGTACATTATTAATATTATTATCTAAATTGCCGGCTACTGTGCAAAAAAAACATGAGTAAAATTTGACGCCGGAACTTATGACTCGAAACGCTGCCAATACCGTTAGAGTTATAAAAAAAATGGACATAGACAATTTTATGGAGAATTACATTTTCTCTAAAAAAGTCAGGTATGACATATGCATATCTTCAATACTTTAGACGTGAGAGTGATTGAAAGTTGAATACAAAATTTACAGTTGTCCCGTGCGCGACTTTCAACCATCTTCTCGCCAAAAGTATTTAAGATAGACGTATGCTACCTGTGACATTTTTATGGAAAATTTAATTTTCTATAAAATAGTTTCCGTCCATTTTCTTCGTAACTCTAACGGATTTTACTGTGTTTCTAGTTAAATGTGCAGGTATTCAGTCAGTTAAGAAACCGTCGTGGAAAGACAATTCTTCCAAAAGCGCAAGCCAAATATGCGACAGTGTTGTACGGCTCAGATCTTCTTAGAAGCAAATTTTACGAGCTACAATTTTTATAACTATTGTCGAAAAATTGATAGTTTTAGAGATAATAAAAAACACTAAATTGTACCCTTTTCCACTCCGTCTAAAAATAATCTGAGGGTGATATCGATGGGGATGAGGTTTAGTTTAAAACATGGAAATAAAGGTCCACGCAAAAATCTAGCTTGTTAATAGTTTTTTTGTATTATTTCCCTTAGAAGGCCTAATTTTCTTGTGTTAAATGTAGGAACAAAAAGAAAGCAGATAATATTATTCAATTTCTACTTCTTTAGTTGTAAAATTACAATTTGCTGTAATATCCAGCACTCCCTGCATATAACTGCATAAAACATTCCCGCTTTTGTGTAACTTCATTGCAATAGACAGTATTAGTTGCAAAATATTAGTTGAAGTATTTTGACCGAAGCCGTGTTTTTGTTTGTTAGCATAACTGATCCAGTTATGGAGACAGCACAAGAACTTTCAATTTGCTCAATCGATAGGATGATTTTTATTGATATTCACTAACCAATGTTGTACTTAGAAGTAGCACACAAAAAGGTTATTTTCATATATTAAACAGAACTTGAGGTGATAAGTAATTTTGCTGCTATTCTATTATATTTTAATAGTTTACAAATATATGGTATTCAGCAGCATCAAAAGCTGGAGGAAAAGTGGCCATTTATCTTTCAAATTTTGCCTACCGAATTTTATATAAAATACGGTAATAAGTATGAACATTAACTGATCTTGTAAGTTAGTCGCAGCGCAGGTAAGTATATGATTAGACGCATAAGTCATAAACACACCACACATAGTAGACAACCCCCGAATCGAAAGCCTAGGCTGTCCGGAAGGGGGTTACACATTTGAAATAATGCAGACAGCATCCATTACACAGCCACACACAAAAAAAAAATATTTCTGGCCTGGGGATCTTACCATGCTCACTATATGTTTTTGGGGTCACTGAGTCCGGTCTATTTAAATCCATCACGTCAGAATTTTGCCATAACATCAAAAAACCCACGGTTTAAACGGTTTAGACATTTCTTCACATAAATCGCTGTAGATAAAAATGATCCCATATTTTTTGTACTAGATTGATAGCAAATTAAATTTCCAATCCGATGATGTCGGACCCGATATTCTTTCGGTGCTTTTTAAGTGAGTTATCGACCGCCAAAGTGAGAGGTCCTGGGATTTCGCTTCTCGAGCGATACGGCCCAGCTTCGAGTGCCATTTCTACCAAACGAAAGTTAACAATGTGAAAAAATTCAGGGGTACGTATAAAGATGTAAGAAGTCGTTTGGCGTAAATCTTAGACTGATGCGTGCCTTGGTTTTCGAGATATGGCCACTCGAAGCCACTGGAAGGTGAAAATCGAATTTATTTTACGGTTTCCTGAGGCTATATCTCAAAAACGATACGAGATACAGAGCTGCGATTTAATCTATTCGATTTCTCTTACCTTCCTACATATATCTGAATTTTTTAGAAATTTTGCAAGAGAATGAAAGTGCCAGTAGAAATCTGAAAAAATTCAGTGATATGTCGGAAGGCGAAGAAAATCGAATGGCGTAAAACGCACCTCTGTATCTCATTTCGTTTTCGAGATATGGCGTCGGGAAGCTGTAAACAAATTAAATTTTCACCTTTCGGTGGCTTCGAGCGGCCATATCTCGAAACCAAGGCACGTATCGATCTCAGACTTGCGCCAAACGATTTCTTACATCTCTACGTACCCTTGAATTTGTTCAGATTTTTGCTAACTTTCCTTTGGCAGAAATGGCCCTCGAATCTGGGCCGTATCGATCGAGAAGCGAAATCCTAGAACCTTTCACTTTGGCGGCTGATATCTCACTTAAAAAGCGCCGGAAGAATATCGTGCCACAAATATTCGGATTGAAATTTAATTTGCAATCGACCTAGTACAAAAAAAATGGGGTCATTTTTGTCTAGAAGAAGTTACAGAGATTTATATGAGGAAATGTCGAAATCGCTTAAATTATGGAATTTTTGAGGTGAGGGCAAAACCCTGACGGGATGGAGTTAAATAGACCTCGAATTCGGATTCAGCGACCCCAAAAACATATAGTCAGCATGGTCAGATTCCCAGAACAGAGAGATTTTTTTTTGTGTGGCTGTGTTATCCACCAGCATTGCAAGTGTCGGAGCTGGGAATCGAACCCAGTACACGATAGATAATCTGACCAAGCGGGCTTGACATTAAGACGCTTAGCCGACTGAGCTATACCGTGCCGATAAAAAAGGCAGCTAATATAAATGCAACAGCGCACCGTTTCATAATCGGCTCAGCTTGTGATGAAGTCATTACGGTAAGTACATCATGCTGCATATGCCGTTCGGAAGGGAATTAAATTCTCTATGAAATACACTTACTTTCATATATTACACCTAAGGCATTTAGTTTCTACGTTATCAGAGAATCCTGAAATCCCCATATACCAAATTTTATGTATGTAAATCTGATTAAAAATTGTAATTATGGTAGCAGCATGAGATTGGCCATTTTGGATTTTTAACTTATGACATCAAACTAGGTGTTAGCTTCTTCGAAAATAAGCAAGTACCAATTTTAATGCAAGTCCTACCAAATTTGAATGTTGTCTGGTATTTGCAGCACTGCACTGCCCACTGTGTACCGGCCGTAGCCTGATGAAAAACTGGGACCACCACTGAGATGTAAAAAAAATTTATATCACAAATATTTTCTTTTATTATCACTAAAGCATTTACCAATTGCGATTAAAAAAAGTTGTTTCCAAATTTTACTCTCCTTACACTAGATGCAGCTTCATAAAACTATACCTAATGGGACTAACGCAAAGCCAGTCCCTATAAAAATAACAAATACTTCCCTATCGGATGTCTCTTTCTAGGAAATGGCCACCTTAACATTCATTGTAATTTTCTAGCGACTACAAACCGTGTTTTTTTTCGTTCATATATATAAACAATTTTCCGTAAACCGTCTGGTTGATAATGATAGTACAAGAAACATTAACCTTCACTTATATCTGTATATATCACCCTCGACTAGGTACTTTCTTATCAATCACATGATTCATATTGTCATAACAAGGCTATATACATATACAATATGTTCCATAAGTTCCGGACTAAACATATTCTATTCACTTCTGGGCATACTTTATTTATTAAAATCTGACCGATTTTCATTTTTTAATTAGTTGTATTAAATTTAAAGTTTTGCATGTCAGAAATTGACCTAATTTAGATAAATTGTATAGCAGACATGTGACTTTTTTTGTCGAAGAATCCGGTTTATCAAATATGTCTATTGTAAGTTGTTTTTGTTTATTTTCACAATATATACAATCAACACCAATGGTGTTGCAAAACTCTTATGCAAGAACAAGATGAGATTTTCAATACAGAACACCAACATATAATTAATAATAATTCATTTTTAAACATGCATAGAGTATATAGGCTCCAATACTAGTTAGCTAATAGAGAGCTGAGGTTGTTTTTATCAGTCAATGTCAAATATAATTATTTCACGCTTATTCATAGAAATTGTCTTGGCTTTGCATGAAACATCTTTATGACTGGCTTTGTGTCTTTCTGATGAGCTCCAGAATAAGGGCGAAAAACGTTTCAAAGGCTAAGCATTTCCAAGAGACAGAATGATAGATTTCATGAAAATGTAATCCATTAGAATGAAAAATTTTTAAGACAAGGTGGATAAATAAATTCATTTTAGGCCTTTGTTCTCATTTTTAACTGAATCTCCATGATCGTAGGGGGTTATGTAGATACTAGTTTAATCTGCTGGCCGTAGGGGACTGTGTGGATGCTAGTGTTAGAATGAGAACTGTCAAATAAGAAATTAGACAAATTCATTTTATTTTTTCTGCTGTTTGCAAAATCCTATGAAGAATATGTTTCAATACAATTATAAGCAAACAATTAATAATTCATTTTTAAACAAGATATAATGTACGGTGAACGGCATTTAACAATCACATCCTATTCGAGTGCCGCCTAATATGCAGTAGCAAAGGCACCAATATATTTTGGAAAAGGAACCACTGCTTCGTAATATGATTAGGACCAACATGAAGAAGCACCAACACAGAACAGGAAAAGTTACTCAATGGTTTAGTGGAAATTTTAATAGCCAAAGAATTGACCGCCAAAATTCCCCGACTTAAAGCCAGTAGATTTACATCTACGGAGAACTCTAATAGGAATAGGTTATACTGCTAAGATGAATTCAGAAGAATATTTACGTGGAAGAACTAATTTTCTGTGGTTAGAATGATTTTTTTTAAATTTTAAGCATGAAGTTGTAGCGTCGAGCAAATGAACGAGCTGTTGAGGATACGTCTTCCAATATTTGCCGCGACTTTCTTGCGTCGTTTGTCAATTATTGTTAAAATTTATTAATATTGTTGCGTAATGTGTGAGAAGCTAGCTTATCAATATCCGCTGCAAGGAAACTGCAAGTAACTTGTTGGATTTTATTTTTTTCATGTAGGGGTATTAGTTCCTTGCATAAAGCAACTTTAAATATACATACCTACCTAACGAATTCACGAGTAAAAATAGAAAACAAGTTCCCCTGTATAAAAAGGAAATGCTCAAAATGCGTTTTTATACCCCCCACAGTCCTGTATAAATACAAACACTATAATGTATTTATATAGAGATATTGCAAATCTGTGTAATTCTCCAATAAGAACTCAAAAAAACTCCTCCCTTGACACAGCATTTTATTATTTGATTTGCAAAAAAGAAAAGTAACTTAGGTAGTAATCAATGTATCAATGTTCTGTCAAAAATACAATAGAGAATGGCACCATTTCGAAAAGCAAACGCTACATCAAGCCACTATCCGAATATTTCCCGCCGGTTCTCGTCACACTGCCGTAAGATGCCTGTAGCGAGCTAAAGCTAGGTATTTCTAATGTCAATAAACAATCTAGAAAATGTGATTTCAATAATCACACGTGAACATATGAACATGATCGTGTTCTTAATAATGGCGAAAGAAAGTTTTACCAAGTACAGATATTTTGTAATTTAGCAATATAAACAAAATATATAGTTTATTTTTAGTTGGCACGTTTGTACAACTAACTAAATTGACAAACGTCTATCTAACTAATCCTGTACCTATTCATATTTTGAGGTTATCTTAATCATATGAAGGAAGTTAGAAGTTCCTTGATCGATGTTATTTTATTTATTTGAATTAACTTGATGGGATATTAAGGTCAACAGATTATAAGAAATAGGGATGAATTCAATTTAAAAAAAAAGCAGGTGCCCAGACACAAGATTTATATATAACTGACATGATTGCGTTCCAGTATGGTAAAATTAAATTATGAAATGTATCCTAATACCTACTAACTAATCTTACCCAATGCATCCCGGGCGTGTAAGAAGGCCTTTCTTCAAACACTCCCATCTGCAGTGGCGGCAAACCCGTGGCTTGGGAGTCCTTTGACACCTTTATCCAGGCCCGTCGGTTCCTGACACTGAACTCAAAAAACAAGAAAACACTCCAGTTTCGTAATAAGGAAAAGTGTATACACGAGCACTGAAATCACCGCATGGAGATATACATTTATATTTTGGCACCCAACCTTATCACTTCTCTTAGGGTTCACTACGAAAGTTCATGCGACAAAGTCTCGATAAAGTTATAAATGTATGTCACAATAATAAAAATGTACTTTATTTACTTGACGTCCAAATAACAAACCGATTTAAAAATAACATTCACTGAAGTCTAATAACATAGAAACATTGCTTAGAACTTAAATGTTAATTATACACAGTTCAAAAGGTCTTTGGTGTTACATAACACCCGATGCACTTGAATGTAGAGCTATTCCGTAAACAAACGTGCAAAAAAATTCGTGTAATGAGCAATTGGCAATAAAATTGTCGCGCATGTCACTAGATGTACAGGCACTTAGAAAGCACTCATATATGCCATTTATACAGCATTGTATAGCGTCCGCGCACTTAGACGGGTCGCATGCGGCTGTTCGATAGCGCATGTGAGGAGCGCCAACTTCTTTGACTCCGCCCCGCGATAGAGAGGGGTCTTGGGGACACCTAGGAGGCGCACTGGAAGGGTCGCGGTATCCTATCCGAATCTAGATTGTATTTGTTTATAGATAGATTAATGTAGAATAAATGTAATCCTATTCTTCCGGAGGTGGGTACAGACGATACTGCCTATGTAATGTGTATCTTCATCATAAAAACAATGTATGAGCTGCTACTTTAAAATAAATATGTAGAGGGTAAACCGTAAGGATTATTCAGAGGCGGTATAAAACTGAGGTGTTTTAAAATTAGTTATAGGTAACATTAGATAAGCCGAGAATTAAATTACAACATATTCTTGATAAAGAATATACCTACAAGCGAAATGATTTTACATAATTACTAACATTTTTACAATATTTAAAAAAAAATTATTCAGATATATGACATTTCAGTATTTTGATCATTGTTAACAGGAGCGGATTTAGGTTTTCGCACGGAAAAGGGGGCAATTTTTATGAGAGGTACTCATCTCCTAGGAAATCCGTTCTGGTTTTGTGACTTGTGTGTGTGAATCCAAAAATGTTGTAAAAATTTAATTGATTATCCATCAGATTCTGCTATTTGAATAACGCTCTGTTTGTCGGTCTTATAAAATTAATAAAATAGAAAATACAGGTCATGGTATATTGTTTTTATTTCTTATAAAGGTTTCAATAATCTAAAACAGATGAAGTGTATATGCTTTGGTATACAGTTTCTGGTATGATACATAGATAAATATTTTATTTAAGGCGGCCATTCCCTAGAAAGAGACATCCGATAGGGAAATATTCACTATTTTCGGACATAACTTTTTTTTCTTAGTACGTGTATTTAAAGAAACTATAAGAGTACCTACCCACACAGCACATATCCCTAGAATATCCTCATTTGGTCCTGTATATCCCAATCGAGGACAACATTCCTCAGGATATTCTTAGAATATCCCAATAAAATACATACAACCTAAGAATATCCCAAATGGGGATATCCTAGACAAATCCTGGCAGGATGTCCCAGTAATATCCCGCGAAGATATTAAAAGCCTAACAAAATATCCACTGTAGGAATATCCTGGGCAAGTTCTAGAGTCGTCCTATTGTAGGTATTATTATTTAGGAGATTTCAACAACAAAAATAATGAAAAATATACATATTATTATGAGGCTATTTATATATAGTGTCTTTTATTGGTTTGTAAAATTTGATTCTAAAAAATTAATTATTTGTTCTATTTGATAGTCCCCTCCAGTACAAATAATTCATTAAAAATGTATTAAAAGTGTATATGTTATTTAAATAGTAGTTATTTATAATTTGGTTTTAATACATTTACTGTGTTTTGAATTAGACGCCTTTTTGTGACAAGTCGAAAGTTCTAAGAAATCCGCCGGGCGTCGATGACTTTTCCACGTTCATTTTAAAGTTCTTTCGACAAATAAGATTACGTTAAATATTTCATAAATATAATGCTGCTATGTTATATTTTTGTATTTATTATATTATGTAAAAAGGGAAAATGTGATTGGTTGTTGTCCGCGGATGTTATTGTCAAATACGTAATCCTTTATATTTTTCTGAGTGAATAGATTTTTTTTTAAATTCATTATAACTTTTCAGCACGCTGTGATTTTTTAAAGTTGTACTTATCATCCCTTATAACTTCTAATCACCCTAAACTCTATTTATTTTAATAATACCAAGAAAAGGCAAGAGATAAATTTTTATGTAATATTTCATGCTTTTACAATTTTTATTTGAAACTTTTTTTACTATCTTTTACACATTTTGAGTACTTTTGAAAAAACACTTTGTTATTTTTTTTTCACCCCTTCTCGGGGTTGAAAAAAATTTCGTTCATTAATCGTGTTCAAATACTTCAAAGTAACATAAAAAATTCAAGTATTTACCTTTAAATTTTGATTTGTCGACCTATTTCATTGGACTATATATAACCTCTATTAATTTGGTAGATTTGCTTTTAAAGTGATATAAGCCAATTGATAGATACAGATATGTGTATGGAGTTGTACATATATGTATCACATTTTTATTAGTCATTTTACCTCTGCCATTATGTAAACTTGTATTCCTTTGTCTTCACTTATTGGCTCAGTTTAAAAGCGATGATCCTATAAAATAACATGTAGTTTTTGCTGTCTTTAGGAATATCCAATAAACCCTAAAAAAAACTGGGGATATCCTATATAAAGTCCGATCAATGTCCTCAGGTTGTTCATAGTAAAACCCAGGCATAACCCATATAAGAGCTGATGATGTCCTGTACACACCTGTACTGATGTCCTGAGGACGTCATCAGCAAAGCCCGAACTGTCCCATTTGGATATCCTATGGACATCCTAAGGTGATAATGGGATCTTCCCAGGATATCCCATATGTCCTGAATAGTTGTACCCAGTATGTTCTGAGGATGTCCTTGTGCTGTATGGGTAAGTAGAACCATAACAAGACTATTACTATGAATTTCCACTCAATAATTTCAGTGATTTGCAAGATAGATTTAAATTTAAAAATTATGCTAATCTTCCTAATCCGTAGATTTAAATCCAATTATTTTGGAAATAGTTGGAATCATTGAGTGAAAATTCATAGTGATGATCTTGTTATGGTTCTACTTAGGTTTAAATATATGTACTAAGAAAAAAAAGTTATGGCCAAAAATAATAAATATCTCCCTATCGGATGTCTCTTTCTAGAGAATGGCCACCTTAACCAAACTACATATTGTACAATATTTTTGGCAAGTCAAGTCAATCAAGAAAAACAATATAACTCTTTATAGAGTTATCGAATGCATACTGCAAATGCATGCAATTGTAAACACAAACACGTACAAAAGGTAGGTAGCGAGGTAGGTAGCTACAAGAACAATTTACAAATAATTTGGAAAAACACTTATCAATTTATAAAATTTTGATTACGGAAAGGATTTCTCAGTATATGAATAATATATTATGAATATTTAATTAATTAATAGGGGTATAATTTCAAAGGAAGTTTGCATATATTTCTCAACTGAATAAAATCAATGCATAGGCAAATGCCTTTTGATTATTCTCTTTGATTTATTAGGGTTAGACAAGGATTTTAAATAGTTAAGTAGATAATGGAACAATTTAAAATCCAAAGAGGTTTTTGTTGTTTTCTAGTGGAAAACGTAGTGTTCGAAGATCACCTCTATTTCTAGTACCATAGTTATGAACTTCAATGTTTGTTGTAAATTGAATCTTATTAAATTTTTAATAACGTGACATAAAGACGGAAGAGGCATTATTTTGATATTTTAAAAAATAGGCTTGAAGTGGTCTCTGAAGCCGACAAAGACCACCGGTCATATTCTGTCAGCTCGTTTCTGTAGGAAAATTTTATCTGCGTAAGAAGAGTTACCCCACACAATGTATCATAACTAATATGTGAATGGTGTAGCGCAAAATAGCTCATTCTCAGAGTCTCCATTGATAACGTGCTTATTACTACATTTTGAAAAAAAAAATGTAGTGTAGGTTTTGCATTTTTCCGGTGAATCATCGAAACCCGAAAAAAACGGCGGATCCAAATGAAAGTCTTACCTATATCGACTCGAGAGCTAATTTAGAAAATTCCGTCCGTCGGTCTGTCTGTCTGTCTGTCACGCCCAATCCCCCCCTAAGCCGTTTTAGGATTTCGATGGATCTTATGTTGTTAATAGGAGGCCATTAGAAAACCTTAACCGGAAACCGGAAGTACCCGATATAGACGTTTCGAGTTTTTCGGGAAAAACTGAATTACTTGGTAACGGGCAGTCGGATCGAGATATTTAAAAACAGAAATGGTGCCGCTGGTGACAGTCTACAAATAAGTATACTAGAGATTATATCGAAAAACAAATGATGATTGAATTTTTTTACAAAAAAAAACAAAGGACAAACTACAAATCCTGGAAAACTTGTTAGATTACGTAAAATAAATAGTACGAATGCGTGGAAAGGACATAGTAAAAATATTTTTATAATTGCCAGTTTAAACTTGCAATTATACAAAATTGCAACTATTAAACTTGCCATTATACATAATTGCAACTTTAAACTTGCAATTAAGCATAATTGTCAGTTTTAACGGATCAGTCGTTAGTTTGAGTATATGCATTTAGTAATACCGGGTGCCCTATATTTTGACCATTTTTAAACCTATGTAACTTTTGAACTAGTTGAGATAATGAAATGCGGTTTCCGCTAGTCTTCTAGACTCTGTCGCCGACTACCTTGGAAACTGCTTGGGATAATGGGATATGCTAAATTTACTTCTGAATACAAACAAGTCTCGGTGCAATTTGAATTTGTGAATGACTGAAGATAACCATAATCAGTTTTTCGAAGTCAATTGGAATATGCCGAGGAGGCGGCTTTCATGCATGGTTGTTCTTAAATATATTTTAAGGCTGCACAATGACGAAAGTGATCTATTAGCAGATGCATTTGTTACCTTCAGAGTATCAAGGACTAGTAGAAATTCATTCGTTATAGGAAATGCATCCTTGTCGCACCAAGCCAATGCGTCCAGATCAATTGTTAGAAAATCTTCTCCCCACTCCTTTTTCCACAACCATTTTTCTAGCCAGAGCTAAATTTTATCTTTCAGCAGAAGCGAAGCAGCATCAAGAAGCAGTCCGAAGCGGTCGAGTTTGGAATTTTTTCTATACGGGTCTTTCCGTGTGTAATAAGTTTAAGTAGGGATAAGTTTATAACGATTCTTGTAAACAGTAAGAAGTTCGGTCGAGGCTCAGGGGGGTAATTGCACCCATTGCCCTCCACCCCGTATGCCGGTGCCTGATTCTTAAAGAGTGTTAAAAACTAAATATGTAAAGTAAATATTTATATGTTTATACCATTTTATTATATTGCCTAGAATTGCATGAATCTGCTTTTTCTTTTTTCCATCACTGTTGTTAAATCTACTGCAATTGCTAATTTCTTTTGCTACTACCATAATATTATAAGTACCCACGTCTTAGCTAGCCTGTTGCCAGCTGAGGCTGCCCAACATGTTCCCTAGTGAGTATTCTGCTTTACATATATTGACGAATACGTTGCCGACCGTGTTGCCTAACATATTCCCTAGTGACCGGCCTGCTTTTAAGCACTTCCATTTCAGAACATAATGTTTATTATAAACTATTGTTAGTGCTGGTAACTTCATTAGAAGTATATTATCTTTTATATAGATATGCAGATTGAAAGAAGGTAGCAAAGATATTAAAATATTTTATTCTGTTTTATTTTTTTATTTTATTCACTCACCATCTGACAGTACAAAATCATTTACAAGAAAAAAGATGAAAAACCTGAGAAATTGCATACTGAACATCATATAAGCACAAAAATTTGTACTCAAGAGGATATTTGGAGGTGGGTTAGGATTCTGAAGGTGCAAAATACCGAGTGTAACAGGATCATGGTATCCCCTTTTCTCCTTTAGTTTTGAAGATAATTGATTGAAATTGAGAATATACTATATATATAATAAGCGGCACTTTTTGATGTACAATTGATTTTGTTTTCACTTCCAGTTTCGCTGGAAGTGATACTAACTTTCGATTTTTAAATGGAACACCCTATATATTATTGCATTTTTGATTGATTTATTCTAAATGACCCGTGTAATGCTACAAAAATCGAAATCCCGTTAAAAACACTAAATTATGTGATTTATGAGCAAATAAAATTCACCAAAATTGTTTTTGGGGCAAATCTCAATTTTTCCAAATGGAACTATATCGGTATCGTGGTACCATTTATTAGTACTATTATTAAGGAATTTATTCATATGTCGTATTAAAATGTACTCTTAATACAAACAAAATTGCAGCTAAAAGAAAATAAGAAAATACAGTATTATTCTAATTATCTAGTTACACATAAGGTGGTTTTGGAATATAAAAAATCAACACAAAACATTACAACAGTTGTTCAAAATGCTATCAATTAACGTCAATGCACTTCTGAACTCGCATAGCTGTTTCTTGAAGAACAATCGAGAATTGCTAGGCCGTTATGCTATTAGTTGTTCATATTACTCGTAGCTCCAGGTCATCACGGGTTGCATAGACAATATTTTTTGAATGGCCCCAAACAAAAAATCAAGGAGCGTTAAATCAGGTGACCTTGGAGGCCACCTCACAGGACCACTCGTCGAAATTACGTTTTCACCGAATCTCCGTTGAAGGTAATCAATACTATCCTTGAATTATGGGGCGTAGCGCCATCTTGTTGGAAATACATTCCCTGTCATAAATCTAAAGGTAACTCATCTAAAATGTCCTCAATCTCATTTTCCAGGAATTTCAAGTATCTGGCACCAGTCAGAGGTCCTTCAAATATTATTGGACCAATGATTCTACTCCCGATTATGCCAATCCAAACATTGAAACCGAACCGCACTTGAAAGTTACCCTCAGGTAATAAATTTTGATTTTCTTGTGACCAATATTTTGTATTTTCTCGGTTAAATAATCCCAAATTTGTAAACCTTGACTCATCCGAAAATAAAATCAATCCCAAAAAGTCATTGTTTGGCTGAACGTTATTATACAAAATCCAACTGCTATATTCCATCCTAGGTTCGTAATCACTTTCGTAAAAGTGCTGGTGCAATTGGTATTTAAAAGATATATAGTGATATTTGTGCAAAAATCGGCTTACTGTTTGGTGACTGATGTTCAATTCAAACCCAATTTGCCTTAAAGAAACAGTCGTATCAACTTCTATTCGAGCCAAAACATTAATTTCCGTTCCTTCGTCAATAATGAAGTTTTCTTCGGGATCATTGTTGGGCTCTTTTCGGAATTGGTTTTCAACACGTTTAAAATAATTTTTCGCTGGACATTGTCTATCAGGATATCGTCGGCCATAAAGGTCCATAGCTGCAATTGCATTTTTTTTACTTTCCTCATAAATAATGAACATGTCCACTTTTTCATCTCCTGTATAAATATACGGCATTTTGAACACAATTAACAAGAATTTTAAACAATTTTTATAGACACAATAAAAACACCGTTAAACCAACAAATGTTTGGCAAGCTAAATGTCACTATTTTCAAAGCCATCTTAGTTACTTCTTAACATTTAATTAGAACAAAATTGTATTTTCTTATTTTCTTTTAGCTGTAATGTTTTGTTTGTATTTATCGCACATTTTAATACGACATGTGATTAAATTCCTTATTATTAGTACTAATAAATTGTACCACGGTACCGATACGGTTCCATTTGGAAAAATTGAGTTTTGCCCCTAAAACAATTTTGGTGAATTTAATTTTGCTCATTTTGCTTCTGCTTAATTTGCTCATAAATCACGTTATTTAGTGTTTTTACTGGGATTTTGACTTTTGTACCATTACACGGGTCATTTAGAATAAATCGGAACCGTCATGGCACACTTAAATGGAAAACTAAAAATTATATTATAAAAGAAATTAATGTTTGAAATGTCACTTCTTTGGCATCGTTGTATTCAGAAAATTATGCAGAATTCAAAAATGCAATAATATATAGGGTGTTCCATTTAAAAATCGAAAGTTAGTGTCAGTTTCGGCGAAACCGGAAGTAAAATAAAAATCAATTGTATGTCAAAAAGTGCCGCTTATTATGTATGTAGTATATCCTAAATTTCAATTAATTATCTTTGAAACTAAAGAAGAAGAGGGGGTATACCTTACACCCGGTATATCGAACACGTCAGGCAGGCAATTCAATGAGGTCCGTTGCATTAATTATCAAGATATTGGTTTGATTTCGAAAAGAATGTGTTGAGAACACAGCACAACCTAATTTGCATATTATTCTCTATAATTTTGGTAAGAAATGTTATTAATAATTTTCTTTTTTGTGGAGAAATCTGCATTTTTATAAATATTGTAGATAAGAAATAAAGATTTTTCTCTTGGAAACACAAGTCAATGCATACTGTATATATTTTGTGAGAGATGGTGAAAATATGTATTGTATGTTTACCACATATGAACATAATTATTTTTTCTTATTTTTCTCATTAATAATTGTGCTTGACCAGAGAGATGTTAGAGTTTTCTGTAGAAGTTCTATCACCATTTGTCTTGGTCTTGATGTCAAAAATAATTGGTTTTAGAATATTTCTAATAAACATTTCATAATAATTTCATAATAAACAGTTTCTTCACAAATTGAAGTCTGTAACATTTAAGTTAACCTTATATCTGTATATCTCTACATAATGAACTCGACGGGAGCTTCTGAAATTTATCTCCATTCCAGGAACGTATAGAACGATATTATCTTAATAGACAAATTATGTACCGTTATAAATTGATTTAGATAGTGTATTAAAGAGAATGAATAATAAATTATTTTTTGTGTCACATCAGTTACATAACTGACAACATTGTCTAATATGTATTTTGACTGAATCTCTCGCTGATCAAACTTGATAGTACAAATAAATAGTAATAATAACGTTTATTCGTGTATAAATTTAGTACAAAATGTAGTAAGATAAATAACGAATATTTTCAAATAAACATTGGGTGACAAAGGGGACTTAAAAATAGTATCTAGGTAAAGAGAGAGAAAGGGATAGGGTTCAAACAATAAGTAGCTAATTATGTTACATCTTTTAATGCATGCACATAATTATCAAAGTTGCAATGTTTAATTATAGCTTTGAAACTTTTGATTTTATTACCATGATTGCTCCTGCTAAAATATATTATTCATTTTGGGCTCAAAAATAAGAATACTGTGCCAAAATAATTACTGTAGGTCAAACATTTTACATGTAAATAGAAGGCAGTCAGTGATTAGCCCCATCATATATCTACGATGATGACGAAATGATCTAGTTGATCGAGGCTTCAGCTGAGGGATGCTGTAGTCTATCAGTAATTAAATCCAGATACAACAGTGCAAGAATTTGATATCTTTCATTGTATCTTAGAGATTTACTCAACAGAAAATATTAGCCATGGAGTGGTTAAGGGAAAAACTGATTTTACTAAACCTTGGCCGAGGAAACATTGGTTCCAATTCAATAACACGTTATGAAACATTTTCTTTATAGGATTTTGCAAACAGTGGAAAGAAAAGCTATCTATTAGAACTAAAGGAAAAAATATGTATGTAAAAATATTAATGAAATCTTTGCATTCTTTCGATAACCTGACTTCTGGTTATGCTAACAAGTAAAATTCTGATTTGCCATTCTCATTTTAACACTAGCATCCAACCTAGTCCCCTACGGCTAAGCAGGCTAAACTAATATCTACATGATCCCCTACGATATGTAAATTCAGTTAAAAATGAATTTACATATCGTAGGGGATCATGTAGATACTAGTTTAGCCTGCTTAGCCGTAGGGGACTAGGTTGGATGCTAGTGTTAAAATGAGAATGGCAAATCAGAATTTTACTTGTTAGCATAACCAGAAGTCAGGTTATCGAAAAAATGCAAAGATTTCATTAATATTTTTACATACATATTTTTTCCTTTAGTTCTCATAGATAGCTTTTCTTTCCACTGTTTGCAAAATCCTATAAAGAAAATGTTTCATTACTATAAGCAAACAAATAATAAATAATTCACTTTTAATCAATAACACGTTCTTCGTGCAACATGAAGGAACTACAATAAAGCCTTTGTCACCTTTTATTGCAAATTTATACATGAGCAAGTTCCAAACAGACATAAAAGAAAACATGAAATAATTTCATTCGGTATGGTTGAGCCATGGAGATAATATATTCGGAGTTTTCGATGCAAGGTGAAGATGTGAAAATCCAATTATCGTTTCACTTCAGTAATATTAAATACCATTTATCCATAAATTTATAATGGGCTTGTTCCATGATATTCTTTTTATATGGATTTTATACTTTTTCATATAGTACTCGATATTCTCATTATGCACTTAAAATATCGTATTATTAACTTTTTCCGTTCTCGAGATATAAGGACTTGAAATTAGTGATAGTTGCAAAAACCGAGCGCTCATTTGTGACGTCACTATACGCAAGTGACGTAAGAAAAGTGGCTCTCTGAGATCTTTCAAATTCAACCTGAAAATTCGAAAAAGATGGAATTTGCAAACGCTGGTAACTAAATAAATACGCCGTTCTATGTCTCTACGGAAAGAAGAAGGTCGGCGATTAATCCTAATCGTAAATTGCAGGGTCTAAATCGAAAATTCGTCCCGATAGGAGCGAGAGAAAATTGTAATTTTTTGACATTTCACCAAATTGTACTCCCCTACTGTCAACATGTGAGCAAAACAAACAATACTTCGAAAACACTTATAATTATAACAACAAAAGAGCATCAAGTCTATTGAGATCGCCGAGTCTATGCGTATAGTGACGTAGCGTCTGGCCACGCCCCATTTTCACGAGGTGGAGATTTGTAATAGTTTTTAAGATACTTAACGTGCGAATAGGATTCTGATTTTTTGCAGATCCATTATTTTATACTTGCACTTTCGATTTATGAAATAAAAAGAAAATGCCGAACAAGCCCATTAGGAACAGTGGAAACTTGAGTCAGAACTTGATATGTACAGAAAATGTACCATCGGTCTAAGCTATATTCCTAATAACTCACACCATTGTATTGTCCAGCAGACTGGAGTTGTATTCATGAAATCATAAGAATTAATTCTTATGAGAAATTGACGTCAGAATTGGAACATTCTCTTATGAAATTTATTTTTTATCTTGGGTAGATGTCAGTTATAGTAAATAAAAGAGAGCAAATTAAGTTAATAATAAATTTTATTGTTTTGTTTAAAAGTGAACACATAATTTACAAATTTAGTGATTGATAATTTTCAATATAATTCTACAGAAGGAATATGCCGAAGTTGCCATATGCTATGACACGTGAAAATACTCTTCGTGTGTTCTGGAGAAATATTTCTACGACACTCTAAAAGAAAAATCAGATTCAATATTCACAAGAAAATATTGCTAATGATATACGTACAGTTATGGAATAGCAATAAAATAAATATTTAATCCAACCGAAACTAAAAGAGACATATAACAAATATAAGACATAATTCAATATCCAGTGATGTTAAAACTGTGAGAAAATAGCCAATAATATCACGTACATTGGTACGAAATCATCAGAATCAGGGTGCCTTATGGTATGGTGCAACTAATTGGTTATAAAGAGTTGAGAAATAAATACGTATATGTAGGGTAAGAGCAGGTGACTTAAAAATTACACAATGTAGTAATTTTCTGAATTTAAGTACAATTTTGAGGACTTCTCGCGATGTTTGTGTCTCTTCGGCTGACTTACATATTCCTGGTGATGGTTGTTAGTAATACTTCATTTTCTATTATACAAAATCTTTATATCAACTTTCACAGCCACACAAATATTTTTTTTTCTGAGTTGGGGATTTGACCATGTTAACTACATGTTTTTGGGGTCGCTGAATCCGAGTCAGAGATCTGTTTAATTCCATCACATCAGGATTTTGCCATAACTTCAAAAATCCCATATATTAAGCAATTTCGACATCTCTTCACATACATCGCTGTAACTTTTTCTAGACGAAAATGACCCCCCTCTTTTTGTACTAGATCGATTGCAAATTACATTTCCAATCCGGTGATGTGTGGCACGATATTTTTCCGGAGCTTTTTAAGTGAGATATCGGCCGCCAAAATGAGAGGTCCGAGAATTTCGCTTCTCGAGGGCCACGGCCCAGCATCGAGGGTCATTTCTGCCAAACGAAAGCTAGCAAAAATTTGGAAAAATTCAGGGGTACGAGGAAAGACGTAAGAAATCGGAGGTTGGTGCGCACCTTAGTTTTCGAGATATGGCCGCTCGAAGTCATGGGAAGGTGGAAATTGAATTTTTTTACCGATTTTCGAGGCCATGCCTCGAAGACAAACGAGATATAGAGCTGCGCTTTACGCTATTCGATTCCTGTTGCCTTCCTAAACGCCTCTGAATTTTTTCAGACTGTTGCCGGCACTTTCATTTGATTGCAAAATTTCTAAGGTAAAACATCTAAATAATTCAGAGGTATGTAGCAAGGCGAGAGAAATCGAATAGAGTAAACCGCAACTCTGTATCTCGTTTTGTCTTCGAAATATGGCATTGGGAGACGATAAAAAAATTCGATTTTCACCTTCGAGCGGCCATATTTCGACAACCAAGGCACTCATCGATCTCAGATTTACGTCAAACGATTCATTCTACGTAATCCTGATTTTTCTCACATTTTTGATAACTTTGGTTTGGCAGAAATGGCCCTCAAAGCTGAGCCGTATCGCCTAAGAAGCGAAATCCTCGTACCTCTCACTTTGGCAGCCGATATCTCACTTAAAGAGCGCCGGAAGAATGTCGTGCCCCACATCATCGGATTGGAAATTTAATTTGCAATCGATCTAGTATAATAAAGAGGGGGTCATTTTTGTTTAGGAAAAGTTACAACGATTTATGTGGAGAGATGTCGAAATCGCTTAAATTATGAGTTTCTTGAGGTTATGGCAAAATCCTGATGTGATAGAGTTAAACGGACGTCGGATTCGGATTCAGCAGCCCCAAAAACATATAGTGAGCATGGTCAGATCCCCATGCCAGCTTTTTTTTTTTTTTGTGTGTGTGTGGGATGTGTTTTAGATAATATTAACTTTCTTAAACCCTCTGTCGCTGATTCCGTAGTCCAAGTGTGGTTCTATTAATATAAAGATTCTATAACGTTATTGTTGTTCCTATAGGTTTATAGAAGAGAGCAGTAGTTAAGACAGGAAATTACGTTTACGTAGATGGTTTGCCAAAGCCACATACCCACTAAGGGTATGGGTAAAAAAGCGATTTAAAAAATAAAACATTTATTTAGCAACTAATATTGGTGGAATATAACAAAATTGTACTTACATTATAGAGTAAGATCCCAGAGCCGCCAGATCTAAGTCATTTTAGCAAAGCTAACATTTTGACAATAAATAGTGTGATATGTAGTTGAGAACGTATGCATGTTTGCTAGCTTGAAAGCCTTTTTATAGATAACAGGTACAAAAAGTACAAAAGACCTTACTATCCTACGTTAAAGTATGATAGCTGGTTTTCATATATGTTTGTCAGAATACTGTTAATTTACATTCATTATTGCCAGACACTTTCCATGGGCCCTAACTTCCTCCAGACGCTTTAAAGCTCGAAAGAAATCCAACCTAACCTAACATATAAATGTTTTGTATTGTTTCGTTTTTTGCATAGTTGGTAGTAAATATGATTCCACAGTTATGTTAGGTTAGGTTGGGTTTTTTTCGTGTTTTAAGGTGTCTGGTGGAAGTGAGGGCCCACGGAAAGTATCTGGCAATAACTAATGTTGGTTTTTAGTAGTATTCTATCAAACATATATGAAGACCAGCTATCATACCTTAACATAGGTTAGTAAGGTTTTTTTGTACCTTTTGTACCTGTTATCTGTAAGCTAGCAAATATGCATACGTTCTCAACTACATATCGCACTATTTATTGCCAAAATATTAGCTTTGCTATAATGACGTAGGTCTGGCGGCTCTGGGATCTTGGTCTATTATAACTAACACATTTTGGGAACCCATTGTTCAGGAGATTGTCATTGCATTCTTCAAAGAATAAAAATTTTCATTTTATGCTGGACTTAGATTCGGCCTAAAGGTTCACTGGTTAAATAGGTACTGACGGTGTACTTAGAAGTACACTGGTTATTGCTTGAATAATATACCAGCTACAATATCCCAAATAATAAGTTATAAAATACTAACGACGATGTTTTGATGAATATTCAAAGTCATGGATGAAAAAAATTTTGCAAATCTGTAAAATATATTTCTCCAAGTGACTTTATAAATAGAAATTATAAATTGATATTATGTAAATATCTCAAGTTAATTAGATATAAGTCTAGACAACTTCCCTCTATGAACGAATAATTCGGGTACCTTGAGAAATCTAAATGAGTCATAAAAACGTTGGAAATATTTATTATTCTTGTAACCTTTTGTCTACTTAATAATAGACTACATCACTTATGACATAATAATAAACATTGCAAAGTAAAGATATTTAGATACACTAAACTTCTCATCTTTATATATTAATTATTTTGAGCATGATCACCCAGTATATTAAAAAGTATACCGGATGTTCTTTCTAGGAATAATATCAACTGTATTTCAAATAATATTTTCCTATTGTCACGTGTTTCCACCCCTTAGGAAACCACCCTTAAAAATCCTTGAGTTCAAACATTATAACAAGAGATGAACACTGACATTGAATGACTTATTGAAAACTTAACAATACTTTCATTAATTAAAATATACGTTTACTGAATAAAACAACCTTTCAACATTGTTTATTACTTGATATTTACACTCTAGTGTTCACTTTGTATCACTTCTGATTTATCTAACCTTAGTTCCTTTGAAAACTTCCTGCCCGCGTGTTTACATCGACTAATATACTCTAAAAACTCCTCTAGGGCTATCTAGCAAAGACCATAACCTTCTCACGCTTCAATCTAGAATGATGTAGATATCTCGATCCATCTACAAGCTTGCAGCTTCCAGAAAACGTACTACCAGTGTCTCAGGGATGGCACTACAGGCTTTGTTGGTATTGCAGTTGCCTATCACCATTGCTACTTAATTTCGGCTATTACTCTCATGACCTATCAGCTTCAGAGCCCCTTGGGGGTGTAACCTCGTAATGCTTTTAGTGAAGAATATGCAAATTGGACACTATTAAAAAACAGTTAACAAAATAATATGGCGCAGGACAATAATATTTGGCATGCGGTTAGCACAACTGTCAAAGAAGAAATCTGATATGTTTCTAGTGAAATATACAGGGTGACTCACGTAAAACTCCCAAGTCAATTTTAGTGGTAACGAAAAGAAATATTGAAATTCTGTAAAAGCCAGCCGATAGATATTCTTGGCGACTTTCGCGAAGTCAGAAAGAAATCTTTTGATGACAGGAACCTTGAAAAGTGGTACATGGGATGAAGCATTGCATTTTAAGCAACTTTTATTATACTGACAATTTTCGAAAAATCGTCGAATTTAGAGTATATTTTTTTAAAATAACAAAAATGCTGTAATTAAAAAAAAAATAATTTTAAAGTCCTTTGGAACATTTCTCATAGAAAGACTGGTTTAGATAGTAAAGAAATAAATTAACTTTGAGTATTTCGTCAAATGTCGACAGTTGATAATATTAAGGTTAATAAAACAGTTATGTAGTTAATTTAAATTAGCTTTATATTTAAAAATTCTGGAATGTTTTTACTTAAAAAAATATTAGATTCAAATATCGCGAAATCCGGTGAAAAATTGTTCGTACCATAAAAGTTCCTTAAGGTTTTTATATCGGGAGAGGTGGGACATTTGTTAGCGAATCGATAAACTCTCAGTTTATCGATTCGCTGACAGATGCCGCACCTCGAGAGAGAGAGAGAGAGAGAGAGAGAGAGAGCAGGGAAAGATTTGGCAACGCCGCATATAGTTGCTGACGCCAGCTGATGGGACTAGCGTCTACGTTGCAAGCAGAAACAAAAAATCCCGCATGCGCATTAGTGCTGGTTGGTTAATGTACTGCCTTTCAACCTATTTATTCCGTGCTATAGCGCTGATTGTCAGGTGCATGGTTGACATATGGGTAATGTTCTCTCTTAGGGTGCGAAAGGTCCCGGGTTTAATTGTTGCACACACCGAACTTTTTTTTAAATATTTTGTGACGATTAATATATTATTTCACAAATTCAGGTTTGTCTTGACGGCAGAAATAATATTTTTCTTCTTTTTCCTATAATGATTTCATTGTTTAATGTGATTTCTTTAGGTAAGGTTAGTAGTTAAGTTGATTTTTATTTTGCTATCTAATTGTTAAAAATATAAGTCCGCGAGGGGGCTTTTTTCCACAAAATATTTCAATTTCATGGAGGATTGTTTTCCTAGTAGCACAAAATATTGGGGCAATATTCAACCAATATTCATATATTGGTCCTATACAGGTCTATATAGGTCCTATGTAGGACCATTATATGAATATTGGTTCAATATTGGTCCAATATTCTGTGCTACTAGGGTTGTTGCGGCTGGGGTCTACACTTTAGTGCTGATCGGCTCATCTTTGTACATTGTACTTTTGCTAATGTTGATTATGTAAATTTTATTATTTGAATGATCTGAAGATCGGTTATTTAACAATTTAAGAATGTCAAGTTGTGACGATCAAGTGAGTTATGAAGGGTTAGCACAAAAAAATCTAATGCCAAAATGTGTTAAGAATTCAGCTGAAAATAAATAGGGATTAGCGTCTCAAAATGTAAATAAAGATGCAAGATCATTCCTGGCAGAAATATTTAAATTTAAAAAACTTACTGATTACATCATATAATAATTAATTAATAAAGTTTTCTTGCTTGTCAATTCAATAAAAAAAATGTATTCATTCATCAAAATATATTATACTATATTCATTCACTATTCTACATATTAAGAGTCAGGTGTCTATATTATTTTTGACAAATTAAAAAGAATATGTTTACCTCTTTTAATAAATTAATGGAAAAATATATTATTATACATAATATAAATAAAATCGGAATGAAAATCTGTAAATCTTCTACTTTCTTATATGATACTGCATTTAAAATAAACGCAAAGCATTTTCAAATATCTGCTCCAAGTTTTAAAAATAGTGCGACGTTGCCACGTCTACTACTCATGTCCCCATTCAATAATTTCAATAATTTTTGGGTACCTACCATTACGTTATTAGACGGTGAATCATCTCGATATTTATACATGTGCTTCGTCAGGAATTAATTTACGTTTGCCTCGTTTTGAGATCATTCTTAAACAAGCTAACCATTATACTCTTCGCCGATTTACTACACTTGTTATATAATTGTTGCACATTCTATAGGACACTCTTCGCGGTTTCTTTTGTAAATGATATTAGTTTCAAACATTTTTTGTTTAATTACAAAACAAAACAAAAATTTTTCATTTCAAAAATTCATAACTTTTTTATTTATTGATCGATTTTGTTAAAAAACAATAGGGTTCTCTAGCTAACTTACTGTCCGAATTTCAATACAATCGGACTTTTCGTTCTTACGTTTTCGTGCTTCCAAGAACCTTGACGGGCGGACAGACAGACAGACGGACGGACATTTTGAAAGCTGTTCAGAATTCGATCACTAACACAGTGATATGAAAATTTTTTCTCTACGAGCAATATTACCGGTTTTAGAAATGTGCCGATCGAATGCAATATACTCTTCGTTTTGTATTTGCGGTGTTGTGCGAATGGCTTTGCAGCCACAGCCATAGATTACAAGTATAGATAGATAGATAGTTTTGTATTTGCGAAGAGTATAATAAAGATCAGTCGTAAGAGGGTAAACAGTGTCACATCAATTTATTTCGCATGGCGTCCATCTCAGAATCTCGGAAACGGTACGGTAAATGGAGTTCATGTTTTAGTAGAATGTTTATTCATATGTGAATTAAATTTGCTGAAAGTTTCGTAACTTTCTTAATAACGTAAATTGCGATATAACTACCTTAAAAATGAAATGCTTTATCACATGCACCACTTTTCAAGGTTTCTGTTATTAAAAACATTTCTCCGGCGTCCACTGTCATTAGCAACATTTGAAAGCTAAAACAAAGTCATCAAGAATATTTACAGAATTTGAATATATTTTTTCGTTATTACGGTTTAAACAGTTTTATGTGAATCACCTTGTATACCCTAAAAAATAGTTAATTAAGAAATGCGATAGACTATTATCAAGGAAGAAACCTGATATACCTTTAGCAATATATACAGGGTGGTGATTACACTCTGTATATTTTTAACTAAAAGCATATCTCAATTCCTCGCTGGCAGTATAGGTATTCTTCTCCATCAAATAGTTTTCTAGATATAGCGCTGATATACAGACAACATCGTCAACGGATGGACTGACTGAAAAATTTAGAGGCCTTTTAATTTTAATGTACATAGTCAGAAAAGTGAAAATCCACAGAAAAATCGGAGGAAGATTTTTTCATTATTATAACAATTCCCTTTCGGTAAGTGGGGAAAGTAAAAATATGAATGACAACATACTACTAGTATAGTCTGTGACGAAGAAATTGCTGTAGCGAGAACTGATTAATTAATTGCCTTTGGTCTATGTATGTGGGGGTCTTTCTACTTCTTTGTGAGTTGACGGAAATTGAGGCACAAAATGGCGAGCTGTGCTTTTCTTCACTTTTATTTATGGACTGCTCCACTGTGAATTTTATTGTGCGTTTTGATTTTAGAGTTTTGCGAGGTTTAAACAACACGACAACAACGAGAGAAAAATATTATAAAATTGGAAAACTAATTGTCATTATTTTAAAAACTGTCGCCATTTATTATTTTTTGAGTTGTCAAGTCGCCTTTTTCTCCTTTAATGAAAAACAGCAAAAACGCGAAAAGAAGTCATGGTAAAGGAAAATTTAGGGCGATTCGAGATTAAATATGAAAATAATAGCAAACACGGAACAGACTGTGTAATAAGGTACTGGAAGAAATTCCAAATAGTAATAATATAAATAGATAAAAATGTTCTTTAAATAACATATTACTATAATTTTTTTAAATGTCCTCAAAATTATAAACAATTAGCCATTAGAAAAGCTTTGGCAGTATTCGTGAAGCATAACGTTCAAGTTCTTTGCCTTTTGTAGACAAATTATTAAAAAACATAGCATAGTAGTTTTGTTCTATTAAGATTGTATCTCTGAAATAATAGATATATTGAATTGCTATTGTGTTTAAATTTCTTATTATTTACACATATGTCGGAAATATTTAATTGAGGTGAATTTCTGCTAAGTTTTATAAAGAAAAGTTATTGGTTGTTACATAAACTTATATAAATTATATACTATAATTTTCGTAATATGCAAGTTGTCTAACCATAGTGATATATTGTACCTACTACAGAAAAGATGTCTCAGAAATATTCTTAATATTAAACACACAATTAGTTGTAAACCAATATTTAAGGAACAACATATACTTACCTGAATAAGCCAATACATAAACAAATGAAGCTGTGATATTTGTGGTAAATAATATGTATTTGTTTGGAGACCATGATTTAATTCATTCCTATGATATCAGGAGCAGGAACAGAAATGATTTATTAAACATTAAGTCAAACTTCACATATGTGCAAAAAGACGTCCCATTTTCAATAATTAATGTGTATAATAAACTACCTAATGCATACAAAAATCTGTCATTAAAACACCTGAAGATAAAGTTGTGAACCATGCTTCTAGAAAGGACATATTACACAATAGATGAATATTTCAATGATACCCTCTACTAAGTGTTAAAAGGCAAATAAATCGAGGGGTCAGCCACTCTCAAAAATTTGTACAGGTATTCTGGGAATACCCTCTATTTCCGATTTATTCCACATATTCCCAAAAATTTTCAGTTGCTCCCCAAAGTATTCCCGATTATTCCCAAGTATTCCCGCTAATTAAAAAATTAAAGACGTTTTGATTTATGATTTTCGAATTACAGCCCCTTTAAAATGACATGTTTTAAATATTAGATAATTAATAACTTTTAAACAAATTGTTTTTCGAAAAAAAGTCATTTTTCATTTTCTATTTAAAATCATCTTCTCTACCACCCCATGTCATCAATACTTTCAAATTCGAAAATTCTTAATTTGGCTTACGAAATTAGACAGTATCGATAACAGTGGGTAGGTGGGTAGTACAAAAAGTGATTTTAAATAAAAAATGGGAATGACTTTTTTCGAAAAATAATTCGTTAAATAAAGTTATTAATTGTATTTGAAAAATATAAATATAAGGGGGCATTCAAAAACAATATATCAAAATGTCATTGAATTTTGGATATGGGGGTTTTAAAGTATGCTAATTAATAATATTTCATTAGTTTTACAGTACTTAAATAAATGCCTAATATGACCTCGAAAAATCTACTTCTTTTTTTTTAATAAGAATGTACGCTAATGACAGAAATAGGTTTTGTTTTACTCAAAAGTACAGATACTGATCTAAATTTGGTTGAAATTAGATGATTAATAATTGAGCTATGAAGGTGTTACCATGAAAAGTGGAACACATTGTAAGAAAAAAAAATCTTGGTGTAACCTCGGTGTAACCAAATGGCAATTTTTATGAAGTATTAATTTTTTTTTTAAATCTCGTCATTTAAGGAAAATAATAAACATTTTTATTTGTAATTTTCCATAACAGATTACATCTACAAGATCTATAATTTCACCAAGTGACAAAATGATTGATTGATAGGATTTAGACCTGTGTCGTTTTGTTCATCATCTATTTACAAACATTGAGATTTTTTGGTTTGGCCTTATCCGATGAATCGAACCCGAGATATTAAAAACAAGTGAGACCAATATACGTCTGATAAAATAAAACTCAATTTACAAAACCTCCAAAATTGGACCAAACTTCAATGTACTTTCCTGGTAACATACAGATTGCATTTCCAAACGAAAAATTGCACCCCCTGTAGAAAATACTTCTAAAAGTTTGTTAAGGATGGGCCATAACATGAAACATTATCACTGAAAATTTGCTTTTATACTAAAGAATAGAATTTCTGATATCAATTGAGAAAACGACGTTGATTTTTACCGCAGCGGTACTTTGACGGCGGCACAGATCAGACGTCGGCGCTTTGTCGGTCTTTTTTTACGAATTTCAAATTGACTTTGGACAGACTATAAGTGAAATATTTTTTTAATTTTTTTCTTCTTGTACCCATTTAATGCTCTCATGTACTAGGACTTTGAATATATCATCAATTTTTTGATACCATTATTCTCGTCATTATTATTATTAACTGATTAATTAACAGAAATGTTTGAAGCAAGCAATTCATGACCAGTCGGTGATTAATTTTGACACTGCAATGATGAGTTCAATATTTAGGATCACTTTTTGTACCTGTCTTTAAAAGTTTCCATTAAAATGTTTTGTATTGAGAATAATTTGTATGCGTACTGTGTGTTTTATAATCAATACCGAGATTAATACTTAGTAATTATTAAAATAAACAACATCTGAAATCTACACTGGTAAGAAAGTAAACTTGTGCAAAAGATAGTGTCATTATGAACGCTAAAATGACTCAAGTGCATGCAGATATTTCTCTTAATCGTTGCAAACGTTTTTTTTTCTTTCGGAAAAATGGAATAAAGTGGCAATGCCTCAGTGTAAGTCCAAAAATAATATATGCCTGGATAGAGTATTGTCAAATACAAATGTATAAAAGAATATTGGGTGTTCTATTTAAAAAATCCTACTTAGTATTAGTTTGAAACACACTGTAGATTTAAATATTATTTTGAAATATACTACTCTTGATCTCAAACAATTTTTGACCATACACACACTACTGACCCACCCTATATATAGGCAAATAATTAATCACATCATCAAATAATACATAACATTATGATTTAATAACTATCTATTAAAAATATAGCAGATATCTTCCGTGGGAATTGTTCAAATTATTGTTGTCCTCTGTCACATTTTATTCATTATTTATTTTTTAAAGCTTTAGACCCTGTATATTTTTCACTAATAATACCAAATATTTGATCATTTAAATAGTTTTCCGACAGACAATACTTCCTTTGGTAAATAAAATTGGCATCTTGAAAAATAAAATATGGTGTGCAGAGTTAATAGGTTCATTTAATGTTTGAACTAGAGCTTCGAGAGTATTACAGTACAAGGAGGATAGATTTTTATAGTTTTCTCGTTATATTTTTACACCGTATGCAAGTTATATCTAGTTTTATTTCTGTTTAATATAATATGATTATATTATTACTTAATATTTTTGAGCTGAATTTTATCCATTAACAGTTGTTATCTTTTATGTAAAAATTATTTTGTTGCAGTCAAATGGCTCTGCATTTATCTCCATGGCTCCAGGTTGAAAATTATTAATATTAAAATATCCAGGAACACATAAAACACTGTAATTCACTGTAATGTCTGATGATAGTTTGCGCGAGTTCCTCGCAAACGTACCGGAAGGTAGATCGTCGGCCGCCGCGTCCCGAGATTCCACGAAATTTTCACGAACGTGTCTGTCTATTCTTGAATATTTCCGATGTATTCCCGATTATTCTTCGTTATTTCCAATTATTCCTGAGTATTCTCTGATATTTCCGAATATTCTCAATGCATTCCCGAGTATTTCGACGTATTTCCAATTATTCCCGATATTCTCAATATTCCCAAAATATTGCCATTGTATTCCTAACATTTTGTACAGGTATTCTCGAAGTGGCTGACCCCTCGAAATAAATAAATACAAAACAAACAACTATTCCAAATTATCTTTAATATGTTGTAAATTTTTACCAGAACAAATAAAGGTATATCTATCTATCCTTTATTTGCCATGGAAGTCCGAATTGCAAACATTTTTTATATCACATTCTTTTTAGCTTTTTGTTTTTGCTTTACCATTATTTTGTAACTGATATACATTGAGGAAGAAAGCTATTACTTTTGGAACGTCTCAATATTTTAGGTCAGAAATTGGAATTTAGATTACACTCGTGGAATTTCCTGAATACCCACATTTTTAGGTTATGTATTTCTACCGACTCATTATAAAGATGTTTACAGGGATAAGGTTTTTTTAGGAACCTCGGCAAGTCATAATGGAGGTATATTTTTTAAACTGTTAGATATTTAAGATTGTATCTTTTCTGAATAAAGATCCGAAAAAGCCGTTAATAAATTATTATCCTTATTAAGAAACTTCTGTTGTAGTGTGAGCTATTGAGTTCCAAAGTAGGTAGCGGAATGCCCAGAAGCTTTTTACGTTCTTACTTAGAGAATTATGAAATAATTCCGGAACAGCCAAACCGTGCACCGTACGATCCTTTAAAATTGAATTTTCTGGAGGCCCTTCTACTATGCTTTTACTAGTCTACTGAGTACATCAATCGCTTAATTGGTGACGTCATTGCAACTTTCTTCGTGATAGAATACTTTGCCCTTTTAGAGAGGCGATGACTCCTGTCAGACTTAATTACTTCCACATGCATGTAGTGGATTGGAAGTATAATAATCGTAAAAAAAAAAATATATATATTTCTTGAAATGGGTTTAGAATGCCATGAAACGTGGAGAATTTACATTTGAGATAGAAAAAAAATTTTCTGTCTGTCTGTCGGTCTGTCTGTAACTTTTTTTTTTTTGTCCGCACGTTTTCTCCGGAACGGTTTAAGATATTGACTTGAAATTTTGTACACGTATACATTATAATGATATCTGGAACTGGATTGTTTTTTGAACATCCGAACATCCGATGAAGGGTTGGGGGTGAATAGGGGTAAATAAAGGGAAATAAGTAAAGCAAGCTGGTAAGAGTACAGAAACTTGAAATTCGGTGTATGACAAGGCCTCAAATTTTTTTAATAATATTTTTCAACCCCCCACTCCGTTATTAAAGGGGTGATAAAATAAAATTGAGATTTTCGCTTAAAGTTTGGCACACGTATGTATTATAATGACATCTGGAACTAGATTACATTTTTAAATGGTCCTGTTGAAGGGTTGGGAGTTGAATAGGGGTAAATAAGGGCCGTCCATAAATGACGTCACACTTCTTTTGCCAATTTTTGACCCCCTACCTCTCCTCGTGTGTCACATATTATCACGCTCGCCCAATCCCCCCCCTGTCTGTCACGTCGCAGTAACTTTTATGTAAATTACTAACATCAAGGGTGCTGCAAAATAAATAGGTAATCAAGATATTAGGCATAAAATTATTTTCTTGTATTATGACATCACAATTGCTTTAGCCCCCTCCCCCTCCCCTGTCACAAAGTGTCCCAACTTTCAGAACCCTCCTCCCTCTCTTAAAGCGTGACATAATTTATGGATTGCCCCATGGGGGAAACTAAGTAAGGCAAGTAGGTAGGAGTTCATAAATTTGGGATTTCATGTATACCGGGTGAGTCACGAATTGCGCTCGCCCCGATATTTCCTAAAATATTTGGAATAGAAAATTGAAATTTGGAGGCCTTATAACACGACTAAAATGCCATCTTTTCAATAAAAAATCAAGTTTGGTGCACATCCGGTTTGATTGGAAATGCCCACAACTTTCGATTTTTAAATGGAACACCCTATATATTTTTACATTTTTGGAATCTAGAGGAAATTTGGAATACAATACATCCATTTTGGTCACATTTTGATAAACATTAAAAATTTTATTAAAAAATCTATTTCTGAATCCAGAGTGCTGTGGTGCCCAAAATATATTTTAGTTTGTGTGCTACGTTACTATAAAAATAAAACGAGCAATTTGATTGCATTGCTTAATTCTCTAGAGGCGTTTAAACTTATGTTTCCTTAAAATTCTGCAAACCGAAGACTGACTAATGTCGCATTCCATTGACCATTCTAAACAATTTTTTTGGCATCAGCCACCACCATTGCTACTTTGAAACAGACGATTTCAAATATTCTATTAAAAAGGAATTATTTCCACATACTGGAGTGTACATACCGGGTGAGTCACGAATTGTGCTCGCCCCGATATTTCCTAAAATATTTGGAATAGAAAATTGAAATTTGGAGGCCTTATTATACGACTAAAATGCCATCTTTTCAATAAAAAATCAAGTTTGGTGCACATCCGGTTTGACCGGAAATGCCCACAACTTTCGATTTTTAAATGGAACACCCTATATATTTTTAGATTTTTGGAATCTAGAGGAAATTTTGAATACAATACATCCATTTTGGTCACTTTTTGATAAACATTAAAAATTTTATTAAAAAATCTATTTCTGAATCCAGAGTGCTGTGGTGCCCAAAATATATTTTAGTTTGTGTGCTACGTTACTATAAAAATAAAAAGAGCAACATGATTGCATTACTTAATTCTCTAGAGGCGTTTAAAATTTTTAAATGTGATTTTTACCCACTAACTCGGTTTTTTTAAATGGGAATTTAATCGTTCACCAACATTTTGAAATACCTCATTTTCATACGAATCTAATGATACCAAAATTTTGAAAATCCGCTCAGAAATATTTGAGATTTCACCCAAAATACAATGCAACCAAGCTTTTAGAAACATGCGGCTAATAGATAATAGATTAGTGGGCTTTGGAAACTAAAATGGCACATTTCTGTGTAAATCTAATGTCCTAATAACATTGGAAAAATCATAGTAGCCATTGAATGTAATAAAACAATATCAGCTGTCAGACAGACTCATGTAGTTATAGGCAATCTTGAGCTATCAAACATTTAATAATTGTGAGCGCAAAGAACATTACAATTAGGTTTAGCATAAGTATGTAAAGGTAAACACAATTACATCCACAAGGACATTTGCAATAGAATGCGACATCAGTTCGGTTTTCAGAGTTTTATTTAAATGAACATAAATATCGGGCCTATAAATAAATAAAAATCAATTCCGTTTGAACAATTAAACTTAAACTAGGTAACAGTAGGTATCTTTAAAATAATTAATATAATTAAACCATAAATTGACATTTATAGATATTGTTCAAAATGTCCACCATTTTTTTCTATACACAATTCGGCTCTGCGTACAGTTGCTTGAATGGCTCTATCGGGGCGAGCGCAATTCGTGACTCACCCGGTATAGTGTCAAGATGCTTTCATTTAAAAAGACTTGGACGGGAAATCTGCATGTGGAAGTAGTGATTCCTTAGGCAGCACTTTCTTAACAAGACTATTATAAAGCATTTGACGTTACCGGCTACGACTGCAACAGTCAACAGCCAGGTTTTATGTATACTATTATTATACCCTTCGCAAATACAAAACGAAGAATATATTGGACTTGATCGGTGCATTTCTAAAACCGGTAATATCGCTTATAGAGAAACAATTTTCGTATCACTGTGTTGGTGATCGAATTCTAAACAACTCTCAAAATGTCCAACCGATAAATTAAAAACGAAAAATTTGATTGTATTAAAATTTAGAGAGTAGGTTTGTGGTAAAAAAATTTCAAAAATTATTTTTGTTGAAATAGATTTAGAACTGTCTGTCTGTCGGTCGGTCTGTCTGTCGGTCGGTCTGTCTGTAACTTTTTTCTCTGGAACGGTTTAAGATATCGCCTTAAAATTCTATATATGTGTATTATAACGAGGTCTGTAACTGGATTGTTTTTCGAACATATCTGGTGAACAGTTGGGGGGGGGGGGGGGGTAAATAGGGGTAAATAAGGGAAAATGAGTAAAGCAAGCTGGTAAGAGTACAGAAATCTGAAATTCGGTGTATATGCTAGAAGCCAAGGCGTCAAATATCTATATTCCCTCGCCACCCCCCACGCCATTATTAAAGGGTTTGATAAAATAAAATTGAGGTATTCACTTGAAATGTGGTACACATATATATCATAATGACATCTCGAACTAGATTATACTTTGAAATTATGCCGTTGAAGGGTTGGGGGTTAAATAGGGATAAATAAGGGAAAATAAGTAAAGAAAGCTAGTGGGAGTAGAGAAACTTGGGATTTGGTTGCCTCAGATTTTTTTAAATATTTTTCAACTCCCCTCACCATTATTAAAAGGGTTGATAAAATAAAATTGAGATATTCACTTGAAATTTGGTACACATATGTAACCACATCTGTAATAGATTATATTTTGTGATGATTCAGGTGAAGAGTTCGATAAGTAGGGATAAATAGGGGAAAATAAGTAAAGCAAGCTGGTAAGAGTAAAAACTTGGATTTGATGTAAATGCTAGAAGCCAAAATCTCATATTTCTTTTATATCATTTTTCAACAACCCCGCCACCCCACTCCATTATTCAAGGAGCTGAAAAAATTAAATTGAGATATTCACGTGAAACTAGATTATATTTCGAGATTCCGTTGAAGGGGTGGGGGTAAATAGACGTAAATAGGGGAAAATTAGTAAAGCAAGCCGATAAGAGTACAGAAACTTGAGATTTGGTGTATATATTAGGAGCCAGGGTCTCAGATTTCTTTATCACATTTTTCAAATTCCCCACCACCTCCACTCCCTTATTAAAGGGGTTGATAAAATAAAATTGAGATATTCACTTGAAATTTGGTATGTGTATATATTACAATGACATCTTATTGAGATGATCTCATTATACGGGTGGGTGGGGGGTTTCGGGGTGGTGTAATCTGGGGAAAATGAGTAGAGCCAGCTAATAAGAAACTTCACTTTTAGCATATATGCTGTGGCGTTGTTTTGATAGGTTTTAAGTTGCCCAAGTTGTTTAAGTGTGGGCCACCCTACGAGCGACGTAGTTAGCGTCACTGGTTTCACCTGGCTAGCACAGTAAAGATACGGAGAGCAAAAGGGCATCGAGTTCAAGGTGTGGGCACCATTGATTACTTAGTGTAATCAAGGAAATCAAAGAGAAAGATAAACAAAAGACAAAAGTTACATATATACAATAGTACTATATTACAAAAATATCATATTACAAAAAGTGAATGAGCTATCACAGCATCAGCGATACGGTATAGCAAAATATCACCAGAAATATATACAAGATACTATATTACAATAACCGAAGTTCAAGATAAGCTTGAGACTTTCACGAGAGCCAAATTAAATATATTACAAAAGAGATGACTCGTAAATTGTCTCAATTATGAAACAAAAGTATATATTACAAGACAATAAAATACTATATTACAAGTTACACTATATTACAAATTTGCCCAACAGCAAAATAAACTTGAGGTGTTTACAAGAACCAAAATATACTACAAAAGATACGTCTCGTAACTTTTACCTCAATAATAAAATCATATATTACAACAAAATTAGATAAACTTGAGATCTTTTACGAGAGACAAAATAACTATATTACAAAAGATAAGTCACGTAAATTTATCTCAAAATTTATAAACATTAGACACTCTCGTTACAACAAAAATTGAACCACGACTTACTGTATCAACAACAAAAGTGCATTATAGTACTACAATAAGATATTAATCATGAGGAAGCACGACAAAAGCGACTACGAAACTACAACCATGAGTTTAATTATAACAACGGATTTAAAATGTAATCTAACCAGAAATAGATTTCGCTTGAATCTAATATTTTAAATTTAGACACTTTTGACTCTAATAACTCAACAATCATGTGAAAATAATCCCTTTTAATGGTAACAATGAAAAGTACTTATCTTTTGTTATCCTGATCAAAGAAATTCCTAGATACGGTCCTGTTCTCCGATAATTATGGATTTAAGTTACGTTTCACATGTGGCTGCCTTAATCCCATTTTGTGGTTATGAAATCGTAGATAGTGCTCGTACAAAATTTGTCGCCAAGACAAAATGAAGAAAATCTCTTCGCCCAGAATATTTTCGTATATTCCAATTCAAAATGCAGTCTAGAAAGGTTGATGTGGCTTAGTGGAAAACGTAGTAGGTATCGCAATTTGAATATACATAATCTCAAATCTTGCTCAAAGCAATTAAGGTAACGTTGAAATACTTCTACGTTAAAATCATTAGTCGTGAATAAGTTTTGTTGTTAAGAAATTAATCCTTAATTTATAAGAATATGAGAAAACTCTATGAGAAAATTACGTATTTTTATAATTATGATTAAGAGAAAACTATGAGAAAAACTCATGAGAAAAATTCATGAGAAAAACTCATGAGAAAAACCTAAAACAATATTTTAAATGTTAGACGGTATTTACCGGTATAATAATTAAAACCTTACCTCATGTGATATTCACGAGGTTTTTCAAATTCTAACATCCCCATTACAGGTCAAACAAAATTATAAATACGTCTAATTAGTTCAATGGTTCAACGAGAAAGAGTTTCACCCGGGCGTTATTTAGTTGAAATATCATTCCTGGAGCGCTATCTAGTATTCGCGACAGATGACGTACGTTCATCATAGTATAAGGAGTAAGTGCAGTCTCTTAGTACTAAGGTTTGTGGGAATAATATTTCTGATAACTTATAATTTTTCTAATAAATATTAACAGTATAACGAAGGATGCTATCGAGCATTCCGCATGTTACAATGCTAAGAACCAAAGCCTAATTTTTTTTATGACATCTGCCTCAAGTATTATTTAAATTCTATGACCAATTATTTCCACATACCAGAGCGCAATTATAGTCAAGATGTTTTCTTTAAAGATACTTGTATGGAAAATCTGGATGTGGAAGTAGTGATTCCTTAGACAGTGGTTTTTATGCCTTGCAATTGAACAAAAAATGTATAGAACTAATATTATTTACAAGAAAACTGCGAAAAGTATCCTATAGAATGTGCAACAATTATATGAAAAGTGCAGTATATCGGCGAAAAGTATGGTTAGCTTGTTTATTATAATTTCAGAGCAAAATTTAATTACACCCTTTAATTTAATTCTTAGCTTACCACAAGGTAGTACCTACTGTAATTGGAAAACAGCAGTCTTTGTGATTTCCTTGAATTTAAACTTTTCAGGCGCGGTCACCCAGAGGAAAACACGAGGATGTGCAAGTGGTCGAAGCTACAAAATATTATACCGCACCTCTCAGATTTCAAAAAACTTTAGACAGTTTAGGTCAAGGTAATTTTAAAATTAGGATAGAAAATATTTTTGGTATGACTATTACAAAACAAATAAGAGTTTCAGCGTTGTCTACTGCGAATTCCGAACAATGAAAATAAAAATATTGGCAGTATACTTAATCTCAATAGCACCACGTTAACACATTCGCGGACACTCATTTTTATTGATATGTGCCTATCGTGACACTGCCGGCATAAGCCACATCGCCCACAGTGCCCCTTGGGACACTGACGTTATATGCCGTAAAAACTTAGTGCGCTCTAGATACGCTTGTCGGCATATCACGTAAATTTTACATGTATTAAGGTATAAAGTGTCCCACTAGGCACCTTGGGTAAAAAAATAATGACATAATTCCTAATAGTTTGTTGGTGATGAAAGAATTTGGTCAGGCGATCTAGGGACCATGTTTGGTGCGTTTCTGTCTGATTCCTGTGCATATTTTATAATTTATTCATGTGTGAAACGGAAGAGAAGCAAGAAAAGCAACTACTTCGTTGGGTATGAAGAGCTTGAAAGTGAGGACGAAGATTCCGCCAGATGAAAAGGCACGATACGTATAATACAGATGATTCCATAGGGGATCCAAAATACACGTGTATGTATTGTAGTGATGATGATTAAGTAGTTGTAATTTCATTTATTAAAAGTTTTTATACTAAAATCAAGTGTTTTTATTTTTTTTTACATTCGGCATATGACGTCAGTGTCCTACTGTAGCTAAGATGCTTCTTCTGGGACATGACGTTATATGACGCAGACTGTTTTTCCAATATATCTAATTCTTCAGAAAATTCTGATTTTAAAGCTATGTGTTGCATTTCTTTATGTATACTAATAATGGTTTTAATCATGGTGTCAATTTCAGCACATGTCAATATTTTTAATTGCACTGCTGGAGCGAAGGACAATGACGTGATATGACGTCAGTGTCCGTCAACGTGTTAAAGTGAATTGAGCAAATTTGAGCAAAATGGTAATCAATTATGTCACTCCTGACTGAAAGTTCTACTCATTACTTTATTTTAAATTTTGAAATGGGTTATAAGTATCTCAATTCACTGATCGTTCGTTAAAAGAATTTTTGTACCCGCTCATACATTTTTTTAACCCTAGAACGCTAAGCTTCGTAAATTTTACGACGCCGATTTTCATTTTCGGCTATCATCGATGGGATTTGGTAGGTATCGACCTGAGCGTCTAGCTATTCTCCTCAGCAGTAGTGTTGAATAATTTGATGGTGTTAGTCGATATTTTAGCGTGACGTAGAATCGAATCGAAGAAGAGAAGACGAATGCCGTAAATTTTACGAAAGGTTAGTATTAACGTAATTTTGTTTAATATTGCACAGTACAAAAAAACAATATTTTTCAGGTTACTAGTGTACGGATCTATCTTGTAGTATTTGGAAACTTATACTAAAGAGTATGTCCCAAAGTTGGGAAGCCAGCAAACCACTAACTCGGGCAGAACTTGAGAAAATGGCTGAAAACTTGATTATAGAATCAGATGACGAAAGCACCCAGTAAATTGGAAGCGAAATTGAGGATGCTGTAGAGTTTGAGGATTTTGAGGACAATGATACTGATTATGTACCTTCAGACGATGACAGCAGTCACGATTATGTTTTTCCCAATGTAAAAAGAAGAGGCTAAAAGAAAGAATTAAAGTACCCAATTTGCAACGCTTACTCCGTGAAAGTATTGGCAATATACTGGATCAGGTAGTTCCAGAAGATAAACAGGATCTCCCAGAAAAAAGAACAGTGCCTGATACGCCCAAAAGGACGATTTGTGCGAATTGCCCTTCGAGAAAAACACGCATGACCACCCACTATTGTTTAAACTGTAATAAAGCATTTTGTAACGAACACCGAGGTGATATTTGTAAATCATGTACTTAATAATATTTAGTTAGTATTGTTTTCATTTCAGAGAAAATAATATAAAAAAAAATTATAAAAATTTAAAAAAATGAAGGTCTCGTAAATTTTACGACTGTTTAGTCTTATGAGGCGTTAGAAATATGTTTAGCGTTCTAGGGTTAATTATGAGCGAATTCCGTCATGTATGTAAAGGCATGAAAGTTAGAAGCAATACCAAAATTATCTGCTATCGTAACCATACTTTTCCATTAAAAATTAATCACTAATTAAATTCAGACGCCGTCAAAGTAAATGCATATCAATTTAAAGTTACCGATATAATATGTTAGTGTAATGAGTTGTATATGGCTGGGATAGTGTGATATTATCTGGCGATATCTGAACAATCTGCTACTGCTACTGGTTTGAGCTTTGTAAGTATTCAGCTGTAAACTTTGTTCAAAACTCGATCACTTTGTTTACGTCAAAAACTGCATAGCAGACTACATTGCATTAAATTAGATACAGATAAGTTGCTTTTCGCAAGATCTGAAAAATATCTCACTTCAATATAGGGCTATTAAATAAATTCTTGGTCAGGCTACATCATTTTATGGCTAACAACTATAACGATTTAAAGCAGGACTATCAATTTTAAATAAAAGAGCACAAGATACAAAAATTTCTCATAAAATAAGAAAAGACGGGAAAATTCAAGAGTTGCATTCATTGAATAATGTGTATCTTTTCCTTGACATTTATACTCAAATTAAAGCTCGGCATTTACTTATTTATTTAATTATGCATATTTAGCATAAAACGTACGAAAGTAGAATAGTTACTTAGTCCGGGAGGTTAGCTTCAGAAATTACGATTTCTAGAAAAGTTTAGGGATTAGCTGAGAATTGGCCTATCTCCTACAGAATTTCCTCACAAATCCGAAAAGATTAGCGTTGGCAACTCAAAATGTCGGCTGCAGTTGTTATTTAACTTTTTTCATTTCTTAAATTCATTTTGTAACTTAATTTTTTACTTATTTCTTCGTTTGTAAAGGTCGTAGAAAGACGTTTGACCCGTCAATTTCTTCGTCTTGAACACCCCTGTAAGATACGTCTACGTAATGAACGAAATTTCAATCTTCGTTGCAAAATATTAATTACTTTCTTGCAATTAATGTTTTTAAAACTGAGACTGTTATAACAAAAGATCAAATTAATATTTTACAATTCTGCTTGGGTTCGTACATTCTAGTTGACGTATATTTTCATCATCATCATAAAGAATATTACAAAAAAAATAAAATTTAAACAAATGTAAATATCTCGATGGATTTTACATAAAACTTATTCATATCTCGGCTACAGAGTATCGTAGAACAAACTTTTTGAAATTCGTGTTTTTTATGGCGATTAAAATGCCGTTGGTTGTAATAAATTTTATGCAAAATCCACCAAGATATTTACATTTATTTAAATTGCAAAATTGTTTTTTGCTAAAAAAAGTCAAAAAATTAATTATTTTTTTGCATTATTCTTTTTGATTATGAAAATATACGTCAAATAGTATTTATGAACCCAAGCAGAATTGTAAAATATTAATTTGATCTTTTGTTATAACAATCTCAGTTAAAAAAAAAAATTGTTGTAAAAAAGTAATTAGTATTTTGCAACGGGACAAAGTGCATTTTTAATGGTAAAAAGATGTACTATTTCTTATAATATCGTTAATATACGGCTATTACATTTGCTTCTACATTACTTCAGGGTGCGAGGATCGAGAAATTAAATTTTTTCAGTTATTTGCCATAATATGTTATTAACAATTGAAATTTCGTTCATTGCGTAGACGTGCCTTGTAGGGGAGTTCAAGGCGAAGAAGTTGATGGGTCAAACGTCATTCTATGATCTTTACAAGCGAAGATATAAGCAAAGAACTAAGTAGTAAAATGAATTGTTTAAAAAAAGTTAAATAACAATTTAAGCCGCCATTTTGAGTGGTCAGTACTGTTTTTTTCGGATTCCTGAGGAAATTCTGTAGGGAATAGACCAATTTTTAACTAGTCCCAAAACTTTCCGTAACGTTTTCTTAATTTCCCCGGAGTCACTGTTATTGCGATGAAAATACTAATAAAAACAAATTAACTTCTCCTTATTCACAACGTGTTGTCTTGCAATATTCTATTTGACATCCCTTTGTTGCGTAGAACACCCTATTGGGTGGCTCACGCTTTGTGTTACGGCTGCCTGTTAGGTGCACGATGTCTCCAAAACTTTATCTCATCAACTTTTTGGTGGCATCTGTCCAACATTTTGGTCCTCCTCGCAATTCTTGCCATCCCGTTTCTGTTGAACTGTCAACCTGAGGAAGAAGAAATTATTTTAACAAAAATGAGTAGTACTAAAATTCACATATTTCTTTATTTTCTATAGTCCAGATTCATAATAAGTTATCTGTACAATATTCCTCGAAATGTGATCTTTTTAATGCTTCTCCTTGGTAGCTTTCTTACCTGCACATATTTGGCAAAACGCATTTGATTAATACCATTTAAGTTAAAGAAACCGCTATTTCAACAAAAGAAAATTTTGAAATTTCTGGTACGATTTCTGTACTTCCACTCCGCTACATGGATGTGGAAGTAATAATGTATAACAGGTAAAAGTAAAGTACCGGTCGATAGGATCAATATATCAAAATATCCATAACGTATACAATGCCGTCAAATAGTACTTCCACCTCGTTGTCAATGCTAGTCTCTATTACCTATATCTATAATCAACTCATTGAATAGATGTATGTATAATTATAGTGTTTGGTGAAGATTGTCGTCTCCTTTTATATTAATTACTTTTTCTCCAGAGTCAGCAGTGCCGGATTTCCCACTAGACATTCTAGGCATGTGTTTAGTGGCGATGACGCTCTGAGGGGCGCCGAAGGCGATCCTGAATAACAATAATTCTGGATAAAAATCATTCTATGGAATGACATTCTTCAAACTTTTAATAAGAGCAGTAAAGCATTGGAAAATCCAGATATACACCTGCTAACGGCAACTAAATTGTTTAATTACTTGCAGAATTTTGTAAAAGGCCTTCGAGACAATTTCAACTATTATGAAGAAAAAGGGAAAAGTACTAACATATTGCATTGATTACAAAGTTGATCTGACGAGAAAAGAAACTGTTATACGTCACCTAGAGGAAGCTTCCAGTGGCATTCATTTTGATGGAAAGTCGGACATGCGGGCAATCACATTACCAAATATTAGACAGGTTGGTTCAAGAGCTAACTAAAAGGCAAACTGCCTACACAGAAATCGAAGAAGTCTTTGATATCTTTAATAAGATTACAAATTTATCCAGCAACGAGATTCATCTACAAACAAAAAATACAGGAAATGTACATTAGCGATGTTGAGAACGAATTTTCTGAAGTATGGTTCAGTTTAAAAGTTTTCTTGACGACATGAAAATGACCAAAGTGTCACCCGGAGAAATGTTAAAATTTATTAAATCAAAAGGTCTTACCTCTACATTTCCTAACGTAGAAGTCGCTTTACGAATATTTCTAAGTTTGGCAGTTACTAACTGTAGGGGGTGAGATCTTTTTCAACATTAAAACATGTAAAAAATTATTTAAGAAATTCGTTACAAAACGAAAGGCTAAGTGAATTAGCCCTCCTACACTTAAATAGTCACATGTTAAGATGTTATAGACTCCAACAGCGTAATAGATCAGTTTGCATCTGAAAAAGCAAGACAACAGATTTTTTTAAGTCTTCCAAGACAATTTGGTTTGTTTTGTGTGTTTCATTTTATTTAATGACATTTCCAGAAGCCAGATATATTCATATTTAATTATTTTTTATTATTTGTCGGCTTTTTTGTTAGTTCTTGTTGAACGTCTTTTTTAAGCCTTTTTGTTTACTCTTTTTTATGTCCTATATATTTTTCAATAAAATATAACAAAAATGTGTTTTTCATCGTGTACTTACTTTTAAACAAACGGAGGATGGTTCAGATTCGTCTTAAGATAAGAAAATTAAAATTAAAGATAATGAAAATCCCCAAAAAAATTCATTTTTTGGCAAAATATTCAAAGTGGTGCGGCAAATAATTTTCACTTGCGGCGCGCCATTGTGTTCACCAGCCAAATTTTCTGGATTCTGTCCGTTTTGATGTTTAGATGAAAGTTCCCAAAAAAATGTTGCCGCTATTGCCCCGTAATTGTTTAAAACAATGATTCGGTTGCTAATTTGTTAACTAACAAAATTAAGGTAAATTTGAAAAACAAAATGTATTTTTAGATAATTTAGAGAAAATAGCAATGACTGCTGGCAAAAAAGAGGAGGCACCCTTATTTTTATAATAATTAGAAAGTTTGTAATTAAAAAAAATGTATTCGATGACATAAGAAAAGTGCGAGGGGTAAACCGCTAGGCCCAATTTGTACACCTGATTTCCCTTTTTGGGCAAATCTTGTATGATTTCCCCTGATTTCCTCCTGATTTCCCCTGATTTCCTCTGATTTCCTCCTGATTTCCCCTGATTTCCTCCTGATTTCCCCTGATTTCCCCTGATTTCCCCTAATTTCCCCCTGATTTCCCCCAGATTTCCTCTCATTTCCTTTGATTTGTTTCTACATTAATACTAGACTTTGAAGTTATATTCTATTAATCATTTTTTTAATTCGTTAATATTTTTTAAATAACGTTTATAATAGTGGGTTTTTTGTTGTATTATGCTTCTAATTATGGTCAAAAATGTTCCTTTTAGAGGTGATTTCAAGGTAAAACGATTAGGTAGACAAGTAGTGAGTTATTAGAGGCCTTAATACACATGATGATAAGTTAACCTAGCTCAACACCCATGTTAAAGGTGTATTTTTATGTACACTAAGACAACGCGTGTAAATAAAAAGTACATCTAAGACATTTCATTAAAAAAAAAATCTGTAAGGAAAACAATCAGGTGTTACAATGCAGATAATATTTTACAAAACTTAAGAACTTTCTTTTTAAACTTTGCATTTTTATTCGTGCTACAGTAGAAGGTGGTTTGTAATTCCATCGGGTATTTAAAATTGAAACTAAAATATATAGCAAACGCTATTTGAAATGCCTTTAAAAATCATGTTGTGAGTTCCTCAAACATAAGTTTTCCACATAGACGGCATATAAATTAATCGAACCTGGAAACATTTAGGACAAGTTAGATGTATATTTTAATTTCTCATATCCATATGCTCACCAAATAATTTTACAATGGAAGGAATTCTGATTTCCATTATTTCTATGTCCGTTAAGTCCTCTTTCTGCAAAATTTAATTTAGTTAAATATTATATTATTAAACATATACCTAATATTACCTGAGATTCCATAAAAATTTCATTAAAATACGTAGCTATAGTTCTTATAGCAATCATGAATATTTCAGTATTGGTGACGTTATTAGCGGAATTGCACTGAATGCCCTCGTTTTGTCCAAACTTCAATATTTGAGCCATCTTTTTGTCGTCATTAAAAACATTAATATCAATTTTCTTTAATGCGTTAAAGTGCCAAAACAATCCTTTTTTTTAACAAGAGAGGCCAATGTTTTTTTATTTCCTCGATACTGGGATTTTTATTAATAAATTGTCTCTGCTTTACGTAACATTCTTCAGTAAATTCTTCATTAAATACAATATCTTGTCCTTCCTTCTCATTGTCCTTGGCATCGTCGAGTCCAACGTGTTCATCTCTCTGTTCATCTTCTGAACTATCTGTGCCTGTCGGGGTGTCCGTGCTGACATCAAATTGTACTTCCTCGCTATCATCCGAGCTCTCATCGGTAGTGCTTTCCTCATATGAATATCGCTTTTGAATGTGGTCTCGGTTATTTTTTAAGGTTTCTTGTAAGATTCTTTATTTGTTTCTGTCTTTCTTTTCTTTGACCTCACATCTTGATATTTGCTATTAATAGCCTCTGCTATTTCTGGCGATAATTGCAAGATACATTTGTCATTTTCTATAGATACATCTAGTTTTGGTAATGTAGCTTGGTAGGTGGTCAATTCGCAAGAAAAATGTTGGCTTAACTCAACGCTGTTCAAATGACCATCATGTTCGATTGAAAACCAATTTCCTACACATTTTGTATTTTTGTGCTTTGCTTTATCAATTTCTGTAATATCCTTAAGAGAGTCAAAATATAAAATTCGTCCAACAATAACATTATTACCCGAAACGTTTACATCAATGATTTTACTTCCGCTAGCCATTTGACTTGCTGGATTAATCTTACATTTGAATAAACACCAATCTCCAATTTGAACGGATCTGGTTTTCCGTACCGCTTGCGCTTTCCTTTTTGTTCCCGTCAATTCTTTGTTTTTGCCCCGAACAAAGCGTCTTAGTCTATCTGTACCAACTTTTTCCGTTTTTTGATCAAACAGCCAACATAAGGATGATTTGCGGATAACTGTAGTTTTATTATTAACTGATACACGAACATAAGGTCCGGTTTCGAGTATCGTGTCGGAACCTTTATTTGTATAGTCTTTTATATTCAAATTTTCCGCAAAAGAAGATGCAGCAGGTAGCTCGATCGGTAGGCTACATATTAAATCAGTAACTAACTGTTCGTCACTGTTTATTTTGCGAAATAGAAAATCTTATATTATCGTACTCTACAGCCACGTTAGTACGATATTATATGGTTTTCGATGTTCCGCTGCAACGTGGATCCGGTTAAAACGCATGGTATATCGCCGGCCTTATGGTGCCGAAAAATTTTTCAAAATACCCTTTTTTAATCAAAAGATATCTGAATTACCTATGCGCATAATGTATTTCAACAAAATGGCAGTAGATTTCCCCCTGATTTCCCCTGATTTCCTCCTGATTTCCCATGATTTTCCATGATTTCCCCTGATTTCCCCTGATTTCCCCTGATTTCCCCCTGATTTCCCCTGATTTCCTCCTGATTTCCCATGATTTCCCCTGATTTCCCCCAATATGTACACCTGATTTCCCCAGCGGTTTGCCCCTCGGAAAAGTGTATCAGGGTTGCGGACAAATTTAGCTTGGCACCGCACTATAACCTCATTGTATACCTCAAGACCCACATTTTGACGTAAGTTTAATTCATGTGTTCCATGACTTAAAAAAACACACAAAAAAAAAGTTTAATCGAGGATGTCTCAGGATTGCGTGCAAATTCAGCCTGGCAGCCAACTATAATCTCATTGTATACTTCAACACACACACATTTTCACGTAAGTACTTATAATTCATGTATTCCATGACTTAAGAAAACACACAAAAAAAGGAACTTTAATCGAGGGTGTCTCAGGGTTGCGGGCAAATTCAGCCTGGCAGCCAATTATAATCTGATTGTATACATCAAAACCCACATATTGACGCAAGATTTATTCATGTATTCGATAACTTAAGAATACAAAACAAATCTTGACCAGAAGTGACGCCAAAATTCCATGACGCGGGCAAAATTTGCTTATATGAAAAGTGGCTCTCTGTAGGACTATGCTAGTACTTACTCACTCACACAAAGTTTTTCATGTATCTTATCCATAGGAAATCTATACAGCCGGCTTTCCACCTAAGTGGAGTACAGTAATTATAAAAAAATTGTGAATTTCTTCTTTTATTAAACCAGGTTTAGAAAATCATGAAACTTTGAGTTTTAGATTTGAGCGAAAAATAATGTCTGTCTGTCGGTTAGTCTGTCAGTACGCCGCGTCGGTCTATCTGTATGTAACTTTTTTCTTGCTGCGCATGATTATTCTGGAACTATTTAAGATATTGATTTGAAATTTGGTACACGTATGTATTATAATAAAATCTAGAAATAGATTATATTTTGAACTTATTCCGTTGAAGGATTGGGGGGTAAATAGGGGAAAATAACTAGAGCAAGTTAGTAAGAATACAGAAACTTGGGAATTGGTATGTACAGGGTGTTTCAGGTATGCGGTCTTTAATTTCTAGGGGTGATTCTACATAAAAACGTATGAAAAAAGTTCATATAGACATGGGTCCAGGCCCCTTCTAAGTGCGCTACGAGCCTCTGAATGGGCCACCCAAAATTATTGCAATTGCATTTATTATTCTCTTGAATAAACTAAGGAAAAGTAACAAATTGTTACTAAATTAAACGACTCAACAGGTTTTAAGGATTAACAAATTAAATTTAATCTTCAAAATGGGCGCAATTCATTTCCACACAAACTGCTAGACCACTGGAAAAATTCCTTTAAGTTCAAATTTCTCGAAACCGGATGGTTCTACGGCGTTACAATAAGATTACTTTTTATGTGTATTTATAGACAAGGAATCATATTCCGATGAGACAATCACAGAAAATTCACATTAAAAAATTTGGGGGGATAACTCCCCCATTTCCAATTTCGTGCACCCCTAATTGAATTTACCCTTAATGAATAACATGAGATAATTGATATCAAGTCACGTGAGAAAACTAGTCACTGTGGCTCAAAGTAGGCTCTGAGATATTGAAGAATATGTCAATTTTGAGTGCCGCTTCGGAGGCCTGCACTGCCCTTAGGAGGAATTTTCGGGCTCATGTTTATATGAACTTCTTTTCAAATTTTTTTATGTAGAATCGCTGTATACTAGAAGCCAAGGTCTCAAATTTTTTTATGACATATGTCACACCCACCAAAACGTCCACTCTATTTCTTTGTTCCAAGCTCATAATACATTTTCCCACAAAATTCTATATTATTAACCTTAAGTAAAATTTTTAAAAAAACTTCGTTTTGTTCACATTTTAACACACGTTTTGTCACGCAAATTGTCAATCAGATCTACCTGTGCTAGATGATACGTCTGACAACATCACGTCATCTATTGCAGTTGCCTGCTAATTAGAAGTACTACATCAACATTCCACATAGTTCTTTCCCATCAGTTACTTGGTGACATCAGCCCAACGTTTAGGAGAGCACCCTCCTCTCAGCCTGTCATGTCCTTTAAAAACAGTACGCAATCTGAAAATTCAATAATAATAGTTGAAATTAGTTTTTTCTAAGTTCCAATGCCAGGGAAATAAATTTACAAATTGGAATAATGTAGATCTTATGGTTTATTTGCAGTATATCACTAAATAGAAAACATATTCATTATCTTTGAAAACATTCTCAACAGTTGTTTCTTTAGCACCCATTGAAAATATCGGTAAAGGTATTTACACAGAACTTCCCTCTTTATTTGTGCATGGCGGTCACTCTAAAAAATTATTAATTAGGAAATAACATTGAGAATAATAATCGGAATATAGTTACTATTATTACAACGAAAACATGATAACTTTTGGTCAAAAATATATACAGAATGGTTATTCGACAGCAAAAATTCGATACTAAATAACAGGTGGCAAATGTGGAAGGCTTGCTCAAATTTTCAGTTCCACATTCACGTAGTATAGTGGAAGTATACTAGTGGTTATTATTATTTTTTTAATAGGTTTAGAATGTTTAAAAATAAATTATTATTTGTTTGCTTGTAATTGTATTGAAACATATTCTTTATAGGACTTTCTGCTGTTTGCAAAATCCTATAAAGAATATGTTTCAAGGTTTAGAATGTTATGAATCGTGGAAATTTTAAATTTGAGCAAAAACAGATTATTTCCGTTATCTATTTTGTATTTTGTCGTGGGCAAAAATTTGCAAATTTTTTGTTTTTCTTTATTTTCAAAAGTTTTTGGAATAGGCTTAGAATGTCACAAGACGTGGAAATTTTAAATTTGAGCGAGAAAAACATTTTTCCATCAATTCTATGTAAGTGGTTGAAAAGAAAAATGCCATGAAACGTGAAAATTTTAAATTTGATCAAAAAAATTTTGTTTCCAATTATTCTAGTGGTAAAACACTTTTCAAAAATATTGGTAAGAAAATTTTCGATAATTTCTTTCTTCTGAAATCTTAGAATGCCATGAAACGTGGAAGTTTCAAATTAGGGCAAAACAAAATTTTCCATGTATTCAATAGTAGTGGTAAAAAATGACATCAAATTTTTTCGAAATTTTCTTTTTTAAAATAGATTTAGAATGCCATGAAACGTGGACATTTTAAAATTGAGCAAAAAAAAAATTTTTCTGTCTATTCTAGTGGTAAAATTTTTTTCAAAAATGTTAAAATAAAAAAATACTGTTTAGAACGTGATCGTGAAAATTTGAAATTTGAGCAAAAAAATTTTGTTTTCATTATTTATTCCCTTTAGACGGTCCACCTTGCATATTTTCCAGTGGAAGTTTAATAATTTCTTCGCTGACAGTAGCGTCAGCTACCTACCAAATTTGAGTGTTCTCCGTCAAGTAGTTTTTTAGTTAATGCACCAACAGACAGACAGACAGACTGACGAAATTGAAGAACCTATATTTTCGTAATCTACGTCTGAAACGTGAAAATCCGTAAAAATCTCGAAAGGTGATTTTTTCTCGAATACAATGCTTCCCTTTGGTATGCGAGGGAAGTAAAAATCGGTAAAGGTATTTACACAGAACTTTCCTCCTTATTCGGCATCTTTTATTTATTTATTATTTTTTCCGTCAGATGACCATGACCACTCTGTATATTCTTTATCAAAAGTAAAATAGGTGTCTTCCTTCATAATCGTGTCAACTATATGCCAAATATTATTGCCATCTTCCACATTTTTTTCAGTATTTACTCTTTTCAGGCGGTACACCCTGTACATTTTCCAGTAAAAGTATAGCCATTTCCTCACTGGAAATAGCGTCAGCTATCAAATTTGACTGTTCTTCGTCAAATAGTTTATTAGATAAGGCGCCAACAGACAGGCAGACAAATGGATCTAAAGTCTTTCATTTTCGTAATTTAGATTTAGATAATCCGAAGAAATGTCAGAGCGTGATTTCTTTCTCGAATACAACTTCCCTTCGGTAAGCGAGGGAAGCAAAAATTTAATTTACAAAAAACAGAGCGTAAACACAAGTTAGAAGAAATTAATTCAATTCAGATTAAATGAATAATTCCATTCAAAGTGATGTAAAAGTAAGAATCAACCTAATTCCTATGTTCTACCTAGGAATTGTGAACATTGTAACCAATTATAGATAACCCTACACTTCTTCAATAATTAGTTTATTGTAAAGCAGTGTTTATTGAGTGTTAAATTTCCGTAAACTCTATTGTTACAGAAAGTATTGTTCAGTATTAGCAGCTTGTCGAAATTTCACACTAATCTGGATTGTCCATTAGGGGCGGTCAGTTATTGTAGATAAACTAGAATATACTCGGCCAATATACAATACTAAATGGTCAGTTCCATAATCCCGTTTGAAGATATTTTCCGTTTGCAAATGTCTGGGTTAGCAAGGCATGGGTGTAGTTTTGTTATTTTAGAGGTATATTGATAATATTAGAAATAATTCCCCAAAATATCTCCATAATAAGAATTTTATATCACAGCAAAATTTTTCAACAAGCTATTAAAATGTCAATAAAATATTTTATAAAATGATAATAAAAAACACAAAATTCTACAAATTTGCAAATGAATAGAAAATATTCGTTAGAAATGCGGAACAGTATTGAAAAACTAGTATAGTTGTATAGTATAATTCTTGATTTAAGTTTTATCATTTTAAGAAGAATGATTACCTATTATTACTTTATCATTTTATTGGAAAAAAGCTGCTACTTTAATCATAATTTTACTTTTTAGCTACTTATGCTTTACCACGGAGAAGTCTCTTTGAGGCATGGTCAATGGAATCTGACAAAGAAGAAAAAACAATAGGATGTACTTGCATGTCCTGAACGTACAACATCGTAGAGGAACTTTAGAATAGTCGATAATGGTCAAAATTAAAAAAATTGGATATGAAGTTTCTGAAAGACGGGTAAAAAGTTGTAGGATTGGGATCAAGTTTTTAAACACCAGTGATTCCTAGTTGGATGGGGAAATTAAATTTGATGAACTTGAAAAATTAATAAAGGACATGCCTGATCCGCCATAAACTTCCTAAACACCCGGTAGGCTAAGGAAATTGTTTGATAAACTTAGCGAAAGAGCTTAAAGGCGCAGATATTAAGGAAGTGCAAGTACATCCTATTATTTCTTCCTCTTTGTCAGATTCAATTGACTATACATCAAAGAGACTTTTCCGCGGTATGGCATAAGTAGCTAGAAAGTAAAATCACGATTAAAGTAGCAGACGGTTTTTTTTCATAAAATGATAAAGTAATGATAGCTAATCATACTTCTTAAAACGACAAAACTTAAATCAAGATGAATAAACCTATACAGCTGCAAAAAAGTAAACCATTTTGCATCAAAAACAGACAAAAGACAATTGATATAACTTCGTCCTCCTAGAAATATAAAATTGTCCGCTGCACCCGTTCAAAAACCACCATTTAAAAGCTTACATTTATTTCACTACATTCAGTTTACATTTTTTTCGTAGATCACACAAATCATCACAAATCTTCAAAAAGTTACGTAATTTTAAAATCGTGTTTAATTTCCAACCCCCTTTAAACACCACCCGCTTGCTCCTTAGAATTTTTTTGCTACTTTGTTGTATTCACGGGTACAACATTATCGTATCCACAAAGTTTCAGAATTTTAAAACTGAGTTATTTTTTAAAACCCCCTCAAATCATCCCTTTCTGTCTAAATTTTTTTCAATATTTTTCCGCTTTTCTAACAAATATTTTCTATTCATTTGCAAATTTGTAGAATTTTGTTCCCTTTGAAATTGAAGATTGACCACTGTGAGGCGGTAAGTACTTTTTTGGACAAATTGAAGCGGCAGTAGTTATTCTTTTTAAACAGATTTTTTTCGAGGTCAGGAATAATATGTCAAAAATGTACAAACTGCAGATAGTTCGTACACTCGAATATTTATATCAATAAAATGGAATATAAAATAATATCAATACAATTCCTACCTTTCTGTGTTATTATTATTACGTTGTAACTCAGTTTTTTACCCAGTTTAATACCGACCTCTTTGCCGATGTTATGTATAATAAGGTTCAATTAACCGAACGAGAGAGAAATGTTGTTTCCTAATTTTCATGATCGCCTTTTTAACGACCATTCAATTTTTCTCAAGGAATTGTTTATCTTCTTTAGTAGTCTATTACGTAGCTTTTCTAAAGCTTCTATAAAGTATTGGTCTACGTGCCCGTGTACAAAAAATGAATTTATGCATATCATCTTTTAACTTCTTGTATAGCTTAATTGCGCCTAATCTACAACTTTGTTCCTCTGCGAAAATTTTCTAAAACGCGGCGTTCCCCCTCCACTTCTTCCAAAAAATTTCCACACTTCGTACTGAAAAATCGGGAAATCTGTTTTGTCGGACAATTAGAAAATTGGATTTTACATGTTACTATTAAGCAATCTTGAAAAAATCAGCTTATTATCAATAAATTTGTAAAAGTTGTTAATTCGGTATTTTTATTAAAATTGGGAATCAACAACTTTTACAAATTTATTGATAACCAGCTGATTTTTTCAGGATTGCTTAATAGTAACATGTAGAATCCAATTTTCTAATCGCCCGACAAAATAAATTTCCCATATTTGCAGTACGACGCGTGGAAATCTTTCGGAAGTTTCCAAAAATTTTCGCAGAGGAAAAAAGTTGCAATTTAGGCGGAATTAAGCCATACAAGAAGTTACAAGAGGATTTGTGTAAATTCATTTTATTTACGCGGGTTCCTAGACTATAATAGACGAGGAGCTAAGAGTATCAACCTGTGTAAAATGTGAGTGACGATTTTTTACTTTGAAAATGAGTTTTCTACTACTGCAACAACATTAAAACGCTTGTTGCCCTCGAAAATTCTGGTCTATTTGGATTTTTCGAAATACTTACTTTATTATTACAAGGGGAATATGCCGAAGCAACCTTTTGTTACTTACAGATAGCCCTTTGAGTGTGTGTCTCACCATGTGCTTGTTGACAAACTTAGGTACTATAACTTTAACGATCTTAGCTGTAATCTAGTATCCTCTTACCTTACCAGTAGAAAACAGTACACTTCTGTGAACAGTAACTGTTCTAAACCACGATATGTCAAACATGGTGTCCCTCAAGGGTCGGTGCTGGGTCCTACTCTCTTCTTGATATACGTAAACGATCTTTCCATGGGTGTTCCAAACGCTGAGCTTGTAATGTTTGCGGACGACACAACATCAATAACCCCTCACAAGTGACTAAGTACTGTTAGGGAGCACATGACCGACTGACAGGTCGCCGCCAATGAATGGTTCATAGCAAATAAATTAAGTCTAAATCAAAATAAGACTACTAATGCACTATTATCTCACAGAGCAATGGAAAACTATGATAATCTGTGTCATTTTAAATTTTTAGGTGTTATCTTACATCCAAAGCTCAGTTGGTGTCAACATATTGAACAACTGTCAAGTAAATTGTCAAAAAACATATTTCTAATTAGATCTCTCAAAAAATTTGTTCTTCCTCAGGTTTTAAAGACTGCTTATTATAGTCTTATAGTGTCCCAGATGTCCTATGGTCTGATATGCTGGGGCCATGCTCCTTCTACTTGTAGAATTTTTGGACTGCAGTGGAAAGTGATCCGTATTATAAGAAATCTGGAGTACCGGGCAGACGTTAAACAAGAATATATTAATCTGCAAATACTAACTTTCCCTAGTTTATGTATCTATGTATGTCTGTTATATATTAAAAATAATCTGGAAGAGTACATATTCCGGAAATTTGTACATAATCACGATAACCGAAATGGAGATAACATAAGACTACTTAAGATTAAGATCTAGCAGGAATGGCCTCAGTTACTATGGACCTAAATGTTTTAATAAATTACCTCTCTGGATCAGAGTACTACCGGTCAATAATTTTGAACGAAATTTTTTTCAATAAACCAAGCTTTTTACACCATCAATGAATTTTTAGACTGTGATATGTCAGTAATTATTGAAAATTAAAATTTTATCTTGAGCTTAATGTATTTTAATGTGCTTTTAATATCAATAGATAATTTATTGAACGTATACATTTTATTTTGACAATTCGTTTCTTACTGTGTTTTATCAATGTATTTGACTTGTGTATAACATTTCTTGTTTTAGCGCCAATAAATATTATCTTATCTTATCTATCCATCTATAAATAATGATAAAAAAATTCAGAAAAAAGCATTCCTGCCAAGAAAAGTGATTTTTTCCTTGTCTAACATATCAGTATGGCCTGGGATGGATTGTACAGAGTAAGTGGACCACGACGGTCAAGGCCAATATCGTTTTTAATGAAGGTTAAACCCTCAGGTAGACAATAAAACAGACAGAATGCATCACTCATATTTTACAAACGAAAATACTCTGAGCACCTGCACTATAAAATTCGTGCCTGAATTGTACGAGATTCGGCCCATACTATTGAAACACATTATATATCTTAATTTTTGAGATATAATAGAATAATATCCTTGAAGTGACCCTTTCGCCAAACTTCGTCTACAGCCATGAAGGCAGGTGATAGGAAAGGCTGCATACAAACTGGACACACGCGACCTAATCCATAACTGATAAGCAAGCTTTGTACACGACCGCCTCTGTCGCCGCCGTCACAGCTACCGTCTCTTTAATTACCTAAAACTAATCGTCGGCAGCTAGGAAAAAGACTTAGGAAGGGTTTATCAATAAACGCTTAAGTGCATACAAAGTACCTACCTACACAAATAATGGCTATATTTGTTTTGAATTGAGAAGTTGTTTTGTGAAGGTATAAGAATTTGTTCCTATGGAGTGGACGTGATTGTAGCATTGTTGTCTTGTATCCCTTTCTATTTCACTAAATGAAAAGGTATGAGAATGATTCATTCACATTTGAGAAAAATGGAATGTAACGTTTTGAGAAGGTAACTGAAGATGTGTTAGATTTGTCTTCTGACATTAACATGTATGGATTAGAAGATATCAAGAAAGTATTGAAATCGTCATGAATGTATTTTTTACTATTTGCATTACTTATTATTAAAAAATATAAATTATTTAATAATTTATGTCATTAACATATACCTATTTAAGGGAAGAAATCTACAATATTGGTTATAATAAAACATTTAGAGACTGTATACAATTAGATAAAAATAATGAAGTTCCTGTTGTTTTCGTAGGTTTACAAGGTAATTGTAAAAAATTTCTTAGTGGCAATAGGAAACAATTTGAATTCTATTTTGGTAAAAATAAATTCAAATAAAACAAATTTAAGCTTAGGGGTCCACAAGGACGTATTTTAGGTCCTGTATTATATACAACGACATTGCGAAGGAAACTCGTACGAACCTTTTTAATAAATTTGTCAAGTATGCCAAATTATAGGTTTGTGTATAACTTTAGTCTACATAAGTCTCCGTCATAGAAAGGACGATTGCCAGCTCGGTGGCGTACTACTTAGGTGTGATCACGGAGTCCAAGAATTGAATCCTGGCCAGGGTATGGATATTTAGTGACATTTTTAACGAGACGGTTGCAGGCTAAACCACCGTGGGCACGTATAGTCGCTGTTATCTCTTCTAAGTTCGAGTCTCAGCTTCAGTAGATGCTAATAACGCAGACAATGGTTGTTGTGATGGTGTCTTTGTGTACGTGTCTGTGCTGGTTGAGTGGTGAACTAGCTACAGCTAAACTCCGCCAGGATGTAAATATAAGCGAGGTGATGAAAAAATGTTCTAGGGTACCATAATCGGCGGTCCCACCCGCCAATTTGCTCGCCAAAGACCGCGCGTACAGCCACGGAGCAGACAAAGACATACCGCCTTATCCCAGACGTAAGAGCCTGGACTGCCCGAAAACATGGAGATCTAAATTACTATCTAACTCAAACGTTAAGTGGCCACGGCAACTTCGGCAGCTATTTACATAGAATCGGCAAGCGGGAAGCAGACACGTGTATTTACTGCCCAGCACAGGATACCCCGGAACACACAATGTTCCACTGCCTTAGGTGGAATGACAAGAAGAGCACGCCAAACTGAAATGTTTGCCTGACAATCACGCCACAAAATTTTATGATAAACATGCTAGCCACCGCTGAGAAATGTGCTGCAGCATCATGAAGGCAAAAGAAGAAGAAGCACGGATATTAAAAAAAATGTTTAGTTGCAGTTCCGGAGAAGAAAGAGGGGGGTTTTTTAGTGAGTAGAAATATCTCTGCAAGCCGCATCATCAGTGTAGGGAAGCTTTTGAAGGTTTTTCCCCTCGGAAAAAAGATACCATAATTGTTGTGAGGTATGTACCTACCACCCCTTTTTCTGTTATAAAAAGTGTATATCTAGATTTATTGCCGTTATTGTCAATAACTTTTAATTCATGGTATTTAAATGATTATATGGCAAATTTTAAAAAATAAGGACCACCCTAATAAAAATAATATCTTAAAATTAGCAGTATCACCGAAAAGTATATTAAAAACTACAATCTGAAAGTCAAATTTTGCTGTACGACTTTATGCGCTTAAGAAATCGAGGATTCAATTTTTGATTTCACAATTATTTATTAGGCGTTTCTTATTTATTTGTTTATTTATTTATTCAGTAAATTATCCTTATTACAAATGGTTTAGTTGGAAACTTGACACGATGAATCATCTTACCAAGGGGAGGGACCGGACAATTTTGTAAAATCACATGCCTGTTATAGTTTACTTACGTAGGCAATACTTTTTGATATTATTACTATTGTATCTTATATATCTTATTACACATGACAAAAAATAGTAATCAATTACAACTTGTTTATTACTTGAAAATGAGAGTGAGAAACATTCTTAGATTTATGCAACTTAACCTATATCTAAATCCTATTTCAATAACTCAATAAACAAATAAAGAAAATGAAATAAAGAAAATATTAGGGAAAACACTAATGGGTAAGACAAAAATTGTATTTTACTACGATTACGTTTTTATAATCAAAAGAAAAAATGATAGATGATACAAATTAATTATTTACAATTTAAATTAAGAAGTAACCTAACCTAACGGCTTATTGGCCAGTTCTTCACTGGTTCTGGCTATTTCATTTATAATAAAAATTTTCCCTATATTATAAAATAAGTCTTTTTCTGCATTAAATAAATAAATAAATAGAAAATTAGACATAAGTTTTGATTTAAAGTAGACCTAAGTCGATTTTTAACGATTTTAAGTTTAGAAAACACTCATTCACGGGTGACTTGTATACAACGTCTGGTATATTTAGAACAAATTTGTAGGCTATATATAGGTTGAAAAACATTCCAGATTTCGAAAGTTGTTTTGTCGGAGCAGTATCCACAAAGATCTTCTTCAGATTGAAATTCTAAATCGTCCTCTTCACCGTTTTTTAACTTCATTCAGCTTGTCTTGTTTTGCCAATTGGTCCATAATAGGTATTATCTACCATCACGCTGTATATTATGCTAGTGTGAAGGTTTTTCAAAATATTGTTACGGCCCATCGACCAAATTACTTTGATTAGCTTGTTGATAAAGCTTTCTGACAAAAACCCGCTTCGGGACACCAAGTATAAACCACTTTTCTTGAGGTCTCTTCGGGCCATCCTTGGGTCAGGGGCCCTCGGCTATCGCCGACCAGCTAACCAAGTCAGTCCGGGCCTGTTCTCAATTATTTTTAAGTTCTGCAACTTATCGAGTTGACCAAAAATTTCTTTATTGTTAACATGTTTTTTTGTTTTTCGTGATGACATGGTATACATACAGATGTATTGAAGAGAAACTGCAAAAAATATTCTATTTTGAACATATTAATTTTCATTTAAACAAAAGCCTTTCTGTATTCAGATTTAATCAAAAAATTTTACAACACTTCTTGTAATGCTTACAATTTAGTTCTACTCCGCTATAAAGATAGTTTTAAAAAAATCTCACCATAGATTACATAATTGCGTATCATCGCCGTGGTTCGTACCGATAAATTCGTTGGAATTTGACATAGCGTACCCTCATTGTTTTGAAATAGTTAAATCAATATGCCTTTCCTTTAAAAATCGTGGTCCCCATATCATCATGAGTGGCAGCTAGGTAGCGGATGGCATACCATGATCTATTGTTTCGTACGGCAAACGTCAGGAGGCGTACACCGGCTGTCAATATCCAGCCGCCCTTGATTGACACCTTATATACTAAAAATGAATGGGTACAACAGACAGCGGGCAGTAGCGAATACCAGTAGTCTGTTCAACAGTCCTCATAACGAACTTTTTATATGCACAATTATTACTGGCTTACTGACTGCTGAGTATTGAAACAAAAACCGCTGATACGCGCGTGACAATTAAATTCGAAATAGTTAGATAGAAGTTGGTGGTGTACAACAACTTATACGTACTTGATTTACTGCCTCCTGTATGAAAGTGATATATGGTTTAGTTAATCCAGCTAATAAACTGATTCGAAATTGGATATCTGTCTGATCTCTAGTTTGTATACATAATCCTGTAGCTATTTAATCGAGCTAGAAAAATAATGAGAATTAAGCGCAATGCTAAGATAATTTACTTATAGTATTGTTTGTCCTTTTCATTTTATGTTTGTTTTTGTATCTTGTTCGAGAAAATATCTCATTTTACTGTGTATGTTGACTTGCGTAAATACCTTATCATTATTATTTATAGGTACAAAACGTAAAGTATAATTGCATTTGATCGGTACATATCAAACACATGTAATGTTGCTCGTAGAGATATTTCACATCACTGCGTTGGTGATAGAATTCTGAACAACGTTCAAAGTAGTCCCTCTGTCCTTCTGTCCTTCCGTCTGTCCGTCCGTCAACGTTTTTTTAAGCACGACAGCTTAAGGAGAAAAGACCGATTATATTATACTTAATTTGGCAATAAATTAGTATTAGCTAGAAAAAGAGCCCTATTTTATTTTTAATATGTATCATAATAAGATGTAGAACTGGATTATATTTTGAGCTTACTCCGGTGAAAGGTTGGGTGGTGCATAGGGGTAAATAGGGGAAAATAAATAAAGCAAGCTGGTAAGAGTTCAGAAACTGAATTTGGTATGAATACTAGAAATCAAGGTCTAAAATAAGTATGTAACAGTTGTCACCCCCCATCACCACCCCTGCTCCATTATTAAAGGTGTTAATGATATATGTGATCAATAAACTTATAATAATTAATACCTAAAACTATTTACTATACTCTTCGCAAATGCAAAACGAAGAGTATATTGCATTCGATTGACACGTTTTTAAAATCGGTAATATTGCTCGTAGAGAAAAAATTTTCTTATCACTGTATTGGTGATCGAACAACTTTCAAAATAGCCGTCCGTCTGTCTGTCCGTCCGTCACCGTTATTGTAAACACGATAAGTTAAGAACAAAAAGTTCTATTGAATTGAAACTTGTACAGCAAATTAGTGTTAGCTAGAGGTAGAACCCTATTGTTTTTGAACTAGATCAATAAATAAAATAGTTATATATTTTTTTAATTTGAAAGAAAACATTATTTTTTTAATGGTTTGTAATTAAACAAGAAATGTCTAAAACTAATATTATTTACAGAAAAGAAAAACTGCGATTATATAAAGAATGCAGTAAGTTGGCGAAGACTATAATGTTTACTCTAGTTTAATTATTTATTTACTGACTGATCTTCATGTTGACATTTACAGTCTAGATTTAGTAATACATAACACGCCCCTCTTAAAAAATAAACGAAAAATACTTATAACAAATACAAGCTTCAACAAAACATTTCACAGCTTACAAATTCAATCTACGACTTGTAATTCTATACGCCAAGTTTGAGTTACTATCAAAACTTGTAATAGGGTTCGTTGATAATTTATCAGTTGGAATATCTTTACAGTTCAAGCTGGCTTCACGATGAAGATCAACCTGCTTTTGATCTTCTATAGGAATACTATCACTAGGTAAAGGTATGTGAAAATGCCTAACGTCGCTGTCTTTTCCTTCTATACGTTGCTTTGTCTACTAGTACATTAATATTATTAGGCCCAGATTTCTTAAAGTGTACCTTTCTTCTAGTTTCGAATATTTCTCTGAACAAATACAGTTTGGTTTGGTGTCAATTTAGGCAATCGCCTCGCATCGACATCGTGGTATCTTTTCTGCTTGGACTGATATGTCTTTAACTTGGCCTGTACTCCTTTAGTGGGAAAATTTAGCTTTAAAATATCTTTACTTACTGGAAGTTCTGTGAGTAATCTCCTTCCCATTAACAACTGACATGGTGCTGGTAAATCCTGTTTAGGTGTCGTGTTGTAATTTAGAATTGCCAAGAATGGATCTTCGTCGTTTTGGTACGCTTTAGTTAACAACGCTTTCACAGTCTGAATCATTCGTTCTACTATTCCATTTGAATGTGGATAACAGGGACATGAAGTGGACAATTGAATATCACATAATTTGGCAAAATTATAGAAATCATTTGACTTAAACGGAGGGCCGTTGTCCGAAAAAGTCTCTAACGGTGTACAATTAATTGCTAAAAAAATATTGATGTGACATTTTGTCCGTAAAGATGGCTGACCAAAGTAGAGCTCCAGAAGAATATATTTTTAAAGAAGATGTTGCAAATAACTGGCGCCTGTGGAGACAAAAGTTTTATCTGTATCTACTGCAATGGTTAAACGAATAAAAGTGAAGAAGTTAAAGTAGCAATGTTATTAAATTTGTTAGGCTATGTAGGAATGCAAATATATAATACGTTTGAGTATGATTTGGACCAGGATAAAAGTAAAATAGACATAAATATAAAAATCCGACCGCTGCCACCATGTGATGTCCGTCGTTTCACGAACTTCAATAAACCTTCAATTATTGTGACAAGATCATTTACCTCTCTGATTCTTTGCATACGTGTTTTAAGCACCACTTAAGTATCCCAAGTGCTCAAAATTCTATATTTTTTTAGTCCCGCTGAGGAGGAGGGGTGCCTAACAGGTGCAAAAACTTTGTCTCAATTATCACGGCTTCTATTGAAGCTACGGCAAAAGCGATGATACCAGTGTAGAGGGCGCTTCGAGCACGAACATTTTGCTCCATCTTACTTTCGTTGTAACTGCAACGGTTATCGATTGGGGGGTGGAGCAACCTTTTTCGAAGCAATTTTTTTTAATAAAATCTTTATTTGCAACGTGCTTTTACTATTTTTCACATATATCAACCTTGTAATAAGATCAACCCCTCCGTAGTTCCAACGTGCTCCGGTAACGACAGGGCACCGCCAGTTGATCAGTCCAGCGCGCCTACCGACACTTCGGCCGATCCCCCACCCTCTGACTTCATCACCGGCGCTCGCTGCCGAGATAAAACCCCGGCGGCCAGGCCAGCATTAATCATTAAACACTAACTCTCCAAGTGTAACATCACCAAGCCAACTGAATTATACGAAAAAGAAAGATACCAAGTCTATAACAACAGACAGCCCGTAGAAGGGCAAGCCCAGAAACAACTAAATAGCATTAAACTACGGAGGAGCATCCTCACAAGGAGCCCATACTGGAGTCGAACAGCAGTTCAGTCTCGAGCTCGCTTACCTACCTCTTCTGCTTCCTAAGTGTGGAACTTTAGAGTACAGTAGTGCTTCTCTTGAGTGGTCTTCCTTGCATCCTATGCTTCCTAGGCGTGGAACACTGGAGCATTCCTAAGCACCCTACTGAGCGCTCTTACTGGGCTCTGTTGCTTCCAGCGAGGAACGCTAGAGTCCCAGTAGCTTCTTTCGAGAGTTCTCTTACTTGCCTCCTATTCTTCCTAGGTGTGGAACATTGGAGCTCGTGGGTTCACTCTCAGAGCCGCTTATTGGCTACTCCTGCTTCCTAACGGAACAGTGGAGTACGGAATGCGCCCCTCGAGAGGAAGGCTGTAACTACGGGCCTTCTGGAATTGGGCCACCAGCCCATCAGTTGTATAACTCGTGTGCCAAGACTTTTTAGTGATAGTTAGTGCTAGAACTTTAGATACGCCTGTAAACACAATAAAGTATTTACCAACGTAACACCTTCTTTCTCTGGGCCTCAACCCTCAACCCCCCTACACTTCGGTGTAACAACCTTTTTTATTATTTATTCAGGGGTTATGAATACTTAATTTAATTATTAAGAATAATAATGTTAATAGCATAATCTTCCTATTTCGTAGTTTAAAATCAAATATAGAATTTCGTGCATTTGGGATACTTAAGGGGTGCTTAAAGCGTATGCAAAAAATCAGCGAGGTGGGTAATCTTGTCACAATAATTTAGGGAAATTCTGCCTGCCGCATGGGCTATTATAATAATTAATAGTTGAAGCTATTTATTTAAGTATTTATTTATTGGCTGATTTTCATATTAACATTAACAGTCTAGACTTACTAACTAATACATAACAATAAAAACTTGAGATATTCACTTGAAATTTGGAATACGAATGTATAATAATGCTATATGGAACTACATTATAGTTTGAGATGATTCCATTGTAAAGTTGAGGGGTAAATTGGAGTAAATGGGGAAAAATAAGTAAGGCAAGCTAGTAAGAGTCCAGGAACTTGGAATTTGGTGTATACTCTAGAAGTTCTAACTTTCTATAACTTCTTCCATCCCCTACCATCACCCCACTCCGTTATTTAAGGAGTTAACAAAATACAATTGAGATAGTCACTTGAAATTTGGTACACACACGTATTATAACAAGATCAAACTGCATGATATTTTGAGCCTATTCTGTTGAGGAGTTGGGGAGTAAATAGGGGTAAATAAGTAAAGCAAGCCAGTGAGTGTATAGGCATTTAGTGGTATGCTTGAAGTAAAAGTGTCAATTTTTTTCATGACATCTGAGACCCCCATCCCCACCTCCCCACTCAATGGTGATATTAAAATTTTATAAGCAATTATCTTCACTTACTAGAGTGCAAATATAGTCTCAATATGTTCTTGTTTTAAGAAACTTGGATGGGAAATCTCGATGTGGAAGTAGTGATTCCTTAGGCAGCGATTTTTATACAATGAACCTCACTTACTTAAACGCTGTTAATTTCAATTTATCAATACTAGATGGAAAAAAATACTTACTTCTTTTAATTACATGCCAACTGAAAATTCGAATACATAAACATAATCTTCCACTTCTCAGAGAATTGAACTAACAAAAAATTAGATTGTATGTGTCAGCTTTTATTAAACCTTCATCTCATAATATTCTTTGTTACCTGTTGACGGAATAATTAATCAAATTATGTTACAACAACGTAATTTCACGTTTCCAACACATAAATATATAAAACATATTTGAATAGACCGGTCTATCATAGTCATGCTCAGCGTTTGACATCATCGAAATTGTTCAGCAAGGTATAAAAGCAGAGTAAAATGTCAGACAGTTCGCTTTTAATTAGTTATAATTGAAAAGGTGTTGAATGGTCATTTTTAGGGCACACTCGTTTCTAGTACCATCTGTAATAAAAGCCGGTCGTAGCGTAGCGTAGGTATAACAAGCGAACATCAGATAGGATTTCATGGCCTCCTGAGCTCAAATGCATTTAAACAAACTAAACGAAAGAGCCATAAGCCGCGTTCACGCATGTCAAATATTTACCGATAATGGTCTTTACATACTACTTAAATACTCTTTGTCAAAGGCTACCTAAATGTTTAAATACACAACACAAATGGTAAACAGTGATAAAAATCTGCCATTCAAATAGATTCTGCGGTGTACAGGTTTAATGTTAGCAGATGACCAATACGACCATACTACTAGTTTACAAATAATAGTGAAACGAGAAATGCCAGTTTGTAATGTATACAGACTGTCCATTTTATCAGGTCCATCGAGAATATCTCGCTTAATATCGGTCATGCAAAAAAATTGTTTCTATGAAAATTGTGCCTATTTTCATAAGCTACAAAATGGTTTAAAGACATTTGAAATCCTTGGCCTACTTTAAGAGTTATGACGGAAAATATCAAAAATGCCGAAGGAATATAACTAAGTAAAATATCTCAGTTATTTGAAGAGATACGATGAAAATTCTAGGGCAAAAATTGTTTGCAAAACAGAGTATTTCAAGGAGGTTTTATCTAATTTTTTCCCAAACCACTGTATTTGGAGATTCACTCTTTAAGGTGTTAACAAACTTTTTTGAAACGAGCTAGAAATAACGGCATTAATTAGCGTATTTTTCTCCCTTTTTGACGATATATCACATGCCATATTTATTCATTGGAACTAGGCAAATATTTATAAAAACATTTTTTAAACTAATATCTTTTTTTTAATTAGCATCATATTTGCTGTAAAGAATTATGATTACATAAAACAATTAAAAAATTCAGTAAGTTCTTCAAACCTTTTCTATACTCAAACGTTAATGTTTGATTAAGATTAAAGACAATTAAAAGGAAAATAACTTCACAACAGGAAACGAAACATTTATAATCAGGAAAACAACATGGAGAAATTATATGAAGCGTTTTCACAGTTATGCCAATGCAATGTATAGAGGTCATCCATAAAGACGTCATTCCTTGCTCAGAAAATTAAAATATCTTTGTCAATTAATTTAAGTACAATATCCATTTATCTGTGTTTCATGATATCTGCTAAACTGATTGCACTATTATTTCAATTGTTTTAAAATAGTTGGCTATGGGAAAACTTGACAAATAAATTTTTTGACAGATGATCTCAGTTAACAGTTAAACCCTCACTGACTCACACTCGTTTAAGAATTTAGAATTTACAAAAATGGTTTTCACTAACATTGATCGTTATGATATGTTCGTTACATATTGCCAATTCAAGTTTAATACTGGATTAGCTAAAGTGGAATATAGATTTCCACAAGCACTACAGCCCAATAGAAATTTGTTCAGAAAATTAGCTACGAATCTGAAAAATAATGGTTCATTTTTAAAGAAGAAGGCAAGGATGAACAGTGTTATTGATAATGCGATTAAGGTAAACCGAATTATTGATTATGTAAGAAACAAAAATGCAGAAAATTTGGAAACATCATTAAGAGAAATTTAAGTTGCTTGTCGTATAAATAAAACAAGTGCGAAAACATTGTAAAGAAAATTGGTTACCCGTGTTATAGAGCTAAAAAAGTTCACAATTTACAAGCCGACTACAAACCAAGGAGGACGGTGGCTGTTGGAAAAGAAGCGTGCCGATCCATTAATTTGTACTAAAATACTTTGGTCCGACGAGGCAAATTTTTCCAATAATGAATTTTTTAATCGTAATATTCATTACAAATGGACTTCTGAAAATACACACTGGCATAGACCTACTGGATTTCAATATCGTTTTTCAATAAATGTGTGGTTAGGTATTTTAGGCACCCATTTAATAGGTCCTTATTTTTATGATGGTCACCTCAGTGTCCAAAGGTACCTAAACTTTTTGAGGAATGAATTTAATGAATTATTAGATGACGTGCCTTTGGAGAATCGATATAACTTTGAATATTTTCAACAAGATGGAGCTCCTCCCCACAATTCCCTTATTTTAGCTTAGATTATTTAGATGAAATTTGGCCACAACATTAGATAGGTACCAATGGATTTATTCGATGGCCCCCGCGCTCTCCAGATGTAACCCCAATGGATTTCTTTCTATGGGGGTTTACACCGCAAAATGTAGAGGAGCTAAAAGTTAGAATTCAACAGGCATGTAATACAGTTACTCCCGAAATGATAAGTAGTGCTTTGAATGCAGTGCTTCGCCGTGCTCGATTGTGCATAAGAAATCGCGGTGGAAATTTTGAACACTTGATTTGATGAAAATTATGAGGGTTAGATAAATATTAATGTTCTGTGTGCTATATTCCTTTCAATTATCAATTTTTCTTGTTAGCTGAATTTACTTTAATTTTTAATTGTTTTATTTAATTATAATTCTCCACAGCAAGTATGATGCTAATTAAAAAAAATATTGGTTTAAAAAGTGTTTTTATAAATATTTGCTTAGTTCCAATGAATAGATATGGCATGTGATATGTCGTTGAAAAGGGAGAAAAATACTCTATTTAATGCCGTTATTTCTCGCCCGTTTACAAAACATTTTTTAACACCCTAAAGAGTAAATCTCCAAATACAGCGGTTGTGAAAAAAGATTGATAAAACCTCGTTGAAATACTCTGTTTTGCAAGAAATTTTCGCCTCAGAGTTTTCGTCGTATCTCTTCAAATAACGGAGATATTTTACTTAGACATATTCCGCATTTTCGATATTTTCTGTCATAACTCTTAAAGTAGGCCCTGGATTTAAAATGTCATTAAACCATATTGTACCTTATATAAATCGGCACAATGTTGGTACAAACAATTTTTTTGCACGATCGATATTAAGTGAGATATTCTCGATGGCCTGAGAAAATGGACAGCCTGTATATTTTATGTACAATGATTATTATTATAGATAGGAACAGAAAACTTAGAAGAAGAATAAACACTAGATAGATCGAAATTTAAAAGAAGCATGTACACTAAAAAGAAACCTCGCAAACGCCTACGCTTCCCATGATGACAGATGGAAACTAAAAAGAAGCATGGAAACTTAAAAGAAACATCTTACAAACACCTACACTTCGTATCCTATATTCCTACCTCATGTGTCATGTTGCTCTCTCTGCTGGTAACAAGCATGTCCCATGTCTAATCCAGCGTATGCAGCCGGTTCAAGGTTGGTTTGTTCCAGCACGTGGTTTGGTCGTCCGTTGGGCGTTCGAATGGAGCCGCACAATCATGGCATGAATATGTCACAGCGAGTGAAGGATGTAATAATAGACGACTGAGCGGCTGCATTTGACCGTTCGGGAGGCGATCGGGCTGCGTGTTGGAGCGACCTGCGGATTGGATGTCCGGAGTCGGCAGCAATGCTCACCTTACGCTGACAAATCAATCAATCAATCAATCAAAATAATTATCCGGATTCCACTGCGATGAATCGTTAAGTATAAGTTTTAGCACCCACAAAACGGAGGTCTGCATTGTGTAGCTTAGCAGTAAAATGCCCGGCTATTAAGTAAATTAACTAATTATCTAAAACATCTGATAAAGACATTCCAACCGCTAGCCCAGTAGCTGCCCATCATTTATTCTGTTTTTATACAAAATAAAATAAATTAGCGGAGGTTACAGGTTATGTACTTTTAATCCTAAATAAATAAAAAATGTTTAAGTTACAATTCAAAGATCTTTTAAAAGGTATGTGGTCTATGATATATAAATTTGAGTAGGCACTTTTTGATGATTCATTATTATAATTCTTTCCCACAATTTGTGGCCCCACTGTACCCCAAAAGGTATTATTCCATTTAAAAAATGAGTCTCCACTATTGCGGTATATGGAAGATTACGTGCTTTCATCTGAAATAATAGAGAAGAACACGTACGTTTGTAGATCAAATACTTAAATTTAGTTACATAATATGTATGTATATTCCATTTCAAATAAATTCTCAATTATTTTATATTGTTGCCGGAAAATATATTAATTACAGAGCGAATTTATTTAAAATCTACCGTGTACTTGCACAGAATAGAGCTCCATCGTCAGAAAAACTTATCATGCCTCGAGCCGTCACTAGTTTAAGCATATCATTTAAGTAAATATTGAAAAGTAACTGCTCTAGGATAGTTCCTTGTGGCACTTCATACTTTACTTCTAGCGTACTACCTGTATTATCATCAATATTAGCACATTCTTTTCTATTTGTCAGGTAGCAACGCATGACTCTAAAGAAGTATCCCTAAACCCAATACCTTATAAAATTTTTGGTAGTTATAGATATGAATAATTTTGTCAAAAGTCTTGGCAAGAACGATAAAAATACAACTCATAGGATTAGTATCGTTTATATCTTGGTAAATTCAAGATGTCAAGTACTATATTGCCGTTCTTTCAATTTCTAAAACCGTTTTGGTAGAATGCAAAGGTAATCTAAATACAATTTTTCTCGGAACATATAGATCAGAAATGTTCAAACAATTTTTATTTGAAACATTTTTTGATTCGCCTATAAATTGCCACTGGTGCATCAATTTCACAATATTTAATAGCACTCTATCTAAAGTCTTCCAAAAATTTCAAGTTTCCACGTTTAGGAACAGACACACAAACGGCATGCCGAATTTGATATAGTTGCTATTATCCAACTTAATTGCTTAAAACGTCTATTTTCATCATAGTTTCAAGTACATTTTGCATAACGCACGACGTCGGTATTTGCTATATTTATAGATAAAATGTAAAATCATTTGTTTTATTTTGTAAGAGTAGTACTCGCTTGTTAGTCGACAGCGGAGACTATAATAATTCTTATCTAGAATCGACTTAAGGTAATTTAATAATGCAAATTTGATATTTATTGATGAGCTCTAAATAACGTCACTTTAAAGCTTGTTTCCCTTACATGCTTACACAAGTTTGATCACTTTGATAATGGATTTTCTCGACATAATGATACCCTAAAACTTTTGCTATTAATTTAAAGAGAGTTGATGAAAGGACATCGCGATTATTTTCCGCTTGATTTTTCATAATACACTTAAACAACAAAATAACTCAGCAACATCAGTGTTTCGTCTGTTTGTTTATTTTGTCACATCGTAGATAAAATCATATGAGTAATTCGAGTGCAAAGTGACATTGTCGCTCTCGAGTGTTTGATAACTTACTCTCTCGAACGATAATGAGACACTTTGTGCTCGTAGCTACTGTCTACGACCAAGTGCTAAGGTATACTTTTGAATTAGACTTTCGGGTGCAAACTGCGTTCGTATAACTGTACACGCAAGTGAAGATAATAGTAGAGTACAAATCAATTTCTATCTTTCCCCCCGTTGGCACTTTTAGAGTAAAATATATGACCTTACCAGATATGTTACTTATGCCCTGTAGATTATGAATCCACTTGTCAAAAAATCGTCACGAATATAAGGGCACAAATCAAAATTTTCTAACCAACCACACCACGCGATAGAGTCAATCACGAAGCGCATTTTATCCAAAAATCATTAAATTCTCTGTAGAATTTCTATTTTTAAAATAAATAAAGAAACGAACTTTTACATAGGCTTATATGGCAGTAAAAATAAAAAATCCTCATTTTCTCTGTTCGACTACGGCTGAAAACTAATTATTTCTCGTCTACTTTTCTTTTCCATTCCCATGACGAAATCTTCCAAACTATTATATTTGTCAAAAAAACATATCCTTCATAAAATATTTCTGGATTACAATGGTTCTAAAACAAATTTTTTGAGAATTTAATAACCATGACATTTAATAATGTACAGCGTGATATCAGTTTTCGAAGCTTATAAGCGGCATGTATTCGTTACAGATTCTCTCTCTCCCATTCTTTAAAACTGTTTCAACACACTCCACTTCGCATCCGCATTACCCGCAATGGCCTATCGTAAGATAGATTAGCGCATGGTAACTCTCGTGGTTCATGATATTAATGAAATTTATGTCTTGAAAATGATTACTATGGAATAAATAATATAAGAATATTTGTTTAATGTTAATTCAGTGTTATTTCGCCTTACATAAAATTTTTGTGTAATAGATTAATTAACACGTTATAAGAAACTCGGTAGTTCGATGTTAGCAAGATACTTTCAGCTGGTATGTATTTTTTTAACAGAATTTTCTACCATATAGGTAACTGAAGAAGAAATGAAAATAGAAAGTACTACTGATAGCGCAAGTTCTGAAAGTGAGATTGAGACAAAAATAAAATTTAAAGAAAAACAGATTCGTAAGAAATTATGCTTAAATTCGCCAGCTCGGTGGCGCAATGCTGAAGGTGTTTGGCTTGCGACCACGGAGTCCCGGGTTCGAATTCTGGCCAGGGTATGGATGTTGGTGGCGTTTTTTCATGTGTTACCGAGACGGTAGCAGTGATCTAGACCGCTGTTGGGTGGCACAACATGTCTAGTCGCTGTTATCTCTCCTGAGTTCGAGTCTCAGCTGAGGTAGATGGCAATATCGCAGGGAATGGTTGTTGTGTTTATGTCTATGTGTACGTGTCCTGGTTGAGTGGTTGAGTGGTAGAGCAGCAATAGCTGAACTCCGCCAGGACGTTAAAATAAATAAGGCATTAAAATTAAAAAAAAAAAAATTAAATTAAAATAAAAAAAAAAATTAATTGTATGAAACCGGGCCCTGTAAACAACGGTTTTGATAAATCGTTTGCAATATTTATTAATTGTGACCAAAGAGAAGATGATGTATATTCTAGAACTATGCGATTTCGAAAAACAAATCACTTTGGCTGTTTGGTTTGGCACCGAAATTGTTATTCTAGTTTTACTGGCAAAACAAATATGGAACATTGAAGAAGAAAAATGGAGAAAGAGAAAAAACAGTTCAGATGGATGGAGTGCATGTAACTTCTTCAGGCATGTCCTTGCGTAAAATGAATTTTTGTTCAATAAAATAGCTTTCTCAAGTAATGACCACGAACACAGAAAGAAAAATAAGACTATTTGCCCCCCAAAATCCCATAATTTTCTAAAGAATTTGTACTAACGATTTAAATGCTATAGAAACTAAATATCATGATTAATGTTTCTAAAGCCACATTATAAAATGTAAAGTTTCATGCCTCGTTTCCTGTTGGAATCAGAACATATTTTTCGTTTCTCTTTGTAGATTTAACAATTTCGACTCCTTTGCCAGTAAATGTATTTATAAGTAGTCTACTGATCTCTCTTTTAGACTTATATCTATCCATTCTAGATACTTCTCATCATAAATTGACGACATACCATACCATTTTTGCTTTAAAAACCGTTTATCAAGAATTTTACATATTTTAGTAGAACACCGTTCGTTGTCTGTCCGTTTTCCACTTTTATTTTTAGATAGACCTCTGTATTTTATATAGCAACTTTAGAAACATGAAATATGATATTCAATTTCCATAGGTACTAAATCGTTAGCACAAACTCTTTCGAAAATTATGGAATTCTGGTGGGCTAGTAGTCTTACTTTTCTTTCTGGTCCGTGGTCATTACTTGAGAAAGCTTTATTGTTGTACTTTTGGCAAAAACACATTTCTCTATTTAAAAAAATTGTATTACGAAAATACACATCGGAAAAAGTTGATGGACAGGAATTGGATCCATCTGAACTCTTTTCAATTTCTTTCTCTATTTATCTCCTTAAATGTTCTATATTTCTTTGGCTAGTAAAGCTAGAATAGCAATTTCGGTGCCAAACCAGTCAAAATTGTTTGTTTTCTTGAATGACATAATGCTAGGATATAGATCATCTTCTCCTTGATTACTTATTTTTTCATAGATTTTTAAACAATCAAAAATGTTGCAAACGATTTCTCAAAACTTTTGATTACAGGGCCCAGTTTCATGCAAATTATATAATATGTTACGAATCTGTTTTACATTAAATTATATTTTTCTCAATCTCACTTTCAGAACTTGTGCTATCAGTAGTACTTTTTATTTCAATTTACATATACATCAGTTACCCATATGGTAGAAAATTTAAAATACATACCAGCTGAAAGTATCTTGCAAACAGTGAACTATAGGGAGTTTCTCATAACGTGTTAATCTATTACACAATAATTTAAGGCAGGCCATAATTTTTATGTAAGTCCATGTAACACTGAATTAATATTCTACAAATATACTTACATTTATTTCATAGTAATAATCATATTCAAGATATAAATTTCAAAATATTATGAACCACGAGAGTTACTATGCGTCAATCTATCTAACGGTAGGCCAAAGCGGGTGCGAAGTAGGGTGTGTTGAAACAGTTTTAAAGAGTGGGAGAGCGAGAATCTGCAACGAACGCATGCCGCTGATAAGCTTCGAAAATTGATATCACGCTACACAATATTAAATATTTTGGTTATTAAATTCTCAAAAAATCTGATTTAAAAACCATTGTAATCTGGAAAATATGGCAAATATTTTATAAAGAATATATTTTTTTGATAAATATAATAGTTTGGGAGATATCGTCGTGGGAATGGAAAAGTAGACGAAAAATAATTAATTTTCAGCCGCAGTCGAACACAGAAAATGAGGATTTTTTATTTTTACTGTAATATAAGCCTATGCAAAAAGTTCGTTTCTTTATTTATTTTAAAAATAGAAATTCTACAGAGAATTTAATGATTTTCGGATAAAATAAGCTTCATGATTGCCTCTATCGCGTGGTGTGGTTAGTTAGAAAATTTTGATTTGCGCCCTTATATTCATGACGATTTTTTGACGACAAGTGGATTCGTAATCCACAGGGCATAAGTAACATATCTGACAAGGTCATACATTTTACTCTAAAAGTGCCAACGGGATCGAAAACTAAGTGACTTTTGTCAACGGGAGCACTCTACTATAAGTTAAACATTTATTTTACTAATTTTAAATTTTGTTAGCTTCAACTTACGTTTTCCGCTTAGTTGCATTCTTTCTGTTAAAAATCACACATGGTGTCCAATAAGCGAACAATCAAATGAAGAGGGGTGATGGGGAAATAATTGGCAATGACCTCCCCTATCACCCCACTTCACTTGATCATACACTTATGGGACACCCTCTATAGTCTAATATGAAATAGAAAGGATGGGATAATATATTACAATCTTTTATCAGCAAGTTCTGTGTTGCTCACATTAGAAAAAATGTAATTGAATTATGTATGTTACCTTATACCTTGAAACTGTGGAAATGTTAGAAAAATATATATTATGGTTACGATACTAATTACAAGTAGTTATTGGCATTTAATCAAAGTTAAGTACGTGTTCAGCAATAAACTGCGGTAAAAACTTCACACCATGACATGTAAGATACTCGTTACTATTGCTATATCTACTAATGCAGTTAAATAACAGAAATACCTAAATACCTACTTTAAAGAAGTTGTGTTGGCATTTAACAAATGTTTCGCAAATACGAGAAATTATACTCAGGCATAAACAACAATTCAATCTAAATAAGGACGTATCACTGACAATCAGAAAACAATAAATTCGTTAAGGTTTCTTTTGAAGACGGCAGAAGTCTTAGTAAAATTATGATGGTGTGAGTCCTTTTAAAGGATTATGGTGGTCATTAGTCAGCTGCAGTGGACAAAATTTATTGAATTAATTAATACGTACTTCTAATAGAAAGATAATTTTGATACGGGATCGAGAAACTATAATAGAAGCAAAAGTTTAATAAACTAATTACATACATATACAGGGTGTAATTAGTTTCATGTCATTAAAAAAACTGGTGGTAGGGAACGACAAGACAAACAAAAAACCTTATATAACATGGAGTCTAAAGCTCATAGTTTTGAAGAAAAGAAAAATAAACAAAAGATTCGCAAATTTTCAATAAAGTTTTTTGAGAACTGCTGGAATATTGAGGTAGGTTTAGATCTAGATCTGATCTGAAGAAAACTATACAGTAACTCTCCCTTGTGCAATATTTTAGTTACTGTCGGTGTTTCGTTATGTACACACGTCCAACCCGCCGGTCGTTGTTTTTGTTATTTTTGAATTTCGCGTCATTGTGTATTTATAGTTAAGATTCATTTTATTGACTTACCGTTCAAGTTGTCAAATTTTTGATTACGTACAGACACAACTTTCTTGTTCGTTCTTTTTGTATTCCTTTTTGGCTTTTGTACCAAGTTTTTATTTTATTTTTCTTTATTGACAACGTTAGTTGATAGTTTAGTGTTTAGTGTTGAAAGAAGTGCGCATGTACTTAATTCGACGTACCGAACTGTGTATTGATACAGATGCAGAGATTTTGAATCATTTAGGTAGGTAGCAAGCTTTTAACCCAGGACACTAATTTATGTTACAAATGTTAATAAACCACATTTAAATTTTCTAAATTATAAACAATTCAATATTTTGTTCCAAATTAAAAAACACACATGTAAAGAAATGCTCTGTTTAAACCTCTATGGCCATTATTTGCTTGCAATTGTGCACGAAGAGAGAACGAATTATTTACCTCTTTATACTTGCCTCAGTTCAGTTGAGGCGGTATATCAAAGGCGGTCGATGATCCTTTGACACCGCGTGTGCCGGCCAGCATTTTTTATGACAGTTTAAAAGTTGTATAATTGGGAAATACAAGTCCATCGACCAAGAAAAGCAGTGGTTCTCAATAGTTGTCTACCATAATATTAAATATGTTAATCTAGATCAGTATTTTTCAAAGTGCCCCTAGAGGGAGAAGTCATAAAGGTTTTTTGTTTGTCTAGTCGGTCCCCATTGCCAGTTTTTTTAATGACATAAAACTGATTACACCCTGTATAAAATATTGTAATTTATTATTAACTCACGACGAAAGAGAAAATCCAATCAAGTTCAGAACTCGCGCTCGCAAGGTACTGTAAATAATGTAAATATTGTTAACTATCCATGATAACGACTAAAATTGCAACTTGCTTTTAAAACGAGAAAAGTTGTCCAGAAATAACATGCCTAGTCAAATCTTTGCTAATTTCATTACTAATCATTATAGAATTTGAAGAGAATCTTTTTGTACAATGATTAAACAGACACAAAAAAATTGTTATTCATTTACTAATATCATCCATACTCCAATGTACTTTGATGAACTGAATTCGAATTCTTGGTCTAATTGGCTCCATGTTGTCAATATTTCTGATAAATTCAAGATAATGGTCAAAAATTGATTAAAACACGACAATAAATGATATTCCACTTCAAGTGCGACTAGATGTGTATTTTCAGCTCGATGAAGCATCTATCCATAATGCACTCACAGTTAAACAATGACTGGAACAAAATTATCCACAAAAACTGATAGGGAGGAATAGTCATTTAATGCTATGGCCTCTTAGATCTCCTGATCTAACTCTGCTACATTTCAATTTATTGGGAACTATTAAAGCTAAAGTGTACAAAGGTCACAAAATTTAGAAGAGCTTCGTGACAGAATACACGAGGTTTGCCAGGAGATTACACCAGCTGAACTACGCCGAGTAGTCAATAACAATAGGAAAATAATAGAAAAATGCATTCTATTGAATAGTGATTTAGTACAGAAAACCTTTACTGAATCTGAATGTTACAATATTTTTTTGTAAAGTAAATGACGTATTATTTAATTTGCCTTTTTAGAACTGTGAACATTGATAATAAAATAAATTTTATTGTTGATTTTTTGGAGTGAACTTTTCTTTTCAACCAAACTTAGGAATTGAGGTTTTAAGGTGATTCTGAACAACTGTCCTGAATAAACTTTTCTTTTGAATCCCTAGCGTTTTTAAGACTTTTTCAGATTAATTATTTTTTATCACAATAGACTAGATTTTTACTTAGGCTAAAATGTTGATTAAACTTTTAAAATCGGGTTAAAAGCTACATACATTAAAAAAATTAATTTCAATAAAAAACGAAAATTTTATTGAGGTGTTACCGTTCAAGTGAAACACACTGTATGTAAATAATAATGGTCATAGCAAAATTACGATCTATCTAGTGGCCGATCCATAAATTAAAGTAATAATTGTCAAGTCGAATATTTGTCATAAATTTTCGTTTCAATATTTGGCTAAAATATCAATTTTTAACAAGACTCTTGATAGTTTATTTTACTAATATTCTCACGGTTTTAATACATTTTCGACGTAACACTTACTGAGACTTGACAGATATACCAAATAAAAGCATTTAAAATCATAAAATTTAGTAATTAGCAATTCCAATCCTATAAAGTCTACCCACTACTTAAGAAAAAAATGTTGATATTCAAACAAACAAGAATATTTGTATGGATTAACGTCATATCTATCTTTAGTTCCAGTCCACAGATTTGTGATTACAACACTACCTAATATGCTACCTATCTTTCGTTTACGTTGACATAAAAATACCGGCATACATACTGACTTGTGGAAATGCAAACAACGAAAATAGAAACGACTGAAAGTGTGTAATTTTTACTTTGCCCTTTTCAACAATAGCTTTCTGCCACGAAGTAAACGCTTCATAAAATAAGTTAACAATAGACACGAGCATCATCTGTCTCTCCTGTTCAGGTACTTGTACTCTCGAGATTAAGAGAGAAGTTGCTTTCTAAAAATTGTTAACATCCAAAGAAGAATTGACACCTGTCACTTTGTAAGTTCTGCTCGGATGCTTCCTTGAACGTACAGAAATCTTAGATCAGTTTTATTTAATAGAAATGAATTTGCTTCATCTACCATAATGAAAATAGCTGTAATATCTGCATTTCAACTTTGCTTACTGCAAGTACCAGTTCAGGTGCGAAACGATGAAGATATTAATCTATCAAATAAGACGTTTAACCAATTATAGATTAATATTTGAACAAATTAATATTTAGATAGAGATAGGAAAATCCATAGAAAATTTGTGTTAATATGAATTATTATAATTTATTAAACCTTTCTTTGCAATTTTTATGTTGGTATTTTTCTCCAAAATTATGAATAGTTTAATAGTTTAAAACACTGAAAATTAGCTTTCTTCATAAAATGTTGATTTTCTTGCGTCCAATAACTACAGTTATATTTTTAAACATTCCGCTGTTGGTTAATCTCGACTTGTTAAAAAACACCACCAAAGAGCAGTGGCGGACTGATAATGGTGGCACGGTGGCGATAGCCGCAACGCCCGCAGCCTAAAACACCCCCGTTATGTATTGAGAACTTTCGTGGACTGGATGTGTGCTCTTGCCTTCCATCGGTACATATCGCCGCCCCTCAGTATATCTTGCCGCCACAACAGTGTTGCCTATTGCCGGAATTTTTTTTAGCGCTGCGGATATTTTTCGAATTTTGAAACAAATTCGGACCATCGTCCCCCGCTCTGCAAAATTTTGAGAAATTTCGAATGAGGGAAAAATATGTTTAAAGAAATCACCCCGGCGGGTACTTTAAAGGTCCCCTTTAAATGCTTTTCTTGAATAACTTGATAGCCACACCCTTTAGCGAAAAAGTGCCTATATACAATATTAAACTACATGAAATTTCCTACAAATAAGTTTCTATTCATTTTTTTCTAGGATCAATACTTTTTCCATCATCCCATCCATTATCTATTCTATAGCTATTCTTTATTGCAGATTCGGAGTCTAGGGTACAAAATACGTAAATTTTATGTGAAACGTTATTTCGATTGGTGATCGCAAAAATCATATTTTTTGCAATTATTTCGAGAAATGCATCGGATTAAGGGGTAAAAGAAGGCATCTTAACGTTTTCAAGAGAGGAATCCAATTATGCTAAACTGTAACCGCCCCGCCCCCCTTGTGAGTAAGCGGGCCTTACTCGCAAGGAGGACTGGGTAGCTTTCGTTTAGCATACTTGGATTCCTCTCTTGAAAACGTTCCTTAGGTGTCTGTGGTTTCGACTTTGTAAGAAAATTATTTATGATTTTATTGTTATTTTGTGTTTTTCAAAGTATATTAAAAATTCTCTGTGATGTGATGTAATAAACGGAAATATGTTTTCTCCATTTTAGAAAAAATTGGTGCACGTATAAAACTAACTGCAGGTGAGACAAAGTAGTATGAAAATTGCTTTTTGTGCATAATGATCAACGCTTAGATTTTTTTCAGCGATAATTGAGCCAAGTATGATATAGACCAGGGAAATTAGATAAAAACGACTAAATTTTGACATACAGCTCGGATCGAGATGCGGTTTTCGGAATCGTTTTCGAAAAAATGTTAGGAAAAAGTCTACATATAGTGAATAAGCTGTTCGAAGAAAATTGCATAGGAGTACATAAAATGCATCGAAAGTGCATAATTTTTTGAAAAATTCTAGAAATTGATAGAATGCCGTGAATATTTCGTGAGATTCGCTTCCCGGGGGCTTTAGAAGACCAAATTTGACATCGAAACTTACCAGGGATGCTCGGAGGTGGCTTTTCGGGGGGTGGGAAAGGATGAAATCGAGTGAAAAATTCAGTTCCCAAAAATCACGAGGAAATCGCTTCCCGTGGGCTTTCAAGGTCACTGATTCCAAATTTGACATCGAAACTTACCAGGAGTGCTCGAGAGTGGCTCTGCGGTGGTTAATCTAATGCATTTAGACAGAAAACACTATAAAGTTTTTGAAAAAATGCACGAATTGAGATTTTTGCCAATGTGGAAGAGGCACATGGGTAGAGCCTAAAACCAAAAAGTCGGGACTATACCTACTGGCTTCCGGTTGCCATCTTGGATAACGTGAATGACGTATTTCCGTTCCTGTTCATTTTTTCGGAAAATTTATGAGAACCAAAGTTGTATATCTAGTTGTTTATCTTTCATTTCTGTTTAAATGCATTAGACTAACCCCCGTGGAACCACCCCCGAGCATCCCCGGTAAGTTTCGATGTCAGATTTAGACTCTGCGACTTCGAAAGCCCCCGGGTATCTACTATCTTGTGAATTTTGAGCACTAAATTTTTCATTCGATTTCATCCCCTCCCACCCCCGAAGAGCCATTCAATTTATAGAAATTTTCAAAAAATTATGTACTTTAGATGCATGTTATGCATCCCCTTCTAAAACGCGTCAGTTGGTACCTATCTATAAATGTAAGAAAAACTGTCTATAACTATATAATATTACCTCATTTTAATTATTGTAGTACGATACTATATATGGCCAATCAGACCGATCTAGAACGACTACAAATATTGCAAAATAGAGCAATGAGAGTTATACTAAAATGCAATATCTATACTAGAATAAACGATATGCTAAATTGTTTAAATTGGATGAATATAGAAAATTTTCTTAAGTACAACGTTTTAGTTTTTATACATAAAATTAATAGAGGCATAGTTCCCGATTACCTAAAAAACATTTTAACTAAATCACGAGATTTGCATAATTACAATACCCGAGGCATTAATAATTTTGTAATAAAAAAAGCTAATAATGCATCTATGCACCGTTCAATTTTCTATAAGGGAATGGTTGAGTACAATCGTTTGGGTATTTATTTACGTGAATGTAATTTACATACTTTTAAGAGACTATTAAAAGATGGCCTGTTATGAATTACATACTATAATATACATATTTCTGTTTACATTATATTTTTTAGTTGGTTCTGGGTAGTTCTAATTATATATTTTTGTACCGTTAGCTTTAGGTAGTTTTTTAGTTTAGTTCTAATTAATGTAAAACAGCAATGTAAATTATGTATTTTAATGTATAGCCAAGAGCTAAATATACGTATTACTTACTTACCCTATGCAATTTTCTTCGAACGGCTTATTCACTATATGTAGACTTTTTTTCCTAATATTTTTCCGAAAACGTTGCCGAAAACCGCATCTCGATCCGAGCTGTATGTCAAAATTTAGTAATTCCTGGCAAAAATCTAATTTCCCTGGTCTGTATCAAAATACAGGATAACTGGTGTATAAATACAAATATTTCGCATAGCAATACATTGATCTAAAAGACGTAAGAAGTCTTACAATATTTTGGCTTAAATTAAATGTTTCCATAACAATAACGAAATTGAGTAAAACACTACTATGTTTTTTACCACTATATTTGCACAAAAACGTGACTGCAGTTTCGACCCGTTTTAGGTCATTTTCAAACAATGATTCAATTAAGAATGAAATACAAAAGATTTGGTCCCTATTTAAATATGTTTCTGGATTTAAACAGATTAGAGAATTATGAAAGTATACAGATATTTTATGATATCCTAACTATCTAAGGATGGGGTTTCTCAGAAATTTTAATTACATCTTGGTAGCAAAAAGAGGTGAGTACATAATATCTAATTGATCATTTAACAAAATTAAATCATCTTTATTATTGTATTTGTATATTTCCAATGCTTCTAACAAATTAAGTTTAAAACCTTTGCTGGCATAGTGTAGGATTTCCATATTATTAATATCAGGGAAGTTATGTCCACTCTCTAATATGTGATTAGAAAAAGCAGAATCTGTTTTTTGTACTCTGAAGGACCTATCATGATCGAGGTATCTTGTTCTAAAATTACGTCCAGTCTGACCTATATATACGCTATTGCACTCTGAGCAATTTAACCTATAGACTCCAGATTTTTCGTATTTATTTGTTTTATCCTTGGCGTTGTAAATTAAATTTGATAATTTTTGTTGGGGTTTAAATGCTATCTTGATATTATATGCTTTGATTCTGCTTTTTCTAATCACATATTAGAGAGTGGACATAACTTCCCTGATATTAATAATATGGAAATCCTACACTATGCCAGCAAAGGTTTTAAACTTAATTTGTTAGAAGCATTGGAAATATACAAATACAATAATAAAGATGATTTAATTTTGTTAAATGATCAATTAGATATTATGTACTCACCTCTTTTTACTGCTACCAAGATGTAATTAAAATTTCTGAGAAACCCCACCCTTAGATAGTTAGGATATCATAAAATACCTGTATACTTTCATAATTCTCTAATCTGTTTAAATCCAGAAACATATTTAAATAGGGACCAAATCTTTTGTATTTCATTCTTAATTGAATCATTGTTTGAAAATGACCTAAAACGGGTCGAAACTGCAGTCACGTTTTTGTGCAAATATAGTGGTAAAAAACATAGTAGTGTTTTACTCAATTTCGTTATTGTCATGGATTACCACAGAATAACGGCTTCCTCAATCAATTTCCTTAAATGTTTCCTAAAAATAAGATAGTTTTAGGCCAGATAGTAGTAATTACAATACTGACTAAGGCAGTAATGCAGGCTGAATTCAAGGTCTCTACGATTTACGTCTCCCGCTTTATGCTTATTACACTTACAAAAAACGCCAGATAAGAGCCACCCGGCCCATATGAATGTTGCTGTTTTTCTTAAAAAATGCCGCTGTTTTCGCCTCAAAGCTCAAAGAGACTTTATGTTTGGTCTTGAGATTTAGTTGTAAGCTATACCGCCTTTTACTAATAATACAGTGTTGTCAATATGTTTGACTTGACTAGTGTTTAGGTAAAGTAACGAAAATTAACATAACTGAATGTGATGATACTTAATACTACTTAATAATACTTAATTCATCATATGGTGAATTAAGTATTATTGAAATTAATTAAAAAATGTTAAATACAAAATTTTTGTTTGGAATAGGTTTAGAATGCGAAAGTCTAACCATTTCTTCGGTGGCCGTAGCGTCAGCTATCTACCAAATTCAACTGTTCTCCGTCAATTAGTTTTTTAATTAATAGTCCAGTAAGTCAGGGATTTTACCTACAAAAATTATTAACAGCAAACCGAGGTATGTAAAAAATCGGAAATTTTCCGTAGAGTTCAATGAACTATTTTTAAAACAAATGACGAACTTGCGTCCTCTTCAAAATGGCGGCCAAAGTTTGCGAAAAATAGTTTTTTGCGTTAAAAAAGAAAAGTTGGCGTTGCACAAAAAAAGTTTAACAGCACAGTTGTGTAACTTTTTAATACGGATCGAGCCGGCCCAGTCCGATTTCAGAAAATTGCAAAATTAATTAGTTATTGCAAAAAAGACGTTAAAAATCGCATTTTTTTGAAATACCTGTATCTCCGTGAAGAGAAGATATTCTTTAACCAAACTCGGTGAAAGCATAGTCCAAGATATGTCGAATAAGATCATTTTTACAGATTTGCAAAATATTGCAAATTTCTTGCAAAAATCGATTTTTTCGAAAAAAACGCGTTTTTTTCAATCTCCAATAGCTCATACAGGCCATCATATCTCTATACCGCACCTGTCCGAAAAGTTTCTCTAACAGTTGCGCTAACCTGTGCAATTATTGCGCATATCACGAAACGATCCCTAATATGTGAAAAATCGGTCAAAAAATCGATAATTTTTTTACCTCAAAAAACCTTGAATATTTTTGAGATTTTAAATTATATTGGAATGCCATTATTGCCAATAGATAGCTGGCATTTTTATACAAATTTGCAAAAAAAATAATTGCTCTCCGACCTTCTGAAGCCGAGATAATTTTTTTTAAGAAATTCTTGTGGCGCTATTTTTTAAAGCAAAGGGCTGAAATTTGCAGTGGTTATTGCACAATATTTACATTTTCAATAAAAAAATTTTGATCGGCCGTTGCTGAGCATTGCAAAATTAAACTCGGAGCTCGATGCTGCGGCGCGTGTTATATAGCGCTAGCGGTGAAGTGGTGGGGGAAGGGGGGGAGCCAGCTCTCAGTGAAGCCTTGCTTAAAACTGATCTCTATCCTGTTTACACCACTTTGGGGGTTATTATGTTTATTGATTGTATCCGTGAAAAGTAATGTACCCCTTTCAAATGAGCCCAATTTACAATATGTGCGACTACCAAGGAATACATGCATTAACATCGGGCCTATCTTTACGTCTATACTCACACTACCCATGCACAGTGAGCCACGTAGATCTACACCGTTTTATACGTGGACCGTTCTCAGAGATATGTGTACATTTAAAAGATTATAGTTCAAAACTTACCCCTGTTTTCCCTTGTCAGGCCTGTTGCTTCACTACGATTATCTAACCTTGATGACTCGAGTTTCCACTAATAAGCAAGTAAATGAAACACGCATTTTCAACAAAACTTAAACTATATTTTACAAAAGAACACATTACAAAAGAACAATCAGTTTGGAAAATAGAACAACAATAATTAATACTTAAATTAAAACAAAAGAAAATGCAACTTAAAAGATAAACAAATAAGAAAATTGGACCGTAGTCTCGAACTTAAGCAAGAAAAATTACTTTGTTAAAGGAAAAAATCATTTATACTCAAATTCAAACTGATTGCCAGAAGTGCCAAAAAATACAATAGCCTTAACTAGCATGAAGTTAATTTTTTCTGAAAACTATACTTTATAAACTAGTGCAGAAACGCCAGTTGCCAGTGGCAATATGAATGAGGTAACGTTTAATTTGAGAAATTTGATGACATGAAGTTAAATTTTATAACAGAAGCTCAAAAATACAAATACCTATACCCGGTAATACTAAAATTATCGCGATAAAAGTAGGCCGATGTTACACCACCAGTAGCTGATCGGAAAGTGTCTTTCTTTCCGGACGGGATTATCCTGGTCAATTTTTAGTTAGTGGTCCTTATATACTCCAAAGCAATCTAGATCAATGAATGAAAGTCCGCCTCTTTTTAGAGGCCTCAAGTCATCCGGAAGGTTGCATCCTCTAAAGTAGAAATTATGTACCGAAATAGTACTCGCCTGGCAAGTGGCGTTCTCTTTAGTAACTATGGCCAAAATGGATTCCCTTAAATATAACATGTCCATTTAAACAACTTAAAATATTCTACATCTAAGCTATAGCTAATTATACCTAGTCGGTGAAAAAACCTATTTGTTTTACGAGTGGACTTAGAAAGGGAAAAACCAACTAGTTCCTACCTAATGTGCAGTTTGGGGAATTCTTGTAATCAATTACCCCATTTATGATTTGCTTATTTTACACATTCACCTCGTTTAATTACCCGCACGTTTGTTATATTTCTAATAAAAAGCAATTTTACGATGACATCGATCGTAACGGATTTTTATCAGTTTATGAGGGGTATTTTACTGGTAATAGAATATTTCCGATTTAGCAAATTTACTACAGATTACTTCATAGCTATGGCTGAAAAAGTCTAATAGTACATCGCCCGCCTCCATAACATTTTAGGGTTTGTCTAATATCGTCCCAAACTATCTACGAAATTGTGCTATTGTATGGCAAGTAATTTTAATTCCTTTACGCTTTATTACATTTGTTACATTACCAAAGAAACATCAAAATTTTATTATGTCTCATTTATGTATTCCAATTGTTTTTGTAGAATACGTTGCATTAACATATATTTTTTTGCTTTTTAATAGGAGACTCGTCTTCATTACCACTACTACTGTCACTGTAAACGTTATTTAATATTATTTCCGCATTATCGTCATCACAGTCATCATTATCGTTATCATCATTTGAACATTCGTCTCTTTCTAGCTCAGTCTCTGTGATATTTGGCTCGTCTATTTCTTCGTCGATATCATCAGCGACGACTCTGTTCTCCTCAATATTTGAGCAAATTTCATCGTCACAAGTTGAACACACATTTGAACATTTTATGCCGTGTTTTCGGCAGCTGCAGGCGTACGCCACAGCATCGAGCTCCGAGTTTCATTGAATTTGCAATGCTCAGCAACGGCCGATCAAGTTCCGAAGATTTTTTATTGAAAATATAAGTATTGTACAATAATCACTGCAAATTTCTGCCCTTTACCTTAAAAAATGGCGCCACAAGAATTTCTTAAAAAAAAAAATTATCTCGGCTCCAGAGTCCGAGAGCAATTTTTTTTCTTTTTGTAAATTTGTAGAAAAATGCAAGCTAACTATTGGCAATAATGGTATTCCAATATAACTTGATATGTCAAAAATATTCAAAGTTTTTTGGGGTAAAAAAAATTATCGATTTTTCGCATATTAGGAATCGTTTCGTGATATGCGCAATAACTGCCCAGGTTAGCGCAACTGTTGAAGAAATTTTTCGGACTGGTCCGATATAAAAATATGAAGACCTGTATGAGCTATTGGACATTGAAAAAAACGTGTTTTTTTCGAAAATATCGATTTCTGCAAGAAATTTGCAATATTTTGCAAATCTGTAAAAGTGCTTGTATTCGATATACCTTGGACTACGCTTTCACCGAGTTTCGTTAAAGAATATCTTTTCTTCACGGAGATACAGGTATTTCAAAAAAATGCGATTTTTAACATCTTTTTTGCAATAACTAAATAATTTTGCAATTTTCTGAGATCGAACCGGGCCAGCTCGATCCGTATTAAGAAGTTACACAACTCTGCTATTAAATTTTTTTTTGTGCAAGGCCAACTTTTTTTTTTAACGCGAAAAAACTGTTTTTCGCAAACTTTGGCCGCCATTTTGAAGAGGACGCAAGTTCGTCATTTGTTTTAAAAATAGTTCATTGAATTCTACGGAAAATTTCCGATTTTTCACATACCTTGGTTTGCTGTTAATAATTTTTGCAAAAAAACGTGATATTTTCGACAGATTTATTGGACTATAATGCACCAACAGACAGACCGACAGACAGATAGGCAGACAGTCAAACAGTCAGACAGACAAACTGACGAGATTGAAAATCCTATATTTTCGTAATCTGCATGATCTGAAACATGAAACTCCGAAAAAATCTCGGAGGGTGATGTTTTCTCGGATAAAATACTTCCCTTCGGTATGCGATTTTTCCACCCTCCGTATCTCATAAAGTATTGATCCTAGAAAAAAAAATGAATAGAGCTTATTTGTTCAAGATTTCACTTATTTTAATGTTGCATATAAATACTTTTTCGTTAGAGCGAGCGCATGGTTTTCGAGTAATTCAAGGAAAACGTGAAAGGACTAAACTACCCCCTATCCGCCCGCAGAGCATCCACTGTTCAGGACTTTTAGTATGTTGTTCTGGGCACTCCTCACGACAAATATACAGAAATTGGCAACTACAAGAATTACTTCCCCTACTCTTCCTTCGTTGATTGGACTAAAATCCTATAATCATTATAATGATGAAAAGTGTCTATCTCGAAAAATAGTGTAGCTGTTGGAAATTAAAGTACGTCACTGAATAGAATAAAAATACTACAAAAACTTTTGTTAAGGTTATTTTTTAATCGAACTAATAGTTTAGGCAAATATCAGGTGTTTCCACACATTTGCTCAAATCTGTATATAAATCTATCAGATCTATATTTAAATACAACTGATGGTACAGAACATTAAAACTCAAATACGACTTGCAGTTGATCGTTTTATTTTCTACGATATTTGAGTTCGGCGTGTTTTGGAACGGACTGTAGAAACATTTTTTTATACTACGACTATTAAAGAATTTTGTGCGATTATGATGTACCTATGTTATTTAATCAAATAGAAGTAATTAGTGTCAATAAATAGTTTATAATATAGTTAGATGACTATATCAATAAAACATCTGAAATTCTATTTATTCCTTCTGTATAGCATCATACCCTATAATTAAAAATGTAAACAAGTGTTAACACGAATGAATGAAACTTCGCAATTATTTTCGCACGACAACGTGCTGCAACCCATTGATGGCTGATAAGAGTTGAGAATATTGAAATATAAGGGTGCTTAAATTTTGCTGATGTGTAAAGGGTTTGGTAAAAACTTTTATCAGATATTCGTGCTGAGAACGCTTGTTTGGTAAAGATTCCTTATTGATTTATCCCCCATAGAATGGCAAAGTCTTTCTCACGTCGTATACAAAGATGGGACAAGCATAGTGAGTCCCTGGCACTAACTTCTCCATGGGCGTACCGTCAGATCAAAATTCGCAACTAGAACATTTTATTTACATCAATTTAACTTTTATTACTTTAATTAACTTAATTTGAATATTTGAATATGCGTATCTAGTCGGGCAGATCTGGAGATAAAACAGGGTCGAAAAGTGACTGCTCCGAATGAAAACATTTTTTTTGCCAACTTATAAAGTTAGGTCCCCTCCATCATTCCGACAAGTTTTTACAGGGCAGAGTCGGCAGGGGGTGGGGGAAACGGCCCATTGAAAGCATGGGAAAGCAGCTTTTCCGACGTATCTCCATAGGTGTTCGTCCCACAAAAAAATCGTACGTTCCAAAAATGAAGAGCTTTACAAAACACGTAAGCTCGGTCCAACCAGAACCCGATCGCATAATTAGTTCGCGAGATATCGCGATTGAAGTTGAGAAAAAACGAAAAATTAAATAAATTATTTGTCGAGAGATAGTGGAATTGGGGCCTCAATTCTTTCTAAATAGAAGGGTACTAATGGACACTTGATGGGGCCGGAGGGTGGGGATGGTGAGACAATTAGGAGGGGAGATATGAGGGGAAATCCAAGACGCTGATAACTTCCTTATTAATAGAGCTACAGCAATCTGGCCGGAACCAATTTCCGTATTTTTTTATTTGATTGATAAAAGAAAGCATTGACGGATTTTTTTTTTAAATAAACGCCTGGCGCGCGAAATAAAAAATGGCCGATTTTTTTCACGTCTTTTGCGGCATGAAGGAAGGGGTGAGGGAAATAATTTTTTCACAAATTAAGTTTTTGCTGTATAGCGGGAGAATGGAGAAAGGTGGGGGGTTCGGGCCGGGATGAAATTTTTGAGAAAAGTCCTTTCTTTCGACTTTTCTATTTTATAAGTACCCAATGTCCATACATTGTCCGCCCGGCGTGAATGGACGTTTCACTTACTTACTGGCAACAAATTGGGTATAATAAAATATTATATAAGTTGCAAACATCATTGTTTAGTAAAAAAAAACCCAATTTAAATTTTTAGCCTAAGCAATTGTTTTTTGTTTTTGAAATTGGTTTTTGTAATGAAAAATATAAATATGTTTAAAGAAACACAAGTGTTTTTTTTATACTGTTATAATATAATATGATATATGCTGCTCCTACTTTATAATTTAGGATGCATAATTGATGCAACAATGTAATGTAATTAATAGAGTAAAATCATGTTTTGCTCTGGACAATTTAGCACATGATGTGAATTGGATTAAGCTTTAAGGTAATGTAATATGTAAAAGAGAACTTACTAAAATGAGTCTTTTATTTCATTATTCTTTGAAATTTTGAAAATATTTGTAAAATTCAGACAATGTACACTTTACGCCATTTTGTAACGAATAATTGACCTCCCTTTGCGAGGTCTATGTGATGTCGTCTATCGACGTCAAATCGCTGTGACATATCGTTGTCATCTTTACATCGAGAGGACGTCGAAATTTTGATGAAATCGACATGCTTAGTGACGTCTAATCAACATGAATAGAACGCGTCTCTACTAGCTGAGGAGTGACTAATTTTGCAGCGGCGAGCTTATTGTTTACTGTCTACAGCACCAAGTAGAGTTTACAGACTGATGAAGTCTAGCGCTGATTCGTCATCGCTATCTTCATATTGCGAGAAGAGAAATTTTTGTATACCCATATAGATCTGTCAATGCAATTATAAACAGTTTACTAACATATGATGACAATTCGAGGAGAGCTAGAGAACGGGAGAGAGTAAGCGCCTCCGGTGGCTCAACTGACTCGTTCGCCAGTTTTCGTTCTGTTTTTCCTCTCGTAACTCGCGCGGGCGGACAATGTATTGACATCGGGTACTTATAAAACAGAAAAGTCGAAAGAAAAGACGTTTCTCAAAATTTTCATCCCTACCCAAACCGCCCACCCCTCTCCGTTCTCCCTCTATACAGCAATAACTTTACCGGCCTGTATCTCCCTTCCTAATCATCTGATCGCGATCTTGCGGGGCGGAAATTGAAGATAAAAAAAGCTATTAATTTGTGAAAAAATTATTTCCATCGCCCCCTTTCTTGATGCCGAGCAAAAAGTGTAAAAATTTGGCCATTTTTTATTTTTCGCGCCAGGCATTTAAAAAGAAATGCAATCAGTGCTGTCTTTTAACAAATAAAAAAATACGGAAATTGGTCCCGACCAGATTGCTGTAGCTCTATTAATAAGGAAGTTATCAACGTCTCAATAATTTTGGTTTCCCTCCCATATCTACCCTCGTAATTGTCCCACCACCCCCACCTTCTCGAGAAATAATTTATTTAATTTTTCGTTTTTCTGCAAGTTTAATCGCGATATCTCGCGAACTAATTATGCGATCGGGTTCGGAACGTGCTTACGTGTTTTGTCAAGCTCTTCATTTTTGGTAAGTATGATTTGTTTGTGGCACCAACACCTGCGGAGATACATAAAAAAACTGCATTTCTATACTTTTAATGGGCCGTTTCCGCCACCCCCCGCCGACTCCGCCCTGTAAAAACTTGACGACATGATGGAGGGGACCTAATTTTATAAGTTGGCAAAAATAAATTTTTCATTCGGAGCAGTCACTTTTCAAAACCCAGATCTGCCCCGCCTACTATATATAAATTATTGCCATGATTTGTATCACCCAAGTATAATGTTTGAAAACATGAGTAAAATTCACAAATTTATATAATCTTGAAATAGTGTGACGTTTCGTTCACTCGTCGGTTGAGTGAAGGGGCGTCACTTTGGCACTCGAGCTCGGTGCGGTTACGGTAAGCTCGGGCGCCACCTTTACAGTTTTTCTCGTGGTGTAAAGGACCCACGCTAGCCTCTTGACACAGCCTGTTGCAGTAGGGCTGGGATAGCGTCAGAGGAGACACGGTACGTCCAGGGGTCTAGGGGTAGTAGACTTCACACACCTCAAAATAAAAGGCACAGTTCAAATCCTATATATAGATATTTATTATTCCTAATACATATCATTATACCTAACCTATAACTACTACGGTTAACGGTGACGGTGGCGAAGCAAGAGAGCGGCTATAAGCAGGATACGAGCTTAGAGAAACGGAACGGTAAGTCGGAGTAACTACTATCGGTATAAAAGCGGACAGAGCAGATACCAGGCGGAGGAAAGCAAAAGCACAATAAACAATAGTAAACAAATACTCGGGCAACTTGGCTAAGGCGCAGAGCCTAAGGTTAGTACACACTTCCGGTCACGGTTCCTTGTTGGTGTAATCCCCCAAAGGAGAGATTAAACCAACGAGGTTCACGGGCGTTACTTTGCGCTGGTGGATGCCCTTGTAGCTTTCCGGTCGACGCACCCAGACCAGAAAGCCCCAAGCTTCCCAAGTGCTCGCTTGTCCTCCAAATGACGCAACTAGGCCAGAGGGCAAACACGAGACCTGTTACCAGCGGAAAGTTTCCCAGCCACACACTCTCCCAACTTGCACACTGGCTCACTCCGGTAGGCGGTATTTGGTCGGGGATGATATATCGGTGTGCTAGAAGGCTTTGTGACTTTCCAGTCGACGCACCCAGACCAGAAAGCCCCAAGCTTCCCAAGTGTTCGCTTGTCCTCCAGACGACGCAACTAGGCCAGAGGGCAAACACGAGACTTGTTGTCAACCAATGTATCTTCCCAGACACACGGCGGAGCAAACCGGGATTAGTACACGGATGGCACTTAGTCCCAGCCAAGCTGCTTATTTACGGTCGGTTTTACTTACTCTCTCTCTCCTGTGAGACGGCGGTTACGGTCAACGGATGGAGGTCCAAATTAATGGATCCCCCAATTAATTAATCCCAAATTAATTGATCCAATTCCTTAGCGGGTAGATCCAATTTAATGGACCCGGGCTAATGGACAATCATTTGGCTGGCTGGGCCAAGCATTCGTTAACGGTGAAGCCAATAGTGTCAGTGATGGAGACAGTGCTCCATCTGGCGGCGTGTATGTCTACTTGATAAATGAAAGTATAGTACTTATTTATGCTCTGTGTGGACAGTATAAAATATTAATATTTAAAATACGAAAATAGACGGTGGCTTTGGGTGTAATTTCCACACTAGAAATTACGCCCAATACCTGTATTAGAAAATACTTATATCCTAAATAGAGAAATAGACGGCGGTGTCGGGTGCAATTTCTACAATATAAAAATGCTTCATTACAATAGAACCATAACAGTTTTATAATAATAAAGTATACAGAAGCATTTAAGTCTGTTACTTGGTAGTTTGATTTTAGTTCATTTGCATGAAGCGAGAATGTGGTAGATGGAACTTAGTGTTGAATTGAACAGAGTAATTTTAATAATTTCATTAACATAAAATTAAAATAAATTAAGAATTTGTAATATGTTTTTTCATATCAACAAAACGTATAACTATTAAATGATGATTCAGTGCATCATAGGTACGCTATGAATCCAAGAAGGCCATAACGTAGTGAAATGTGGTGGATAGATAATGTAAGTCCACAAGGTATCAACTGAAAGTGATGAACCTAAAAATAAACAAAAAACAGAGTTAATTTAGGTTTAACATGGCTAAATTAATAGGATCTTTTTAAAATTTAAATCAGTTCAGAATCGGCCCTTGAAGAGATAACAAGTAAAATTGGAAGAAATTGTAACCAAATATATAGAAGTCAAAAAGCAAGTGAAATTTAAATAAGGTTAGAAACTTACATATTTTCCAGATATATTGATATCCAAGTTAAATTCAGGTATTCAGTGTCAGAAACATTTCAAACATCAGTCAAGTGGCGAAAGAAAATTTAAAGGAGATTTCTTTACTGATAACCAGTTAAGGTTATATTCAATTGTGACCAAACGCTCACAACGCTAAAGGTAAACATTCTTACAAACCTTTTAAAACCCGTGGTAAAATCTCTAGATTATCAAATATTTTATTTGAATTCAAAGACCATTTAGATTAGATATTAATTTTTCAGTTTGTTCTTGTTATTTATCGTTCCATTTTAATATTTAAGTTTCAGATTTTTGTTAATAAAATCTATACCTATTCGTTCAACATTGAGTTTGATTTATTATTCGCTTGCGGTGTCCTGATCGTTGAGCAAAATTGAATCGACTTTTACCCTGAGAAGAGTCAACCTATTGAGTACAGAGAAATCATGTTAATAATGTTCTGTGTAGTATAATTTTAGTAGATTTTAGACTACTTGCCGTCCAACATCAATTTCTTTTATAAATCACAAATTCATTTTTATTTCAAATTAGGTAATTTTCAAAATAAAATATTTTTACACACCGCTTGAAAGTGGAACAATATAGTGCGCTTACACGTTTTATATGCATCATATTATACCACTACCACTAAACATTTTTTGTTGAAAACAACAGTCACTCAAAATTATGAAATAAAATTGAACCTTTAAAAGTGAATTATTTATTATTTGTTTGCTTATAGTAATGAAACATTTTCTTTATAGGATTTTGCAAACAGCTGAAAGAAAAACTATCTATGATAACTAAAAGAAAAACCATATGTAAAATTATTACTTAATGAAATCTTTGCATTCTTTCGATAACCTGACTTCTGGTTATGCTAACAAGTAAAAATTCGTATTTGCCATTCTCATTATAACACTAGCATCCATCTCATAGATAGTTTTTCTTTCCGCTGTTTGCAATATCCTATAAAGAATATATTTCAAAATTGAACCTTATTACCTAATGTTGATTTTGAAATTGGATATTTGTTCATCTTTACATTGACCTTAAAATCGATATTAGGTACTTAATAAGGCCTAATTAATCGTATGATAGTGATAAATTCTGATCGTTACCGTTCTTTTACAGGTTATTAAGTCAAAAACATTCTCTCTTTTCAGTGGTCCAGTTTCATAACCTACAAAAGTTATGCAGCCCTATTGGATTCGCCATTTTGAATTTTTATATTTTGACATTAGATTTAGTACCGGTTCATACGAAAATACCGAACTGTCTAGCTCCACCTGGCGCTTCCGCCATAATCTCGCATACGAATAGAAAGCACTTCTTTGCGATTTTACTCACCTTTTAATAGACATAGCTTGACAAAATTAATATGGGACTACCGCCGACTCATACTCTATAGTTTGCTACAGATTTCTTAAAACTCGCTTAAGCCATTCCAGAGAAATCAATGATTGAACATAAAAAAACATACATACTGGTCAAGTTGAGAATCTCCTACTTCTTAAATATTTTATAATTTGTTAAAAATGAGAAACAAATAGTAATAATTTTTTCAATTGTTTCATCGCCATATACATATGTGATTTTTGTAAAAGTAAAAATTTTAAACTTTTCTTTTCCAAATAGACAGCACGCCTATTCGTATAAGATTAAGATAAATAATGGTGGCAACTCAAGTTTTTGTTAAAAAAACAATTTTCATGAAAATCGCCTGTAAGAAATTTTTCCGTTGCTTTCATATTACTCACATAGCACCTGCTGTTACCAACAATTTCTATTCAATATTTAAGTTTAAGTTGATATGATTTCTGTATTTTCTTTATACAATTATCATTAAAAATCTTATACACCTATGATTAAATCTGTAAGTGTAATAAATCAACCGGACCATTAAATTAAACAATGTTTTATTCTAATAAAATACTAATGAGAAACTAATTCTGATATCTCTAATAGCTATATAAACTAAAAAACTTTGATTTGAGTCATTTCTTTTATCACACAGTACCTGTATTTGTATAAAGTTTCTGGTTTGTAAACATGAGGCAACTTTTTTAATGCTGAATATATTGGTGTATATCGATTATATGCGAGACAGTCAGTTTTAACTATCGATGTATGAAATGAAGATAGTTTAAAACATTATTAAGATAATCTTGTGTTTTCCCATGAAGTCGTACTTCTCAAAAATATTCTTAACAATGACCAGTTTCGAGACTTCAAAATTCTCGCGCCGAGCTGTAAATTTTATTTTTAACAGTCCTGTTCATTGTTAAAGATACCACAACCTATTATTTTCAGCGGTCCAAACTGACTTCTAACGATGTTAGCGGCGGTAAATATGTCACATTTAAAAAGTAATTTGAATCTACTGACTTTTAAATAGCCATTTAACAAAGCGACTTGTTAACTTGTTCTACTATAATAAAAATTAATTGGAAGAATAGGTATTTCTAATATATGTGGGTTTACAAATGGTGATCATATGGAAATCTATTGTTTATTTCAGTTTAAATTATACAAATTAAATTCGTGATCAGAACCAAACCAGAATTTTCTCACAAAAATTATTTTTATTTGCTGCCGGTTTCGTGAAGAAATATTTGCTTCACATCCTCAGACTAGAAATGTGAAAATTATATGAGCTATAATGTATTAAAATATTGATTAAATAATAAGTTAAAAAATTTAATTTAGCATTCTAAATCATTGAATGTATACATATTTTTTTACCAATAAAGAATAGGATCCTTGAATAAGAAACTTAATGACATCAATAGACAAAAAATGCTATTGTATACTAAAATATTTTCAGGGTTGAACAATTTCAACCAATGAACCGTGACACAGTTGTGATGTGGGAAAATCAGAATAATTTTAGAGAAGTCAATGAAATCAGTGTGTTATTTCAGAAAATGTTGAAACTATAATGACAATTTAAGTAATAAAATTGCGAAAAAGATCAAATAAGTATTTAAGCAGGTCGATAGTTACCATTTTGATATTAAAATGGTCGATCTAAATTTGAAAGTGATGTAATTATGGGCACACTTCGTCCTACAGGTAGCAATCCTTAAAGGATTCATTAAAATTATTAAATCCTTGCATCTAATGTCACAGCGGACCCTATTCAATTTCACAACGATACACCAAGTAGAGTAATTATTTAACTTCGTTCTTGGCGCCTTAAAATACATAATTAAAAATTAGATAATTACTCTTCACCTAGTTCTTCTTCTTCTAGCGGGGCGACGAAAGGTCGCCGCACTTAGGCCTTGTGGCCCATTCTGCAACCGCTAACTAAATTTATTGAAAACTCCATTCAGGCCGGATTCTAGCCCAAAGGCCAAAATCCTCCCTATGGGGGAATTTCTTATTTCCTCCTGCATTGGAAAGCCAATGCCGAGGTGGTTGTGCCTCAGATTCATCAACCTAGGGCAGGAAGTCAGGACGTGGATGGAGTTTCCAACTCGTCCTCGCAAAACCTGCAGTTGAAGTGGTCCACCACCCCCATGGTGTGCAGGTGTTTCCTGAAAGATCCGTGTCCGGTCAAGAGACCTATCACGGCTCTGGCTCGTTTCCTGCTTAGTCGCAGAATTTGTCTGGTTCTCTCCGGCAAGGGCCCTGAGATGAGGAGCTTCGGTTGCCGGAGTTCTGGGTAGGAAGCCTAGTAGTCAATGAACTGGGAACAGGTCCAGTCTTCTATTAACCTCCTGGCGTTGGATCTAGGGTAACCCAGTAGAGGCCTCCGAGAGCCCGCTCTGGCCAGAGCGTCTGCCCGCTCGTTATCCTCAATGTTGTTGTGTCGAGGCACCCAGAGAAGACTGACCCAGTTAGATGAGCCAAGTTCGCATAGAGCCTGTTTACAGTTTTGAACCAATTTTGATTTGGTCCTTGTTGATGCAAGGATCTTGAGGGCCGCTTGACTATCACTGCATATGTGTATGTATTTGTTGGAGTATTCCATTCAGAAATTCTCCTGTGCACAGACCAAGATAGCGAAGATCTCAGTCTGGTATACCGTGGCGAATTTGCCCAGGGCATAGGAAAGCTCAGCCCTGGGCCTTTCCCCATATATCCCCGCTCCGGTACCTTCCTCTAGCCTCGATCCGTCTGTAAACCAGATGATATCGGCGAGCCCGAGTGTGTCCTCGACTGGATTCCAGTCTTCCCTTTTGGGGATGACTACCTCAAAGGGTTTTCCGAAGGCACCCCATCGTCACCCCTGGCCTCCAGGAGTGGGTGGGCCCCTATCGCGTCAGATAGTGCCCTTGTGTAACCTAATTGCTCTCCTTCTAACTTCCACTGACCTCTACATTTCAGTCTGTAGGCCGCTTTTCGAGCCTCGGCCACAATCACCAAGTGAAGGGGCACGAGGTCCAGAAGGACCTCCAGAGCTGCTGTGGGGGTCGTACGTATTGCTCCTGTGACTCCCAAACAGGCAAGTCTTTGGAGTTGTGTTAAGTTCTGCCGTATATTTCGCCGGGTTACGGCAGTGTAGTACCGCATTGTTACTCTGGGGATTAACCCCCAAGTTTTACCAAAGGTTCTTCTACATACCCAGAGGGTTGTAGTGGCTCTTTGTATTTGTCTCTCTATGTGATCTTTCCAGGTCAGCTTAGAATCCAGGATAACCCCCCGATACTTCACTGTCCTTGAGATCGTTAGAGTGGTATTGTAGAGCATGGGTGCGACGAAACCGTCTAGCCTGAGCCTCCTTGTTAAAATGACCAGTTCCGCCTTGGAGGAGTTATCTCTAAGGCCCTGGTCGTTGCACCACCTCTGTACGATCTGTAGGGCCCTTTGCAAGAGTTCGCTGACCGTATTTGGGAATTTTCCCGAGAAGATGATTGCAATGTCATCTGCGTAATCCTGCGTAAATAGATCCCCGTTCTCGAGTTCCTGTAATGGAGAACGAGATTCCATAGCAGAGGAGAGATTTACTACACTTTGTATATAAATGTTGCACATTCTGTAGGTTACTTTTACAGTTCTTTTTGTCAGTAAGAGTGGTGTTACATTTTTTTTTGTTTAATTACAAAATAAAAAACAAATGTTTTTTAAAATTTAAATAATAACTTTTTTATTTACTGATCAATTTCGTTCAAAATCAATAAGGCTTTTCCTCTAGCCAACACTAATGTAGTACCCAACATTTCAATACAATCGGACTTTTAGTTCTTAAGTTATCATGTCTACAAGAAACGCGACGGACAGACAGCAAGACGGATAGATGGACAGACGGACAGACATTTTGAAAACTGTTAAGTGTTCGATCACCAACACAGTAATATGATTGTTTTTCTCTACAAGCGATTGGATTAAAAATTGTCCGGTCAAATGCAATATATTCTTCGTTTTGTATTTGCGAAGAGTATAATAAGTTTGGAAAATATCTTTTTTTTTGGCTAAAATCAATTTTTTGATGAAAATTTTTCTAGAGCGGTAAAGGGTAAAGTCGAAAATTGTTGATTGTGGGTTAGGGCTGGCAAATAATCATTAATGTGTTAGTCAACTGAGCAGTGGTGTAATAGGTAAATAGGTAGCGGTACTAGTTTTATTTAAGATTTTTTTTAAATACGAGGGAATACCCTTTTGATAAATTGGCATGAATCACTGGTTTCCAACAAAATTGAAAAAATATCTACAGTTGAATAAGGTTGAGTACTAGTGGGCCCTTAAATGAAGCTATTATAATTTACCAATGTATCGTGTGTCCACGGATGGACTTAGATGGACTTGGTTTGTATGAACTATTCTTACTTGTAAAAATTGTTATTACAGTGTTTCGAAAAAAAGGTGATTCAAAATTTCTTTTGCTTGTTATATAAATATAATTCAAGTTGAGAAACTTCGGTTTTGTTGTAAAGGGTGCGCAAAACATATAAAAATGGAGATCCTCAAAATGAGAAATTTAGTAACAGTAATTCCCATGAAAATAATTTGTTTCACTTTTCGATTATTTCTTTTAAGCTCTTAATTTTAATGCTTTAAAAAGATTGAATAAAAAAAATATTTTGAGAATCAACATTTTTTTAATTTTTTGCGCATCCTGTACAACAAAATCGCCGTTTCGCATTATGAATCGTATTTATACAACACGTAAAAAAAATATGAAGAGCTTCTTTTCGAAATAGTGAAAATAATTTTATTTACAAGTATAGTTAAGTCCATCGATAGACACACTGTATAGTTGTTCCTATTGTAAGCATAATGTTGATAGTGCCAGAATGAAAATAAAATCTAAGTGGACAGCACAAATAATCTCTTAATATTGCACACCTCGCTCTACGTATGCTCTATTATTGTTTAGCGAGCTGGAACCGTGGTGCCTCGACAAAATAAAATGTTATTTTAAGATCGATAGAATATTAAGTTTTAAATTATAGCTCGAGGATCACCATGCACTATAGTTCATTCGTTTATATGGTGTACGTACGTACATATGGAACTCTACAGATCTCAAATCGCGACGAAACCACCTGATTTTTAAAAGTTTTCTTGAGGTATTATCAGAATGCTGCCCTATTAAAATCTCTAATCTAATTATTACCTTAAATAAAATTATCATTAATTAAAGAAATGATTTTTGCCTGTAGGTTTTTGGTTTTAAAGTGTATTTGTGAGACTGCATCCATATATGACCAAACGTATCATATTTACTTAAAAGTATTAATGTACATTGCATGAATTTGTTTTTCCTTCACACATGGTGCTGGCGTAATGACCGTTTCATGTCAGAATAAGCACCTAAATATAATGACCCCACAACATTTCCTCGGCGACGCCCCTGGCCGGTATACCTCCGTCCTCCTCGTAGTAGTCTGTACCATGCGAAACCGCTTATTGCATTATTTAACTTACAAGTAAGACTATAAACTACTAATTGGTAGATTTTTATCACAATTGCGTGAACTGTAACCTGTGGTAAATGAATGCACTATTTATATCACGACCGGTTGCTTACAACTATCTATGCAACCGTTTCCTATTGTTTCTCTCCGAGATTCAATAAAACTGATACTGTCCCCAGTATATTTATTTTAAACACCCTAGATTTTATCACGTTGGCCATGTATCTTAACGAAATTTTAAAAAATTCAGCTTACCACGACCTTACATGATAATCTCGGGAGTCAGAAACGAATTTAAAGGTTTTAAATAAAATCGAAGTTTCTGATAATTGGGTGCGGGTATTTGTAAGACTTGTTTAGATTAAGAGACCGTTCGCTACTACTTTAAAAGGATACGAGGAATGACCAGTATTTATTTGAAACGGTTGTATAAAAGAGATAGTATGGTAATATTGTAATAAACTTTTAGAAAAAGTGGTATATAAAAATTATTACCATTTATCTAGTTAACTGGGCGATAAACCAATTTGTGTAACGCTCATATAAATAATCAAATATTTTTTTAAAGAGTCTAAGTTGTGGAAGTCTAGTGGAGTATATAATACATAAAGACTACTTAATCCAGACTGAATTTAAACAAGGTTGTCCCATAGAAGTTCCGTTTGAAAAAAAGACAGTTTTTTTTGTAAAACTAATATCGCTGAATTTAATATGAGGTGGATTAAACGCAATATTAGTGGGTGAAAATATAATATTTTACATGTGTTTGCGGACCGATTGTTAATAATGTTGACAAAGTGAAAATTAAAAATAATATGTTTTTTGAAAACCAAAATAATATCTGAGGGTTGAATCATATGTAAAGTCTGGTAAATTTATGAATGCCAAGTCTGCAATAAATCGTCACTGAGAAGCAATATATCTCGTTATTCACTTCAACTCATTTATGTTCGTAACATCGGGTTAAAATGTAATTTTTGTTTCTAGCTCTCTGGCCTTAGAAACTTTTCCTTTAGCTACGTATGTTGCATCTCTCGATTTTGTTTTTTGTTATGATTTTTTTTAACTATACCATATAAGGCGGCGTACAAATTTTCTATGCAGAAACGGCACCGGTAGATGCAGTTAAAAATAGGAACAATATGGTATTATTGTCAGAAAATTATGCTTTTTAATGTTTCAAACAGTTTTATTAAAACTCTACAAGTGTTTCGGCTTATTAGGCCTTTATCAAGAGTACAAGATATTACTAAATTTAAAATGTGTTCCTTACTTATTTATACCTAATGGAAGGTATAAATTATGCAAAGCTTTAAATCTATTTATTACATGCAAATAGTTATATGATTCCTATCCTATGTAAATATACTACAAATAAGTTCTCAATGTTAAATTATTTTTTCTAGAATATTATGACCCATAAATAATGTTTGATCATAAGTTACATTTTTATGCTTTTTGACAGCTTTCATGAACTCAAATTGTTCTAGTAAATCTAACTTCATTCCTTTATTTTCTGTATGGAGTAATTCGACTTCATTAAAATTAACAAAATGTATAATTTTATAATTATCGTCTACTAATTGTTCTAATCCTATGTAAACGGTTATACAATTATCTTATAACACCCGTGAGAGCCATTATAAAATAAATTAAGGAACTACTTTATTTTAAAAGCTGTGACCATTTTGCGTCTATAAGCGTCTATCAACAATTTTGTTTTATAAAAAAATATTCTATAAACATTCTTTCAGCTTCTACAAAACATCAAATTGCTAGTTGGGCAGTATAATAATTTTAATTGGGTACTCTGAAGTCAAAAACATATTGCTGTTTTGTTGCATCAGTGCAATACATAGTAAAATGATAAAGATCTCATAGGTTGTTAAAAATGAGTATTTTAAGGTTCATCTTGGGACGAAAATATTCCCTACAGCTGGTAAAATCAGTTATTTTATGCCACAACCTTTGAATTATTAGTCTTATTTACAACATTTTGCAGATGTTTTGTGATTATTCTAGTTGGCCTGTATTTGCTGCGCGGTACGTCTGAGCATCACACTATCTGTTGCGGGCGCACAACCTTATGAAATTTCTTTTACATCAGCTCCATGATGATATCAGCCCAGCGTTTTCGAAGGTGTCCTCTTCGCCTCTTGGCACCTGTTATTTCTGAACTATCAACTGTTCTATATGGTCCTATGTTCAATTGATGTGGGAAAAAATTAAGTAGTCTGGAGAATAAAATGCTGGAGGACAATTTGGAAGATGGGCTGCGATGTATTGCTCGTGGCAAGTTGCCAACCTATGTTCTTCATCGAATCTCACGTTCACAGTTACCATTATTCACGATTGTTCCAAGCAATACCATCTTGTAACAGATATAATTAATGTAGTATCATAGAAATCTCAAGTTGAAAATCTCAGTTCCGCTGCGATTACTCCACCCTGTTAGTCCACCAGCAGACGGTGCATCATGCAATCACTATAGAAGACAAAGATGTTTGGTAATAGAACACGGATCTACCTAACGTGTTTGCCAACTCTACATTGGTTGGAGCTGGTGTTGTCGAAAAGTTTAAGCATATTGAGGTAAAAAACTAATTCAGAATTGATTGGGAGATTCCCATTTTGTACATAAATTAGTACATGCTAGTGAAAATATCTTTATGATTGTCATGAAAAATAGTGTCAAGTTTTCGAGATAAAAAGAACTTAGTCGTTGAATTACACTGTACACATAGAAGAAAATTAAAGCAAATACAAGTTAGAATTGAGGAAATGAATATATTACTGGCAAAAAATACTCGTAATTATTTCAAACTCTTACTAAAGACTTATAATAGATAAGTACAAAAATATATACCTTTCTAAACAAAATACTTTGCTGGCTATATGCCACGAACAACATTGAATTAAGAGAAAGAAATATGCACATTACGTACAGGTAACTGTCACAATAATGTTAATTTTAATTTTAAATTATCCTGTTCAACAAAACCAAAAAACAACTAAAGACAAAAACACTTACCAAGAAAATTTCACATATACGTGTTTCGGTATCCTACAAATACAAGTTAATTAAACTTATATTTGTTTGTAATATTCTTTAAAAAATATTGAATTTAAACCGCCCTGTATTCAGAAAGCCCACCCTGTAGTCCAACCAGGCTATCACAAGATAAATTGTTTCTTAAACGGCGCCACGTCTTCCGTTATCTCTATCTAATATACAAGATTTGACTGATCATTTGACAATTTTGCACAGCGATATCCGTAACCGATACAAGTTAAGATCTTAAATACTTCGCTGCGGGGCACCTATCAACGTGTCAAGTAAACATCAACTGCAGGTGACAACAGGCGCCACCACAAATTTTTCAAACCCCATGAGTCTGCCTCAAAACTGTAATTGTGCAATTGACCTAAACTGATATTGATACCCATCTTATCTCAAACTTATAATCACAAGGTGAGTGAATAGTAACCGAATACCCACCTCAATACTTTACAAGGCTATTTATACCGCCATGAATAATTTTTAGTCACAGCGCCAGCGATAGTTAAATAAATAAAGCATTAAATAAAGTACATTTTTCTTTTCCATAATTGGTTATTTGTAGCATATTCGCGTTTTCTTGCGCTTTATTGGGTATTTTGAGACTTCTGTAAAACGGAAATAGAAAATTTTTCTCTAGTGTTCATTTTCAACTATTAGTTAACAACTTCATTTTGGTTTATATATTATTGGGTTTTTTCTATTTGGCGCAAAGGTTCTTTCTGCAGAAGGGGTAAAACCAAAGAGCAGGAACAAATTTTTTTGTACTCTACAACGATACAGTTTTACAGAAGCAGTTAATCTAAGCTGCCTTTCCTCTCCATTGAGAGCAATAATATACGCACATCAGCTTTGAAGAAATACAAGTTAATTGGCATTGTTTGCTATACACATACAGGATGTCCCAGCTCTATTTAGAGAGGTATTATCTTTAAAACAGTGAGACTGAAAAAAATGTTAAGTGGAAACGTTATTCTGTTTGAAATATGTATTTAGTCTTTTTATTTTCAAATGTACAAGGCGCCTTAAAAAGGCGGTAAGTTATGCAACTTTAATTTTTCAAATGGAACACTCTGTATATTTTTATATTTCATTAACAAACTCCTATACCTATCGTTAATGGTTTACAATATATCATCGGTTTTATTTTGAATCCGCCATGTTACAATCCCAATAAATGAGCACTCACTACGTGATGGCAGCAAGATGGAGCACCACCGCATAATTCGAGCATTTTCACACTCTTCCTGATTGAGAGATTTGGGGGGAACTGAATTGGTAATCAGAGACCTGTTAAGTGACCTGCACGGTCACCTGATATGTCGCCCCTCAATATTTTTTATTTGGGTCATTTAAAGTAAGTTGAATAGAATATGGATGATAATTTCGACATCTTTTATAACAACCATAACCGTTACTGTTTTTGTATTCATTACGTTAATAAAAAATGTTATCCAGAAAGTTTAACAATGTTTAATGATATGTATTTATAGGATATGGTTAATATAGTTTGTTCGGAAATAAAAGGAGAATAAAAAAATATAAAAACATACATAGTGTTCCACTTGAAAAAGCAAAATTGTATAACCAACTGAATTTTTAAAGCCCCTATTTGAAAATAAACTTATTAAATGCATCTGATAACAGATGCACAGAATAACTTTTCTATTTAATATTTCTTTCTATATCTCACCGATTTCCAGGTAATGCTTATCAAAATAGAGGTGGGACACCCTGTATATTTGTTTTCTACAAAAAATAAATTTTGCAAAAAATTAATAGTATATTTTCATTTGATTGAAACATTTAATGATCAAACAAAATTACAAAGATTATTTTTTTCAATGAGGTGTGCATCACCGACGAGCCCTTAAGACTGCACATCCTTTCGATATTTATGACGTCATCAATAATTTAGTTATGCCAATTCTCCCATATTCCAATCAGAGCAACTCTCGCATCTTCTGTGTATTGGACAGCATGAATTTTTTACCTAAGTCGTCTACCAAGCATGTCCCATACATGGTCAGTTGTACTCAAGTCCGGGGAACATGCTATCCAAATCACTGTGTTTTAAACCGAGTGGAGATGCACTCGGTTTAAAAGTCAGTTGCACAACGAGCTGTTTCCGGGCCAACATTGTCTTGAATCAAAGGGAAGTTTCCCCGATATGTGGAGCGAAAAGTACAATTTGATTTTGTAAAATACCCCTTATGTAGGCATCTGCAGTTAAAGTTTTCCTAACATATGCCACGCGACACCATAATTGAGCCTCCACCGAAAAAAGCTGTAGGAGTGAAATTGAATTGTCCGTTTTGTTCTCCTGGACATTAATATACTCTTATGTAGAAAGAAATACCAATTGATCAATGTTCCTTTAAATTCGCCGGTATGGATATTTCATGTATGAAATTTTACATTAAATCAAGTAAAGTACTAAACTAAATATTTACTCTGTAAGATTTGCAAATTTCTTATTAAAACAATTTATTTTAAAACCGCTACCTAAGGAATCACTACTTCCACATCCACATTTACCATCCAAGATTATATTTGCACTACAGTATGTGGAAAAGATTGGTCAGTTTAATAATATTTGAGGCAGATATTATAAAAAAATTGAGGCGTTTGTCTTTAGCACATACGCCAAAAATGAAGTTTCTGTACTCTTATTAGCTTGCGCTCTACTTATTTTCCTCAATTACAACGCCCTCCACCTTTAACGGACGTGTACCAAAATTTTAGTGAATATTTGAATTTTATTTTGTAAATACTATAATAATGGAGTAGAGTTGGTGAGGGGGGGGGGGGTTGTATATACACCGAATTCCATGTTCTTTTACTCTTACCGGCATGTTTTACTTATTTTCCCCTATTTAACCCCCCAACCCTTCAACAGAATCATGTCAAAATATAATCTAGTTCCAGGTGTCGTTATAATATATGCGTTTACCCAATTTTAAGTGACTATTTCAATTTTATTTTGTCAACCCCTTTAATAATGGGGAGGGGGTTGTGCTGGGGGAATGGAAATATTATATAAAAACTACTTCCCTTCTACTATACACACCAAATCCCAAATTTGTCTACTCTTACCAGCTTGTTTTACTTATTTTCCCCTATTTAACCCTAGTTAACCCCCAACGTTTCAAAAGAATCATCTCAAATATAATCTAGTTCCAGGTGTCGTTATAATATATAAGTTTACCAAATTTCAAGTGAATACCCCAATTTTATTATGTCAATCTCTTTAGTAATGGAGGAGGTGGTGAGGGGGGGGGGTGGAAATATTATAAAAATAATCCGAGCCACAGCTGATTTTCTGGGGTGAAATGGGCTCTCACGAAAAATCCTGGGATAAGTGACAATTTCTGACCTCGGACTTTTGCATTCAGAAGTCAAAACTACATGGAGGTACATAGGTGGGTGTTCTGTAACAGAGCATTTTTTCTTTTTTGTGTACCGGTATTATAAAACAACGAAAAAAGGCATTTTTTCGGATTTTTCGATTTTCCGGCAATTTTTTCCATTGCGCTATATACACATCTTTTATTTATTGAAAGTAGAATCAATAACAAAAAAATGAGCACTGTCCGAACTCTGTCGGACAAGTACTTTTATGAGGAATCGCAGTTGAAAATATCATAAATATTGAATTAAGCAACAACCATTGAACATTATGGTACACAAAAAATAGTGATTATGTGGGACACCAAGAAGTATATTTTCAGCAAGTTTGAGCTAAATCGAATTATTTTTGTAGAAGAAAAAAATAAATAACCGAAAAAGCGGTTTTTACGTATTTCTCGAAAAATTACAAAAGTTGTAGATCTCCTTATTACCTATAACTTTTATATTCAACTTTTTTCCATAGGATGCGTAGTTTAGCCAGAAATTGCAAAAACCCGTTTTTCACCCCTAAAAATCCACCACATTTCACCCCAGAAAGTCGGCTGTGGCTCGGATTATTTTTCCTTCCTTAGTAATGGATATGTTCTACAATATTCCACTATCAGTTTGCTGTATCGACTTACTTTGTTGTCCAACCCTTATCTAGCCTGGTCTATTCTAGTATATACACCAAATACCAAATTTTTATACTCTTACTAGCTTGCTTTACTTATGTTCCCGTATTTATCCAGCAACCAGAGGCATAAGGTACTCATCTATTCTACATGGATAACCTTAAATTGTATGCCTCTAGGAGCATGAACTTCAAAATGCTCTAAGGGTGGTCGAGGAGTACATGCGGGCCATTGGTATGGAGTTCGGACAAGTGCGCGGTCGTTCAACTCAAGAGAGGACGATGCGGAGACTTTGCTGAAGACACGTACCTCGCATCCTAAGACATCTGGATCTACACATAAATGGGTCTGCAGCAACATCACATCCAGGATGTGCAACAAGTGAAAGAATCTCTCCGCCAGAAGTACAGATGCCTACTCCGAAAAATTTGGGCTTCTGAACTTTCAGGGAAAAACAAGGTGTCTACAAGTAATATGCTTGCCGTTCTTGTTCTGCTGTACTCTTTTGAGGTAGTCAAATGGGCTATAGATGAGCTGCGCCAACTAGAGAGAGGTACAAGCAGGTTGATAAATATCCATAGGAGCATTCATCCTAGATCGTCCGTTCCTCGTGTATACCTCCTACGTAATCTGGGGGGCCGATTACCCCCAAGCCATCACCGGATAAGTCCGACAAACAATCCAGTTCCAGTTCCTATTATAGTGCATACGTGTATAAAATTTCAAGTCAATATATTTAACCGTTTAATCGAAATCGTGCACACAAAAGAAGTTACAGACCGACAGATGGACGGAAAAATTTTCTTCGCTCAAATTTTAAATCTCAACGTTTCGTGACATTCTAAACCTATTCCAACCAAAAACATTTTTGTCATTTGTTTACGATTACCATACTTCCACTCTGCTATGTGGATGTGGAAGTAAAAATATATAGATTAATAAAAGATTGACGTATAAAACTAATAGGGTTTACAGCTATGAGTTTTAAAATCTTTCTTAATTTCATAACAATAGCCGGTATATATGAGAGGTATGTACATTTTGTTTATAAAAGTTAAAACAGATCGTTTGCCAGTCAAATGCATCACAGCCACTAAACCAGATTTAGGACACTATGGCATCCCAAGGCACATTGGTCTACATTATACCAAAAGAGTTTCTATCGACTGGTAAATGACGAACGAAATCTGGTGTACATCCAAAAGGAAGTCTGAGAAAGTCTTGAGGAAATCTTAAGGAAATATCGAAGATATATCTTAATAAATCTGAGGAAACTTCAGGGGTACAAAAATTTTTTGCGCGATTGTCCACTGGATTTGTATTATATTAGCTGCACATTATATAATAGTTTAACAGACGATTTTTAGTCCCCGTAAATCGTTAATATTTTTAGGATAACACTGAAGAAACTTGTTAAGGTGGCCATTCCCTAGAAAGAGACATCCGAGAGGGAAATATTTATTATTTTTGGCCATAACTTTTTTTTCTTAGTACATATATTTAAAAAAACTATAATACTACCTAACTAGAACCATAAGAAGACTATTATTATGAATATTCACTCAATTATTTCAGTGGTTTGCAATATAGCCAGATTTAAATTTAAAAATTATGTTAATCTTCCTAAAATTCATAGTAATAGTCTTGTTATGGTTCTACTTAGGTACTCTTATAGTTTTTTGAAATATGCGTACTAAGAAAAAAAGTGATGGGCAAAAATAATAAATATTTCCTTATCGGATGTCTCTTTCTAGGGAATGGCCACCTTAACTCTGTAAGCTTTTACACAATGAATTAATTTTATACATAATTTTTCAGCATTGACAATATTTTGTTCGGTGTCTGTTCGTGAAACTATTAATAACTGGAATATTAATTTATATAAACATTTGCATCCCTTTTAACATTATCCTCTCATAGTATTTAGATAGCCAAATTCAATAAATTAATAATTTATGTTCTAGCCTGTATGTGATTTATGATTTCAGGACATACGCTGTTAAAAGTGAATTATTTATTCTTTGTTTGCTTATAGTAATGAAACATATTCTTTATAGGATTTTGCAAACAGCGGAAAAAACTATCTATGAGAAGCAAAAGAAAAACTATATGTAAAATATTAATGAAATATTTGCATTCTTTCGATAACCTGACTTCTGGTTATACTAGAAAATCAAAATCTTACAATAAATTTGTCCAATTTCTTATTTGACATTCTCATTTTAACACTAGCATCCAGCATAGTCCCCTGTTGCTAAGCAGATTAAACTAATATCTACATGACCCCCTATAGTATGAACATTCAGTTAAAAATGAGAACAAAGGCCTAAAATAGATTTATTTACCTACCTTATCTTAAACAAAATTTTTGTTCTAATGGATTACATTTTCATAGTTTTTTTTCTGCTGTTTGCAAAATCCTGTAAAGAATGTGTTTCATATAAGCTGTTAGTTCCAATTTATGTTTTTAGAGAAATTTCATCAGTTAAATAATTTTACACGAGTAAACTGTTATATACACATTTCTTAATGGTCAACAACTATCTGTCAAATAAATAAATGATGTTGATATAGTTTACTATATGCAACGCAATGTACAGCAATTAGTAGTTGCCTACATTTACACTCTCCATGGCGGTTGTTTATATATTTCCATAGCCACGTGAGACATTAAATTTTACATATATTATTTTTACTTACTTCACCTCCAAGGATGGGAGCCTAACTAGTAAAGAAATTGATTGAATAAATTGAGACGCATCTGTCCTCGTTTAATAAAATAACGGCAGATTCCTTAAGGTGGCCATTTTCTAGAAAGTGAGGTCCGATAGGAAAATATTTATTATTTTAGGCCATAACTTTTTTTCTCAGTGCGTATATTTTAAAGAACTATAGGACTACGTAAGTAAAACCACAACAGCCTATTACTATGGATCTTTACTCAATAATTTTAGTGGTTTACTATGAATTTTCACTAATAATAAGTGGTTTGCAAAATAGTTAGATTTAAATTTAAAAATTATGCTAGTCTTCCTGTTTCGTAGTTTTAAATCAAACTATTTTGGAAACTATTGAAATTATTGAGTAAAAATTCATAGTAATACTTAGCTTTCTTACGATTGTACTTACAGTCTTACAGTTTTTTTAAATATACGCACTAAGAAAAAAAAGTTATAGCCAAAAATAATAAATATTTCCCTAACGGATGTCTCTTTCTTGGAAATGGCCACCTTAACTTTTCTTTTAGTTACGACAAATTGGATACATTAGAGAATATTTTACGTTTTTATTAACCCAATTGAAGGCTGATCTAAGTGAACTACAAGCTTCATTTTATAAAATTGGTGCCAAACAAGAAAAACTACCCTCATATTTTTTATTAGTTATATGTTTTGGAATTGTTAACTTATTTGACCTTTGCTTTGGCTAGGTATATGGATATTACATAGCTTAGTAAGAGGATTATACAATTAATGAGGTGTTTCCTATACGAATGAATGTATTAAGGGAATAATAAATTCTGTATTTAACATTTAATCCATGTAGTGTCACTCGATAAGGTGTTATATGCTCCCTGAGTTAGCGACCAAGAAAAAATATAGATGCTTTTTACATACGCTGAAATGTTAATTGACTCTACAAGGTAAGAAAATTGCAATACAATAAATAACAACATTCTACATGCGCATAGTAATAAAATTTATTGTACAACGATACAGTTATAAAAATGATAATTGCAAATTAAATTATATCAATGATAATAAAGTCGATGTAAACAACCGTTTAATGGAGTGCATATGAATAGTTATGTAACAAATATATGAGAGAAAGATGATTTTATAGTCTAAGAACTAGTGACCTTGATAACACGGCTTGAAATATGCTAAAATGTTAGTTAATAGTTAAGATTTCCCCAAATAAAGAATGACGGGTATGGCTAAAGTAAACACTTTTTAATTTTTGAAAATGGCGCAAAGATGCGATTGAAATTTATTTATTTCTACAAAAAAAAATGCATGCCTCGAGTAGGGTAGCAGCGAATGAAATACTTCACATGCATGAGGTCACTTTCGAAACTCACCACAACCTAGCATGCCAGGCGCTATACATTTTCAAGCAACCGTTGTAACCAAACTGTATTGTGACACAGCCACAACTTTTGCCACTTTCTGTTTTCTGTCCTTTCCTTCATCCTTTTTATTTTTGCACCTTTTGTGTTTTTTCCAAATTTATTCCCCCGTAATTTTATATAAATCACAAACATTTTGAACTATTAATTAGAAACTTAACCACACATTGAGTGGCTGGGCATCCACTCTTAGGACTGCTCAAATCAGGCATTTGCTTTAAGGAGGGGGGGGGGGCGGGAACTTTTGCGTGATTTTACCCATCTTCCAGAAAAATCGCTCTAAACAAAAAACCGCTGCCTAAGGAATCACTACTTCCACATTCAGATTTTTCATCCAAGTTACTTTAAAGGAAACATCTTGACTAGATTTGCACTCTAGTATGTGGAAATTATTAGTCATAGAACTTCAATAATATTTGGGGTAGATGTCATAGAATAGTTTGAGGCCTTGGTTTCTACCATATACGTTAAAAATAAAGTTTCTAGTTTACCCTACATAACTTTGAAGTAAATATCTCAATTTTGTGTTATCAATCACATTAATAATGGAGCGGAGGTGGTGGGGTTTGAAAAATATTAGGAAGAAATCTGAAGCCTTGGTTTCTTGTATATACACCAAATCCCAAATTTCTGTAATCTTACCGGATTTAGTTATTTTCCCCTATTTATTCCTATTTAACCCGAAACCCTTCAACGAACTCATCTCAAAATGTAATCTAGTTCCAGATGTCACTATAATACATACGTGTACCAAATTTCAAGCGAATATCTCAATTTTATTTTATCAACCCCTTTAAAAATGGAGTAGGGTTGGTGGGCGTTGAAAAATATTATAAACAATCTGAGACCTTGGCTTTTAGTAAATACACCGAATTTCAAGTTTCTGTACTCTTACCAGCTTGCTTTACTGATTTTACCCTATTTACCTCTATTTAACCCCCATCCCTTCAATAAAATCATCTCAAAATATAATATAGTTCCAGATGTCGTTATAATACATACGTGTACCAAATTTCAAATGAATATCTCAATTTTTTTTTATCTACCTCTTTAATAATCGAGTAGGGGTGGTGGGGGTTTAAAAATATTATAAATAATCTGAGACCTTGGCTTCTAGTACATACACTGAATTTACAAAGTTTCTGTACTCTTACCAGCTTGCTTTCCTTATTTTTCCTTATTTGCCCCTAATAACCCCCATCCCTTCAACGGAATCATCTCAAAATGTAATCTAGTTCAGACGTCGTTAGAATACATATGTGTGCCAAATTTCAAATGAATATCTCAACTTTATTCTATCAACCCCTTTAATAATGGAGTAGGGTGGTGGTGGGGGTTGAAAAAATATCAACAATCTGAGACCTTTGCTTCTAGTATATACACCGAATATCAAGTTACTGTACTCTTACCAACTTGCTTTACTTGTTTTCCCCAATTTCACCCCCAACCCTTCATCAGAATAATCCCAAAATATAATTTAGTTCCTGGTGGCATTATAATATATACGTGTACCAAGTTTCAATTGAATATATCAATTTTATTTTACCAACCCCTTCAATAATCTAGTAGGGGTGGTGGGGGAATGAAACATATTATAAAACATTTCGAGGCCTTGGCCTATATATAGTACATACATCAAATTTTAAGTTTCTGTACTCTTACCAGCTTGATTTACATATTTCCCCTATGTACCCCTATTTACCCCTATTTACCCCCCAACCCTTTACCAGATCTCGTTATAATATATATATATATATGTATACAAAATTTCAAATCAATATCTTAACCGTTCCGGAAAAAACGTGCGGACAAAAAGAAGCTACAGATAGACCGACAGACAGACAGAATTTTTTTTCGCTCAAATTTAAAATCTCGATATTTCATGACATTCTAAACGTATTTCAAGAAAAAAAAATGTTGAAATTTTTTTTACGATTACTATACTTCCAATCCACTAGGTGAATGTGGAAGTTCTATGCAGTAATAGTTGCATTTAAATAATGCTCTGTCTGTATGTTTTAAGGTGGCGATTTCCTACAAGGAGACATCCAATAGGTAAATATTTATTATTTTTGCCCATAACTCTTTTTCTTAGTATGAATATTTAAAAAAACTATAAGAGTACCTAAGTAGAACCATAACAAGACTACTACTATGAATTTTCACGCAATAATGTCAGTGGTTTGCAAACTAGCTAGATTTAAAACTACGAAATAGGAAGATTAACACAATTTACTTCCACATCCACGTAGTAGATTGGAAGTATAGTAGTCGTAAAAAAAAAATATTCAATTTTTTTTTTCTTGAAATAGGTTTAGAATGTCATGAAACGTCTTGGTTTTATATTTGAACGAAAAAAAAAAATTATGTCTGTCTGTCGGTCTGTAACTTTTTTTTGTCCGTACGTTTTCTCCGGAACGGTTTAAGACATTGACTTGAAATTTTGTACACGTATATATTGTAACGAGATCTAGAACTGGATTTTTGAACATATCCGGTGAAGGGTTGGGGGGCAAATATGGGTAGATAGGGGGAAATAAGTTAAACAAATTGGCAAGGGTACAGAAACTTGAAATTTGATGTATGTCTACTAGATGTTTTTATGATATTTTCCATCTCCCCAGCACCCCCCCTCTCCATTATTAAAGGAGTTGATAAAATAAAATTGAGATATTCACTTGAAATTTGGTAAACGTATATATTATAATGGCATCAGGAACTAAATTATATTTTGGGATTAATCTGATGAATGGTGGGGGGTTAAATAGGGGTAAATAGGGGCAAATAAGTAAAGCAGGCTGGTAAGAATACAGAAACTTGAAATTCGATGTATGTACTAGAAGCCAAGCCCTCAGATTTTTTTATAATATTTTTCAAAACCCCACCACTTCTACTCTATTTTAAAGGGCTTGATGAAATAAAATTGAGGGAACCAGATTATATTTTGAGATGATTCCGTTGAAGGGGTGGGCATATACTTATAGGCAAATAGGGAAAAATGAGTAAAGCAAGCTGTGTAGAGCATAAAAACTTGAGATTTGGTGCGTATACTAGAAGCCAAGCCCTTAGATTTCTTTGCAATGTTTTTCAACCCTCCCCCCCACTACCACCATTTTTTATGATATTTTCCATCTCCCAGTACCCCCCACTCCATTAATAAAGGGGTTGATGAAATAAACTTGAGATATTCATTTGAAACTTGGTACACCTTTGTATTTTTTGTTGAAGGGGTCGAGGCGATGTGTAATTTTGAAAAATCAGTAGAACAATCTAGTAAGAGTCCAGAAACCTAATTTTTGGCGTATGTGCTAGAAACCAATGCCTTAATTTTTAACGTTGAGAATGTTTAACAAATCGAAAATGTAACAGTAACGGCAATACGGTAATTTGATACATTTTGAAACCTAGAATCATATTTTTGCATTTTTACGTCTCGACGCTGACCGACGCCTAGCGTTGTTTTTGTAAAACTTGTGTATTTGATAAATTTTAATTCCTAGATTAATATTCTTGCATTTTTACGTCTCGATGCTGACCGACGCCCAGCGTCGATTTTATAAAACTTGTGTATTTGACCAATTTTGATACCTAAATTCATATTCTTGCGTTTTTACGTCTCGACGGCGACCGATGCCTAGCATTGTTTTGGTATAACTTGTATATTTGATCAATTTTGATACTTAGATTCATGTTCTCTATTTTGCGGAATATTAATGTATATCCTATTATAATTATTCGGAGTTGTATAACTTTTTAAATTTTTTATCCGCAACTTAATAAAAGTTTGAAAATTTCTAAAAATTTCTTTATTTCTGTCCCCTGTACATTTTGCAAGTTTTGTAAATATCATGTCGGGCTTGAAAGTTAGTCAAGTTAATTTTCAATGTCTTAACGAAGTTTGCTATTTTTTTTCCTTCTTCAATTCTTTGGGACTTCCTGCCACATGTATGTTTTCTTTTTAAGCGGTGCTCGGGGAATCTACAAAATATCACAACTAACCAGTATGTTACTGGTAAATAACTTCTACGTCTGTGACTTTTACGTCAAAGGCAAACATTTTAACAAAAGAGGCAGATAGCAAAAAAAGAAAAATTAAAGAATCCGCGATAGTATTATTGTATAAGAATAGATGCGTGCTGAATTGTTCCGTAGATGTCTGTACAACTTGGTTGCCAATATTAAAAGAAGAACTTCACAAACTTAACGTTGAATAAAACCTAAAAAAACTGTTAACTATATCAACAGTTCTATGTAAATAGTAATCTATGGATATTGAATATAGCAAACATTCTTAGAGCTGTGTATTTATCATACACAGCAAAAAATATTTTTCAAAAAAAGCCTTGAAAAAGGAAACAGAATAGATTTCCGAAACGTTGGCGAAATATTTAATTTCAAGTTTTTATACTTATTTGTGTTATTTATTTAAAAAGAGCAACCTCTAACTGATCCTTTGACGTAAAAGTCACAGACGTCGAGGTTATTTATCAGTAACACTGGTTAATTGCGATATTTTGTAGATTCCCCGAGCACCGCTTAAAAAGAAAACATACATGCGGCAGGAAGTCCCAAAGAATTGAAGAAGGAAAAAAAGAATTAAGATAATGCCACAAATAACATTTAGACAATACGAAGCTTGCTAAATTGCAACACCTGTACATTTTTTTATTACATCTACCCCAAATATTATTATAATTCGATGATCAATTATTTCCTCATACTAAAGTGCAAATATAGTCAAGAAATTTACCTTTAAAGAGACTTGGAGGGAACTCTGGATGTGGAAGTAGTGATTAAATTATTGAGTAACAATTCATAGTAATAGACTTGTTATGGTTCTGCTTAGGTACTCTTATAGTTTTTTTAAATATACCTACTAAGAAAAAAAAGTTATGGCCAAAAGCAATATATATTTCCCTATCGGATGTCTCTTTCTAGGGAATGGCCACTATAAGACCGAAAACTATTTGTATCTTAGTCCAACTAATATATCATTTATTTATAATTACTATTTCTAACTACTTATGACAGTGTCACAGATATTTTGCACACTAAGCAACACGGAAAGCATTATCGCATGTCGAATAAATTAATCTTATATCTTGAAAGTAACAATTTCATATTCAGAGTATAATTTAATCTAACAGTCAACAGTGTACTTACCGGTAGCGGAAACATTGGCACTTGAATATAGCAAGTTATGAATCTGTTAAGTAATTCAACAAAGTAGCGAGTAAATTTTATTAACTTATTAACATAACAAAGAATTAAAATATGGCGCCGATTATTCTAACCGAGTGGATGGGTAATCTAGAAAACGAAAAACCTCATCAATTTTCAGCGAGCAACAAAGCAAAATAAAGTACACGAGATAAAAGGATTTTGTTTCTTATCTTGTTTGCACCTTTCTCTTTGTTTAAGAGCCACTATAGATGACTTCCGTTACAAGAAAATTAGATTTGTATATGCAAACATAATCGCATGATTAATACATTTAAGATGGCCGATGTTCACTCGGTGAGAGCATAAATAAAGAGAATAATCACTTAAGATGTTTGCATATCTTTATGAAACGTCATTCTACTGTATATTTACCTTAACTGAGCACAACTTATTCGTTTTCTAGTTTCTAATAAGTTAAGACGTTGCCGATAGACAGCAATATTTAATGAGCATTTTATTCATGTCATCATGTTGGCGACACTATTTTTATTTGAAACCAAACTATGCTACAGCACAATACACATAATTGAAGTCTCGTAAAATGTATACATAATTCCAAAAAATATACCCAGTTCTCGCAGAAGAGCTACTACTGTATTTTTAAATCGTATTGACATTATGTGTGGATTTCATTTACTTGGATTTTTAAGACTACTGATAAAATTAACCATAAATCTATGTGTTCAAAATTAGTGTTTATAGTATCAAACTTTTACTAATATTATTTACACAATCAACTTGGGATGATTCCGGTGGATGGTGTAGTATCTGGCCATCGACCAATAGTCTTGAGAGTACCTCAAGGCTCTATTCTTGGGACATTGTTACTTATTATGTATATTTTTGATGTGTCTAAAGTATGCTTCAAGCATTTAATCCTGAAAATTATAATCGTAAAAAATGTTAAATTTTTGTTTTTGTTGAAATAGGTCGAGATTTTAGATTTGAACAAAAAAAATATGTGGCTGTTGCGACGGTCTGTCTGTCTATCGGTCGACCGTTAACTTCTTATTGTACGCACGTTGTCTGGAACCTCTTAGGCTACTGACTTGATATTTGGTACACTTATGTATTATAATAAAATCTGGAACTGGATAATACTAGAGGGGTTGGGGGAAATAGAGGTAGACACGGGAAAATAAGTAAAGCAAGCTGGTAAGAGGCCAGAAACTTTGAATTTGGTGTATACAGATACATATATTCGAAGCCAAGGCCTTAATTTTATTTACAATCTCTAGTACTCCCTCCCCACTCCATGATTAAAGAGGTTAACAAAATAAGACTTAACGTCATATGAAGCTAGATTATATTTTGAGACGATTTCGGTGAAGGATGGGTCTTAAATTTTTTGCGACTACTGGCACCCCCACCACCACATTTACTCCATTATTAAAGAGGTTAACAAAATAAAATTATGTATCGACTTGAAATTTGATACACGTATGTATTATAACAAGATTTGAACTAGATTATATTATGGGCTGTTTCCGTTGAGTAGGGTCTATGTCTATATTGGAGTCATACTTTTCCACACACTGCTCGTAAACTTTGAGGATTTTGGCTGTGTTTTATAACTTTGGTTTGCATCTACATATTATTTCTCTCCATCCATTTTCTGTACATAACATGTTGATCATGGTACCTATTTAAATGCATTCAAAATGCGGAAAAAAAGAACAAAACTACTTTCAATGACATGCGTACGGATGCCACATAGACAAATTCACACTAGCTCGATGTTACATTTTTGTTTAACATCATTAAATATAGTTTTGTTTTTGTCTTTCGCATTTTAAAGACCTTTGAATAAATGGCACGGCCAGAAGGATATGTATAATATACAGGGAATCAAAAGTATCTTCCTATTATTAGATATAATTTACCAACAGTGAAAACTCGGTACTATTGAAGGTTGAGTATAAGGTACCTAACACAGTTTAGGGAATGTATCTAAAACGTGAATCTGATAGCAACTGCTTGAAGTGCCACCAATCACCAGAAATTCAACAACTGTGAACATGAAGGATGCGCTATTTCATTAAATGTAAAACAAATTTAAATATGAATGAATGATCTATTCGTATCTTACATCATTGTGGGCTTGCAGTGCTTTGCTACCTAGTTGCATCTGACTTCAAGCTTCGATGTCAAAGTTATAAGTTTGTTTTGTGTACTGTCCATCTCTATAAATTGGCTATTACTGTTGAGCAGTGTATGTCAAACAGGTATATAAATAAATCAATATTTACTCAGTTCTTTCAGTAATTCTAACCCATTTGTTTTTGTTTTTGGATTTGCTTATATAATTCATTAAAATTCTCAGGTATTCCGTTAGCACAAATGTCTTTTCTCTAACAGAAACAAAGGAATCTAGTGAAGACCGACACTAGTTCTTGAATTACATTTCATGAATAAAAACGTTTATCTATCTTTAACCAAAAACATCACACGCACGAATAGGTTACTGCATCTCTCACAATGAATGGACTAACTGATTCTTAATTCACTTATACTAATTGCTCATTAGAAGCCGCCTCAATGCCGTGACCGCTGTTGTGGGAGTGATTGTGAGCACTAAAGTTACGTGATTCACACGCCAAGGTCGTTTGTCAACAAGCGTGGAATCACATTTGCATACATCAAGTAAAATTTCATTCATGCCAAGAACACTATGAAGAAATGCTGTTTTGCGTGAGAAATTTGGAGTGTTATGTTCTAATAAATCTAATACAATAAAATAGATAACGAGATCCGGTTGTGTGGAAAAAATATTATAATAAAGTTATTTGATTTTATGGAAGAAAATTTCCTTATTATAATGCCTAACGAGGTTGTTAGAACTTAAAGAAAGAAAATTTAGAGGTTAAGTTGGCTTTTTGAAAGAATTTTAATCTGGGGTCAAAATAAGACAAGCTTGTATCAAATATAGTCCAGTAATTCTACGGAAAAAAGCAATGACGATGCTACCCGAAAACAAAAAATAGGGTCGTGTAGAGGAAAGAATTCTAAGAAAAGTAGCGTTATTTGCATCGCTCTAGCTGATGTAGAATATAACCTAAAAAAATGAGACAAAGTCGAGTAAACGGTTTATTACGATTTGAGAGAAAACGAAACATCCTACAAATAAAAATGCCGCTGCCTAAGGAATCGCTGCTTCCACATCCAGATCTTTCATCCAAGTTACTTTAAAGGAAACATCTTGACTAGATTCGCATTCTAGTATGTGGAAATTATTGGTCATAGAATTTTAATAATATTTGAGGCATATGTACCCCCCCAAACCCTTCACCGGATACGTTCAAAAAACAATTCAGTTCCAGATCTCGTTACAATATATACGTGTACAAAATTTCAAGTCCATATCTTAAGCCGTTCCGGAGAAAACGTGCGTACAATAAAAGTTACAGACAGACCGACAGACCAACAGACAGAATTTTTTTTTCGCTCAACATTAAAATCTCGACGTTCCATGACATTCTAAACCTATTTCAAGAAAAAAAAAAGATTTTTTTTTTACGATTACTCTTATACTTCCAATCCACTACGTGGATGTGGAAGAAATAATTGCAAAGTTGAAAACTTAATTGTCGATTGATTAGGGGCATCAAATTGTAAATAAAGATCTATTATTTCAGATTATAGTTTTTTTATGTTCCTTTCGGCGATATAAACAAAAATAAATTTATTTTATTTTAAAATCGATTTTATTCAATTTCTCTATTTTTTAAGTCCAATTTACTCCTCAATATTTGGCCCAAAAACAATTTTTCTTGTTATATCTTAAAAGTAGACAATAAAACGAGGTTGTTTTATTTACGCCAATTGGAAGCCGAGATGTGGCATTTTTTACTTTATGGCCATTTATGGGCAAGCTTCTTCATTTTTCAACAAAAATTAATGAGTAAAATGCATTTGTTTCAAAAAAAAATGTAAAATTAAATTAAATTTGGTATTAAAAATTTTGTTATCACCGAAAAACGGTATAATCTGAAATAAAAAATGTGATTGTACTGCTTGATGCCTTAAGGTGGCCATTCCCTAGAAAGAGACATCCGATAGGGAAATATTTATTATTTTTAGCTATAACTTTTTTTTCTCAGTACGTATATTTAAAAAAACTATAAGAATACCTAAGTAGAACCATAACGAGACTATTACTATGAATTTTCACTCAATAATTTTAGTGGTTTGCAAAATAGCTCGACTTAAATTTAAAAATTGTGTTAATCTTCCTATTTCGTAGTTTTAAATCGAGCTATTTTGCAAACCACTGAAATTATTGAGTGAAAATTCATAGTAATAGTCTTGTTATAGTTCTACTTAGGTACTCTTAATTTTTTTTTAATACACGTAATAAGAAAAAAAAGTTATTGGCAATGCCAGAAGTCCATCCCGGGGAGGGAAGCGTGGACGGGCGGACAACCGCGTTTATATATTTTTAATCAAAACAAAATCTTTGAGTGTATCTCTGAAATTTTGTCTATTTATAGATTTTAACTGTAGAAATTGCGTAAAATTATTGCCAGAAGTCTAGGTCGGGGATTAAACATTGCCAGAAGTCGGTAAAATTGTAAGAAAATTTTTCAAATTATTAAAATTTCACATTGATCAAGGTACAGTTCTGGCAATTTTGTTTTTATAGTTAAAATCTCTCCCTTTTCTTCCGGGTTTTCTAGTTATTAACGTACCAGTGACATTAATGGAACAAAAAGCAAATTATGTCAAAAAAATATATTTTTCGTTCACTTGTATCGGCTCGAATTTTCGATTTCGCCCATGCAATTAACGATGCCGTGAAAATGCCAATTTCGGTCTTTGGAGATCGACATTAGGAACCCTTCCTGCTGATGTATTTATTTGGTTGCGAATGTTTAAAAATTTCATGTTTTGCTTATTACAATAAGTATAAACAAATTGATAAAAAGGTTATATTTTTTTTTTGGCATCAAGGCCATTAGCCATACAGCCATAAAAAGGTTATTATTGATGCAAAGAAAATGTATAACGATTCCTTTTATAGTAAGGCCAGTAATAAGACAAAAGCAATATGGTCAATAATAAATAAAAATACATGTGACAGACAAATAAATGAAATAAGTGAAATAAAAATTAATAATAAAACAATAACTGAATCATCTATTATTGCAGAACAATTCAACAAATATTTTATAGATCTACCCTCCAAGTTAAATGACGAACTTGGTGTCACTCCCGAATTAAACCTAAATTCTATATCAGTATACCCCTCAATTTTTTTAGAACCTGTGACAGAAAATGAAATATTTAATATCATCATGGCATTAAAAAATAGCAACGCATCAGGAGTATACAATTTAAGTGCTAATTTAATTAAAAAATCAGCCAAATTTCTGGTGGCCCCACTTACATATTTAATAAATCTGTCCCTAATTGAAGGAACATTTCCATCTATCTTAAAAATAGCTAAAGTTCTTCCTATACACAAAAAAGGAGATAATGCCTTGCCTGAGAATTATAGACCCGAGGCACTTTTGTCGACTATTTCCAAAATAGTAGAACGTGTTATTTTTAACAGAATTGTAATTTTTTCAGAAAAAATTAAATATTGTCAAATGCTCAACATGGTTTTCGTAAAAAATATTCGACTCAGACTGCAATATTAGCGTTTTTAGAGAAACTTTACGAACATTTAAATCAAAATAATAAATGTTCTGGACTCTTTATGGATCTGAGCAAAGCTTTCGACCTAATAAATCATTCGATCTTTATTATGAAACTAGAAAAATATGGCCTTAGAGGTAAAGCAAAAGACTGGTTGACATCATACCTTACAAATAGATTCCAATTTGTAGAAGTTAATGGTACTCAATCGAATAAACTGAAAATAGAATTTGGCGTACCACAAGGGTCCGTTTTAGGGCCTTTATTGTTTTTATTTTATATTAACGACTTACCGAGTTACTTTGATGAGATCATGTTTGCTGACGATAATTCCTATTTGTGTTGCGGAAAATCTATGCAAAATGCTTTAACTTCCTTACAAGACAAAATAGTAAGATATGCTGAATATTTTAAAATAAACAGATTGTTCTTGAACATTTCTAAAACAGTATTTATTATATTTTCTCCTAGAAATTCCACATATATTAGTAGTCATTTAATCAAATTAGAGGGTAAATCTATTCAACAAACACATTCTACAAAATTTTTAGGAATACATATTGATAATGCCCTAAATTGGGATAACCACATAATGTCTGTTGCTAAGAAAATCTCTTCCACTTGTTATGCGTTGTACAGATTATCAAAATTAGTCAGTAGACAAACACTGTTAACCTACTATTATGCACACTTTCTATCAAGAATATCATATGGTATTATTTTCTGGGGTTCAACTCACAAATCTGAAAGATTATTCAGATTACAAAAAAGAGCAATTCGTTATATTTTAGAAGTACTCGTTTACGTAAAAAATAATTTTAATTCATTTTTGCCAAGTAATTATAATCATAATTATAGTACAAGAGAAGGTCACAATTTGTTAATCCCTATACACAGTTTATCAAAATATGAGGAAAATCCAAGGTATATGGGAATAATCTTACAACAAGCTACCTCAACAATTTAAAAATATTGGCAATGTCAGAACTTTCAAGAAAAATGTTAAAACATTTTTAATTAATAACTGTTTCTACTCAGTTGAAGAATTTTGAGACATGTGAATTTTGTACTTGTTGATCTACTTATTTATTTTACTTTATTTTAACTGAAAATTCGAAGCATATTCATATTAAATGTATATATTTAAAGTTATTTGTGACAATGTAATTTTATATGTAAGTTGTCTTGGTTTTTAGAATATTTGTTAGTGTAATAGTTTCTATTATTTTTAAGCTCTTAATTATGTCATAATCAGGGGGCACTAGCGTGGTGTCTAATCGTGTGACTAATCCTATACCACTGTTATTGGTCTTTTGGATAATAAAGTATTATTATTATTATTATTATTATTATTATTATTATTATTATTATTATTATTTTTTTAATTTCCGTAGCCAGCTCTCCGTCTATACGGATTTAATACAAAACTCTTTACTACATATCTTGAAATGTTTACAAGTTTTAGCAATAAAATTATAGTACGATGCCGACAGTTCCCTAGATTTAGTTTTACTCCACTCCCTTCTGTGTTACAATTATTTCCTAATAAAGAATTCATACTTCAACAAGATAATTGATCAGTTCATACTGCTCATGCCGTGACTAATTAGTTTCAAAATAACAACATTAATGTTCTTAACTGGCCCAGTCATGGTCCAGATCTTAACCCTGTGGAAGATGTATGAAGACTACTCGTAAAAAGTATCTAAAAACGAAATGTGAGACCACGGAATGTCCAAAAATTACTGGAAGTGGTAAATAATGCATGGGAAAATATTATGACTAATGATTATTTTGTAAGTTTATTTAATTCTATGCCAAACAGACTTATAGAAGTTATAAATAGAAATGGTTATTAATTTCTTGTTAAGTTGGGTACCTATCCCTTGTTCCCTTGATCCGTTTATTCTCCCCATTTTTAAATGTTAAACACAGAATTTTTGTTAAAGTTATAACGCAGTGCAATATGTCTCAATGGAACTATAATGGAAGCTCATTATTTTACACTTTAGACTATTTTTTTTTCATTTGAGTACCCTTAATTAACCTCACTTGATTGAAATGTAACTGAAATAGTCTTTTTCTATATGCAAGGCATATCGCAAACAAAATTATAATTTCACTCACATCTGCTTATTTCATATACATAAAACTGTGTACAATGTTGGCCGAATGTTTGAACAAATTCCATGTGGTGAGTTATTTTTATTAAAATAATTATGTAGAATACGTTACATGTTCGATAAATATTAAAGTATAATTAATGACTTTATACTATACATGCTTAATAAAAACGTATCTTAAGTATAATACATTTTCCCTTTAATAATATCATAGGTAGTAATTTCCGGTTAGCTGATTTTAATACTGTAAAGTATTCAATTAAAATACTTGCATTTATAATGTGGCAAATATAATGAGCTTGGATCTAAATGATTGTCCTCGACAAATTAATAAAGCTTACATTATTTAAAATTTATATTGCTTATAAATTTTGTTTATATGTATATCTTAATTTTATTTCCAAGATGCATATATGATTAAAATCAATATATAATAATAAATGCATATAAAAGAGTTACTATACTTAAACTTGCTTCTGCTATGTCGGTGGAGCAAATAAATAAATTATTTGCAAGAAATCCTGTCAAATGCGCTATATTCTTATTTCATTATTTATTTCATGAATAGCAATGAGAAAGAAACCATAATTAAAAAATTAATGCAGCACGGGCCTAGATCGAGTTAACTCTAATTTGTGGAAATACCTGGATCGGTCCCTTCTTCAAGTGGGTGATTGGGTGATCTAATAATTAACAGACAGCCAGCTGTGAATGAAACAGATCAGTTTTGTTTATTTTAATTTAGTGTAGTTTAGTTTACTAACGTAGACTACATTAGTAAATTAAACTAGACTAAATGTCCTTATTTAAATTGAAGAAATAAAAAATAAAAATTGGAAAGGTATTAAGCATGGGGAATGCAATATAAAAATACCCGGAATTAGAAAACAGAAACCAAAACTAAAATTGCTTAAAAAACAAACAAATATGCAGGGTATACTCTTTTTTATCGCAAGACGGAGCCCTTCCCTGCACTTTCACCGTAAAGGGATATTTACCTGTGGAACGGTTAATATAAATAAAAGCTCATTCTGGCGAGCTAAAGCGCAGATTTCTGGAAAACATGAAACCATATACCTATGAACGCAAGCCCCTTTGGGAGGCTGTGTACACTGCAAGAAAAAGAAACCTTAGAAGAAGAATAAATAAGGAGATGATGATAGATGGAAACCCCTACACTTCCAACCAATGTTGACAAATGGAAACTTAGAAGAAGCATGGAAACTTAAAAGAAGCATCTCACAAATACCTACACTTTCCTTACCATGTTCACTACCCCATGCATCATGGTGGCTCTCTCTGCTGGCAACAAGCATGTCCAATGTCCAGTCCAGGATATGCAGGCGGTCCGGCGATATATAAAAGCGTCTGAGGTTCGTTCCTGCACGCGATTTGATCGTCTGTTTTGAGGTCGAGTGAGACCACCCAGTCATAGCATGAATATGTAGTAGACGACTGAGCAACTGCATTTGGCTGTTCAATGGGCCATCAAGCTGCGTGTTCTAACAAATCTCTAGATTGGATGTCCGGAATCGGTAGGACCTTACGCTGGCAAATCAATCAATCAATCAACAATTCATTAGTGTATTAATTATTACTCCAATACTATGAAATAAATATTTCTTTACCACGGGAATTGGCCCATAACATTATAAACAGTCAGTAATAACATTAATAAAATAGAATAATACCAATTTCCCAGGAGAACGATTTACATAAAGAATATTACGGGTGGACGTGTTCATTAATTAACAAGGAATATTGCTAAGGTCTCAAAATGTTTAGTTACAACGCTTGGATTTCTAATCGAAACAAATATGGTTTATGAAATACGCATTGAAAAGGAAGGCACTGCGGTGAAGTGGCTATACGTGCATTCATATATATAGAGAGTTGATTTGGTAATACCTCATACGAATCTATACAAGGAGCCACGGAAGTAAGGGGAATACAATCCTCATCACACTTGCAGTGGTGATGCATTACATCTTTAATAAGATAATAATTCTAAGTTCAGTGCCGTAGTATATGCTGATGACCTAGTCCTTACTGTAAGAGGTAGACATGCGGACATGATTTCAAATCTCATGCAAAATTCCTGAAACATAATATCCAAACGGTGCCAATCCGAGTAATCTACCGCGGCTATTTTGGACATGCTGCAGGCTGTTTCGTAAGACTAGGGGTCTGAAACTAAAAATGATCAATATACTAGTTCTACATTTTGGTTGAGATTCACGGAAATCTACCTACTCATTATATCTATTATGGTTAAAATCTGAACAAAAGTCAACACAAGACAAGTTGTAGATATTGCAACACGCTAGATTTATTTTTCTACACCTATGAGAAAGGAGAGTGCCCAGAGGCTGCCACAGGTGCATAAATTCAAGTTAGGTGATCTGGTCGATCACTTAAGCACTTTGGAGTTAATCTAACGGTATTTCTATTTTCATTTTGGTAAACAGTGTCTAAATGTATGTAGTAGTATGTAGTAAGCATTATGATTGGAGAAGATGTTACTCATCTTGTACACAGATGGATATAAGATGATGTGGCGGAATCGGTGTTTAGGGCCCTAGGCAGCCCTCCAACTAGGCAGAAATTTATTATAAATATATACCTATGTGCTCAGAATTTCACAAACTCATTTGTAGAGCTAACTCTTATACAGTTTCAGATAGCCAGGGAGCTCAGATTTGACACTTTTGAACTTAAAATTGCCTGGTAATGCAGACAATCTCTGAAGCAACTGCAGAAAATGAGTTCACCTTGATGTGAGTATCAGGACACAAAAGAATAGAAGATAACGAATTGGCTAACAGCTTTGCAAAAATGATACTCAAGCCCTATTTTTTCAGCTCGAACGATTTTGTCTTATCAAGGGACACATAATGGAAGAGAAAATGAGGAAAGGGAAACCAGGAAAATAAGTCCTACCGGGGGAATACTTCAAGCCAACGACAAGTGAAAAACTTTAACAAGGAACGCCACAATGCTTTTAAATTTCGAAAAGTTTGAGTTAAGGCTGATGACACCCTACTAACGGGCCATTGTTGCTTCATATATTATCTTAAGAATATGAGTAAGGCAGAAAGTGATATATACAGATGCTGAGATACTGCATCAGATACTGGAAAACATATGCCTTGTGAACGTAAGTTATTAACCAGCACTATGACAAAATACCTAGAAAATCCTAAAAGCACATGAAAATTAGCTTCCAGGAAAATTACAAGCTTTGTAAATAGTTTGACTAACAACTTTTGTAGGGCAATTCATGAAAGATCTTTTAGATCAAGGCAGACCTGTAGCAAAGGGGTTCCAGGCATCCCCTGAAGAAATTCTAACATTACATATGTAGAGCAATGTTGTATATTTTCCTAAATTATAAAGGATTTGGCACCCCCTGAAATCCGATGAGCACCCTCTATAATTTATTTCTGGCTACAGGCCTGGGTCAAGATTAAGAAGCGCTGAAGAGTAAAGTGACCCTTTAAAAAATGTACCATCTACAATATATTTTGACATTGCCAAAGTGTACATTTCGCTAATTCTTTAACTGGGCGAAAATGGGAGTTCCTTGGACCCATTCCTCTTTTTATTATATGCAATAATGAATAAAATTTGCTAACCTAGAATTCACAAAAGAATTAAATACATAGATGTGAGATTTCATTATGTCGAAATGCCATTAGTTACACAGAATCTAAGCTAGAACTCACCGATTCCTGGGCCATTACAAAATGAGAAAATTTCATTGTTTCGTTTTAAGTGTCTTCAATTTATTCTAAAACTTAATGAAATACAGGGAATTTTATAAATTCAATAATAGATTATAGTTATTTATTGTATAAGTGTTTTAGATAGCGTTTTGTCCACGCAAGAAAGTTTAAACGCTAGAACGGAGTTCGAGAATTTAATTTTCTGAGTGCATAAAACGCGACTAAAACACGAATGCTATACAACGTTTTATCCACAATCACGGTCATTTAGAATCAGATTTCATCAAAGAATGATTTGTCGTTTCGCTCTGTCAGCGGCTGTAACGTCAAATATTATGGAAATTAATTTAAAAAACTTGGAAGGTGTTGAATGGTTGCTATTTAGTTCTTGATTGTTTATCGATTCCATTTGTAAAAATTTGTGAAGTGGGTGAAAAATGCAAGAACGCGATTTTGTTCCTGAGGGAATCCTTCGGGAAGCTGCAGAAGCAACTCTCCAATTATTGCCTGCGAAGTCAAGGGAAAGGCGCGTTTACACCAAAGTTGACAACTAAAAGTTGACAAAAGATTGTTTGTAGAAAACTAAAAGTTGTCAACTAAAAGTTAATATTCTCAAATTAGTGCAACAAGTGGAAGATTTTTTGTAGAAAACTAATAGCTGCTCTTCTGAAATTTAGAGCAACAAGTGGAAAACTTGTTGTCAAAGAATTGTCGCGAAAGGTTTGGCAGTAGTGTCAAGGAAGTCTGTGTCATCATAGCCAGCCACTGTACAAGAGGTCCCTGAAGATATTGGGTAAGACCCTCGTTGAAGGCTAGGGATAGGTACAGTGGCAGTGACATGGTCCTGGTCCATTCGTTCTCACTGCAGCCTTCCATCTTGACACAAACACAACGAAAACACACACGAAATTACCGACAACACCTGCAGCTGAAGTACACACGTGCACTGACGGGGGGATGCTAGCGCCGTAGCGCCTGACGTCCGGGGCGCATGGAGGGGGAACAGTTCTCCTCTAGTTTCCTACAAGTTGCTTGCACAAAGCGCGCAGCAACAAATCTTCCACTTTTAGTTGTCAACTTTCTTTGATCTCTACCGACACTCCGCGGCAAACCAAAATTTAGTGGAAGATTTGTCTCTCCACAAGTGGAAGACAGAAAAAGTTGCTGTATTTTGTAGAAAAAGCAACAAATTGCCGCAACTTGTGGAAAACTTAGTGGAAGACTTTGGTGTAAACGCGCCTGAACATTACGAAAAAGTATTTTCCGAATTTAATGAATGAAAAGTAAAACAAGGGGTAATGACAATAAATTAGGAAGTTCTGCTATCGTATTTCTTAAATTTGAAGAAGAAGAATGCAATTTCATTCATATGGTCGAAATATTCGATGCTGAAGGCCTCTATAAAGGTCCACAAAAGCATAGACATTGGAAAATATAGTAAGCTCACTGCCTATCTGAAAAGTGAGTCGAGAGGGTACAAAGAAAAGAAAGCTGCGGTATTGGAAAGAGCACACGTGGAAGAATTTTTGACAAGGGCTTGCGATAAGGAATATTTGATGATTAAGGAAATATCTCGTAACCTTTTAGACACTGTAGATAATAACCTTTGAAATATTTTAGGTTGCACTAATAAAGTGTCTGGTGCCTATCGTTGCTGTGAATTGACGAATTTGAAAATCAATGAAGTAGAAGACAGGGGCGCATATCTGCTTGTTTCTATACCAGATACCAACACCGTCTCACGAAAATTCACAATTATGGAAGAAGGATTCTCTATGAATACTGTGGAGACGTGTAGAAAATACATGCCCTTACGCCCTAAGAAGTTATCCAACGATAGATTCTTTTTACGACACACTAATCAAAAATGTAATTCGCAACCTGTTGGAATCAACAGTTTGTCGAAAGTTCCTTCAAGAGTTGCTTCATTTTTTAATCTGGCAAACGCAGAAGCTTATAGCGGCCATTGCATGAGACGCACTTCAACAACTTTACTGGTTAATAAAGCTGACCTTACAGCAATTAAACGACATGGTGCGTGGAGAAGTTCCGCTATAGCAGAAAGTTATATCGAGGATTCTACATCCAATAAGCTTGATATCGCAAGGAAAATCCAAGGAACTCCTGGTACTAATCGTTCCTTACAAGGCGAGACATCCATTGTTTCTATAGATTTATCAAAAACTTCGACAAGCACTATGCGTTCTGAAACCGATGGCAACTACAAGTTTGTTATTAATAGAAACGAAGTGAAATATGATAAAACAAATAAGGAAATGTCTATTAATATAAATGTTACTTACTAATAATATTAATAAGAATTAAATATAATGTAATTTATTTTTTCTACTTCCATCTTTAAAATGGCGTTTATCGTATACGTTTCCATGACGCTAAATAATCCTTTAAACACGCTTTCGACAAACCGTGACTTCGTGCATTTTAGTCACAGGCTGAACTTAGCAACGAGATATTAGTCACGGCTGTGGTTAATTCTAGATATTTTAATGGCAAAAATCAAGTTAGTTTTCCGTAATTCTTGTCATCAATCTGTCAAAATAAATCGACGCGTTGTGACAAGAGACAAGTAATTTTGTGTTTTTTGGAAAAAAAATGAGCCTAAACGACAGTGAAAGTGAAGAAGATGTTTTCATTGGTACTCCACCCGAAATTACTCAAGCAGCGGCATCGGCAACTGCTAGTTTGCTGCCAGAAAAATCTAAAAGTCAATACGAACGCGCATATAAACTTTTCCAAAATTGGCCTCAAGAAAACCAAACAAATTCATTTTCTGAGAATGTATTACTTGCTTATTTCAAAAATTTGTCGAAAAAGATGAAACCGTCCTCTTTGTGGGCAATCTATTCAATGCTGCGGACGACAATTAATCTAAAAAACAATGTTGATATTAGCAAGTACCCCAAATTGTGTGCATTTCTGAAGCGTAAATCAGACGGTTACAGACCTAAAAAGTCGAAAATATTGACACCCCAGCAAATTAGAGAATTCTCATCATCTGCTCCAGACGAAGAATACCTATTTACAAAGGTAATAGTATAAAACCAAATTAAATAAAAATAAACAAAATTATAAATATTTTAGGTAGGGTTACTTTTTGGAATAATGGGAGCTTGTCGGCGGGAAGAATTGACGAAAATTCAAACAAGTGATGTTGAAGACCTTAACACGGCCCTTTTAGTTCACATTCCTGACACGAAAACAAAAACGGAACGTCAGTTTGTTATTGGAGGTAATTTCTATCATACATGCAAGAAATACATGGAACTTCGACCTCCAAACCTGACAAGTACTACCCGATTTTTCTTAAACTACCAGCGAGGAAAATGTAGAAAACAGCCAATTGGAATTAATAAATTTGGCAGCCTCTCTAGCGTAGTAGCAAAATTCTTAAAATTACCTGACCCTGCTGCTTATACTGGTCATTGCCTAAGAAGGTCTTCAGCGACGATTTTGGTGGACTCGGGTGCGGACATCACAGCATTAAAGCGTCATGGAGGGTGGCGATCCACAGCTGTTGCAGAGAGTTATATTGACCACTCGTTAAACAATAAAATTGAGACCGCTACTAAAATCATGAACACTGTTCAAAATAATGCAATGCAAAAAAATAAAGAGAATATTGATATTGCAATTGCTCAAAGTTCAAGCATTGATAAAAATGAAAGTGGACCAAGTATTAGCTTCAATTCAAATCATGAAGCAAATTTAACACAGTTCGATGGAACGCATTTAGGAAAATCACTTAGTTTTTTTAGCAATTGCCAAAATGTTTCCAATGTAACCATTAATATACACAATAAGTAGAACAATAGTTTAGTAATTTTTTACTGTTACCATGTTATTGATACGTTAATAAATGAAATATTAAAATAACTTCCAAATTTTTTATTTAAATATTTGCTGTCGTAGAAAAAGTATAGTATGCAACACGTTTTATAAACTTGTTAGTCACTCATTTTATTAAACACTCGCTCCGCTACGCGTCGCTCGCGATTAATAAAACTCGTGACTAAAATGACGTTTATAAAACTTTTTACATAATATACTATAAGACTGTATTTTTCATTATTCCACTAGTGGAATAAAGTATTTTTATTACTCCACTTGTGGATAAAGTGGTACTTTTATGCTTCATAAGTATGGATTGAACTCCAATTATAATGTGTTTGTGGATAAAAATTGTTGTTTTATTGAATCAAAGTACGCAAAAATAAAAAATTCAGTTTTTATTACTCTCAATAAATTAGTAAGTCCCATAGTTATCTTTAAAATTTGATTTTTAGTAAATAATTTCTCTTCAAACCAACTCTTCTATTTTAGTTTACGTTTCAGAAAAAATGTAAGAATTATCAAAATTTGAGGGATGTATTTGCATATTAAAATAGGACCTTTGTTATTCTACCATGCTCTTTTAATGCAAATTTAACAAAAATAAAAAGTCCTTGTTACTTTCCAACTAGAGCCTGTATTAAATCTGTGGACATTTAGAATACTTAAATAATATTATGGTACATAAATCCTTATTTTATAAAAAAAAGTATTTATTTGCTATGTAAATTGTTGTAATAAAGTCTTATTAACTGCAATTTGCTGTAATGCCTATGTAACTAGTTAAAAATTATTATCAAAGGATGGTTGCGACAAAATCTAAAACACGGATTAGAACAAGTTGATCCTAACTGTATTTTAATTTTCATGTATCGAATTCACTCAAAACACACTTGTTTAGTATCCTATTTTATTTAGAACGGTATTAAAACAACCTCGCCAAGGTATCAATCATTCCAATCAGACTTTCGATCAGTTGAAGCGACATAGCTATAAATACCCGAGAATATTTATAAAATGTCAACTCAACTCATCACCAGATAATCACGATGCGAGTAAACCTGCCCAGTTTCCTCTCCAAATGTTACTGGAATGCTTATTATTATCTTGACGTACCGCTCTGTTTATCACTGATTGCTGTCCACGGCACTCTAAAACATAATTCCAAATTTAAACCGGACAACGAAAAACCCGGTGCGAATATTAAAAAACAATCCTCACAAGCATAAGCAGTCAGAACTTCCTTTCTGTAGGCGTAGGACGTAGAAGTGATGCGGCATTAAGGTATCACAACGTGCTTACTTTTCCATGTCAACTAAATTTCTTTCATTGTAATAACATTTTTTATCACTCATGTGGTGACAATAATTAGCTATGTGCACAAATTATTATACTTATTACAAAAATTATTCTTATACAGGGTGTAATTAGTTTCACGTCATTTAAGAAACTGGTGGTATGGAACTACAAGACAAACAAAAAACCTTATATAACATGGGGGTCTAAAGCTCATAGTTTTGGAGAAAAAAAATTAACAAAAATTTCCAAAATAATTAATAACATAGTTTGAGAACTGCTGGCATACTCTGTCATTCGTGCAAATAAGTATGGTGCGCCTAAGAGATCATCGAAAAGCATGCCGACAAAGCAGTTAAAAGCGACCGACAGAGGACACCGCCATGTTTTTTGCTTCTTCGCGGCCAAATTATCATATTACGCGTGCCGTTCTAATTTCAGTTTGTGTCCTTACTTCGTAAACAGCGTACACACGGCGCGACTTAGCCGTTCCTTGATTTTGTCTTTTGCTTTTGTTCTTTTTGAATATTGTGCCACTTATGTTAAGATTTATTTTATTGATTTATCGTTCAAGTCTTTAGTACTTGGTTACATAAGACAATACTTCTCGTTCGTGCTTTTTGTGTTAGTTTTTGAATTTTAAACCAAGTTTTTCTTTATGTTTTCTTTATCGATAACGTTAATTCACAGTTTAGTGTGGTCTTTTAAAACGCAGATTTTGGACATTACGGAGTGCGTATGTCCTTAGTTCGACGTGCCGAAATGTGTATACGTGGAGACGGAGGTCATTTCGAACAATTTTTGTGAAAAATTCAAAAGAATTGTTCAGTTATTGGGCATTAAAGGTATGATTATTATTTTTTTTTTTTAACGCGTTAGCGATGCTGGACAGTTCTCCCGTGTCTCCGATATTCTCACGGGGGAAGCGCCAGCGAATTATCTACAACCACTCTCCACATCCTGCAGGGTTAGTGGTTGTAGATTCCAGAATCGTATGCCCTAAGTATACGCAGGGACCCCAAGACGACTGACTTCTGCATTTGGCCTGCCAACCATTCGGCTGATTTTTGGCAGGCCGGTATGGCCTTCAATGTTGAGAGCAGCGTAGGCCTCATCCCACCGAGAACGCCGATTATCAGGACAACCATCTTGACCGAGTAGTCTGGGTATAACGCTCGGAGCTCATACCGGAGATCTCGGTATTTAGTCCGTTTCTCCTCCTCTTCAAGGTGATGTTTGTCTCGGCAGGTGCCGAGAACTCGATGACATACATCACCTTGGTTTGGTGGTCGAGGAGGACTATGTCAGGCTTGTTGGCTTGAATCAGCCTGACGGTCGGGAACGAGTAGTTCCAATAAATTCGGCACTTCTCGTTCCCGACAACGGACTCGATAGTATTCGCTGTCTTGTTTTGAACTGTTTGTTATTGTTTACATAGATTTTTCATAGTTTTTGATACCTGATTGGGATAAATTGTGCGCTCAATTCGTTAAAAAAAGTCAGATTTCTTCCTAACTTAAAATACACAACTAGTTTCTGTTATCGTATCTCGGATGTCTAACTAACTGTTCGTTTTCCAATTTCATAAAATAATTGCTAATTTTTTAAGCTTTTAACACAATGTTCCAAATGTTAATAAACCACTCTTAAATTTTATATATTCTTATAAACGACGATAAAAGCTACAATAACTTTGATTCAAATTACATGTAAACAAATCCTATTTAGACCCCTGCGGACATGTTATGCTTGCGTTGTGTCGAAAGAGAAGGAATTATTTACATTTTCATAATTAGTGGTATAAAGAGTTCGGTACAAGTAATCCCATCAAAGTGCCGCACTTCTACCGGCGGGAACACAAGTCGGTTATTACAGTTTTTTATTATTTCTAATATTCGGAACTATAACATCCATTGACTCTGAAAAACAGTGCTTCTCAAATGTTTTCTATCTTAACATTAAAAATGTAAACCCAGGTCAGTTCTTTGCCTTTTTAGTATTATCAAAGTGAAGAACTTGTTATGATAAAGCATTTCTTGATATTTAAATAGCGGTCTATCGTCCATCAAATTAAAATTGCAGCAGATAAATCACATAAAGTTTTAATAATTCCGCGAGTATGCAAAATACGCTATGATTGGCGGTGACGTCATCGGTGTTATTATTGACTTAATTTGCGTTTAAATAGTGGTTAATACAACATTTTATTCCCAAATTTACGTTTTAGATGTGATTAAATAAGTAATGTCGAATACGAAATTTGTAAAAGCCACTTCTGGAAATTTACGCGTGTAAAAGTGTTTTTGTACTGTCTTCCAGGTACGTTTTTGGATCTCTTTTGCATCATGGCACAAAACACCACTTAGCTTTCATTATAAAATGGTAAGACAAGTAACATGTGTTTATCATACACAATGACATTTGTTTACTGACAATGCAACTGATGACATCATGAGTGCCCAGTGAAATGATGTAGTGTATTGGAGGTAACATATCAATTCATAATTAAACTGGACTATTTTAAGTAATTCGACTAATTGTCAAAATTCAAGTATCTTTAACCATAATCAAGTATTATCTTCACATTCAAAGAGAATTTAAAATTTGTGAAAACACCTAATTACTTATTCTTGGGATCTCTAAAAACATTTTCATTGCTTAGAAATTATTTGCACATTGCTTACAACGGCCTAAATTTGAAGAGCTATGCAACCTTTGGCGGGGATTACTTACTGAATATACCATTCTTCGAGAGGAAAAATGGTCCATTTCATCCATATTAGATGTTAGCGAAGTAAAAAATATATACCCTTCAACAAAAAAGCTTTGCCAAAATTCTTAGGTTGGGGTAGCGTCTGCGACAGGTCTTAGTCGTCAAAATAGATCAATATTATATAAAGCACTTAATAAGAATTGTTACCATTATATAGTTGATTTTACATCAACTAAGACCACAAGCAAATAATATCAGAAATGAGAAATTCTGAAAATATGTTGTATACATAATTATATCAATTATTTAATCGAAAAAGTAGCATATGTGAGACGTTTATGTCAATTTCTTATCAGTTAACAGATTAGAATAATTGATCAAAATTATATGAATAATAGCCATATATTTCTGTATTAATTATTATTCTTAACCCACCACTGGTTCATGTGGTCACAACTTCCTTTTCAAGAAGCAGTTTCCTTCTGTTTATCTCACGGCCTTATTAAAAAACTTTTAATTTTATTTCGAAATAATATTGTGAGATTTTGTGAAAAGGATACGCGAAGAGAATTAATTGAGATTTCATTAATTAATCGGCTTTGTTGAGAGTATACCGCAATTTCGACATACATTATGTCTTTAATGTCTTCCTTTCTGATAAACTTAAAGTCATTTTAAGAATTAACCTGCAAATAGGTAGATTTTCGACAGATATGTACGCGTACACTAAAATATTATCTTACAAAAATGAGTTGACAAAAGTTGTGCTCGACTTCATTGTTTCAATACCTAAATATAAAGTTACCTTTTAATAACTGAAATTTCATTTCTATTTCAACACTTTCGTAATAAGAATGGACAGAGTTTTTCTTTAATCAGTTAATAAAACAACAAATTCTTCATTATGAGCAGGAAACAAACTATTGTCATTAACTACTACTCAAAAATCTGTTCATATTTAAACTATCTTTTAATCATTGACTTACTTTCGATTTATCTTCGCAACTAGGGCCAATCACTGACGCCAGGAGACGAACTAATATGACCTGGAAATTTTGTTGAACTCTTTCTCATAAGAATTAAGATTTTATGCCAACCTATTATATAAAAGAACAAGGATCGACTACTTTACATATTACCTGAAACATAATGTACGCAATTTTCGCCTAACAATGTATAACTGCTGCAGATGGGCTTAAATACAAGTTGCTAGAAGGTAGGTTGAGAACGTTGTATTTTCTTGGAGGTCAACCCCAAGTACTAACAGCGACTAACATTTCTTAACTTTTGGTATCGAGGTACTACTGTAGTCGAAACAGACCGTCCCTGTTTAGTGGTAGTAGTAGTTTTTAACGGGGTGTGTTTTTTTGGAGTTACCATGTTTAATAGATGGTGACAGACGCTAAACCGGGTTATTCGCAAATACGTTTTTAAGTATTTGCAGTCTTAGAAGTAGAAAATACGTTTATGTTTCTTGAGGAGCTAGTACATTGAGAGACAGCATTTAAAATCTATTATTTATTGTGTAAACTAAGAAACAACGTTTATATAGAAGCTTTCTCCAACCTCAACACTGTTAACATCTAAAAAAAAAGAGCTACTAAATTCAATTTTAGGCTACAGATTTTAACGTGCTACTGTTTAGAACCCAGCAACCGCGACGAAATCAGAAAAAGAACAAAATTCATGAATTGAAATATGTCTTCAGTGATGCTAAATGAACTCCTCTGGAAAGAAATTACGAAAATAGAATCAAATTGTACTTTTTTCAAACTGAAATTTATATGCTATTAAGATGTGCAATGAAATGAGATTTTTAGAAACAAAAATTGAATTATTAGTTGGGACTTTTTTAGAGAAATTTTCACCCCACTACTAGAGTTTTGGGAAGAGCACCCGAAGATGGATGAGCTCGTGCTTCATCGTACTTTACATGACTTTATTTAAGCATTTTCAAGTGTTTAGTTCCAACGAAAAGTTTAATTACCCATAGAGACGTATAAAGCTAGCTACAAGCGAGCCAAAACTTGAATAACATTTATTATCGTTAATCCTACGCTTTCCAACCTCAAATCAGAACTTTTACACACATCACTCAAGGAGTTTGAATTTTTCTGTGGCAAGCGATTGTTACCTTCATGATAGCTAAGAATTTAAAAAAAATACATGTAAGGTAGATAAAAAAGTTTATAACCGGAAATTAGTTTTGAATATAAAGGGCGAACTAAGATAATATTACAGGGTCAAGTGCCTTCTTTTAAAATGCAATGCTATGTACAACAGTAAATTTTGTGAAGCACTTTCTAGACTCTTTTCATCCGTATATTATTATTGACTACCTCCCAACCACTTGAATGTAATAATTTTTTGTTGTTGAGATAATGCCATTTGCAGATGCATATTGAAATAATCACTACAGTCACAATTATGAGATTACAAGAATAAAATTACAAATAAAAACATTGTTTTTAAAACAAAGCTTTTATTTAATAAAATGTACTAAAAAGTAAAAAATAATTTATAAATTCATACATTTGGAAAATAAAAGCTTTGGGGGCCATCATATAACAGTATTGTACAGTTTCCTTGCTGAGCTGACCACCCCCAAAGCTTTTAGTCTCCAAATGTATGAATTTAAATCACTTTATCAAGGTGGCTGTGAAGAAGAAGACAATCCGCCGTCCTGGTGCGTCTGTCATATTGGATTTAGAATGACGTTACATATGTTATCGTATGTTACTCGTCAAACAGTTTCAATTAATACCCATATCAAGCATGTTGTGAAGAGAAAGAATGTCCACCTTCCTGGTGTGTTCGCCATATTGGATTTAGAATGGCTTCACAAAGTTTATCGTATTTTACTCGTCAAACTATTTCATTTGATACCGATATCAAGGGTGTTGTGAAGTAAAAAGTAATCCGCTATCTTGGGACGTCCGCCATATTGGATTTAGAACGATATTAGATATACCATATTGCACTGTTACCAGACCTACATACGTCTGCAAGATTTCAAAGCTTTATCTTAATTAGAACTAGTCGAAATTTGGATTGCAAGATTTGACCTAAACAATCTAACACACTAACATTTCAAGTTACATAAAAGCTTATAAAAATATATGTGAGTGGTAGTTACGAGACATCATTTTCAGTTCCTAATAATATACAGAGTGGCTAAAAATTATCTTTCAATTTAGAACTTTAGAATTGAATTTTCTCATTTTTTTTCAAATGGAACAAACACCCTGTATATTCCTCGACTATGTTATGTAGAAATGAAAAATTAAAATTCTTTGTTTGTATATCCCTATGGCTCCATCTGTAGCGACTGTAGTCATTTTCAATCTGTTGAGCGATAAGTACAAAATTCAAGAATAAACTTAAGAATAGCAGTGCAGTAAAAAAAGGACAAAAATATTATGAGATGTGCAAAGTTTCGCAACAGCAATTTTATGATTTCATACTTTCTGGGGTATCACCAGGACTATATATTTGAGTTCTGAACTTCCAAGGCATATTGCGCTTTTTTAATAAACAATTTTGTTTTGTGTTTTTTAGGTAGAAAGGTGAATATCTCCGGTTCTAGAGATCCAATCGGGAGAGCAAAAGACCAAAAACCTTCGCGATAAAATTCCAACATATCTGCGTGGGTTTTGGGTCATTTGAGTAGGTGCATAACGTACAAAATAGAATAAACTGGCTAAAAAGCGTTTTTTTTTTCAGTTTAACGCCTAGAGACGTCAAGAGTTCTATTCAGCTTCAAAATTTCAGAAAATATACCTTCTGTTGAATACAAAACATCCTGAAATTTTTGTGATCAAATATTGAACCTCGTAGACACAAATGAATTTGTTATCTGAAATTTGAATTGCCCACCATTTTGTGCCATTAAGTCCAAAATGGATCATTTTCATTTCAAAATAAAGATCTGGACACCAGCTTTCCGGTGACATTAAAAAATAATTTTTTTAGTGCCATTTTGGATACCTTTTGGCATTAATTTATAAACCAAATAACAACAAATGGATATTTTCGGCCATTTCAGGTAGACGAAAACTAACTTTCTTTTTTTAAAATTAAAGTTCTCGCAATTCGCTTTCTTTTCTGATAAAAATTTGTCAAAAATGTTTTCAAAATGGCCGAAAAAATCCATTTGCTGTCATTTGGTTGATAAATAAATGCCAAAAAAGTGGCCAAAATTACTTTCAAAGAAATTTTTTTTAATCTCATCGGAAAGCTGCCCAGATCTACATTTTGAAATGAAAATGATTCATTTTGGACTTAATGGCACAAAGTGGCGGGCAATAAAAGACAAAGCCGAACTTGACCAACTTTAACAAAAACCCTCTGGCAAGCGCGCACCGACAGCAAAAATACCTAATCAGGTAAACTTGGAAATAGTGATATTTTATTTTCTCTTTAGTATAGACATTTCATAAAAACTTTTTCTCATAATATAGTTTAGGTACATACTGTAGTATTAGTAATATAGATTAGCATAAGTTATAGCATATAAATAAGCATACTTAAGTAATTTACGTGAAATGGAGGACTTAGAGGAGGCAATGAGAATATTAGGAAACTATAACAATATCGAAACAAAAATAAGTAACGATTTTGACGACTTAGAATCACTTCTCCCCACGAACATAAAAAATCTTTCTATAATTAGAATAGTTACAATATAAGAAGTATTAAGGCTAACTTTGACGAGCTTTGTGTAAGCATAGGCGAAATAAATAAAGCAAACGGAAACTTAGGTATAATTGTCCTAACTGAAACGTGGTCGGTAACAGATGCACAGGATTATTTTATAGACGGGTACAAATCATATTATAATGAGGGTAACTACAACCAAAATGATGGCGTAATTATTCTTGTAAGAAATGACCTGTATCCAGAAATTAAGATAATAAAACTCACTCAGGTTACTATACTAGAATGCAAGTTTACCTATAATGAAGTTAAATGTACGATAACGGGCGTCTATAGACCTCCACCTACAAATACAAATATATTTATCAATGACATAGACAACTACCTAAAATAAACGACAGCAACCTAATAACTTTGATCGGAGACATGAATATAAATATAGGAGACTTATCGGACGTCACTGCGTTAGCCTACATAAACATGATGGAAAAAAATGGCTTTCGTTCACAAATAAATCAACCCACAAGGGAAACCGAAAATAGTTCCTCAATAATAGATCACATTTTTGTAAAACTAAATGCCAATTTAAAAATGAACTCTACGCCTATTGTACCAAAAAAATAGCATAACAGACCATTATCCAGTAATTCTCAATATAGAATTTAACGAAACCTCACAGCCCAAACCGGAAAAGGAGCATTTCATAAAAAAAAATAGACGAGAATAAACTTTTTAGAACTGTAGCATTAATAAAATGGGACAAACTATACGAAGAAAGAAACCCCGAAAAGGCAATTAATATATTCTATGAAAACATAAATCTAAGTGTAAATGAAGCAAACAAGGTAATTAAAATAAAAAGTAAAAACACTAAACTCAAACCATGGATGACCCAAGGTATTCTAAACTCTATAAGAAAACGTGATAGACTTAAACAAAAATTACTAAAGAACAAACATAACACTGATATTAAAAACTACTACAAAAACTATAGAAATATAGTAACGACACTAATTAAAACTTCAAAAAACAACTTCTATAAGGGGAAAATTCTCGAGGCCGGAAACAATTACAGAAAAGTTTGGGACTGTATCAACGAAGCCACAAATTGCAATAAAAAGTGCAAAGACAATGTAGAGCAAATAATAACAGACGACAACATAGTAATCACAACCAAAAACGAAATAGCGTCGACCTTTAACCAGTTCTTTATTGACATCGGCGAAAAAATATCTAGTGATATTCCGAAACACGCACAAAATCTGACCTTAAACGACAACACAAGCCAGCATCTAAACTCCATGTTCCTGGAAGACGTTGATGATAATGAAATAAAAAATATAATATGCACCCTCAAAAACTCCTCCTCTCCAGGAAAAGATGGAATAACGGTAAAAACACTAAAACTTCTATCGGCTCACATCTGTAAACCTCTAGCACATATTATCAACCTTATCTTCAAAAACGCAGATATACCTGAAGCCTTTAAAGAAAGCATAGTTGTTCCAATTTATAAAAATGGTAACAAGAATTACATGACAAATTTCCGTCCAGTATCGTTGATTAATAATGTCGCAAAAATTTACGAAAAATGTCTGAACCACAGGCTTCGTTCATATCTTGAGAAAAATAAAATTATCTCAAAAAATCAGTATGGATTCCAAAAAAACTTAAGCACAGAAGATCCTCTCCAATTACTAACAGATAAAATTACAACTAATTTTGAAAAGAACGAAAAAATCATAGCTATCTTTTTGGATTTACAAAAAGCCTTCGATACGGTGTCGCATAGCCAGTTACTGGTAAAACTAAACAAGATGGGAATTAGGGGTGTTGCCTACAACTTATTAAAACAATATCTGTCAAATAGACCCCGGCAAGTAAAAATTGGCAACGCTCTTAGCACTAGGAAAATAATAAAAACGGGAGTTCCACAGGAACAGTCTTAGGTCCTACCTTATTCCTGCTGTTTATCAATGGCTTATTGAACAAAAACTTTGGATGCAACATCATATCATACGTAGATGACACCGTATTGATATGTTCGGGAGAAACCTGGAACTTAGCGCGACAAAAGGCGGCTGAGGCAATTAGTAAAGTCAAAAACTGGCTAGATATCAATTTATTAAAACTGAATATAGCAAAGACTAAATTCATGACTTTTTCTCCAACGAAGGCAGGACTACTCCAAACGGTACAATCTATTCTTATAGATAGAGAAACGAATACTTACATTCAAAATACCACAACTATCTAATCTAAAATGGGATAATCATATTAAATATTTAAACGGGAAGCTAAGAAAATTAATAAGTATATAAATTCTATAACCTGAAAAGTATACTAAATAGAAAGACTCTCCTAGTGACATATAACAGCCTAGCGGAATCCCTAATTAGGTATGGTATTAGCGTCTGGGGATCAGCCTACAGTGCAACCCTCCAGCCTCTTCAGATAACACAAAATTATATACTACGGACAATTTTTAACAGGAAAAGTAGAGACAACTGTGGAAATATATTTATTGATAATGAATTACTGAGTGTGAAGGGTTTGTATATGCATGCGGCTATAGTTTATACTCACAACAAGAAACATACATTTGGATCGCCGGTAAATCACCAATATGAAACAAGAAACAGATCTAAAAACTCGTATCAAACTCCAAAATACAACAAAACAATATGTCAGAAGCAAATCAAATTCAATGGAATTAAACTATACAACCAACTACCTGAATATATTAAAGTCCATAATAAAAAGAAATTCAAAAGGACATGTAAAAAGTATATAATAGACAATTACACCACACTCCTCCAACTATTGGCCTAATAATAAAACAAATCCATCCCCCGTAACTACCGACTCTTGTAACTAACCAAGTCGAAAATAAAAATAATATATTTTAAATATAATTAATTATAAATTCTCCTTGTCTTTCTCTGTCTAATTATTTCACTTTATATTATATTATATTGTATTATGTCTTTATATTATATTATAACTATAAATCGTAATAGAAAATGCAACCACAATGTAAAAAGATTTAAAAAAAAATAGTAATAATAATAATAATGCATGAACAAAATGTTAAATACTGCTAGACACAACACGAGGTCCCCTCAGGTGTCATAACACGTAATGTTAATAAATTGAATTATAAATTAATAATAAATAGATTAACTAGATAATTATAAAAAATGTACAACTTGTAAATTGTTGCAGTAATAAAATAAATAAATAAATAAATAAATAATTCAAATTTCAGATAACAAATTCATTTGTGTTCACAAGGTTTAATATTTGGACACCAAAATTACAGCACATTTTGATTTCAACACAAGGTATATTTTCTGAAGCCGATCGGAATTCTTGATGTCCTTAGGCGTTAAAATGAAAATAAATCGCTTTTCATACAGTTGATTCCATTTTGTACATTATGTATGTACTCAAATGACCGAAAATCAACGCGGATTTGTTGGTACTCTAACGTTTTTGATTTTTTGTTTGTTCCGATCGAATCTGTAGAGTCGGAGATATTGACCTTTTTACTTAGAAAAACACTGTTCAGAAAACAAAATTGTTTATAAAAAAAAAGGTAATTGGCTTTGGAAGTTCAAAACTCAGATATATACTCCTGGTGATACCCCAGAAGATATGAAATCATAAAATTGCTGTTACAAAACTATGCACATCAATGACCTTTTTTTACTCAACTATATAGGTTCTTTCAAATAATGCAACAGAAAAAATTATAAGTGCTCCACATGATTGAAACACATTTTTTAAATTTGGCAATAAACTAGTGTTGGTTAGGGAAAGAAACCTTATAAACGAGAAATTATCGACGGACGTTTCGCTAATCAAGATGACATCACCGGGAGATGATATACAGTGTGTACTTAAGACTCTAATGAACCATGCAAATTTGATCATAGATCAATTTTAGTTTATAATATTATTAAGGTATTTTTGGTAAGAATATATCACAAAACAATGCAAAAAGCCTGAACCTTACCGATCCAACTATAATTTGTGGTATCTGTATCATAGTGCTTCTCCATACAATTTTATTGGCATGCGGTTACGCCTGTAAGAGATATATCTCACAAAAACCATTTGCTAGCAGGACTTACAAATTTGGCTCCACTAGACTAATTCTTCAGGGGTTGCGTAAAAAGCAAATTTTGTGAAAAGCGACCTAATTCTTTCTAAGGATTAAGGAAACGTATACAATTTAGGATGAGAGAAATAACTTTTGGTTGTAACAGGTCAGTTAACATTGACTGCAGTAATTTTGGTATTATTCAATTACTGCTTTAGTTTCAACAAAGTTTTAGTGAAGGTACCACTGACAGAAGTTCACACGCAGTGGAAAATCCTTGGGAAGTAATGCCTACACTCTATGTCATTTTGAAATGAAGTTTCCACTTTTCTTAAAATTGTTGAGGTGATACATCTAAAACCATCCTTTCCTTCATATCTTGGACTGTTGTTGGTGTGTGTTTATAAACAATTTCCTTCACGTATAAAATAATTATTATTCCTTTTTCGTGGAGTTGCTCCACTCGCTTGCGCTCGTTTCGCAAACTTTTCCACTCACAAAATAAAAAGTCATTTTTAACACTTGTATCATACAATGTTTTTTTTACAAACACCATAAAAAGAACAGTAAAGTTTCTTTAAAAAGATTTCAAATTGTTTTAATGGTTACCTCATAATTCTAGTAGTTTCTAGGATTTATGAAATGAATAAATCAAGGCTGCCCTTTGTTTGACACATGCTTGTCAAATTTGAAAAACTGTTGCAATATGATCAGTTCCAATACAATTTCTTCTTGTGAAGTAGCTTCCTCACAAGGGATAAATATTACTAATTGCTCCAATTGTATAATTAATATAAATATTACTAAATAACTTATATATAAATGTCATTATTAGAAACGACATGTCATTTTAGTTTTTGCACTAGTGTTAAAAGTAAATCATGTGATCATTTTTAACGCGAGTTTATATAATATTCCATTTTTGATTCAAATATGCCATGTTAAAAATGTAGTTTTTAATGGTGTTTATAGAAAGAGAAATATTTAAAATTTAAAGAAATCCATTTTTTTAAGATCTGGAGATCTAGCAGACCATTTAGTGGGACTATTGAAGCATTAGTTTTAAGACATATGAGAGAAAGTGCATCTATGTTGACAAAATGCAACGGAGAGTAGCAGGACAACAATTTGAAGTAAGTAGAAATAGTTTATCTCTCGTTTTTTTCTGGACTAATGTCCTAAGCTTCCTTCTAAGAATTATTATCTTGAGAGTGAGAGAATACCGCCATATATTTCAAAAGACACGATTGTTGCCATTTTTATGTAACCTTGTGTTCTATTTAAAGCAAAAGAATGCCTGAAAACGTCAAGTAAGGGATACAATCAAATTTATTGACTTGTTTTATTGAGTACAGTCTAGTACACTATTAAAATTTAAAGAGAGGCAATTTGGAGTGAGAAGCGAAAATCTAGCACTGCGTCGCAAGGTCCACGGGCGCCTTACCATTTCTGTTTCCAGTATTTTCCAAAGAGCGTTGCCTGTCAAGCATAGGTTAGCTGACCAGGCTTGGATTTGGTTCATATTTAGGAGGTAATTTGCTACCTTTACGAGAATGATTTACTCTAAGTGCTAGCTTGAAAAATTTATTTTACAACAGTTATTAAAGAAATACGGCCAAGCAGTAGACTTTCTCGGGTTTTTTATATACACTCTTTCGTGTTGATTTATTCAACCAACATAATTTAATCAAATATCAACTATATGAAGCCAGACTCGTGTTAATTTATATCAGTCACTGCAGAATTGTTTACCCTTTAATTCAATACAATTTCGACGTTTTGTTGCCGCTTTGTCCGGATTTATCTCGAGATCTTGTAGGAGCCACGAAACACGCGTCTGTCACCGAATTCTACACATTTTGTTCCTGACGTTTAAAATTTTCTAGAGTTGCCATAAAAAGATCAAAAAATCTTATTTACGGGTTGCTATCAATTCTGTCAGTTTCGTACCTGGCCGGATGGACGATAATGGGTTTATTAATTTGGAATATGTAAAAGAGCAGGCAAATATTCTAAAGATCCAGGTACAGTCAAGACACATTCGTCGGAAAGTATATAGGTATCTCATTGATTATCACAGACTAAACAATGAGGGTGTTGCAGAAATTGAAAGCTATTGTTGTGAATGCGCCAATGCAATGGTCGAAGAACAATTGACTGTTGTTTCCATATAGCTGTTATAATTTTTTTCTTTTCACATGCACGATACTTGTCAAAAATTGTAAGACCTGCTGAAATCCTCAGTAAATTGTTTACAGAATGCAATATAAATCCCGTGATTGAGGAAGGCAGTGATAAAGATTAAGTTTCTTGCACAATAGAGTAGGGAATTGTTCAAATGACACTCATTTTATTGAGCCACAAGCTGATAATTAATGTTGATTTCTGACTCCCATGGAATTATATAAATATTAGGGGGCCAAACTGATTTTTTATTTTCTTACACTATAAAGTAATCCTCCAACCTTATTTCAAAAAATCGGTAAAGGTATTTACACAGAACTTCCCTCGTTCATGGCAGTCTCTCTAAAAAAATAATAATTACGAAATGACATTGAGAATAATAATCGGAGTAGAGTTATTGCTATTATTACAAAGAAAACTTGATAAGTTTTGGTCAAAAAAATATACAGATTGCTCATCCAACAGCAAAAGTTCAATACTAAATAGCAGGTGCCACATATGGCAGGCTTGCGCAAATACCTTTACAAATGTCCACCATGACTGAATTATTTCTTGGGATGACCACCCTGTACATTTTTCAATAAAAGTATAATAGGTGCATATGCCAGATGTTATTGCCATCTGTCACATTTTCAATCCAACATTCACGTAATGGAGTGGAAGTGGTTAAATGGTGGTTAAAAAATTTCATTTTTTTAAATTTTTCAAAAGATGGTAAAATAATTTTCAAATTTTTTTCTTCTAAAATAGGTTTAAAATGTCAAAGGTAGAAATTTTAAATTAGAGCAAAAAGGAAAGTTTCCTTCTGTTCTATAGTAGTGCTAAAAAAAGTTTAAAAATTAAAAATTATGTATTTTTAAAATAGGTTTAGAATGCTATGAAACGTGAACATTTTAAATTTGAACAAATAAAAAAAAATTCGGTCTATTTTATTGGAAAAATCTTTTTGAAAAATGTTGGTGAAAAAAATTTTCAAATTTTTTTTTCTGAAATACCTAGGTTTAGAATGTCATTTAAATTTGAGCATTCTGGTGTTAAATTTTTTTCCAAACTGGTAACAAAATGTTGCAAATTTTTTTTTCCGAAATTGGTTTGGAATATCATGAAACGTGGAAATTTTAAATTTGAGCAAAAAAAATTTTTTCGTCTGTTCTATAGTAGTAATACATAAATGGATTAAAAATGTTTTCAAATTTTTTAAAAAATTCTTCAAAAACATTTTTAAATTTGTTTGAATAGTTTTAGAAATTCATGGAAACGTGGATAGTTAAAATCTGAACAAAGAAAGAAAAATTCTATCTTAGTGATAAAATTTCAAAAAACTTTTTTTTTAATCAGGCTTAGATTGCCATGGAACGTGAAAATTTTAAATTTGAAGAAAGAAAAAAAAATTCATTTTATTAGTAAAAATTTTTTCAAAAATATTGGTGAAAAAAATTTTCAAAATTTTTTTTTCTGAAATAGGTTTAGCGCGTCATGAAACGTGGAAATTTTAAATTTGAGCAAAAAAAATTTTTTTTCAACTTGGTAAAAATTTTTTCAAAAATGTTTGAAAAAAATTTTCAAAAATTTTTTTTTTCTGAAATAGGTTTAGCGCGTCATGAAACGTGGAAATTTTAAATTTGAGCAAAAAAAAAATTTTTTCATCTTGGTAAAAATTTTTTCAAAAATGTGAAAAAAATTTTCAAAAAATTTTTTTTCCTGAAACAGGTTTAGCGCGTCATGAAACGTGGAAATTTTAAATTTGAGCAAAAAAAAATTTTTGAAAATTCTACCAGTTCTCCGCTGACAGTAGGGTTCTCTACCTACCAAATTTGACTGCTCTCCGTCAAGTAGTTTTTTAGTAAATACACCAACAGACAGACAGACAGACAGACAGACAGACAGACAGACAGACAGACAGACAGACAGACAGACCGACAGACAGACAGACAGACAGACTGACGGAATTGAAAAACCTATATTTTCGGAATCTACGTGTTCTGAAACGTCAGAATCCGAAAAAATCTCGGAGGGTGATTTTTTCTCGAATACAATACTTCCCTTCGGTATGCGAGGGAAGTAAAAATGTATGTTCTTGCTTAAGATATGAGCATATCACAGAGAAAAAAATGGGTCAAAGTATTTACACATAACTTCCTTCTTTATTCATACAGGATGTTCACTCTAAAAAATTATTAATTAAGAAATGACATATGAGAATAATAATCGCACTACAGTTGGCCCTTTTATTATAGAGAAAATCTCATAACTTTTTCTATTTACCTTATAGTGGTGAGGGAAAAAAACCTTTTCAATTTTTAGTTCTTATTTTTTTTGTTGAAATAGGTCTAGAATGTTATGAAACATGGAAATTTTAAATTTGAGCAAAACAAAATTTTCCATCCTTTTTATGTTAAAATTTTTTTCATTTTCAAAAAAAAAGGTTTTTGAAATATGTTTAAAACGTCATGAAACGTGAAAATTTTAAATTTGATCAAAAAGAAATTCCATCCATTTTATAACACATTTTCATTTTTTTTCAATTTTCAAGAAATATATTTTTTTTAAATACGTTTAGAATGCCATAAAACGTGGGGATTTTAAATTTGAGCAAAAAAAATATTTTTTCCATCATCCATTTTATACAAAATTTTCAAAATTTCATTTTTTTTTTTTATTTTCAAATTTTTTTAAATAGGTTTAGAATGTCGCGAAACGTGGAAATTTTAAATTTGAGCGAAAACATTTTTTCCATTATCTATTCCCTTTAGACGGTCCACCCTGTATATTTTCCGGTGAAAGTCTAACCATTTCTTCAGAGGCAGTGGCGCCAGCTATCTACCAAATTTGACTGTTCTCCGTCAAGTAGTTTTTTAGTTAATGCACCAATAGATCGACAGATAGACAGACAGACAGACAGACTGACGGAATTGAAAAACCTATATTTTCGTAATCTACGTGTTCTGAAACGTGAAAATCCGAAAAAATTTCCGAGGGTGATTTTTTCTCGAATACAATACTTTCCTTCGGTATGCGAGGGAAGTAAAAATTGTAGTGTTCCATCAACTAGTTCATAAAGACAAAAATGTAAAAAAATTTTAATAATTTTTTTACCCCCTATTCGTTTAATTTATTGCGTATCAAATTTTTTATAATCGACATAATGCGTGGACCATATATATTTTAGCTCCCGAATTCGGCTCATTCACATTTGAGAAAATAAAATTTTTTAAATTTTCAAAATTCTTTCACAAGCTTTGTAAAAAGAAAACTTTTCAAGCTGGCCTTTGGGGCACATTATTCTCGTAATAGTAGAAACGTTTCCTTCCAAATATGGGCCAAATCCATCCGAGGGCAGCTAACCTATGTTCAACAAATTTTTGCAGTTTTTTTTCATTTAAGAAAATTTATCATATGAACAAATTATTATGTCTCAACTAGATGTCATAAGGTGCATTTCAGTGACCACAGTAACGATTAAATCGTAGGTTCCTTGATAATTAATTATTTTAATTTCTTATTATGTATTACAATTTTTTCTTAAGTATCCGGTTTAATGCTTCAAGCAACAGAATTATACCCAGCCTCAACCTGAAATGACTGGCATCTATGTTCATTATTTAAAGAAAAAGTACAAACAAGTAAGTTCACCTAGTGGCATACCCATAAATCGCCAGCTTGTTTCAGTCGGATGTGAATGATTTACAAGGGCCTTCGCATCCGCCACTCGATTATGAGAACAGTAATACAGAAACATAGAACAGCGAAAGAGGCAAACTAGAGCAAGTAAATACATGAAGTACTGGTGATATATTACGGACAACATTTTGTGACTGCAGAATCTGCTTTCTATAATTCACAGGCTACATAAATGAGTTATCCGTTGTTTATAATTTAAAAAATGTTTAACTACCTTGTTCATTTCAATTCACTTTTTACTTTTCCTTATATGGATTATACAGTTGTATTTACGTTTTTGAAGCATATAAAGTTCCCCATAATTTCACGTCGTTGTACAATAGAAAATCACTGCCCAAGGAATCACTACTTGTGGTTCCCGATTTTATGATATGTGGTTTTCACAAAAGACCGATGTTGGCTAGTCATGCAAATTCTTGAGGCATGGACACTCTGAAAATAAAAACCGAACTTAAACTAAGTAGTGATGATTTCTGATACACTTACAAAATTTTTTTGATAAACCATTTGAGCAGAGTTAATTGCCTAGAAAACTATGAGGGTGTTAATTTAAATTCGGAAATCTTGTTAGGTTATAATTCGATTTTTAATTTGACAAATGTCAAAATCTTATTTAGGGATTTTTATTGAATAGCCTGATTGAGCAGATTCGCGCAAAATCAGAATTTTTTTGTTGAAAACTAGTAAAAAAGGGACAGGCATTGAATCCTGAAAGAACAGGGAAAGGTTCTCCAGTTACTGTAGTTCTGGAAGAGAGTTAAAACCTCATAACACCTAAGGTTAGTGTTTAATTACTAGAATTACAATATTTAAAAATGTTTGCATCAATTTACCTGGGCAATTTCAATAAGTCCACATTTACAGGTTTTTTTTTTACCGTTGAAAGTGGCTTTTGTTCTTTTGATTTATCTTATCAAACCACTCAAACGAAAGTTCTGCTTAAATTTGAAGTCACCCTTTGTCTGTGGAGACTTATTATTTCATTCCGTTCCCATGTTCAGCGTGCCACGTACGAAGGTGTCGGATTTGGTGGCCGAGGCTAGTTCGTCCGTAATAGATTCAAAGGCGGTAGTAATACCATCTTCAAAATGACTACGCTTCTGATATTTCCATTTAATTGTCCCAGCGATTTGAAGAACTATTGCTGCCATTTTATAGTAATTAAATTTAGATTTTGTCTGCATCTGGGATTAATCGATTGTTTTAAGCGATGTCTCATCTTTTTGCGATTTAGACATATGTAGCGTTTCGTAAGAACTATCACTGCCATCCTATAATATTTTCAGATTAATTTCCTGTTTTATTGTAACCAGCCCTTAGCATTATAATTGTTCGCGTTTTCTTTTAGCGATTTAAGTATAAATAATTTTCTTGTTAGTTTTCTATTCTCTAATTTAATATATTGTAACTTTGATTTTAATCCTTAAAGATTAATGGTAGTCTTGTCCTCCAAATTATGTGCTTTGTAAGGCCATGCGCTGTTCGCGGTTAACCCTAAAAGCAAATTAAGTTTTAGGTCTTTATAAAATTCACATATATTAAGTACATTTATTTTACCAGTTTTTTTGGGAAACAATGTCTATGTATTAGTACTTACCTTTATAGGTACTTGGCTTCCTCAAAACATTTGTGGCAGTCTGTGTTTGTAACACCTTGTTATTTGCTATTGTACCATTTTATTTATTACCATTTTTACATATTTATACGTTAAATTATACATTTCCATACGTGGATTTTTCTCAGATTTTTGTTTGTGTTGTTTCTCCTCCCCAAACTCTGTCATTTAATTGTGACTGGCGCCCAGAGGCTTATCATTATTGTTAACATCTATTTTTTTTATAAGAAAAGGTTATTTTACAATAACTACTGACGGATGACATAACCTTATTCACGACCCGCCGCCGACATTAATGAACTGCCGCGTAGGCGGGTTTTTTAGTGACCGCTACCATTAGGCCAGGTCGCGAATCACTGACGTCACAATCTTGATTTATATTTGCACTCCAGTATGTGAAAATAATTGCTCGTAGAATTTTAATATAATATCTAAATTCGTCTGATGTAAAAACTCATAAAACGATGAGCCACTTTCGACTGGACGACCGGCCACGCTCAGTGGGACAAAATTGTAGCGTTCCACCCAAATCAATTTTTAGATCGTAAAATTATCATAAAATATTTTAAGATGTTTTTTAAATGGCTGTTATGAAATTCTCTATCAATCTCTTCAGCCGGATTTTTGATTTCCGTTCCCAACTTTTTATAATTTTCATCTAATAACGTATTTTTTTTTCCAAAGAAAATCAGTGCCAAGGTCACATTTATAAATATCTTCGTTTTTTTCTATTTTCATTTTACAAATAAGAAAATGACCTGTCAAATTATTTATTGAATATTTTCAAAATTTGAAGTGTTAAACTGTTAATTTCCTATGAATTTAGAATATACTTGACAAGAAATTAATGTCAAATATATTATGTTTATGTTTTTAGCAGCTGTCAAATCTTCAGTGAACTTAATGAAAATGCCATTTCTTATGTATTTTCAAAAGTTAAAACCCCGCTAGTTCGAGATTCCGGATAATCTAAACTGGTATTTCGAGTCAGATTAATAAATGTGTTATCGTAAAAAAAAATTAGAAGAAAAAACATTTTTGAATTCGTTTTCTAGTCAGAAGTACTGCAACGTTTCGTCGAAAAAAACTCATCATCAGATACAGGTATTGCGGCGCCCTCTATGATCTAACGTGATGTATTACATAAATTATTTGTTTCTTAGAATAAAGAAAGTTCCTCTAGGAAATTTGGTGAATATCAGTCAAGAGGCTGTTGAGTTATTACAAAGAAACGAAAAAATAATTTGAATTTTGACGCCATGTATTTTTTTCCACAGTAACATTTTACTAAAGCGTATTTAGTTATATCCTCATATTTTGGCCCCTGTATAATAATTCAATTTTATTTGATTACCTCTTAGAATTTTGATTTTACCGAAAAACATGTCAATCAAAAGTTGTAGATCTGGCCGAGGACAATATTTTCATTGTAATACTTTTGTATTGTATTTTAAAAAATTAACTTACTTTCAGATATTTATAACCAGCAAGTTGACAGACAGCTTTGACAACATGAAAAACATATTGTACTTGTTCTTCAATTTTTGTAAGAAATTGATTATAATCTTCCATTAATTTAACTGCCCTCTCTGCCAGATCGTTCTAAACGTGCAATTTAACCACCAGCTTCAGCACTCAGTCATTTTCATGCCATGTTGACGGTTTTATTTGGAAAAATTGATAATGTATTTCATATCTTTGAAAAATGGTTTCGCTTTAGTTGAAACAAATTGTTCAATACCCTTTTTAACGATTTCAGAGATTCTGTCGTCCCACATTGTTGATTGTTTAACATTTGTATATTCATCCGACTTAGGTTCGCGTCATGACCTAAATACCATAAATGATTATTACTTCCACATCTACGTAGTGGACTGGAAGTATAGTATTGCAAAAAAATTTTCAAAATTTGTATTTCTTGAAATAGGCATAGAATACCATGAAACGTTGAGATTTTAAATTTAGGCGAAACAATTTTTTTGTTGATCTGTCTGCTTTCTGCATGTAATTTTGTTTGTCCGCACGTTTTCTCTGGAATGGTGTAAGATATTGACATGAAATTTTATGCACGTATGTATTATAACGAGATTTGGAGTTGGATTGTTTTTTTAATATATCTGGTGAAGAGTTGGGGAGTAAATAGGGTTTACAATATTTTTCAATAAACAGCTTTTACCATCCATCTCGCACAATGGGCGGAATACCACTGTTAATTCGAGAAATTTTCTATAATCGTCTCGTAGTTGCTTTTCCGTTGCGTAACTTTAACAAAGATGATGTTTCATCCTGCTTTAAGTGTTTCCTGACTTCTTCACATTCAATTACAAATTATTCCTGATATTTATTTGAGACTAAGAGTTCTGAAATTGTTTGAAAACCTGTACATTTGCGCTTGTTGATTTATCATTTTTACTTTGAAAAGGCTTTTAGGAAAAATCTCATATATTTTTATATATTGCCTACAAGTTAATTACAACATATCTATTTTTAAAGTATTTTCTATTAACATCATGCAGCACGTTTAGTCCAGTATTAATCGCTGCAGTATCAAAATCTAACGCGTTTTTTTAAATTTGCAAAAAATTTAATAAATACATTATTCATCGTGAAAAACTGTAACTCGAAAAATTAGCTTACAAAAAAAATCTAAGAGACAAAAAATGTTTAGATGGCCGCAGTGCATACGTCTGAATTTTTTCAAGTTTTTAAATTATGTTTTTGAAACGCTACAATTTCAAAGAAAGGGGTAGTTTTTCATGTTTTTCCGGAACAACACACTCTACAGAAGAGTTGCAAATAAAAAAAGTCTTGTATTTCGATGGTACATTCACGTGAATTTTTTCACATGTTTTTTTATCTTTGACAATTCCCTTTCCCACTTTTAGGAAGGAATTCTCGAATGGCCATATCTCATAAAGTAAGCATTTCTCGAAAACAATCACCAGAATAAAAACATCTTATTTTATGTCAAAAAGGGTTTTGTTTTTTCTTTCAATTTTGACCTAATTGTACAATTAGGAACCAGCGATAAAAGGGTTTATTCTACCTCTTCCGATAATTTCCTCTAATCTTTTTTTTTTTAACTTTTTATTAACGTCGTTACAAACACATTGTACAAGGTTTCATCAAAATCCATTCTCTGGAAGTCAAATTAGAGGTGAAACCCCCCCTCCCCCGTTGACTGGACTAATACGTAGATGTCTATTTTGAGATTTAAGGGCCCGGTCTCTTTATCCAATCGGTTACATGAAATTTTTTTCATCTCCAAGTGGAGGGGTGGGGGGTCCGCTAAAATATTCTATTGTTTTAACCCTGGATACCGAGTTTCCAGATAAAATCCGAAAGTTGAAATATTTATCATTTTAACTCGGACATTCGAATTTATTATAAATTTTCATTAGCAAGCCATGTAAACAAATGAAGACATTTCTATTATTGTCCCTTTAAAGTTATTTGCATTCGTATACGAACAAGATACCACTTGGTACGTCTCAATTTAAGAGAGCAAATAGAAATAATTAAATTATTTAGTTATGGTGCTCGAACAAGCCGAGAAGTTGCGAAAGAATTCAACACAAGACAACCGCAAAGAAATCCTGTTCAACGTGGAACAGAGTAGTCATAAATGCCCGTTTTAACCGAACTGGAATGACTTGATAGTGAAAACTGTTACAAAATTTGAACCTTCTAGTGAAAATGACAAAAGAATTCGAAATTAAAATCTCTACTTCTAATAATAAATAAAATACAGGAATGTCTTTATCTGAAGTGTCACACTTTGGATATCAAAATAATTTTATTTGCTAGTGACGCTTGCTATCAAAAATAGAAAAACATCTTGTCTTATGATAGGAGTAAAAACGGTTCCTTTTCAAATTGCGCGATTTTCACCTAATTTTAAAATTAATCTTTAGTAATAAAAAATACAAGACAAATGAAAACCCACAAAAATCCTAAATCACATGATTTTAAGACCGACAAAAATTGCTTATCCTATACCGATTTTAAGTACATAAAAAATCTGTATTTTGACGTAACGCACTGCTCTACTATGCGTTGCCCAAAGACGATCGACTAGAAATTTAGAAGATACGTACTACAATTTAAATTTTTTATAGAAAAATTAAAAATACAGTACCCACGCCTAGATTTTCATTCATTATCTTGAGGTTATGTAATTTTTTTGAAGAGTTGAATCCTTCACAATTTCACGTAACCAAAGAATTATTGCTTCTATTATTAGCAACAAATTAAAGTATTGATCAAACCCTCCATAAAAATTTTCTCTCATTTACCACATCTATGACTGTCGGCAATAAATCGTCATATATTTCACATATCTTGAATAAAATAAAAAAATATGACATTTTGAAAACTCAACGACATCGAAATGTTTTACTTTCCTTCTGATCTAATAATGGTAATAGACTCGCAGGTCTGAGGTATTTTGTAAATAATTAAAACTGTCGGAGCAAAGAAATTTAAAAAATACACATCATTAAGGATTCTATTAAGAAGTCCAGGTTTATAGCGGTTGATTAAAGCTTAAGCCAATAGTGCTGTTTGAGCCATCTGTCCAGCCTGCGATTGTAGGACACCTGTAAGATTATAAATATTCTGATGCTTTTGCCATGAAGAGGTGTGACAGCTGAGCGTCATTCAAATAGTGAATGTCTGGAAACCGTAATTTTATAATGAATTTCACATTATCGTTAAATGAGTTAAACAGATTGCCATGCAAATGCAAAAAAACCCATTACTCTGCAAAAATTGATTTTTTTAAATTGATTGAATATTTCTTTTTAATATAATTTCCACAGCTGTGTGGCTCTATATATTGTAGCATCTTACAAAATGTACTTTTATATCATACTGCATTTAATTTATTTTAACAGTATTGCGACAAAAAAATATAATAATCCATAGTTAAGTAATTGTGATATTGGTATAGTAGGTACTCCTTCTTTACCAACATTTTTAGAATGATGATCAGTGTTCAGTATGTATTAAAAACAATATTGCTAAAAAGTCAAAGGGCTCCAATACATGAATAGCCACCATCTTCCAAGAAAACGTAAAGATAATTGCAAAGTCAGTGTAATAATGCTAAAACTTGGTGGAATGTATACAATACAACAGTATTCAATTCCTATGTAGGGGTTAACTGTAATGAATATAAAATTTCCTGGTTCCACAATAACAAACAGCAAATTTTATGCAACTATAGTTACTTTTACAAAACCATTAATATAGTATAATATACTATAATTGTAATGGCCCTACCAGCTATAACAACTGCCAAAAATTTATAAAACTGTCTGATACGATTAATATTTAGAAATACATAAAGATCAATTTTTTTAGTAAGTAAAGTAGAACACCCACATAGATATTCTAACAGGTAAACTGAGGAGGCTATTACATAAATTTTACCAATTAAAACGAATACTAGAATTAAAGCAGTTAATTAATATTTATAGAGCATTAGTAGAATCTCAGGTAACATATGGTATAATAAGATGGGGATGTGCCCACGAAACGATACAAAGTAGTTTAAAGGTTGTTGAAAACAACAATTTGAAAATTACATTAGGCAAACTAAAAATTTACTCGTCAATATAAGTCGATGCTGGAGCGGCTGTATTAGATATTGAAGTATTTAAAACGCAAGAAAACAGTAAAATTTTCTTATAAAATAAAAGACAATTACCGAACTCGAGCAAAATTAAAACACATCAACCAAAGAAAACTTCATATCTTTTTATAGATAATATTGAAATAGAAGTGCACACACAACATACCTACCAAATAAAATGAAAGCAGTTAAAATAGTGTCTCATCATTCCAGAATTTATACAAAGAATAATATTTAAACCGTTTAAAAAACAGCTACAGTCCAAATCGCGAATGTTGTTGTTCATGTCATCATCTATTAATTTCCGAATCAAATCGACTCAAGGTCACATACAATGGCACGCATGGGCCATTTGAAAGGAGCTTTCTGTAAAAAACAATTATTACTTCATACAATTTTAATATTATAATATTCTCGCCAAGCGACAACACTACTTCGTCGGTCTGGTAAACTAACTACAAAAACTATAAAATCAACTACGCCACAGGCCTACTTTCGGAGTACATCTTATAAAGTGTATCTCTCACATCCATCTTCGTTGCCTCCACCAAGTCCTTAGTGGTATGTTTCTTTCTGGGTCGTTATTTGGCCACAGTAGTATCCTGCTCCTCATGGGTTTCCTTGCAAGTCTATTGCATCATTCGTATACAAATACCCAATGCATTAGAAGTGCGCTAAAAGAAAATTTACTTTATAAACATCTAACGCATTTAATTTTGCCATCCACCTCATGGACTGCTTGCAATGGTAAAAGGGGACCTCCCTCCACATTCAGATTTCCTATCCAAGTCTTTATAAATGAAAACATCTTGATGCTATATTTATTACTTCCATATTTGGAAAATATTGTTCATAGAGTTTTAATTATATAATATTTGAAATCGCCTGCCCCAAAAACCCTTAAAACGGTATGCCACATCTATACCTTTTCGATCGGCCGATCATCGACCGACTTACCGACTGACTGTTGCAACCACAACTTCTCAGCAGGCTGCTGAGAAAGCTATGAAAGAGTAGCAATCGGTTAGCTCAGGGCTGGTCGAGGGTCACTTGGTGGCGAAAAGAGTTATATGTTTTTTTGAACAATTATTTGCTTGTCAAATTAATCAAACAAAACTTTAATAATCTAGAAAGAATTTGCACGCCAGAGTATTTAGTAAATAACACTCTTGTAAACTTTATCAGGGGGAAAAAACAATCAAAATCAAATATAAAACAAATAGTATCTTAACATAAGTACAAGCAAAAATTTTACAACACTTGAAGAAATTAAATTTGAAGATTAACAAAAAAATTACAATTAAAGAAACGATGAACTGGTTTACAATTTTTCTTGTGACCAAAAGTTGAATTTTGCACATAAATCTGAGCTACTTAGCTTAGCGGAGACGTGGAATCCCAACGAGGTCTGATCCTGAAGATGGCCGCGGGTAGCCGGAAAGGAGGACGTAATATTCAGGTCCTGACAACGCTGATTTCCAGGAGACGCTGTGTCGGAATGATATCCAATACTTTGAGGATAACTCCAAATATTCAATCGCCTTGTGCCTTGCTTCGATGGTGGTTTGGTCCAGGATTTTACATGAAAAAGGGGTAATGTAAGGAACCAGTAGATAATAGAAAAAAATTAAAATTGTGAGAAAAAAGAAATACAAGAAAACTACAAAAAAACTATGGTGACGAACGTCACTGCAAAACCAAACTATTACCAATTTAACAAAAAAACCTGAGTATTGACATAATTGTACTTCTGAAAACATATGAATAAGCTACTGATTAATATAATAAATGAAATGAATAAATGAGAAAACTCTACTCTCATGAAATTTTATCCGTTCACGAAATGGCTGACATTGGTTATGACCAAAAATTTGAATGGTAACAAAATTCAGCTAGAATTGAATTAGAGAGAAAAAACTAATACTGTAAGAAATATAGCAAACAAAATTATGGGTTTAATCTCCCGAAAAATAAACTAATAAAAAATTATATCTTAACCTCTTGTACTAATACGAGGTTAACTAAATGCGACAAAACGAGTTTAGGTTTCGACTTTTAATGAGATGAGATTGTCTACACACGACTATGAAACAAAGATTCTAATTTATCCCTCGAACAAATTCCGAGTTTAATCCTCGTCCACAATAATCTAAATAATGACAAAACACCACGGTATTGTGTCTCAAGCGACCACAAAATACAAAATTGCCACGATAATTAATGAGCTAACATGTGTCCAATGGACGCAAAAATCGCACAAACATGTGCGTCAATAAAAATTAATTATTACACGGAATATCCTTTAATTCCCAAAAATAACTATACAGCAACGTTAACTCAATAATATGACATCATTTAATAATCAAATATATTCAAAATAGCAAAGGATTAACGAAATAAACGTGAAAATCCGTTAAAGAATAAGTAAACGATCTTAACTCACCAGCGTCAAAAGCGAAAGTCAAGTAGCATGGATATTTAAAATGGCCTCAGTGATGTTTCTACCGCGTATTCGCACTTGTTGGCGTCGGCATTACCGCGCGTAATTCAAATTTATATAGCACGGGTGCTTCAACGAAGAAACATTTTTTCGTTACACTGTGCTTCTATGCGACTGGACATCCAATTGATCGACTGACTCACCACATCAGTAGTCTCTAATTAATCAGATAGAACATTTTATTTTTGTAAATAATAGCGTGGGGTGGTAATGTGGTTGGTTGATGCGAAAAAAGTTCTTGAGAACTTTTGTTCTCGTACACACTAAACTAAAATTTTGTTTTCTTACCCAACTAGCAATTTGATATTTTATAAAAGTTGTAGGAATGTTTTCGACACAAATTTTACAAAACAACGTTACTCTCAGAAACACTTTCATAACGCTTTCACAGCAGCTATAAATGCAAAATTGGCACCATCGTATAACTTATTTCAGTCGCTGTTGACATTTTGTAACGCCTATTGGAACCATTACAAAATAATTATATAAACATTTCCAGATGCCTTATGAAAATTTAGTACCATCACTATATAGCAGTTTTATTAAAGCTTCATTTAATTGTACTATGAAACACACTTCACTGTTTGTTAAACTACTGCTATAAAACAACTAAACAAGTGTTTTATAAGAGCTTATATATAGTCATTATTTAAAAAATACTGCTTTATACACACTAATAAAATAAAATGATTTCTAAAATGTATCCTAAAAGTTGAAGTATTTTTGACACTAAAAGCATATGGCATTGTGATTTAATACTAGGTGCCTTACAACCTATAATAATTATTTGAAAGACTTGTTCTGGCTTACAACGACTGCAATTTTTGATGCTGAGAAAATTTTACTGTGAACTGTGGCTATAATTTTAATACATTTTTAATGGGCCTCATATTTATAGATGATTTCCAATCATTTTTGAAATGTTATAAATATCGATTTTATGAATTTGAGTTTTTTTGCAATGTAACTTACATTAACTTGTTTTAGTAGTCATAACAGTATAGTTAGCATGTTTCTGATTCCATAAATTCTAATAAACATTTTATATTTTCAATTTTCATATCTTGTCATATTTACCATCATGAATGCTGGCTTTTCAAAATGGCCTCCCTCTATAAAATACTTTTGTGTTAGTAGCAAGCATTTCACGATATATAAATTATTAGACGATTCCTGTAAAACATCTATAAAATAATGCACCTTGGTGCAACATTTTGTGAATCTTATAAAATAGATCACTCCCTTTCGCGATAATTTTGTAGCTTTTATGATAAATCTGTTAGGACTAAGTTGTAAATGCAACCATGGAAACAGAATTGGTTTAATTTGCATAAATATAACATAGAAACTAGTAGCAGTAAATCACCTTATTTACAGAGCTGTTTATTTATATGGTTTATTAATTGCAAAAACACAGTTACTTTTACCAGTGGAGACAACAGTACTGTGGCATATGACCTGATACGTTAATAGTGCAGTGAGTGAAATGCGTCGATTCATTTTACAGCACTATAAACTGTGTCTTATTGCCAAAACTACTTTAACCACTACTCTGTTAATACATATACCTAATATTTTTACAACCACTTTTTAAGTTTCTCCATTGTCCTAAATCTGACGTTTTTAATTTCGCCGTCACATCTGTCAAGATCTGCACCGCTCTTGTCAATGTTGTTAACCAAATTTTCGGGAGAATAATTTTTTTTTAAACTTTTTTAAAATTTTCATTAAAAGACGTACTTTAATTATGACTAAATATACACAACTAACGCAGGAACTTTTAGACTAACAGAAATGAAAATATCACTTCCGGTTGAACCGGAAGTGACATCAACTTTTTTTTCTTAAATGGAATGACTATATTTTTTTATGGTTTCTCATTAAGCATAAATTTCTAAGAGCAACAGTTTTTCCAGATGTAAAAAATAATTTTCTTGTTTATAACAACTTTAATACACTTGCTTCAGAAAATTAGTGAGTAACTCAAGACTAATTTAATTGTTGTGAATGTCTGTCATTTTCATGGCTATCTGGAATTTTGGATTTAAATGTAGATATGTACCTTATTAAAGTGATTTGTTGGCGCTTACTTTTTAAAAATACCTCTATTATTACGGAAGATACCGTTAAGAAAAGATTAATGGTGAAAAAATTATAGTTTATGAATCATTATTTCTGATTAATAAAAAAAATAGCACAATTCCATTAAAAAAATTCCATAGGACCCCTACGGAAATGAAAATCAAAATGAAATTCCGTTTTTTTGAAAAAAAAAACTAAAAATACTGGTACCTATCAGTAATTCAAACAACTGTTTTCTTTTTTTACAGACAAGTCAACAACCTTACTAATAAGTTTCATGGCCTACTTAGTAATTTTCTTACATCGCATTCATCTGGCGCGGCCATTTTGAAAAAATTAAAAAATTGTTCGTATCTCACTTATTTTTTGGAATTTTTTACATCTGAAAAGACTGTTGCACTTAGAAATTTATGCTTAATAAGAAATCGTTAAAAAAATATAGTCATTCCATTTAAGAAAGAAAAGTTGGTGTCACTTCCTGTTCAACCGGAAGTGATATGTTTTCATTCTTGTTAGTCTAAAAGTAGCCTATTATTGTCTAATTTATTTGTACCAAAAACCAAATTTTTAAATACAAAAACAACCAAAATATTGGGGGCGTACATTGACTCGTGGCGACCCGGTATACAGGGTGTTTCAAGTATGCGGTCATTAATTCCTAGGGGTGATTCTACATCAAAAAATGAAAAAAAAGTTCATGTAAACATGGGTCTGGAAATCCCTCGTAATGACGCTGCGAGACTCTGAATGGGGCAACCAAAATTGACAATTTATTTAATATCTTAGGAACTCTACGAGTTACAGTGTCTAGTTTTTGCACGATGTTATTAGCCAAGGGTAAATTCAATTAGGGGCGCACAGAATTGGAAAGGGGGGACTTACTTCTACCCCCAAATTTTTTAACATGAATTTCCTGTGATTGTCCTCATCAGAATATGATTCCTTGGCTATAAATACCCAAAAAAGGTTATCTTGTTGTAACGCCGTAGGACTAACCAGTTTCGAGAAATTTGAACCTGAGGGAGTTTTTCCATATTCTTTCCTTTACTTATGCCAAATTTCAAGATTTTAGATCAACGGGAAGTACCCATAGGTTTTGATGTGTCAGTCAGAGAGTAACCTGAGGGAGTTTTTCCATATTCTTTCCTTTACTTATGCCAAATTTCAAGATTTTAGATCAACGGGAAGTACCCATAGGTTTTGATGTGTCAGTCAGAGAGTTAGTCTATTAGTATGGAAATACACTTTGAAAGGCCGTAGGTATCTTTTTTGTTACATTAAGTTAGAAACTTGAAACTTGATTTTCTTGCCCTACTATGACGCGGTAGACTTTAGTATTTGGTATTAATTTTAACTCGATACCTCTAGCCTTTCTTGAGAAAGATGGACTTGACGGACAGACAGTGTGAAAATACACTTTGAAAAGCCGTATCTTTTTATTGCATTGAGTTAGAAACTTGAGTTTTTTACAAGACTGCTCTAACCGTTTCTGAGAGGCGGAGACAGACACACAGACGGACAACGAAGTGATCCTATAAGGGTTGCATTTTTTCATCTCGAGATACGGAACCCTAAAAAATGAACATTTACGATGGATATACATGTACGAAATATAGTAATTTAATCTTTTTATTCAGGTTGCTGCTGAAGTTGTAATGAAAATAAACTGTTAAATATCGTGTATTTTATATTACATATCATATACATCGTATTTTGTCCTGAATTTTGTTTTATTTCTGTATCATTCTACTTTGTCTCACTAACACAATGAATTGGTCACTTATTTCTATGTGGAATTTCTATGTGTAAAATATGACACAATACAAACTCTCTGAATGAATTTAGGTGCCTAATTCTTATATTTCATTTTATTTATTATCAAAAGTGGAAACAAATTTAGAAATCTGTAAATATTATATTTATTTTTATGAGTATGCTGGATTAAAGTTAAGTTGTGCAAGTTATTAACGAATTCAGTTGTTGGCGTTGCATAAATGTAAGTACCTGCTTAACGTAAGGTGTTAGAGGAAAATACCACTGACGCAAAAAGCGGCGGAGGTGGCGTCGTGGTCATGGTAACGTATTTCGACGCCAAGCCAACTGCTCATTAGTGAATTCCGAGAGGCGTCGTTTGAAATGTGTCATAAAAAGCCGACGGCCGTCACCCGTCGCCGTACAAATACGTCGCTTATTTTTATACGCATCCGCGGTTCATTTGCAACGAACAGATTTTCATTGTGTAAGGGCTTCTTTCATGAGAAAATGCAGCTACCAAATGATAGCATGCACTGTCGCGCATTTATACATGCAGAAATTTTTAAAGTCTGTATACCTCCTTCAATAAAACGCGCGACGCTTGTTTTAGTTGCTTTTTGTCTAGATTTTTTTGCGGTGTGTTCTTCAAATTCAAGGTATTTTTGTAAACCGATAATAGAAATATGTATTTTAGGCTAATTTATCCGAATTTATACTGAAATCTAAACGAAATATTAGAATCGAAACTTTATTTTCGATTTCCCTGAAAACACGAAGAAGTTGTAAACGGGCGTTGTCTACTAACTATAGATATTTAATAATAATAGTAGTAGTAATAATAATATTAACACGTTTTCATTATTTTTCATCTAAAAGTACAATTAATTATTGATTTTATAAAATAAACCAGGAAAAATAAATGGCGAAGTTAAGCGACCACAATTCACAAGAAATCACGATCACTTTTCTTACACCTAACCATAAATTCTGTTCGAACTTCACATATACAAATATATTTTTTAAATTAATTTTCTGTACAATGGGTTACAATAATCCTGTACATTGACGTTTGAACATATATGACATATATCTTTGGAACATAGTAACGCTGTTTTTTTTTCTAGCTGATTATTCAAACAATTACACATTGTACTAATATGGTAACTAAATGATCTCTTAAGCAGTTCAGTACGGTCGGTGCTGGCATGGTAGTTCAGTCAGCTAAGCGTCTTAGTGGAAAGCGCGTTTAGCCAGACTGTTTAACATGTACTGGGTTCGATCCCCAGCACTGGCAATGTTGGTGGGTAATGGATGTTGTCCGCATTTTTTCAAATGTGTAACCCCCTTCCTGAGAGCCCATTTGAGGCTTTGGATGTCGGGGTTCTCTACTATGTGTGATGTTTATGTTATGTTATACTGAGGTGGAGATTAGAGGTCTTCTATCTCATGTATGGAGTTGTTCATTAAACTAACACTATTTACTTAGTAAAAAATAATTTACATCATGTCTATGAATTAATATAAAACAGTAAAACAATAATTACAATTATTACAAAGAGATTCTAAGAATCGTCGGTGGGCGCTGATGGCCATCGCTGGTGTTATGAAGTATTCCTTTGCCAGTATTCTTTTATGATTTTCAAACTGCAAGTCAGTCTGAAAATCATAAAAGAACCTAGTAGGGGTGTTTAATCTGGAATGGGGCATTATGCATTCTGATTTGGGTTATGTTGCGTGTTAGCGGGCTATCGTCCAGCTGAAAAGATAGAATTTTTGAAAAAATTCCCACACGTAGTCCGCTAGTGGAGTTATGTCGTTGCAACGATCATACAAATCTCTAGGGCAGGTGTACCTACCCGACTCGGAGATAAGGAGCATGAATTTATGTTCCAGAACCTGGAGTTTCTTCATTGTCGTAGCCGGGAAGCTGCACCACACTGGCGCCACGTATGTGATGGCCGGTCTTAGCACCATCGTGTACGATAATTTTTTGTTTTGTCTCTTTAGTCCGCTACCCCTTGCCAGGAGCGGATACAGACTCCTATAGTAGATCTAGACAGATTAGAATGCAGTTGTTTACGATATGAGCCAAGCACACTTTGCACAGGCACTAGAAACCTCCATTGAGCCCGCCTCAAGGACATTGGTACATAAAGTAAAAATTTATAATTTCACTTTCATTTAGCATTTGGCTATCTTACAAATACATTGAATTTATTTGATTTAAATTACACCATAAATGTTCTTATTTTATTGCAGAAAGAATAAAATAAGAAATCTGTTCTGATTTATTAACTTTCCCTGCGTAAACTTGGCTTGTAAATGTACCAATCAGAGACAAGAACACACCTTCCATATCCTTACAAGCACTGCATTTTAAACTGAGATAAAATATTGGCACGGAATAGACCTTGCATACAGTCTCGATGAGCACCAAGTCATTTTCCAGTGGGGTTCGGGCAATAGCAGGCTAGTACTTAGGCGAAGGTGAATTTTTTTAAAAAGGAGCATGGTCCATTTAATTGTATTTTAGAACCATACTATACCGGATGATTAAGTTTGGTATTCGCCCCCCTGTATCTTTTTTATTTCAAAAGAAAATACAACAAACCATATATATTTGTAAATCGTCAAGCTCTATCAAATCACAACCTTAAATCGTCTCTGTGATAATATATGTCAAAGTAACGATAGTGACCTTTTTTTTCAAATGGTATGCTATACTTTCTTTGCCGATTGTTGTAGAGATCCTATTTCTGCATTCATCTGTAAAAATAGTATACACTTCCATAAGGAAAATTTCGAGAAAATTAATGAAATATGATAAAACTTCATTCAAAGGTTTTGTTTCGGAATCAACATAGTTAGCCATGAGACAATTAAATCTTGACATTGTTAGTAACATCAAATACTGTTATTTGTGATTGTGTTATTAGTTTTTGTTTAATGCTTTACTTACTTATAAATAGATTTACAGTAATGAAGAAAAATTGGACAAGATATTAAATTATGGACAATTACAAATAAATAGTAATTATTGATAAAAAAACCTACTGAGAAAGCTGATTAACAATTAAGAAAATAAAAAAAATTAGAATATTATTTATTACTTCACATGTTCGACAAGGCCTCCGTTCGCTTCTAAACATAATTGCACTCTGTTTATCACGCCTTGGATATGTCATGTTCAAGAACTTCAACATTTAATCAATTATTAAGACCTTTGACGTCATTTAGAGGTGTAAAGTAAGCTTTTTTTTACATTGTAACGTTATATTGCTTGATGTCTGAAGTGATATCGATAACGTTAGCACACGGCACTCATTAAATTCGGAGGCTGGGTCGTGGGCAAGGATTATGGTAATATAAAAATTTTATTCATTTATCTAGATGTTCAATTTAGCATTTAGATGTTATTTAACACTAATATTATAGCAAGTTATGCCTGGGCGCCAGTCGAATACTTCGACAAGGGTAGAGGGGAATCAAGACACTCAAAAACAATTATTAAAAAAATGACGTAAGTAATATAAGTAAATTTAATAAATAAAAATTTTACCATTAAGAAAACAACATGTACATAGATCATAGATGTTTGAAAAGCCAAACTATAATTTCCAAGTTAACAATTACTTTGTGGTGTATAATAGCAACAGGAAAGTAGACAAAAAAACAGGTATAAAAAATTGTAGAAAACTATAAGCAATGATTGGTAACAAACGACAAAGTATTATATCGATATAACAAACGTAAAACACAGGTAACGATAAATTGTAAATATGAACAAATATTTTCCTCTCTTACACAACGTACTTATATCACAGATATCAAATTAATTTAGTAACTAAGGTGTGCGCTAATTACCTGAATGATTTTTCTCTTATTTTTACTAAGCTACCAAACCTAAATTTAATTTTAAATAAACCTTGAACCATTATCGAGATCAATATATGTAACAGTCTCACAATACTTTACTATTTTCGAGTATAACATGCATTAAACTTATAACACAATGATATTAATTTATAGGTACCGAATTAACAGCTGTTAGTCGGTGAACACAAAAATATATATGAGCAATCAATAATTTTGTTTAAAAATTCAATAAATTAATATAAATGTTTAAGGAGCACGCGGCTCTAAGGTTCACTTTTTATTTACCAAAGGAATAATCAAATTTATTCTTGTAAAAAAATAACGGTAACTCGTATACTTCGTAAGTTGAAATGGATAGACTGCACGGAGGTTGAGGTGTTGACGTAAAGTCCAAGCAAAGTTACGTAAATTCTAAGAAGACTATAAGATGAGGTTACGTAAATTCTAAGCAGAGTTTACGAAGGTTACGAAGAGTCTAAGAAGAGGCCTGAAAAAATTATAACGTCTAAAACCTCTTGCATTTTCAGTTTATGATTGCAGTAAATAAGATATTAATAATAATTAGACACTCACCCTAGGTTTCATGAGGCCTCTCGAAAGTGTTTCCCTCACAGAATTAACACGAGGTGCGGTAGGTAATAAATGCCTAAAAATTCAAATCGTCTAAGTAAATTGCAGTGGATTTAACGCGATCAATAGGTAATATATGGATTTTTAAAATTACTCACCCTAGATTTTATGAGGCCCTCGCGAATCTTTCAGATTTTAATTTAATTAATTAACAAATACGCACACCACGTACTCATTACCTCGATCTACCCAAAACGTGGAAACCTGAATCTCCCGGGCGGCTCGATCAACTTTTTATACCAATACTTTTTGTAGTTTTTTTATTTTATCATTTCACGCTTACTTTTTTTAAACTAATTTTTGTTAAAAGTTCTTTATGCAAATCAATAGAGTTGTCATTACATTTATTTATTGATAAATTTATAACAATTCAAAAAAGTCTTCTTCTCGAACTTTAAAACAAAAATAAATTATTTATATATGTAACCAGATATACCAACTGGCGAATTCTTAATATACAGTGTGTTGCATGATTCTTGCTCGAAAATTTTAAGACTTTTTCTATATGTTCTTTTTAAATCGCTACAACATGGGGCCAAAGGAAAAAATCCAACGGTGTGTGATCCGGAGATTTGGCGGTGCTCCACCTTGCAATATCATAATTATGCGTAATATGTAATGGAACGTCTTCTATGAAATTTAACAATCCTTCTCTTAAGAACTGCAGATATCTCCGGTAAGTGTGATTTCGTGAAGCTTTGGTCCTGAAATCTGTCCGTTAAGAATTCCGCCCCATACGTTAATTTTGGAAATTAGTTTCTCAAAGCCACTGAGGATTATCTTGAGACCAATAACAGTGGTTAGGTCGATTAAGTATTCCATTATTATGGAAACGGAATCCATCCGACCACATGATACGATCTAAGACAATCATTTTTTGAGAAACTGCCAGCCATAGTACAAAATGTAGACGCCTCTCGTAATCTCCGGGAAGCAAGTCCTGGTGTAAATGTATTTTACATGGTCGCAGCTTATTGTCTTTCAGAACTCTTTGAATTGAAGAATATGAAATGTCAGTATCAACTGTATGTTCTTCATCTTGTGCGGTTCTGGGTTTAAAAACGTTTCTTTTTTTCTCAAAACTCCCACTTTCACCCATATTTCTTGCCAATTTTGCAAACATTTTATCTGATGATACCAGCATATAATATTTAATGTGTGCAGATCAGTTCGAACTTTAATTCTTTGGTAAAGATATATAGGAGTCTTGTTTAGTATAATTCCATGAAAAAGACAGAACATGTGATGCAATCTTCTGTTGTACATGTTAAGCCATTGTATCTCATTGAATTTGTGAGAAATTCTCTGATTTCGATAAATTCCATAAATGAGTCTAAGACAGGAATTTTGTAATTTCTGAATTTTCCTTGCATTTAGGTAACATTTAACTGGGTTTCTTTGTAATCATCGGCGCCGTCTATAGAGTGTAGCTGAAAGGTACTTTTTTAAAACTCTTCATTACTCCTCATTTATCTAAAGTATTACGCGCCTATAATCTATTCAGTTTAAGACTGAATCATTGCTTTTTGATATGAAACTGTTTCTCAGCTTTTCATTGGCCAAAGTGCTAGGCAAGTTCACACTACAATCTCTTACGACCTTGCTTGTTGAGGCTCATTGTAAACTCGACTGGTCTCGGTTCTGTTATCTTGCTTTAATTGCTTGTATATAATTACATATTAGTAAATATGGCATAGTAGTAAGATTTTGCGATGGAGGATGAGTCGACTTGAACATTACGCTGATTACAAGCTGCATAAAGATGGGGCACGATCGATGTATTTGCTTGAAAGTTGCCCTTCCCATTACTAACCGCGATTAACGTTGCTTAACTTCTCATATGGAGATACGAGTACAGTTAAGACGAATCTGCGGTCTCTCCGCTCCGAACCATTAAAATACTACTGGAGGTGGTAGTAGGCAAATTAGGTATCTCAGTTTTTATAAATGTCTACAACAGCTATGAATATGATACAATGTAATTAACTTATTCAATAGGAAATGGTTTTAAATACTTTTATTTATTTTCAGTTTATTGCCTGTATCTACGTTGTAGTTGCATGTTAATTACTTGTAATTTTCTTATAATTTACTTATAAATATTGTCGAGTACCACCATATTATACTTGACAGATATATCGTTCTTATAAAAAAAACTATCAATACCAATAAAAAATTACTAACGGATTAAAAATTAATTGTTTCAAACTCCCAGTTTCTCTCATAATAGTTTCCGTCTTCCCTTAGGTTTTATGGTAATAATTGATGCGGGATTATTTTTAATTTCTTTAATTACCATCATATACTTTAGGTAGGTATATTTATTAAAAATAAACAAATATGCGAAATTATTTCTGTCAAACACTTAATCAGACAAATTTCTTCCTGCCCTCATATTATTAGTATTTACGTTTTTAAGATTAAAACAATTTTTTTTAAAGACATGAATGATACAGATGGCTTTGTCCTTTTGGAAGTACTACTAGTGTTTCCATTGTTCTTTTATTTGTAGTATTTGTTTCACAGTTGTCCTTGAAAAGCGAATAGACGTATTTATTAATTAAATGAACAGATTTTTGTCTAGATTTGAAACAACTACCTATGTAATAAATCATATTTAGCTATTAGTCCAATCGGTAAAGTAAGAAATACACTAGAAGCTCGCAAAAACTGTTACCTGAGATTTTTCTTCCGTAACTGTTAGTGCGAAGATTAAACATCACAAAACCACAAAAATCAGTTCTGGAGGTGCCACGAAACCCCCCAAAAAAGCCGCCCCTTAGGTGAAAAAAGCCTTATTTTCCTGTTAACGCGTTAACCGTTGAAGTTATTTAAAAATTGCTCACCATAGAAAAGAAAGCTTGACTAATTGCCTAAGGAAAGTCCTCTTGTAATTTTGTTGTATATGCCATCGTTTTCGAGAAAATCGATATTGACAAAAATTGCAAAATTTGTATTTTTAATGCGCGCGAATTTTCGATTATTTGAAATTTTTTGTGCGCGGCTATAGAAAAATAGAATTGCTCGAAAACCAAACGCGCTAGGAAAAAAAATCAAAATTGGTTTTAAAGGGGATATAAAATACTCTCTTGTGTTGCCGTTTTTAGGGGCTATTGATATTTATTAGTATATAAAAATAACAATATAATATAGTCGTCTCTTAATTTTTTGTGCATCTAAATATTCACAGTCCCATAAAAAATAACTGACTATAATATAAGTTATAAATGCATTATATTTTAGTTCAAGGTAGCACTTCAATGCAGAAAAAGTTAGGAATAAAAATAATCATGTTTACAAATTCAGCAGCATGTTAAAATTAGCCAAAAAAAATCCAAAAAAGGTAGCATATTCAATTGTTTTATTAATACAATTTTTTAACTATTAAATGATTGGAAATAATAGTTATGTGATATATAAACTGAAAAAAGAAACATGTTTGAGCTTAATTTTTAAGATGTTTCGATCTTTTTTTATTTTTAAGAAACAATAAAAAATTGGCCAAAATTTGGCTAAATTCAACATGCTGGTAAATTTGTAAATGTGAATATTTTTATTCCTAACTTTTTCTTCATTGAAGTACTATCTTTAACTAAAAGATATTACATTTACAACTTATATTAAAGTCAGTTATTGTTTATGGGCCTGTGAATAGTTAAAAGTGCAAAAAATCAAGCGGTAACTATATTATATTGTTATTTTTATATACTAATAGATATCAATAGTCATCAAAAATGGAAACACAAAATAGTATTTTATATCCCCTTTAAAACCCATTTTGATTTTTCTTCCTAGAATGTTTGGTTTTCGAGCAATTCAATTTTTTCTATAGGCCGCTCGCAAAAAAATTAAAATAAACGAATATTCGTATACATTAAAAATACAAATTTTGCAGTTTTTTTCAATATCGTTTTTCTCGAAAACCATGGCATATACAAGAAAACTACAAGTCAATAATTTTTAATTTTGAAGTAGGGTTAGAATGTCACGAAACGTCGAGATTTATCGGTTTGTCTGTATGTCTGTCTGTCTGTCTGTAACTTATTTTTGTCCGCACGTTTTCTCCGGAACGGTTTAAGATATTGACTTGAAATGTTGTGCACGTATATATTATAACGAGATCTGGAACAGGATTGTTTTTTTAACATATCCAGTGAAGGGTTAAGTGGTAAATACGGGGAAATAAATGAAGGGTTAAGACTTCGGTTCGCCAACAGCAAAGCGATTTTCGGCCGCGAAGGAAATTTTTCTGTAAACTGTGTGGTACGTATACAATGAAATGTTTGTGCTCTCCAAGAATAACGAATATTTATCAAAATTAAAAATATAAAGTGAAAATAAAATGTTTGTAGTAGATCTCTTTGTGGTGTCGCACCAATTGTGTTTCACAGGTAACATATTTCATAATAATAGATTGTTGCTAAAATGGTTATATCACAATAATTTTTATATTTAAAGTCCAAACTGGCCACTATACAAATAGCTCGAATATAAATAACATTATGGCATCCATCTTATAAATCATATTTATAACTATGAAAGCACTTTATAAAACAAATATGTTTTCCGAAGAGTTGTTATATATCAATTCTTTTGTAATTAGACAGAAGCGTATCGCAAAAAGCAAAGGTAATTTCCATTAATATCGTTCCGTATAATTTTACCTGCTATTCCCTTTTAATCAATTACGAGGATTTCCCGTCAGAACACAACGGTCAGTATGAAATAAATAAAATACGAGCGGTAATTAAATAGTATTTTTCTGTATACTTTCAAATATTTAAACTATTTTAATAGCTTTTATTTAGCTTCACTTGTATAACAATGGAAACAAATCTTGCAGTCAAAATTTCGACTAGTTCTAATTGAGCTTTAAAATTTTGTGACGTGTGGCGTGATAAATTATTTGACGTCATCCTAAATCCAACATGGCGAACGCCCCAAGATGGCAGAATCCTGTAAAGACTACTGTTAATGAGAAAACAATATGGCGCATAAACACCTACCAATGTTTTATAAAAATGGCAACAATGTGTGCAGAAATAATATTGTGTGATGAAGAATCCTAATAAAATAGTTTTATAGATATTCGCAAATTGACTAAATAGTGCCGGGGGTCATTACTATAAATCTGTTATAAATCTGTTTTGCTCCGTGAGCTACAACGTCCTATAATAATTGCTGTATAGGTGTTTATAAAACAGCGAAAAGCAAATTCTACAAAATGTTTTATAATTTAGCTGTAGGAACATTCTTAGCACTTATTTATAAGACGGTTTAGCGCAACTAAGACTAAATAATCACGTTGGCGATTTTAATAAAATAAAATTGTCTTTACAGTGCAGTAATGTAACAGTAATGAAATAGAATTGTAGTATTATTTTAAATTTATAGAGCAACTTTGTTAGTTGGGTAGAAATGAAACATTATACCCAGAGGACCCCGAAATTTATTTTTGATATATTTTACATGCTTGTCTCATCTCAAGAACGAATCAACGAAAATATCGAGATATTTAGTTGAGGTGGCAATGGTAATATCGTGACTTTCGACGGATACGTTGCTATAATGTGGTAGGTATTTTTTTTAAGTTTAAGAGTACAGAAACTTGAAATTTGGTGTATGTACTAGTAGCAGAGGTCTCAAATTTTTTTATAATATATTCCATCCCCCCACCACCCCCACTCCATTATTAGAGGCGTTGTTAAAATAAAATTGAGATATTCACTAGAAATTTGGTATACGTATATATTATAATGACATCAGGAACTAGCTTATATTTTGGGGTTATTCCGTTGAAGAATTGGGGATTAAATAGGGATAAATAGAGGTAAAAAAGTAAAGCAGGCTGATAAGACTTGAAGTTCAGTGTATGTACCAAGATGTCAGATTTTTTGGAAATATTTTTCAACCCCACAACTAGGAGTGTTGACATTACGTATTTCAGTCAAGAGTTTATTAGTTGTAAGATTTTTTATATGTTAGGTTAAAGTTATATACTGTGATACGGACCTAGATACCATTAAATATTTTGTAAAACTAATTTGTGTCAATATTGACCAACCTGCACCACCCTACTATCGAAACCCACCCCCAAAAACCTGACTAGTGGGCCGTGTGAGACCCTTTTCTCACCAGTGTGTTGCAGAGTGGGTACTGCACGCTATATATTAAAATTTTGTTCGAGGCACAGGGTGACCACCCTATCCTGCGTTCGCTATTTAGCAGCCTTCTATTTTTTTATTGTTTTTTTTGCTCCCATAACAATGGAGTACAGGCCCCGTAACATTATATCAGCCTTACTTACACCAATATCCTGGTGGACTTAACCATAGCTATTTCTCCCTTCGACCAAAACACGCACACACGGACAACAACACAACAACCATTTCCTCTTACGTTACTATCTGTTGCAGCTGAGACTCGAACACCGGAGAGACAACAGCGACTAATCATGTTGTAGTCCGCTGCTATTATCTCGGAGACGTATTAAAAACACCACTAAACATCTATATCTTAGCAATGATTCGATCCCGAGTCTCCGCAATCTCAAGTCCATGTAAGCATTGAGCCATTGGGCTATCAAGGTCAGTACTTGCTCTGCCAGCTCTATTTTATCAATGTGTGACATGAATGCCAGAAATATGTAGTTATCGTCAAATACTGAAGTTCTCATAGGCTCATAGAGTCAGATTTCTGTTTCCCATATTTTCATTCTTACCGACAATTTAGTAAATATTAAATAAAAATGTATCTAATGTGTAAATTTTTTTAAGAATAAAGAGACATAAATAAAATAGTGTGCTACGTAATTTTTAAAATAATTTACTTAATTATGATGAACTTAATTTGAAATTTTCTAATTTTATTAAAGTTCAAATCAGCGTTAGATTAAACCCACGCTCATAAGTAATATAATAAATAATTCTGATTGTTATGCCGCGGCATGGCAGTGCAGTAAAATGTTTGACGTTAGAAAATCTGTTCCGATATTTTATTTGTACACATACATCATCACTCAAATATTAACCACGGTTATCACAGTAACAGACAACAGGAAGTGGAAGAAAATATTTTCTTGTTGTAAGTAGTACATGTCTATTATAGTTTGCATTATAATATTTTATTTAAATTCAAATTAACTTTGGCCTCAATCAGAAAGTTACCAGACTTCCAGCTTTACTGGGCATCTTAAGAACCACTGACTACATATTTTTATTAACGCTATATACTTGAGAAATAATATGATTTTTATATTTCTCTTAATTTTGTAAAATTTTTTCTCCAATAATTAGAGTTTTTGTATCACGACAAAGTGTAATGAGATGTTTGTATTGAAAGAGAAGTTTGATTTCAAAAAAGTAAATTGTTCTAATATTGTTTTATAAATTTTCACCAGCTTCTTTTTCGTGTTCGATCTAGAAATTATTTCAATCATGTCACGTGATTAATAATAATAATAATAATAACAATCTTTATTTAACACAAACAGCTATTAAACACAGATGTAGAATACTTACTTAAAAATATATTAACAGTTACCACGTATTACAAAAAAGAAATACATTTCATTATTTAGTTTAGGATATAATATTTGTGAATTAATTATAATTAACTAGAATTATTTATTCATGAATTTATACAAATGTTTTTTAAACAGAAAGACATTCTTCGCTTGTTTTATAAATTCAGGTACCTAATTTATTAAATTCTGCCGCACCGTTGTCGTATATGGAGGATTTTGTTTTCATTAAGTTTGAAAAATTAATTTTTATATGATTTCTTTGCCTTGTGTTATAATTTTGAATATCCCCGCGATGTTGAATATTTGATGACAAATATTTTGGTAGTAAATTATTGTGCAGTTTATATAAGAATATCAGTGTCTTGTACTTTATATTATCTTTTACCGAGAACCAGTTTAGTGTACATTGCATTGTTTTTATATTAGTATATATATTACATTTTAAAATAAATCGCATACACCTATTTTGAAGTAGCTGCAGTTTAGATATATAGGCATCATTACACATATGCAATATACTGGAACAATACTCAAAATGTGGCTTTATTATTGTGTTATAAATTGTTTTCTTGGTAGATGAAGTTAAATGTTTACTTACACGATAGGCGAATCCAAGTTTTTTTGATATTTTTTTGCTTGTGTAATTTATATGGTCGTTAAATGTTAATTTACAGTCTATGATAATCCCCAGATATTTCATAGTTATTACCTTTTCAATGTGTTCTCCGTTGTATTTAACACAAGTATCATCGACGTTCTGATTTAGATATTTATTAGATCCTAATATCATGTATTTTGACTTTTTAGCATTTACCACTAGCCCGTTCGTTGTAAACCATTCGTTAATTATTTCCAATGTCTTGTTAATTTTTTGAATAACTTGCTTTAGATCAGATCCAGATAAATATATGATAGTATCATCAGCAAAGAGATGTATTTTGCATTCTTGCGAATCGATTAAAAATATATCGTTAATAAATAGCGTGAAAAGCATAGGCCCTAGTACGCTGCCTTGTGGTACTCCGTTATTATTTAAAAGTTTTTCAGACTTAGTATTATTTATTTTGGTTCCCAAAATACTGGTAAAGTTTATTAAGTAAAAGTTCTCTATTGACAACTTCAAATGCCTGTTTTAAATCGAGAAAGACAGTTATTACAGCTTCACCTTTGTCTATGGAATATTTAAAATCATTAATTATTTTTTGTAAAGCCGCCTCACATGAATGATTTTCTCTAAAGCCGGATTGGTTATCGTGCAGCAATTTATTACTGTTTATAAATTCAGTAAGTTGGTCATGAACTACTACTTCTAAAAATTTTTCCAGAGACGGTAATGTGTTTATAGGTCTATGCTCTTCCGCTAATTTCGTTCCTGAAACTTTCGGTACAGGAATTATTAGTGATGTTTTCAACATTTCTGGGAATTCTGCGCTATTCAACGATGTGTTAATAAAATGTAATAATGGATACCCGATGACTTCAAATGTATTTTTTATTAATTTAAAGTCAATTTCATCCTCAGAATATTTATTTTGTTGTTGAAAAATAATTTTACGTAATTTGGAGAGATTTATGACATTAAATTCTTTAAAAAATATATTTGGCTATAAAGCTCTGTTCTCAAAGAAAGCATTTCTATTAAGGTAGTAGGTAGCTAATGTTCTAATTTTTTAGTGTATGTATATGAATATAACTGACAATTATTATGATATGTAAACATATTGACGAGGTAATAGAAATGTTTATGTAAAAACCCTCCTTACTAGGTGAAAAGTACATATAGCTCTATAACCAGAAGTCCATTCCGGGGAGGGAAGCGTGGGCGGGCGGTCAAACGCGTTAATTTTTAATTAAAATATAATCTTGAGTGCAGCTCTGAAATTTTGTGTAGTTACAATGTTTAACTGTAGAAATAAATAAATAAATGGGATGTAATTTTATGATAAGAAATATCAGTCAAAAAGTTTAAAACGAACTAAAAAAAACTACACCCGTACAGGATTCGAACCGAGAAATCCGCTGTGAATGTTGTCGCTTAACGCGATGTGCTACGATTGGGGTGGATTTGAAATTTCTATTAGTCTCGTCGGAAAAAACAAAACATGATGTTTTTAAATGTTCATAACCAAATAAATACATCAGCAGGAAGGCTTCCTAATGTTGAAATCGAAAGATCGAAATTGGCATTTTCACGGCATCGTTAATTGCATGGGCGAAATAAAAAATTCGAGGCGACAGATGTGAATGAAAAATAGCATTTTCAAATTTTAAAAATTAAAAGTAGATGTCCTTATCTACAATTTGTATTTAACTTTGACGGTATTGTTTTTTCTTTACAGATCTGGTTACTTTAAGTGTGACAAGTTAACTTTTGACAGATTCCAAATAAGTTGAAGATGAGTAAAATGCGCTATCCTAGCCTCCCTCACAAGCCCCACAGATCTCTTTGAAATCGTTAACAGACACATGTGTTTAGGAATTTGTCTTCTTATTGTTGCGCACAGAAATAGTTTCTAAATGGTTAAAAATTGTTCCCCTAACACCTTGTATATACCCATAAGAGGGTACATAAATGTCCAAATATGATAATGAATCGCAATGATCATAATTAATATAAATATTTATACAAAAAGCTCTAAAGTAAATAACTCCGATATTAGGATTAATTTTAATGTCACCCTGGGTACATGGCTCTATTATACACATCTGTGAATAATCCATGTGACATAGTCGTATCATATCTTCATTTTAAAATAACAAATATTTCCCCTTTTCGAAGCAACCCTTATCTCTTACCGGCTGTCCGTCCTTCCGGAGTTACCGCGCAAAATAACAAACAGGAAGTGACTAGTAAAAAGGGTGAACTTGAGTGAGCATACTTGACTGCCCATCACACACATAGGCTCTTTGGATTAGTAGAACTGCCCTTGTTAATGCTACACACCTGTTTGATGCGATTTGAGATAAATTTTTAAATAACAATTGTCTGTGGAGGAATCAAAGCGGCACTTACTCACAACTGATATCGTACGATAACTTTTACCACTTTTATAATGTGAAGCACCGAAAGCAAGTTAGATTGATCTACTAATTACTACTGTTGAACTGAGAAATTTAGCAACGCCATCTATAAAAAATTACTAGAAATGTAAACAAAATTTATAGTTCAAGAAGAACTGCGGGCTTCAGATCGGGTGATTGAGTAAGCCATGCAATTGGCTTCTTCCAATTCAAAGGGCACATTTAAAAAAAAATCCGTTTAATAAAATATGAATTGTAGTTTAAACATGTTCTGCTTCAACTAAACATTATGCTGCTGCCTGCTATTGGTACCTTACATGTAGTGTGTAACATAAGTTAAATGACTTGTACATTCATTATGTACATCTATTAATAGTACTCTGTCCTTAGAGGCTCCAAAATTCTGGTTGCAGAGTCTGATGTATCGCAGCTTACTTCTGAAATGCTGGCTAGAATTTTGTTTTGAAGGCTATAGGCATATTAATATGCAATACTCATATTTTTCCATTGAACATCTTGTAAGAAACAGATAATGATAGATAATAAAAAAAAAAATAGATAATAAAAGACGAATTCTTCTACTCACGGACGATGATATAACATGGCACTTCAAAAACTTATTAGACTTAAGTTCCTACGACGTATTTTCTGTGAAGAAACCTGGGGCTCTTTTATGCCAAGTTATGGAAAGTTTGGAGTTACTAACCAAAGAATTTACATTGCAAGATTACGTAATTATAATGGGAGGATTAAGGTGGCCATTCCCTAGAAAGAGACATCCGATAGGGAAATATTTATTATTTTTGGTCATAACTTTTTTTTCTTAGTACGTATATTTAAAAAAACTATAAGAGTACCTAAGTAGAACCATAACAAGACTGTTACTATGAATTTTCACTAAATAATTCCAGTGGTTTGCAAAATAGCTCGATTTAAAACTTCGAAATAGGAAGATTAACATAATTTTTAAATTTAAGTCGAGCTATTTTGCAAACCACTGATATTATTGACTGAAAATTCATAGTAATAGTCTTGGTATGGTTCTACTTAGGTAGTCTTATAGTTTTTTTAAATATACGTACTAATAAAAAAAAGTTATGGGCAAAAATAGTAAATATTTCCCTATCGGATGTCTCTTTCTAGGGAATGGCCACCTTAAATGATATAAATAAAAATAATACACCATCATTTCGGCTGATTTGCAATAAACTAAAAATGTGCGCTAATACTAATATATTGTTTTCCTCAGTACCCTATCTTAATACCAGAAATATCAGAAAAAATGAACATATTTTTAAATTTAATTGCAAATTGAATGATTTTTTGCACAAATTCAATAGATATACGGAAGGGCATGTCAAGTATGTGGAAATAAACAATGCTCAATCAAAGAAAATCACCAAACATTTAGTGGCTTCCTATTTTGTTAATTCCTTATCAAGAAAGTTGCCAAACAAAAATCTGAAATTTATTTATGTACAGGACCATATTTCTAGTGAAAGTGTCAGTGACAACTCTCCTATAATCGATCTCACTAATGAACCTAATCCGGAATTATCAGGATCTGTGTTAAATTTAAATGCCTCAGTGGAAGTTTTACCAAACACTTTTTTATACCCACGTCTATCCCAGATTGCTCTGCAATAGGTAATAATCTGTATGCCGAGAGGGGGGTAAACTCAGGGAGTTGTGATGTCATTTGGTCGTTAATGCATATAAACATTCAATGTTTGTCAAATAAAATAAATCTTATTGACCTATTAAATCACGACAAAAAACCAATATTTCTTGGATTGACAGAGCATTAGCTAAGCGATGTACAGTTAGCCAATATTCACCTTGAAGGCTATAGACTGATATCAAAGTTCTGCCGGTCTAACTATATTCATGGAGGAGCAGCAATTTTTGTTAGAAATGACTATTCTAAATTTTGTAAGGAATTAATTTATTTAGTTAAAATGTCAGTTGAAAAAGTCATTGAATGTGCGGCTGTTGGTATGGGCCGAGTCTGTGTGGCAACGGTGTACCGACCTCCACAAGGTAACATCAACCATTTTTTTTCGATTTTTGACAAAGTTATTCTTAAAATTTTAGAAAATTTTCAAACGCTAATAATATGTGGAGACTTAAATATTGATAACTTGTGTTATGATATAAATAGTAAAACATTAAATGACCTTATTAACTCTTACAAGCTTTCATCCTTGGTGAGACAACCAACGAGAATAGCGTCTACCTCTGCTAGGGGGACAAGTTCCACATCAATAGATTACGTCCTAACAAACATAACCAGTGAGATAAGTTGTGTAATTTTTGAACCAGGTCTCTCTGACCATGCAGCTCAATTTGTGTCGTGGAGAACTCCTGGAACAGTTTGTAACTTGTCTGAGTCTAGGTGCATTAGCCACCGAAGTATTAATGAACAGTCATTATCAGAATTCAAATATTTATTTAATAAGGAAATTATTAATTTAGATTTTTCTCAGGATGTTGATGAGGTTTTTACTCACTTCTGGAATCACTTTAACTGGTGTTTCCTTACCTCACACCCGTTGAAAAGGGTCAAACCAAATGAAAATAAAAATAATAAAAAGAAATTTAAATTTTCTGCTGATTTAATAAATAAGATGGATCAAATAAAATATTTAAACTGGTTGAAGAAGCAAACTAATGATACAAATTTAAACGCCCATTACAAAAGTCAAAAAAAAATTCTTAACAAACAAATCGATAGCGAGAGGAAACTTCATTATGCTTATGTAATTGACAGCTCAGATAATAAAAACAAAAAGTTATGGGAGCTAGTTAATGAAAGACTTGACAAAAGCAAAACTCAATCAGTAAATATAAATTTAAAAATCGACAACTCCGTGATAGTTGATAATAAACTAGTAGCTGATGCTTTTGCCAATTTTTTCGGAACGTCTGTAAATCATTTAATTTCGACACACCTTACAAATAATAACGTTGGCCTCTGCACATTACCTGAATTAAATGTAAATTCTATGTATCTTACACCATTTACGGAAGCTGAAGTTAGTGACATTATAAAAGACTTGAAAAACAAAAAATCTACTGGTGTGGATAATGTACCCATCAAATTAATTAAAGCTTGTTGCAGTGAATTAGTGCCATACATTACAATAATTTTAAATCTCTCAATATCCTCAGGAAAATTCCCCAGTCAATTAAAACTCTCCAAACTGAGTCCAATTTTTAAAAAGGGAGACCCAGAATTAGTTGAGAATTTTAGAGGCGTAGTAGTATTGAGTCCATTTTCTAAAATCATCGAAAAAGCAATTTATACGCGTATGATGGATTTTATTGATAAAAATAACTTACTAACAAGTTGTCAACATGGTTTTCGTGGTGGGTATTCAACTCAGTCAGCAACAACGAAAGTAACTCAATTCATAAATGAGAGGTTGGATATAGGTGAGACGGTCGTAGGAGTTTTCTTTGACCTATCCAGGGCGTTTGATACCCTCAATCCAAAAATTAGACAGAATGGGCTTTCGGGGCACTGTAAATAACTGGCTAATCTCTTTTGTTTCGGACAGAAACTTTACGGTTAAAATTAACGAGGAATGGTCGAACTCTGTTGTGTGTGGAGCTTGGTACACCCCAGGGGAGCGTGTTAGGCCCCTTGCTCTTTCTATTGTACATAAACGATATTCCACATCATATAACTTTTGGTACGCTGTTTATGTACGCAGACGATACCACCATCCTCATATCTGGTAAGGACCTTTTGTAATTAATATGCAAGTAAACCAAATACTCCATGAATTTAATGATTGGTGCCAAAAAAATCATTTAATCAATAATTGTGACAAAACGGTATTTGTTGAATTTTCTAGCAGATTCAAGTCAAATCCAACAAACTTCACTTTTAATACAAACAATAAAAATTTAGAGATGTCAAAAGGCACGAAATTTTTAGGTACTTACCTTGACAAGTTTATCACATGGGTAGATCATATTGATTACGTGTGTGCCAAGTTAAATAAGGCGTATTTCGTTATCGTGTCGCTAAAGAGTTCACTGAATGAACACTCTTTATTAAACATATACTATGCGATGGTATATTCTACCTTATCCTATAATATAGTATCATGGGGCCAGGCATCCAGCATTCAGCGAGTATTTATTCAACAAAAGAGAATTTTAAGATTAATATTCGGTCTAGCACCGCATGCTTCATGTAGAAATATTTTCAAAAAGTATAATATCCTAACCTTGGTTTCAATATATCTCTTAAATCTTATGGTTTTTATGCATGGGAATATATCAATGTTTATAAAAAGTAGTGAAGTACATCGTTATCCCACTCGCCACAACAATAATATATACATTAATAGGTTTTACCATAGTTTTTTCAAAAAGTCTCCATATCTTGCAGGATCAACCTATTATAATATGTTACCCATGGAAATAAAAATATTGCCAAAAGCCAAATTTAAATCTAGCCTTAAAAATATGTTGGCTCAGAATTCTTTTTATAGCCTAATGGAATTTACCGAGTGTGCCCGTGAGCATTTTAATCAGTAATTTTGGTCAATTTGTTAGTTATGTATTATTTAATTTTGTCTGTATTTTAAATCATATCTTATGTAAAATTATTGTAAATAATACGTTCAATGTACATAATTATACAAATGTGTGTAAGGGTTTATATTTAAATGAAATTTATATACATATACATATGTTAATGGACCTACTGTTTATACATTTTATCTGTTTTTTGACTCAACTATTTGTTACCTATATGTATCATGTATGACTTACCTTATCCATACTTTGTAATGGCAACAAAGGTGAATAAAATTATTATTATTATTATTATTATTATTATGGTATAAGTCAGAGAGGAATGCTCAGTTCCGTCTTCTTGATCACAGTTTACATCAAATCTATAGTGCTTTTGTTGCTATACAGGGTGTAATTAGTATCATGTCATTAAAAAAAAAACTGGTAATAGGGACCGACAAGACAAACAAAAAAACCTATATGACTTTTTTCTCTAGGGGCACTTTGAAAAAACTGACCTAGGTTTAACATTTTAATGTTACGGTAGGAAACATTTCAGATCCACTGTTTTTCAGGGTTAATGGATGTTGTAGTTCCGAATATTAGAAATAATAAAAAACTGTAATACCCGACTTGTGTTCCCGCCGGAAGAAGTGCGACACTTTGATGGGATTACTTGTACCGAGCTTTTTATACCACTAATTATGAAAATATTAATAATTCCTCCTTCTCTTTCGGCACAACGCAAGCATAGCATGGCCGCAGAGGTTTAAATAGGATTTGTTTACATGTGTTTTTTAATTTGGAACAAAGCTATTGTAGCTTTTATTGTCGTTTATAAGAATTTATAAAATTTAAAAGTGGTTTATTAAGATTTGTAACATTGTGTTAAAAGCTAAAAAAATTAGTAATTATTTTATGAAATTGGAAAACGAGCAGATAGACGTCCGAGATACGATAACAGAAAATAGTTGTGTATTTTAAGTTAGAAAAAAATTTGATTTTTTTTTTAAGAATTGAGCGCATAATTTTTCCCAATCAGGTATCGAAAACTAGAAATCGAGTATTTGGTCTCTATGAAAATTATTGTAAACAATAATAAACAGATCGAAACGAGACAGCGAATACTAATAATAGTGATAATAATAATCATACCTTTAATGCCCAATAGGTAACACCCAATAACTGAATAATTCCTTTGAATTTCTCACAAAAATTGTGCGAAACGACCTCCATCTTCGCGTATACACATTTTGGCACGTCGAACTAAGGACATACGCACTCCGTTCATTTGGTAAATTAGGATCATTTTTTATGGTTTCTATGCACATTAAAATACGTTATCAATAAAGAAAACAAAAAGAAAAACCAAAAGTAACACAAAAAACACGAACGAGAAGTATTGTCTTACGTAACCAAGTACTAAAAACTGGAACGATCAAGTCAATAAAACAAATCTTAACATAAGTGGCACAAAATTCAAAACAACAACAAGAGCAACAGACAAAACCAAGAAACGGGTAGATCGCGTCGTGTGTACGTTATTTACCAAGTAAGGACACAAACTGAAATTATTACTTGAGAATATTAGAAGGGAGAGTACAACATGTGTAATAAGATAATTTGGCCGCGAAGAAGCAAAAAACATGGCGGTGTCCTCTGTTGGCCGCTCTTAACTGCTTTGTCGTCATGCTTTTCGATGATGTCAGAGTATCATGTGCGACAGGACGCGAGGCAATAAAGCCTACCCCAATACGCCAGCAGTTCTTAAACTATGTTATTATGTATTTTGGGAATTTTTGTTATTTTTTTTTCCAAAACTGTGAGCTTTAGACCCCATGTTATATAAGGTTTTTTGTTTGTCTTGTCGTTCCCTACCACCAGCTTTTTTAATGACATGAAACTAATTACACCCTGTATATTTGATTCTTACAAAGAAAGAATTAGATGCACAGCATACTGAAATCATTTAAGAAGCTGTACGTACCTACCTTACATAAATACATATATCTCATATTTTAAATAAAATTTACCAGTCAACTTACTTTGTACATATTAGACCTTCTCGTGTCCGCTTTAAAATGCCTTACATAAATACATATAGGGTGGGCCATTGAAAATGAAACACGTCTCTTTTGGTACACTTAGACTAGTTCCTTGAGAAAACGCTAGGACAGGTCGATTCTTGATTTTTGGGGGACAACTCTTGATGTCAATCTTGACAGTGACCTACCCTCTATATCTCATATTCTAGTACAAACAAAGGGAAACAATAACTTCAAAGTAGATTTTCCAATTCAACATTATCGTGAAGTATACGCACCAGACAATTGGCCTGCAGGGGCTGCAGAGAGACGATTTTCCTTCCCAAGGCAACAAAATTTTCACCGCCCAGCCTCGGCAATGACGACTTCAGCAACAACAAGCACAAGTACGATGGATTAACAAAGTGGCAATTAGTTCACATCAATGTTCAATGTATAATAAATAAATTGAATATCTTAGAAAATCTCGTAAAAGAAACAAATCCTTTGTTTTTATGCATTAGTGAACACTGGATATCAAATCCAAACAAAATAGAGTTACCTAATAAAGCTAAATGGTTATAAAATTATATCACATTATTGTAGACAAACCCGCATTCATGGCAGCACAGCCATCTTTTTTAAGGATGAAACAAATAAGAATAATATAAAATGCAAAGCTATTCAAATTTTGAATATTCTCTCAATTTAAATGTCATTTGAATGTTCGGCAGTCAGTGACAATAAAACAACATGTATAGTAGTTTTGTATAGATCCCCGGCTGAGGGCTGATGTTTTCATTAGCCAACTAACTATATTACTAGAAATTACAACAAAAAGGTACAAGTCTGTTTACATATGCGGTAATTTTAATATCGATAAATTAAAATTAAACATTGAAAATTGTATATTAGATGATGTATTAGAGAGCTTTGGTTTAGAGTCTTTAATTAACGTTCCAACCAGAATTGATGTCAATTCACGAAATATAACTTATAAAATTATCGAACCAGAAATTTCTGATCACACAGCACAATTACTGATCTGTTATGAAAATGGCAATGTTGTAAAACGGAATGTGTAGAGTACGAAAAATATTCACGTTAGAAACATAAACAAATTTTCAAGAGAACATTTTAAATATCTTTTTACCGATGCACATGTAATCTTGTTAGACAGCTCGAATATTAATAATATTGATACATTTTTTGAATTGTTTTGAAGCGTATTTAACCACAGTTTTGAAATAGCTTTTCCGAAGAGAAGAATTAATAAAAAATGTCAAACTAATGAATCAAATAATAAATTTAAGTTTTCTGATACATTATAGGCTCAATCCCAACAGTTAAAATAAATGAATTCATTAAGAAAAATGTTTAATGATGAAAATTTAAACAATCAGTACAAAATTAAAAAGAAACTATGTAGACAAAAACTAACTGAAGAAAAACAATTGTTTAACAGAAATATAATAAATAGAACGCCAAACAAATCTATAGCATTGTGGACTATAGTTAATAAAAGTCTTGATAGGAAAAAAACCAAGTTCAATAATATTGTTTTAAAATATAATGATAGTAAAATTAGTAACAAAAAAGAGTTGGCAAATATCTTTGTGAATCATTTCTCAACTGACGTTAAACATAAGTTGGACGAACATTTTTTCTCACTGTCTAACAATTGTACAAGTATAGCAATAAACGAAAAATCTATGTTCCTCAATCCCGTAACTTACGATGAAGTAAAAAATATTATACTAGAGCTATCAAGCAAACGATCAACTAGAGTTGATGAAGTGCCAATAACTTTAATAAAAGAATGCATTGACGAATTTGCGCTGTGCTTTGTATTAATAATTAACAAATCAATTGAACTACGAGAATTTCCACAAAAATTAAAAACCGCGCTAATTTTACCAGTATACAAAAAAGGAGAAACGGACAACATTAAAAATTATAGACCCATTTCGTTGCTTAGTGTATTCTCTAAAATAATTGAAAAAATCATGACCAATCGTATTATAAATATTTTAGACAAACATAACGTAGTGACGAGCAGTCAACATGTTTTCCAAAGTAAACACTCTACGGAAACTGCAGCTACTGAACTTGTGCAATTCGTAAATGATTGTTTAGACTCGACGGATTATGTCATGGGGATAATTTTCGATCTCTCCAGTGCATTCGACACGTTAGATGTTTCATTTATATGTGAAAAATTAGAAAAGCTTGGTATACGAGGAAATATAAATAATTTAATAATGTCGTATTTGAAAGACGTATGCTTGTTAAGATAAAATAGGAGCATCCTTGTCAGATGTACATGATGTCTCTTTAGGAACCCCTCAGGGCAGTGTGTTGGGTGCTTTGATTTTTCTTCTCTATGTTAATGAATTACCAGATTACATAACTTATGGAAAAATTTTCATGTATGCAGATGACACATCTATTGTGATATCAGCAAAAACTTTAGAAGACCTATTTTATAGAGTAAACTTCGTATTACAAGAGTTTCACATATGGTGCTACAAAAACAGACTCATTTTTAATTACGAGAAAACTGCATGCATGTATTTTAAAACTAAATTAAGACATATTGTTGATAAAAATGCTAGAATTTCCAATCACTTAAAAAATAACTCGGATAAAAGCTTTCTGGGAATCATAGTAGAAGAAAATACCAGTTGGACAAAACACATCGATAAACTATGTACCAAACTAAAGCAATCATGCTTTGGTGTAAGTGACTTGAGGAATAGTCTAGGCCAGGGCTCTTTGATTAGCATCTATTATGCACTCTTTTACTCCAAAGTTTCATATAATATCATTGTATGGATCAATGTACAGATGTGCAAAGAGTGTTTGTTCTACAAAAAGTATTATAAGAACAATTTTTGATATAAATAAAACGGAATCGTCTCGTGAGACGTTTAAAAATAATAAAATATTAACATTAACATCTATTTATTTGTATAAATTGCTACATACATAATAACAGAAACAAATTAAGAATGAATTCCGATAATCGTGCATATCTGACACGAAATCGTCAAAATGTATACATTGAGAAGCATAACCTTACGCTATATAAAAAGTCGCCATTATGTGCTGGAAGTTATTTGTATAATAAATTACCTAGGCACATCAAAGAAGTTACAAAAATATATCGATTTATAACTAAACATTTTTTATGTATGAATAGCTTTTACTGGTTGGAGGAATATTTTAACTTTTCATGATATGTATTTTAATTCGTTTCAATTATTTTTGTTTTTTTAAATATGTCTAGCTGTAATTTCGGTAGGTACATATTTTAATAATTTTCATGTCTAACTGGGTACCGGAATGTATTAACTTTATAGTGATACTCATCAACAGCATATTTTTTACTAGAATATATGTAGCGATGTAAATGTAAAATTATTTTGTATATGTGAGTGTACATATACTATTGTATACCCCTCTTTATTGACATGTTCTATCCAATTGTAAATTTTTGGCACACAGAATTAATAAACTTATTATTATTCTTATTTTTTAAATAAAAGTTACTAGTCAAATTACTTTGTACATATTAAACATTCTCGTTTTCGCTTTAAAAAAAATTATTTGGGAGCTTCCGAAATAATTTACTTTTTCTTAATTTACCGAACATTCCTGGTAAAGAACTTACACCTACCAATAATTACCAAATTTTAACTAGTTTATAGAGTTCTACTAGTTCTTTTTAGAATATGTTGTGAATATAATTGCTGTTCATGTAACGGATATTCGCACTGGCCTTTCCCTTTTTTCTACCCCACACACACACAAATGAAAGCAATACGTATTTCATTAGGGCACATTCGCTGTACAAATAAACTTCTGATTTGGCTAATAATATTTGGTTTCACACTATAAAAGTTCCGAATGCTGCACACTCCTAGTTTTCCTCTTTTACTGTGCTCAGTGGAGTTGTTGAGGGCTGAAATACTGAAGGGTGGGCTCCTCCCCGTTTATAGCACGTAAGTATCCTGCTAAGAGGGCAACACGTGCCCTATATACCTTACACTTTAGACCCCGGGGGTCGTGTCAGTTATACGTTCACATATCGACTAAAAATCTTTGGGTCTGTGGGAAAACGTGCGGGATAGAATTATCACAATACTTGCTTTTCCATTTCTTATAATTATGCAAATACGAAAATTAAGAGTATTTTGCACTTAATTGGTACATTTCTAAAACCGTAAATATCCGCCAATAGGAAAAAATTTTCACATCACTGTGTGCGCAACCGAATTCTAAACAACTTTCAAAATCTCTGTCTGTCCGTAATTTACTATATTATAGTTAGCATATAGTGAGCTTCTCTTGAAAAAAATGAAAGAGATTTGGCGTTTCCTGATTTACCAACTACTTAATGGCCGATATTGTTATTCTGATAACCGTAGCGTAAACTAGAGGTTCTCAACAATTTTTAGCATAAGCTAGATCTCAAAATATATACCGTTGCATCAGCACAAACTGACCCATCTACCTACCAAGTGGCATATCGTCTGAATGGTCTTTAAGAGGAGAATTCATATGCGTAATAATATATCGAGTGTTCCATTTAAAGAAACAATTTTTTTGATTGTACACCTTTGCTCTCCCTACAACTCGCTTTTAAAAAACTTAGATATTTTCTTGCTTCCACATCCACGTAGTGGACTCCAATAGAAGTGTACAATAAGAGTAAAACAATTTCAAATATTTTTCTGTAAGTTTTATTTTTTGCGCACGTTTTCTTTGGAATTTTATACACGTATGTACTATAATGAGATCTGGAACTGGATTATTTTTTTAACTTATTCGGCGAAAAATTGAGGGCTGAATAGGGGTAAATAAAGGATAAATAAGTAAAGCAAGCTGGTACAATAGTTTGGGATTTGGTGCATATACTAGAAGCCAAGGCCTCAGGCATTTTATAATATTTTCCACCCCCCCCCCACCCCCCTACTGCCCCCACTCCATTATTAAAGGGGTTGATAAAATAAAATTGAGATATTCACATGAAATTTGGTATACGTATATATTATAACGACACCTGGAACTAGATTATATTTTGAGATGATTCCGTTGAAGGGTTGGGAGTTAAATAAATGTAAATAGGGGAAACTAAGTAAAGCAAGTTGGTAAGAGTACAGCCACTTGGAATTTGGCATATATGTTAGAAGTCAAGGCCTTAGATTTTTTATAACATTTTTCAACCCCTCCACCATCCCCACTCCAATACTAAAGGGGCTGATAACATTAAATTGAGATATTCACTTGAAATTTGATACACGTATGTATTACAATGACATCTGAAAATTGATTATAATTTGAAATGATTCCGTTGAAGGAGTGGTGGTGGTAAATATGGGAACATGAATAAAGCAAGCTAGTAAGAGTAAGAAACTTAAGATTTGGTGTATATACTAGAGGCCAAGGCCCCAGATTTCTTGATAATATTTTTCGACCAACCCCCCCCCCCCACCCCCTTCACTACGTTAATAAAGAGATTGGTAAACCAAAATTGAGATATTCACTTAGTACACGTATATATCGTAATGATGTCTGATTGAGATAATTTTGATGAAGGAGGTGGGGGTGGGGGTGTAATTGGGGAAAATAAGTAGATCAAAAAGTAACATTTCTTATGACATTGCCTCACGTATTACTAAAATTATATGACTAATTATTTCCACATATGCAAATATAGTCAAGAAGTTTTCTTTTAAGGAGACTTGAATGGAAAATCTGGTGGAAGTAGTGATTCCATAGGCAGCGGCTAGTTTTGGGGAGTCAGGATAGTTGGAGGACGCGAGGCTGATACGCCCGGATTATTGAATATACAGAAGGTCTTCTCCATGCCCTCAGATTTGAGTAGTATAATAATATAATATAATAAGAATACATATACCTACATATACTACTTTTGAATGCACATACAAATAACAAGACATTATTACAAAATATATTGAACAATGTACGAAATTTCAAAATACGATACAATACAAATTGTAATGCGCCTATGAATTGAATTATAGAAAAAAAGTTGTAATTTAATTTAATTCATTATAAGAATAAAAGTAAAAAAATATTTAATTTGCCTCTTAGTATTATATATTTGTAGTAAGCCTGATAAACGTTCTTTTTTATCACAGACATCGTAAAATTACCTTTACATTAATTACATATATTACGGTTACTAACATTATATTTTCCGTTAGATTTGAGGTGATGTGATTAAACATTTGTATCCCGATTAGTATCATAAAAAGCAGCAATCAGTGTACAGCCAATATCCGATAAATACACCGTATTCAGAACTAAACACTGCTATTTTCCGCTGAATATGGGCACTTGATTGTGCCATGTTTTAAATTACTATAATTCAATCCAACTCGGCCGCTTTTTGTATTCCTGATAATTTATATGTTTGTAGTTTTTTGTGTGTGGGCTATGAATTGCATACAATGTACTGAAAAAATGTGTAAAGTGAAAAATGATTGAATTTTTGCATCTCCAGGAAATTGTCATCGCCACGATAGGACATTATAATTATAATTAACCATAAGATGTTTTTTACAAATTGGGTGATGTTATTTAACTCAAAATAAGTGTAGGTTGTACATAAATAAATACTGCAGGATTGTTGAACTATATTTGGCTAAAATTTGATTATTAGGGAGATATCTCCTCATGTGACGCTTTATCCCCTCCCCACTAGCCTTACGTGGTGTTCACTCTTAAGAGAAAACCATTGTTTAGAAAAAAAATGTTTATTTATTATGCAAGTACAATGTCGCAATTACGAATGACGTGAAAATTCATTTTATAAGAGAGAATAAAAACTTTATCTTCAACATCTAAAATTTATGAATTTCAGTGCTCCCTTGTATTGGGGAAAGCATTGGTTACGTAAGCCCAATTTTTAAAAATGTTTCTCTATCAATTCCCAACAATTATTTTTCATTGGTAGACCGGGACTAATAGAGTGGCCAGCTGGATCTCTTGATCTAACCAATCGAGGCATATTAAAGCACGCAATGGTTTAGGAGTAAATGCTTTAAAGGCTACTTATACACGTGTATTATACGCTATTTTCTATTATACTTGCACTGCAAAGTAAAAATTAGGAAAATTAATTAATGCGTTATTAATATATTATTAAAATAATTAATTAATACATTTTACAAATTAATCTCTGAATTTCAATTTTAATCGGTAACATAGAGACGGTTAGAACATTCTTGTTTGGTTGTTAAATACCTGTGTATTTATCATTGTTTAAAATTGGTTGTTACCTAAGCAACTTTAAAACACTAGTGCTTTAAAGGCCCGATTTTGCACGCTTTTTAGTTTCAAAAACAGAGATTATAATTCAGGTATAATAAAAAAGGACATTATTTTGTTTCTGGATCAATTTCACTGACATTTAAATTAAATTTAATGCTGTCAAATAACTTTCTCTGTCGGTAAAGTAGAGTAATTATACAGTGTTGACATAGTTTACTATGCGGTGTCTATTACTGTCCGAGAATTCCATTTTAAAAACTGCAACAATTATTATTATTTATCACACATTTGTCGTGGTCGACAATTTCAATAACGATTCGATAATATACAACCAGGCCTATACAAATTTTAAGCAACTCCTTTGTGTTTGTGTCTACATAATTTAATTAAGTAATCCACTTCAATTATTATTTATTAATTGATTAACTTATTTCAAGAATTGTTTTAAAATAATTGTAATTTAGTTACGATATTTTGTGTCCATGTTGACAAATCGATGTAAAAAAATATACTATGCCTTATATTAAAGACTAATCTATTTGCAAATGAAGGGGAGTCATAAAAGCTCAATTTGATACTAATTCTAAATAGACCGAGAGCCAGCTGCAATCAATGACCTAAACAAGCGGCACAGCAATAAACCGTCTAAAACGGTAGAGGAAGGTATATAAAAGAGATCCGCTGTTGCCTTGCCTATACCTATCTCGCGCGGAAGTGGGGGAAAATTTTGAATACTGTTTTTGCCCCTTTCCCAGAAAAAGCAAGTGCAGTAAACCCCTGGGGGGGGGGCTTGAGGATGTCCAAGGAAGGTGTTTTAACGTATTTACTGCATCCAAGATGGCGCGCAACCGGAAGTGGCCCGGATCCCGTTGGGTGGAAATGCAGTAAAGGCTAGAAATAGATCTTCTGTGTGTCCAAGAACACAAAAATATCATTTACTGCATCCTGGGTCACGCGGCCCAAGACCCATGAAAAATAATGACATAGGGCCACTAAGGGGGCCCGGCACACCAAGAGGTAAAATCACTGAATTGGATGCAAATTGATCCTGGGTACATCCTGATTGCCAAATATGCGATTTACTGCATCGGAATCCACCCGCGGGCTACGGGGGGCCAAAAAGGAACGAATAATATTCGCGAAACTTGGAACGTCGATTGCGAAATGAAGGACTTAAAATTTGGCAACTTTTGCACCCACATATTGTTGATTAGGTTATAAACTAACACAAAATTACTTTTACTGCATCCTGAAAGCCCGCCGCTCCCCACAACCCCAACTTTTGCCCCCTCTTTCGACATAATGCATTTTCCGTCCTCATCATGCAGTATTCGATCCAAAAATAGTGAGAAATTATCATTCATCGTTGAACCGAGGCTGAAGAACTCATCCTCTCCTTCTTGCCCCCGTGGGGGGGAACAATTTTTTTCGTCGCAAAGGCTATTATTTAACTCAAAAATAATTTGTACGGAAAAAAATTTCATGTATCTGATTTGCATAAGAAAAAAATTTTTTTATTCATGTTCAATTTTTTGGGGGCTTTTTGGTCCAGTCCAAAAATTGCTTTGGAAAAATGTTTTTTTTTCGTACAAATCATATCTGAGCAAAGTCCTTTACGACGAAAAAAAATTGTTTCCCCTCCACCCCCACGGCGGGCAAGAAGGGGGGATGGACAGGATCGATTGCACCCAATTCCGTGATATTACCTCTTGGGGTGCCGGGGTCCTCCTAGTGGCCCTATGTCATTATTGTCATGGATCATGGGTCGCGTGTCCCAGGATGCAGTATATGACATTTTTGTGTTCTTGGACACTCAGAAAATTCATTCATATCCTTAACTGCATTTCCACTCAACGGGATTCTTGCCACTTCCGGTTGCGCGTCATATTGGATGCAGTAAATGCGTTAAAACTCCTTTTTGGGACATCCTCAACCTCCCCCCCCCCCGGGGTTTACTGCACTTGCTTTTTCTGGGAAAGGGGCAAAAAAAGTATTCGAGATTTTCCCCCACTTGCATGCGAGATAGGTTTAGACATTGCAACAGCGGATCTCTTTTATATACATCAGTCCACCGTTTTGGACGGTTTACTGCAGTGCTGCTTGTTTAGGTTATTGACTGCAGCTGGCTCTCGTACTAATAAGAACATAGTCATAGTCAGTTTATTAGTAATTTCTTTCTATTATATACAGGGAGATCGAGAAAGACTGAATGCGCCGCTCGCTAAAAATTTTTTGTTTACCACTCACACTATTTTGTGATACTTTTAATATTTCCACGTTGGCGACAGATACTTAGCGATATGTACAGGTTATTTGCGCTGACGTCACAAATTTATACATTTGTCAGAGTTTACGGACAACAAACCTAAATTTCCACGATGTTAGATGGAAACTGATCGAACTTTATATTACTACTTTTGTGAACATTATATTATACAAAATGCCAAGTATTCGCTGTGGTATTAATTGTGGAAGTGTGGCAATAAGAAATGACGCCAGTTTTTATTAAATCATCTCGATGTTTCAACTAGGAAAAGTTGAGATTGAAACACACTTCGTAAGCTTCGACTTTTAAATACCTTGGACTCATTCTTCTAATTATGTACTCCTTTCAACAATGATGTAATTACAATATATCATGTGTGTGTAATATTTGGAAATACATCGGTATCAGCACTAAATTCTTCCTTATTTAATATATGGTTTAAACTGATAGCATCAACTTTTCTCCAACATCAATTCTGTATATCATAAGTCAATTTCGTCAAATATAAACTCGTCCCCATCTTAACAAACAAAATTCACCACCTGAAGTGGTTAATGATAATTGTGGATGTTAAAAAATCCAAAATTAAATTTTAAAACATCACAGAATCCGCAAAAGATACAATAGAAACAACGCGTTCGATCGGCTGATCACAAAGTGACGGCAATTTGTATTTCAGTATTCTCTAGTCTAGTAGCATAGGAAATTAGTTCTAATAATGTACGTAGACTAGAAATTAATTTTGATAATTTTACTTCTATGTTTGACGTCAGCTTCATTCTTTCTCTATCGTACTGTATTATATCATATTGGTGAGCTGTACTTTTATGGTCTGACTATGTTTTTATAGCATTTGCAAATGAGCTTTTATTACCTTTCTCCATTTCCAAATGGAGTATAGCTACATAAAATGTTTACACTTTTATCTCGATATAAAATACATACACTTATATTAACACTTTTTATTTTCTACAAATATACCACATCAACATCTATCCTCCAAAAATAAATTATTTACCTACGTATTTAAAACTAACTCTGTAGTCTTGTAGTTTGAGTGATGAAGACATCTTATTTTATCACCTGTTGTAAAAGTTTTAGCTTTCAAAGTGTTTGGAGCGGTTCGCTTTTTACTATCTGTGCCATGTCTATTTTTTATGGCTAGGAAATGGTGATAAATTAGAAGTAAAGGTTGTATTTTAATTTGACAAAATCTCTCCATTTGATCCCTTTGAAAGTTGAGCTGAAACGAGAAACGATTTTTTAATGGTAGAGATTTCTGATTTTCGTCAAATAAATCAGAAGGGCACATATAACTTTATTTGCAACAGTACGTCTATACGTATTTGTATTTCGCATTATTAAACCTTCAGATGTCAACTTAAAGTACTGCAGACGGTAAGCAACTATTAATTAATTTTTTCAAATCGCATTTAATATATTTAGGTCCTTACTCTTATAAAGCGAGTAAGATACCATCAGCATAGACCAGGCAGGGACAACAAGTATTAAAAAGTGCATTTTTGAGACGGGAGCAATGTTTTGATTGATTCTTTTGTATTTTTTGCCGCTAAACACGATTATCACTATACTTCGTAAACCGTATATTTATTTTTTAAATTAACAATTAAAAAAACTACTCCTCTCCTGTGCATTTTTCGCCATACGTACCTTATTATTTTTTTATTCCTCATTGAGTTATCTAAAAAATGAGACTAATTAGAAGTCGTTATTTTTTTCATTTGCAAATATTGTTCAAAGTTGAAAAGGTACCCTTTTGCAACATTAAATAACTCAAAAACGGAAACGGAAATACCCAGAATTCAGAAATTGTTGCTTACACTGATAAAAAAAAAGGTGTTCCAAATTTCAGCAAGATCGGTTTTTAAGGAATACACGATCAAATTTTTTCTCAAACCTTAATTGCAAATCACCATTTCTTTTGTAAATAATTTGAATTGTCCGAACCAGTTTAAAAAATTTAAAAAACAATTCAAATTTAATGTGTCGTCCGAATTTTCAAAAAATATTGATTTTGACCGCTATTATAAAAAAAAGAAGAAATGGCGTGATTTGCAATTAAGGTTTGAAAGAAAAATCGATCGTTTATTACTTAAATAGTTAAAAACGGATCTTGCTAAAATTTGGAAAACTTTTATACATCAGTGTAAGCAACAATTTCTGAAACTTTCAGGCTAGTTGTGTCCGTTTCAGATTTATTTTATGTCGAAAAGGGGCATCTTTTCAACTTTGAACACTATTTGCAAATAATGAAAACTTTTAGCGACTTCAATCCAGTCTCATTTTTTAGACAACTCAATGAGGAACAAAAAACTAATAAGGTACACATGGCGGAAAATGCACAGGAGAGGAGATATAAAGCAAAATGTGAAAGAAAATCGTATTTTAAAAATTGTTAATTTAATAAATAAGCACACGGTTTACGAAGTACGTATAATAGTGACAATCGTGTTCAATGGCAATAATAATCAATGAAAACATTGCTTCTGGCTCAAAAATGCACCCAAAATCTCTGCCTACTTTATGGTACTGGCTGGTATGCCAAAAGGATCCTTTAAGTAAAGGATACTTTATGCTTAAAGTCAACTTTTAGCATTAAGCATCCTTTTCTAAAAGGATCCTTTTGGCGTTGTTTATGGTACTGGCTGTTAATTTTTATAAAGTACATCTTTTGATGAAAGAACATTTCATAACACCTCCTTGATTTTTGTTTTGAAATTAAGTTAAGGTCTCTCTTATCTATTACAACTGGTCTGTTTGACAATTTCTGGTAATTAATTTGACAGACTTACAGCCAGTACCATAAACAACGCCAAAAGGATCCTTTAAGAAAAGGGTCCTTTATGCCTAAAGTTGACTTTCAATCACCTTTAAAGTCTGTCGTGTACCATAAATCAAATTAAATCGTCCTTTTGGAAAAGGAGGCTTTCTCTGCTATTGTTATGTTGGCAGGACTGAAAAAACTGTGATAATACGGATTTATGAAGTTCTTACGACGTTAAGCTTAATTTACGTTTTTTGGCAGCATATTGACAAAAGGTTAAAAGTTAATTATTTTCTGTTTGCTTATAATGACGGAAGAGTTAAAAATGAAAAGAAAGAAAAGTTCGCACTTCACGAAAGAAGACGAATTACGACTGGTAGAGGCAATTTATGCCCAGAGAAAAGTTATAGAAAATAAGGAAACAAACAAAGTAACAAACGCGGAAAGGGTAAATTTTATCGCAGACATAGTAGTAGATCAAGTGATGGATTTTTTAGGAAAAGGCTTGGGAGTGTGTGTGCTTTTAATTCCATTGCTGGCGAATACAGACATATAGACCAGCTAAAATCAAAATATGACAATTTAAAAACAAAAACTAGGAAGGTTGTGGCCCAAGAGAAAACATGTATGAAGGGAACAGGAGGAGGTGGTGCTATTTATAAAACTACTGATCCTGTTATTGATACATTATTGAAAATCATTGACTGGAGAACTGTAGTGGGGTTAGAAAATAACGTTGATAGCGATGAGATTGACCTTAATACTGTAAGTATGGATTACTAAAGCCCATCGTGTTATTATTTATGCTTTTTAATAATTTTAAAGATAATCTACCCATTCAATGAATCAAAAGAAAATGAGACACAAAATATTGTTATTGTGGCGACAGAATCAATGGAGATAGTGCCTCAGACACCTTTGAAGGTAAGTCGCTATGTTTTATGTTTTACAAAAATATATGTTTTGCCCTTTTAAGAGCTAACAAACTCCAACGTCACAAAATCAATAAAAACATTAAAGGAAGGTGAAGGATCAGCCCCAACGAAGAAGGTAAAACTTAAATATAAATTGAGAATCTATAAAGTGCAATATATTTTGTATTTTTCAGAGTGAGAAAGAAAAATCCCAAACAGGGGTGTGGAACAGTTATATACCGCGAAACTTGAAGGAGTCTGTTTCAAAAAAATTAAGACCAACATTCATCAGTCCACTTGCATTGGCCAAAGAGGATTATTATAAAAAGAAGGCGTGTATATGGAAGAAGAGACTACATTGAGAAAAGCTCAGAACATGAGAGAAGAGGAAGAACATAGAAAAAAGATACTTCCAGATTTAGAGATAGCGTTAAAAGAAGAACAATTACAAAAAATTAAGGACAATCAAAATACCTAAATAATTATTGAATACAAATGTTACATAATACACTGCTCTGTTTACTAAATAAACCTACAGATTTGCAAAATGTTCATTTATAATTAATCTTCGGATATTGTCTCCTACAATACCAATATTTGCGTTCTGGTTATCTTCTTCATCGTCTAGAGCTTCGAACCACCCCTCAGGAATATGTTCGTTTATATCTAAAGTTATATTATGCAACACAGTTGTAGCCACAATGATGGTCATAATTATCTGCAACTTGATCCTCATTCCAAACCGCAATATTGGAAATCGTCGCTTCCATATTCCATATTGTCTTTCAACTGCATTTCGTGTTCGTATTATTGATTCGTTATAAAGATTTTCTGCTTCAGTATGAACATGAGCCAACTTTGTCATTAGATATGGTTCAACTGCATAGCCACTGTCAGCGACCAAAAGAAATCTGCCATATTGTCCGTTTCTAAATTCTCGTTTCACACGACTGTTGTTGAAAATTGTCTGGTCGTGACAAGAACCTGGCCAACGCGCTACTATGTCCCGAATTTTCAATGATGCGTCGCATATTGTTAGCACATTTAAACAAAAGTACCCCTTTCTTGAGCGATATATTTCGACTTCAGGTCCCCCTACAGAACCTATTTTCACCAAGGTGCAATCTATTGCGCCAATTGCCCGTGGAAAACTCCCGGTTTTGTAAAATTCTGCAGCCGTGAATGCCATTTCCTCGTTAGTATCACACATTTTTATGTATTGGGGTCGTAGTGATGCAATGGCTAAAGAAACTCTTCGCACAATTCTGCTAGCAGACATTTTTGATACACCAACAAAATCCCCAACAGAGATTAATAAATTTCCAGAAGCATAAAATCTTAATGTTAGCAATAGCTGTTCCATCGGCTGAATACATCCACCCCTAAAATTGATTTACATTTCATCTAGGTACATACAAATTCTAAAAATATAAAGATATGTAGGTAGATAGGTACTGACCTGTTTGAAGGAAAATTTATTACATCTGCTATTTTTTCTAACAAAGCCAAAGCGGTAGGCTTTGTTAATCGGAATCGGTCGAAAAAACCTAGATCATTATATTTCGTAAAATACTGTTGACGCGGTCCATACATTTTTGGTCATCTCAACACAATATATTCTTCATCGTCTTGAGAAGAACTGGAACTACTGCTTGAACCAAATAACACCCGATAATCTCCCATTTTATTATATTTTTAGCTTGAATGCGAATGGAAATGTTGCTGTCATCAAATTTGTGGGTTACGTTTCACAATAAAGTCGACTTTAATTTGCGTAAAGTCCAAAATCGAGACTTTACCAAAAAGTAAGCTTTATTGCTAAAGCCTCCTTTAAAATTGGATTATGGTACGAGTCTGAAGGATAAAAGGAAGCTTTTAGGTTTAAAGGACGCTTTATTTTCTTTATGGTACTGACTGTTAGCATCCTTTTCTAAAAGGATCCTTTTGGCGTTGTTTATGGTACTGGCTGTTAATTTTTTATAAAGTACATCTTTTGATGAAAGAACATTTCATAAAACCTCCTTGATTTTTGTTTTGAAATTAAGTTAAGGTCTCTCCTATCTATTACAACTGGTCTGTTTGACAATTTTTGGTAATTAATTTGACAGACTTAATTTTTTATATATTTTTTTTTATGAAAGTACACTTTATAACACCTCATTCATTTTTATTTTAAAATGAAGTTTAAGATCTATCCTATCTACTGTAACTGGTCTGTCTGACAATTTTTGTTAATTAATTTAACAAACTTCATTTTTTGTAAATTATCTTTTTTTGTGAAAGTACACATCATAACACCTCCTTGATTTTTTATTTTAAAATTAACTTTAAGACCTTTCCTACCTTTATACATGTTTAAAAGTGAGTTATTTTTTGTTTGCTTATACTTGTAATGAAACATATTCTTTATAGGATTTTGCAAACAGCAGAAAAAACTATCTATGAGAACTAAAATTAAAACAATTTATAAAATTATTGATTTATAATCTTTGCATTCTTTCGATAACCTGAATACTGGTCATGCTAGCAATTAAAATCCTGAAATTAGTTTGTTTTTCTTATTGAACAATTCTCATTCTAACACTAGTTTCTACACACTCCCCTACGGCTATGCAGAATGAACCAGTATTCACATAAGCCCCTACGGCTATGAAGATTCAGTTAAAATGAGAACAAAGACCTAAAATGAATTTATTTACATACCTCATCTTTTGGAAAATTTTTCATTCAAATGGATTACATTTTCATGAAATCTATCATTCTGTTTTTTGGAAATACTTAGCCTTTGAAGCGTAACTCATACGATGTGAGTGGCTTTGTGCCTTTCTGATGAGTTCAGAGTAAGGGCGAAAAAGGTTATAAAGTTGTTCGCTCTAGACTTGCACCCATTAGACATTATGACAAAGAGATTTCGAGAAAATTCTTAAAATATTTAACACTCATAGTAGATGATGTTTATGCAGAAAGAGTTACAATTATTTAAACAGTAGATTCAATATAATTAGCATAGATTTAAGGATGATTTCTGCCCGCCTCCCCGTTATCTCGCCTCTCCACCTCCCCGCCTCTCCGCCACCCCGCCTGCTCGCTAGCCCGTCCAATAGATTTGACACAAATGCGATAATATCATGTCTGTCATCTCACAGTTAGACAAGGTCGTCACACGCATTACAAACCAACATTACTACACTCTTCGCAAATATTTTTTAATTTACGAAAAAAATGCTGAGATTATTCTACAGAATGTGCAACAATTAAATAAAAAGTGCAGTAAATCGGCGATGAGTATAATGGTTAACTTGCTTTATTGTATTATGTATTATTATTATGTAATATTATAATATGCTCAAAATTATTATGTGTACAAGATTCTTTTACTCATTATTTCTATATAAATGTGGGACAAATAGTGCAGTAAAAAAAGCATTTTAATTTGCACAGTCTGGATACAGCAAGATTATGATTTTATCCTGTTTCGGGTATCACCGGGAGTATATTCTTAAGTTTTGGACCTCGAAAACCTTGTGCTACTTTTTTTTATAAATAATTGAATTTTTTTTACTGCGTTTTTCGAGCTTAAAATGTGAATAACTCCGGTTCTATAAGTCGGATCGGGACAAACTAAAAACCAGTCTCTTCGTAATAAAATTGCCAATAAACTATAATTGGTTCCAATTCGCTGAAATACGTACATAACCTACAAAACTGAAATAACGGGAAAAAACAGTATTTTTTTCATTTTAGTGCCCAAGACTGGCAACTAGACCAATTTGCATCAAACTTTCAGAAAATATACTTTTTGATGTAGTAAAAAGACTGAAAAGTTGGTGTCAAAATATTGAACCCATTGGCCAAAATTGCATTTGTTATCTAAAATTTGAAATTCCCGCCATTTTATGCCATTAAGTCCAAAATGAAATTTTTTTATTTCAAAATGTAGATCACGACGTCAGCTTTCGAATGCAATTAAAAATAAAAATTTTTAATGTAATTTTGGCTACTATTTTATATTTGTTTATAACTCAAATAACAACAATTACATTTTTTCAGCCATTTTGAAAAACAAATTAAAGTTTTTTATTAGATCTGGTAGAGAATTTTGGGTCCTTTGATTAAAAAAAAAGAAAGTTCGTTTTTGTTAACGTGAAGTCGAGATATTTAACTTTTTGCATTTTGGCCAATTGTTAATTACCAAATGCATATTTTGAACTAAAATTGGGACTGTATCATTCTGAAACGTATTCATTTCATACGATAAATTAAAAAAAAAATAAGTTTTATAGAAACGTATTTACAAATATTATAATGTAAAAATTGTTAATTGATCTAAAAAGTGATTTTTTTGATTTTTTCATAAAGCTCAGTTGCAAAACGCAATAACTTCCTTGTAAAATTCGGGTTAACTTTTTTTTTTAAATACGTGATATTTTCCCTCGCAATGCGATCATCAACTTAGTTTTTTGTTAATAACGCAAATGAGTATTTTTTATTTCCAAATTCATATGTACACATGTACCAACGATTGCTAACGTATCAACCTGTATAATTTTTTTTAAATCTTTCTATATAAATATGAATACTTAGATTAAATTTATATTGTCTTCTAAATATAATGTTTTAAGTTTAATTTCAAAAAAGGAAATAGTAAATATTGTAATATAAATACTTGTTAGAAAGTTTTAAAGGCGAGGATTAATAATATGGTAAAAACATTTCATTTAAAAATGAACATCTTTATGCTTATAAATTTACAAAATCGTAATTAATGTATTTTATATCTCTTGCTTGGTAATGTGTACAATTCAGTTTCACTCTCTGAATCTCTTTCAAATAAAAAATTTTCACCATTTTCTTCTTCATCACGAATTTGAACACGAAGATCGGGTACATTAACTTGCAACTGCTCGCAGTCGCTTTGGGGTTCCGATTCTGATATATCGGTACAGCTTGAATGTATGTCTGATTCATCTATATTGTCTTCTTCAACTTCACGATTTTCTTCTTCACTGACTACAGTGCATTCTGTACAATTCCTGCAACTAATGTCTCCACAATATTCACACAAACTTGTACATTGTAGTCCGAACTTCTTGCATCGACATCTCAGGTCTTTACAGCCGGCTTTACATTCACAAGTGAGAATTTCAAGAATTTCTTGTAGTATTGGCTGTTTTCTCATTGTAATAGGCATTAAACCATTAATTGTATCCTCCCAACCAAACAATCGTGGATCTATTTCTTCATATTCCAGCCATTTGTGTATTTGAAGATACACTCTCAATAAATGTTCATTTGTAGCTTCTTTCATCGGAGGAAGGTTTTCCAAATTACAACCGGTTTTCAATGTAAGTTTTTGGAAACAGTGAAATCTTAAATCACCTAAATCCATAGGTTTTATTAGATTACACCCATATAAAACATTCATGATATTTTAAACACCTGATAATCTCACTTTCACTCGAAGACATTTTTAATTTATATGTCGGCGGCACCGAAAATAATTTCTCCACGCCTATGATTCTTAGGAACCCTTCACTAGTACTTATGACTGTTTATTATTTTTGTTAATGTAAACATTCAGGTTGACTTATCCCAACCAATAACAGTTTAAGATTCTATGTATTTCCTTATATGGGCATAGGAACACGCTTAGGGCGAACGAAACGAAATCAGCTAGCCCGGGGCAGAAAGGCATTCTATGATTACCTGTGAAAGAGTTAAGATTTGATTATTGCGGGCTAGCGGGTAGCGGATCGTTAGTTACTTTATTTTACTAAATTTATTCGGTAATATTAAGACTGTATTATTTACTTGCTTCATTCGTGTGGACAATTAGACTTATTAAATTTTATATTAAGTGAAATATCAGTGTCGTACTTGTTAACATGTCCAAGCGGTCTAACCCTGAACGTGCCCCCAAATTAATTTACAGCTTCTCAAATATAAAAATGTAAACAGACAATACTGCACGGCAACCGATCTAAGTTGTAAGGAATGGAACTGGTGGGGTATAAGAAAGATAAAGAAAATGTAAACATTTCTCCTCATTTATAAGCAACTATTTGCTCCGCAGGTAAAATAGGTTTGTACATTAGCAAACGTTGGTTGTATATAAATTTAAAAATATAAACTATTTATTATTATTATTATTATTATTATTATTATTAACAAAAAGCTAAGTTGATGATCGCACTGCGAGGGAAAAAGTACTTAAAGAAAAAGTCCTCCGAATTTTAAAAAACAAGGAAGTTATTGAATTTTGCAACTGAGCTTTATGAAAAAATTTAAAAAATCACTTTTTAGGTCAATTACCAATAGTTACATTATAATGCTTGGAAATAAGTTTCTATAAAACTTAATTTTTTTTTTGAATTTATCGTATGAAATGAATAGGTTTCACAATGATACAGTCCAAATTTTAGCTCAAAATATGCATTTGTTAATTAACAATTGACCAAAATACAAGAAGTTAAATATCTCGAGTTCACGTTAACAAAAATGAACTTTCTTTTTTTTAAATTAAAGGGCCCAAAATTTTCTACCAGATCTGATAAAAAACTTTAATTTGTTTTTCAAAATGGCCAAAAAAATTCAATTGTTGTTATTTGAGTTATAAACAAATGTAAAAAAAGTAACCAAAATTACATTAAAAAAATCTTTTTAATTGCATTAGAAAGCTGGCGTCGAGATCTACTAAACTTTAATTTGTTTTTCAAAATGGCCGAAAAAATTCAATTGTTGTTATTTGAGTTATAAACAAATGTAAAAAAAGTAACCAAAATTACATTAAAAAAAAATCTTTTTAATTGCATTAGAAAGCTGGCGTCGAGATCTACATTTTGTAAAAAAAAAATTTCGTTTTGAACTTAATGGCATAAAATGGCGGGAATTTCAAATTTTAGATAACAAATGCAATTTTGGCCAATGGGTTCAATATTTTGACAACAACTTTTCAGAGTCTTTTTATTACATCAAGAAGTATATTTTCTGAAAGTTTGATGCAAATTGGTCTAGTTGGCGGTCTTGGGCACCAAAATGAAAAAATACCGTTTTTTTCTCGCTTTTTCAGTTTTGTAGGTTACGTACGTACTTCAGAGCATTGAAACTAACGATAATTTATTGACAATTTTATTACAAAGAGACTGGTTTTTCATTTGCCCCGATCCGACTTATAGAGCCGGAGTTATTCACATTTTAAGCTCGAAAAACGCAGTAAAAAAAAGTTAATTGTTTATAAAAAAAGTAGCACAAGGTTTTCGAGGTCCAAAACTTAGTAATATAGTCCCAGTGATACCCCAAACAGGATGAAATCATAATCTTGCTGTATGCAGACTATACCTATCTCCTAATTTTTTTGCCCTTTTTTTACTGCACTAAAATGATTTCCTGAAAATCATTTCTGAGGATTGTTCACACTGGTTTATTCAGTTTTTTAAATAAAAAAATTAAAGAGAAAAAGAAAATTGTTTAAAATATCTCGGGACTAATGCTCTAGGTACCTGGTACAATTAATATGTTAAAGACCAACATATTTACCTACACCCCATGAATATAGGAATCAAATAGCATATGACACATTATGCTAAAAGGTCCTTCATCGTTAAATTAACAATATAATGTTTAGTTAACAGACCAGACCCATTATTGAGAACAACTTAATTTCAGGTAAAGTGAAAATTGTGTATCTAAAGTGCAAGGTTCGTGTAGGGTTAGGCAATGTCGGCTTCACAGCTAAACATATATTTCTTAGTTGGCTCCAGCAAGTGACAATATGGGCCGGCAGGTCTCATTCTTGGTAGATTTACGATGTACCCGTGCGTTTTGTTAAAATATCACCGGTAATTTTCTGGTTCATTGCGAAACAATGATATACATTAAAGGCGCGTGACGTCTGACATGGGACTAAACTTGGCTCCTCTTGTACTTTACAGATAACTCTAGGAAGATATTTTATGGTGGGAACCAGACTGATATCTTAATGTGTTCTTCCAAGGCAGAATGAACTTGTGAATGAACCGTTCCAACTGAGTATGCACCTAATGAAACACGTGAACCGAAGAATGTTTTAATATAACGTGATATCTTTATAGCTGAAAAATATCGTTCTATTCGCCAAAGATTTAATGCATTTTAATACCTACTTGATTTCAGTTACTGAAAATTAGGTCAACATTATTTATTATGTGGGACTTTTCACAAATATATCGTTTGTCATCTGAAAAATTCTTAAAAATTTGTTTTATAGGCTTTAGAAATGGTCAAATAATAATTTTTTTATTTATAGTAATATATATTTAAAAGTCAACTAAATACATCCGCATGTTTTAATAATAAAATAGCTAATATACAATCTTAAAACAAATGGTATTGAAATCCAAATAGTATGGGTCAAAGCGCACGTTGGATTAATATATTGCGTATTTCCACCTCTTAGGAAACACCCTGTATGAATCAGTGGGTTCAAAAATAATTTCAACAAGAGATAAACACTAACACTTTATTTAATAATTTACTGACTATACAATACTTCAAAATAACCTGTAGGTACACTTTGTTTACTTGATATTTAACCTCACTTTTTCGCTATCAATTTCACTTTATTAAAATTTCGCTTTAGTAAACTTCTCCTTCTGCGCCGTTAATCGCGTCTTATATACTCTGAAATTGCATCTAGATTCATCCATAAACAATCAAGAATCTTCTCACCATACTCTAGAAAAAGTCCATTTCTTTCTACAAGTTTCCAGTCAGTCACTATTAGGCATAGGCGTATCAATTTCCAGTTCCAAGGGGGTGTAATTCTTAACAGTATAATAAGCAGATAGATAAATTGCTAAGGAAAGTATCCACACAGAAGAAACTGTAGAAGGGATGTGTGTGTCTGATTGCATAAAGATGAGACAGTCGATGATAAGGAAAAAATGGTAGTCCCTACGAATAAATTTTGTCTTATCAACCCTGCTAGATATACACATAATATACAACCAGTAATACCAGTGATCCCCTGGTTCAATAGCTATAACATACCTAGGAAATATATCACCATAATATCTAGAATTAAATTTGGACATGGATGGTATCCACCCCATCTACATATAATAGGAATACTACCGAGCGATACCTGTGAGTATTGCAACTAGTGTCTCTGTCCCGGGAATCCCGGGACGGGATTTTCCGGGAATTATGTCACTTTTTATCGTTCCCGTTCCCGGGAAATAACAGTCGGGATTTCCCGGACCCTTGGAAATAAAAATAAGTTCTAAAAATATTAAATTTCGTGCTCTCATCACATAAATCGATTCTGCAACGACTGCAAGGAGTGAACCGGGGGCGTTGAAGAGTGCGCGCGCTAAAAAATTTTACCGAGCCTGCGCGTCGGACAGCATTTATGTTTTATTTTGTTATTGTATTATTTCCTGTAGTTAGTGTTGTTGTGTCTTTTTAATTATAAATAAAGCAAAACAAAACTGACGGATTTATTTTTTGACCAAAGGAAGAAAACAAACATTTAAAAAATGAATATTTGAATGGTGTGACATTTTGAAAAAAAATTGTGTTTTCAAGAAATATATGAAAAAGTTATTGTTTCCCGGGAATACTGGGATTCCCGGGAACAGCAAATTCTATTTTCCGATTCCCGGGAATGAAAAAAAGTCGGGAAATCAGAAACCCTAATTGCAACGTTTTAGGAGACCTAGAGCATATATTTTTTGGATCTATCAAATACACCGACGAAAGTAATGAACTGTACAACAATACAATAAATTTGAAAATTGAAACCCCTTTTAATTTGATGCATTATTAGTTTTGCAAAGGGAAGATATTGTCAATTGCATAGTACAGTTTTTTAAGAAAAATAAATATAAAACTTTAGAGTTAGTTTTGCTACCTTTGTTTTTAACCTTATTTGTGTAGAAACCTAACCGTGGTCCACCTGTGTGTCTTTGATGTTTAAAAGCCCCGAATGACCCCTGGGCGAGGAGCGAGTAACCCTGTACTTTCCTGTAGATGTTTAAAAAATAAAAAAAGGCTGTTTAGTTAGCGTAGGTGCTTTTGTAATTTTTTTTGTTCTTCTTCCCTTTGGTTTAGAAATGTAACGTAATAGTAACGTAGTTCCTGGCAGTATGGAGACTGTTCTAATGCCAATAAAAGTCAACTATTATTTGTTTGCTTAAAATTGTAATGAAACATATTCTATATGGGATTTTGCAAACAGCAGAAAAAACTGTCTATAAGACCTAAAAAGAAAAACTATCTGTAAAAAAACATTAATGAAATCCTTGCATTCTTTCGATAACCTGAATTCTGGTTATGCTAGCAATTGAAACCCTAAAATGAATTTGTCTATTTGTTATTTGTATCATTATAACACTAGTATCCACATAGTCTCCTACGGTTATGCAGATTAAACTAGTATCTACATAACCCCCTATGGTCACGAAAATTCAGTTAAAAATGGGAACAAAGGCTTAAACTGAATTTATTTACCTACCATGTCCTCAAAATTTTCCATTCTAGTAGATTATATTTTCATAAAGTTATCTATCATTGTTTCTTGGAAATGCTTAGCCTTTGAAACGTTTTTCGCCCTTATTCTGGAGCTCATCAGAAAGACATAAGCCACTCTAAGATGTTTCATGCAAAAAACCAAGACAACTTCCATAAATATGAAATAATTTGACATTGACTGATAAAAACAACAGATCTAGTTCCTAGCTAGTATTGGAGCCTATATTATACTGTATGCATGTTTAAAAGTGAATTATTATTTATTTGCTTTGTTCTTGACTAGTTTCCTAATAACTATTTAGTGATGGTATATCAGTTATCATTCTGTCTGACGTGCCTTGTATATGCCCATTTTCGCACATGGGTCGAAGATTGTGTAGGCCTAAGTAATGTAGAAGAAATATTTGACAATGATTTGGCTTTGGTAGTCAACAGATCATTGCATGCTGTGATAACAGAAGTTCAAATCTACAGCAGCATATAAAATAGCTCGTTACTTCCTCACAAGCCTCCCGCGTCTTCCAGGCAGAGTATTTACCTTTGCAGTTGAAAACCGAGAGTATGTTGCAGACCATAAATGTGTGGATACCATAGATCTGTTACACGTGGACAAGCTGTTCCAGAAAAAATACCACGGGCCTGGACTGATTTTCATCGTAATTGAAGTAAAAAACCGCTGTCTAAGGAATCACTACTTCCACATCCAGATTTTTCATCCCAGTCACTGTAAAAGAAACATCTTGATTAGATTTGCACTCTAGTATGTGGAAATTATTGGTCCTAGAATTTTAATAATATTTGGGGCAGATGTCATAGAAAAGTTTTAGGCGTTGGTTTGTACCATATACGTTTCTGGTTTACCGCTACTTGTTTTCCCTATTCACAAACTACCACCTCCCACCCCTTCAATGGAACCATCTCAATCAGATCTCATTACAATACATAGGTGTACTAAGTTTCAAGTGAATATCTCAATTTTACGTTATCAATCGCATTAATAATGAAACGGGGCGGGTTTTGAAAAATATTAGAAAGAAACCTGAGGCCTTGACTTCTAGTACATACAGCGAATTTCAAGTTTCTGTACTCTTATCAGTTTGCTTTACTTATTTTGCCCTATTTACCCCTATTTAACCCCCAACCCTTCAACGGAATCATCTCAAAATATAATCTAGTTCGAAATCTCGTTATAATATATACGTGTACCAAATTTCAAATGAATATCTCAATTTAATTTTGTCAACCCCTTTTATAATGTAATAGGGGGGGTAGTGGGGGATTGAAAAATATTATTAAAAAATCTGAGACTTTGGCTTCTAGTACATACACCGAATTTCAAGTTTCTGTACCCTTACCAACTTGCTTTACTTATATTCCCCTATTTACCCCTATTTAACCCCCAACCCTTCATCAGAATAATCCCAAAATATAATCTAGTTCCCGATTTCATTATAATATATACGTGTGCCAAATTGATAATTTAAAGTGAATATCTCAGCTTTACTTTATCATCCCCTTTAATAATGGAATGGGGGGGGGGTGGCGGGGGACTGAAAAATATTATGAAAAATTTTTAGGCCTTGGCTTGTAGTACATATATCAAATTTCAAATTTCTGTGCTCTTACCAGCTGTCTTTACATATTTCCCCCTACTTACCCCCAACCCTTCACCGGATATCTTTCCAGTTCCAGATCTCGTTATAATATATACATGTACAAAATTTCAAGTCAATATCTTAAACCGTTCCGGAGAAAACGTGCGGACAAAAAAAGTTACAGACAGGCAGACCGACAGACAGACAGACAGTACGGACTTTTTTTTTTTCGCTCAAATTTAAAATGTCGACGTTCTCATGACATTCTAAACCTATTTCAAGAAAACAAAAATTTGAATTTTTTTTGAGATTGGTATACTTCCAATCCACTTAATAATGCTAAAATAAGATATAAAAAACACTTGTATTTGTTTCTAATATATCCTTTTCAGTATTGGTATATTTTCGGCTATAGACTTTCATTTTATTTAAAATATGCAGTGACATGTTACGAACTACCTTATCTTTATTTTACGTATTATTAAAGAAATAAGAAACTACATACCATCTGCTTGTTGGCAATTTTCACAAAAAATAATCTTATTTAAAATTATATTCTGATATACAATATATTATTATATGGTTAATAAAATTTAAAATTCTGCTACTTATTCATCAGCCAATTGACAGACTTCCGATGTTATTTTAAATTTACGTTAAATTGCCTATATTTATGATAATTCGAAGAAATACTTCAGAATGATTATAAGCTTTTATGTCATTAAACTTTAATGGATTTATATAATAAAACTTTTTATCTTTTAACTGCGTACTAAAATAATTCAATGGACTTTTACAGCTAGCTCTAGTTATGGAATATTTTGGCATGTCTCACACATTAATCTTACTAAACTTTATAAATCTCGAATTTGATTAATTATTTTATTACACTATTGTAAACATTATTTTAATGCGTGTGGTCTTCGAAGGACCCTATTTCTCTGAGCCGCGAGTCCATCTATCCGTCTGTCCGTCTAACTATCCATCCATCTGTTCTTCCGTCCACCCTTCTACATCTAATACTTAATTTTAAATTAGGAACATTATATCAAACATACCTGTCCCTGACCCGAAGGTCAAATATATCAAAAATGTTTAAAATCTCATTCTTACCATTATTATTATTGTTATTTTCCTCGCTTACCAAAGAAAAGCATGACAGACTATGTAGATTACGAAAATAAGGAAATAAAGCTTTTTATAATCGGTTTATCTATCTGTCCGTCTTTCTGATCGTTCACCAGACCGTCTGCACGTCTGTTGGCGGTATCCAACAAACTGTTTGACAGAGAAGAATAAAAGCTAGGTAGCTGACGCTACTGTCAACGATGAAATGATATACTTTTATTGAAAAATGTACAACCGAAGAGAAACAGATATTGAAAAAATGTGACGGTTGACAATAATATTTGACATACTTTTTGACATATAATTGTGAAGGAAGAAATCTGCTATCTCTTAGTGAAAATAAAAGCTCTCAGGTCTTACACCTTTGAGTCTAAAATTGCAGACAATCCCTGAAGCAACTGGCAAAAAATAATAATTTTACATTGATGTGGGTGCCAGGGCACGAGGCAATAGAAGGAAATGAATTAGCTGACGCCTTTGCAAAAAAGGTGCTGAAGCCCCATTTGGGCCCGAACCATTTTGTGGCTTATCTAAGGCGCACACAATGGAGGAGATCCTAAAACGGGAAAAGGAACAGAAAAGGTCCTACTGGAAGAATACTCGAGGCCAAAGACAAGCGAAAATGTTCAAGTATTTATTGGGACACTATAGACTTCAGTTTTGAAATATTCCCATAGAAAATAATCGGCAGGGTTGAAATGTGGTGATCTAGCCGGCCAAGGATGAAGTCCCCCGCGTCCAATCCATCTGTTTGGACACTAATTATCCAAATGCCTTCTAGCCTCAATACCAAATTGAGGGGGAGCTCCGTCATGCTGGAAGTAATGTCCGCTTACATTAGTACCTTGCATTAAACTAGGTAAAATATTTTGTAAAACATCTAAATAAACCTCTGTAGTTAATCTTGCTGGAAGAATATGTGGATTCATTAGGTTGTTCTTAATCACACCACACCAAACATTTATCAAAAACTTATGTTGACAATGGGCTTCTCTTATAGCATGAGGATTGTTTTCGGCCCAGTTATGCGAATTTCTTGAATTAAGTACGCCATCCCGTGTAAATTAGGCCTCGTCTGTGAATAAAAAAGTTCGATATGTAATCGGTCTGTGATCATTAATCCACTGACAAAATTCTAACCTATTTACATTGTGATCCTGTTGAAGCCTTTGCACTTGCTGAATATCATATGGATGCAATCTTTCTTTATTTAGAGTCCTCCGAACCCTTCCATGAGGAACTCCTAATTGGGCACTTATTCGTCGGGTACTTACTTCAGGGTGTTCTTGAACAGTGTTACTATTTTCGTGATCCTCAACGTTTTGAACAATATTCCATTCCACTTTTGATGGCGGAAACCCGCTGTGCTCCCCTGTACAGCTATACACAGTTGAAAATGTCTGATGATTTGGTGTTCCTTTGTTAGGAAATCGAATATTGTATTCCTCTGCGGCTTGTCTACCATTACCATAATAAAATCCATAAAGAAAAATAATATCGGCATATTCCTCATTTGTAAATTTATAAGGCTTGATTATTTGCAGACTAAGTTAACCAAGTACACTAGTTCTATTGTTTATGACAACAAACAAGATATGTTAAACTATCTAGAACTACTAATAATTATGTAATAATAAAAAGAAAACTGTTTAATGATTCCTATTATAAAATGAGCTACACTTTCTTTGGAATTAAAAAATAACTTTGGTTTTAAATTTTTTGACAATTTCAATGACCGTTCTTGAATACCTAAGTGATCCTCTACTGCACCTGGAAGTATGTACAGTTCCTCATGAAACACCGTGTAAGTATACATTAAGTTAAATGAAATATATCTGTCAAGCTCCTCTATGAGTCCTTATTTTCATAGGGATAATAACCGGATTGCAAATCAACAGCTATTTTCTGAACTGTATGTCCCATTGACCACTGAATTACGAATTGCAAGACTGAAGGGTTAAGTTTAAAATTAAAATTAACAACAAAACGCTTGGTCTCGATTGCAGCAAACACCAGACGAAAGATTTATAGGTAATTAAAAGAACGCTCTTGCCAGACGGTTCTGGATCTCATGCAGACTGCAGTTTCGAGCTGTTGGCCCTCATCAGTGCAAGGTCTGTAACGACTTCCGCCCTATAAATATTTTGAAGTCATTAGACTACGAAATGGAAGTAAGGTCGAACCAGCGGTCGATGTTGATTGCATTAGCCTCCTCTCTGAATTCTTATTTTCATAAGGATAATAACCGGATTGGAAATCAACAGCTATTCTCTGGACTATAGAGGTCCGCGCTGGATTAAGAATTACCAAGCCTGGTGCGTCAAGTGTAAAAATTACATTTTACAATTTTTCATATTTTTCTGTACATGGCAAGAGTATTTTCAATTAAAACTCAAAAGCCGCCTCCCTTATTTGAAAGATTCAGACAAATATGTCGATCCTGTTCTATTAATAATTTAAATTTTGATGCGTTTGCCCAGTGATAACAAAAAAACTCGTTTCAAATGAATACTAATGCGTAATAATAAATTATTGTTATCCCACTGACCCATCTGTAATGTTTTTACGTCTACATTTGTGTACAATATAATTAATTCAGTTTTATCTCAAACATACGAATATGAAGTTTTTACAGTACATTTTTATTAGGTATAATCTGAAACGTCAAGTGGTGTTTGTTCATAAGTTAGATCTTGGCAGTAAGTTGGACATGGTCACAAACAAGTTTGACATGAAATAAACTCAAATGGTATCGAACACATATCGGTGGGTCGTTCTCTACTCGGGAAAGTACAAATTTGTCTCATTCAGCTTATTCTGACATGGAGTAAAAGCAATTTCAGTTTCTTTAGTAGTATTTATAATATAGAAAAAACATAATAAGGAATTGAATAGCGTAATAATGAAGTTGAAAATATACCAGAAAAATGCTATAAAACATGAGGTGTAATTGTCCACTACTTTTTGTGGAAAGTGACATCTTTTAGCGAAGAATTATTTCGAATAATAAATCACATTCTAAACAGATGAACGTTGCATGTTGGGATATCATCAATGACAATAAATATTTAATTTCAAAATTCGTGCTTAAATTTGTCAAAAGTTTTGTCCAGTCTATTCCATATAATTTTTGAAAAATCAGATATTCATTACTTATCGATTCGATATTTAATATTTTAAAAATATGTAGAATAAACAATTTAATTAATTCACAAAAAATATTAAAAATATTGAAAAAACTATTAACGTTTGGTTTATTGCATCATTTCTATTTATAACTTCTATTACTCCCGTTGGCATAGAATTCAATAAACTCATGCAATAATCATGGCGAATTATCCAATTCTTCACAGCCCCCTCGATACGGGTATCAAATGAGGAGCGTCTGTGCAAAACCAGACATGTCCATTTTCGACAAGGAATGATTTTGGTGTAGTTCTCTGTTTTACCTATACGCTAGTTGTCATCGCTTTGCTCAGATTGAAGCAAACCGAACAGATCCACATGAAAATAAATATCAAACATAGAGCGATGGGCAAGACTAGACACATCCACAATTTTTATTTCGTATTCTATAAGCAAAGTTTCATTCAAAACTTGACATATACTATAGTATATAATCCCTATAGGGAATGAATACACAGCGTAAATTTGTGCAAAACTAGACATGACATGCTCTTTAAACATTGTTACTTATTAAATCTGATTAGGACCTTAAAGTTGAAAACAATGTAGTAGAGGGCGCAAGATACCCTAAAATTCATATAAATATTACAAATATTGACAAGCTATTCTGTCCATATAGAACTATACTGCCATCTTCCTATTCATTCTATGTTGTAAAATTAAGCCAACACTTTAAAAACTTGACAAGAAAAGAGCAAACCAATAAGCATGCGAGACTGTAACGTCTCCCATTAGGAATAAAGAAAAATATTGAACAGTTACTTACGAAGTAATTTAATAATGAGGGAGACGAAATAAAGTGAGAGGACCTCCCTTATTTGAAATTCTTCAAGGACATTATCTACGGAGACGATGGTTCAGAGGTTGAAGCTCCCGAAGAAGAGGGCGAAGAGGAATGAGACTGCTTTGAACCGGACTGTGAAATTCATATCTAGACTTTTATTATTTATAAATTTATTTTTACTTTTCGAAATAATATTAGGAATGGGATATTTTGCTATGAATGCTTCATTCACTTAAGTGTTAGTTTTCTTGTAATATCGTTTATGAGTTTTTGTTCCTTTTTACTAACGATAACTTTTAATGCATCGTAGATTTTATTTGCCTTAATATTTGCACAAAATTTAAAAATTTCAAACTGACTGTTGATGTTGATGTGTATCAACAGGTTCAAGCAAAATTATATGTCCATCACGACCAACTAAAACCGTACATGTCCAAACAATCATGGTCTTTATCTTCATCACTATGATTTTGTGATTTTAATTAGGGCCCAAATGTCTTTATATACAGAAAAGAGAGAAATTATAAACAAAACAGTACAACTGTGAACGAGTTTCAGAAAATTGGTTGTAGTGGATATGTCTAGTTTTGCACATACACACTTCAAATGAAAGGGTTTACGAGTAAAATACGGTAAACTATAATAAATCCAATATGGCGGACGCCTCAGGATGACGGGTTATCTGTTTCTTCACAACCCCCTTGACATGAGTATCAAATGAATGGGTTTTTTCTGTATGTATGTCTGTGTATAAAATAAGTAAATAGGAAAAAGTAAAAAATGAAATTTTATATAAAAAAAGTATTTTAAAACAAAGATGTATGAATTTAAAAATTATTTTTTACTTTTTAGTAGTTAAATTTTTTTAAATAAAAACTTTGTTTTAAAAATACTTCTTTACGTATATAACTTTTAAATATTTATCCAAGAGACGCCGAAAACAATAGAAATAATTCAACTCGTGACAGTGCTAAATAATTATACTACTCGAAGGATCATTATGAAATTCAATAATTTTTTATTCTGATACTAGACGAAGTGATTTAAAAAAAGCAAATGGATCATCTAAGGATTGCACCTTGTAGAGTGTCTCCTTAGATATAGATCAATTGACGAAAACGTATAGCACTTTTCAATAGTCATTTTAGAAATTAACAGACGTTCAAATCAATCTGGAAATGGTTCTTTAGAGTCAAATCTTCATTTTTAAAAAGCTATAATAGAAATCGGTTCCTTGTAGAAGTAACCAGTTAAAATGATCTTTGTCATAGATACTTTTTTTTGCTGTCTAGATCAAACTCCAAAAAAGAATTGGCTGCTATTACCCCACAATTGTTATAAACAATAATTTTGTTGATAATTTGTAAGTAGCAAAATTGAGGTAAGTTTAAAAAATGTATTTTTAGATAATATAACGACAAATAACAGCTTTTTACTCTTGTAATATTTTCTAGAAAGTGCATACTTTCCGAGATATGGCGATTCGAATTTTTCCAATACCGGGAAACGGGGAATAAAAACTGACGGGAAAACATTCACAAAAATGCTGGTGAATGTATTGTTAAAATGAAAGACTTGTTTTCCTTTATGACTTTTCCTAAAGTGCGGTCATTCCCCCCCGCCCCTTTTTGGAAACATTCGATCTGCTATTCTCGGAAAAGACACAATTTTTTGAAAATTTTACAAGTGTAAGAAATTGTTACCATTCGTCAATTTATCTTAAAATGCATCGTTTTTTAATTCGCCTGAATTTTGCTACTTAACAAATTAACAACAAAATCATTGTTTATAACAATTGCGAGGCAACACCAGCCAATTTTTTTTTTTGAGTTTGATCTAGACATCCATATGAACAGAATCCACAGTTTCGTGAAAATCCATTCATACGGTAAACTTTTCCAAGTTTAGGTCGATTTTCGTCTAATTGGCGTACACCACTCAGCGGGGTCTGAAATTATACATAATTTAATTTACAGCGGCAATATTTGTGTAAAAGAGCAAATTACTATTGTCCTAAAACTAAGTTTTCAGCGGTATCGAACATATATCGGCGGCTGGTGTCAGTTGGGTGTGTTTTAGTGTAGGGTGAGCCGACCATGGACCGTTGGATGACAGCTTATCAGCGAGCAAGATGGATGAGGATGCCCGGTCGGTCACCACCGCTGCTGATAACGCTCAATGGAGCATCTATATTCGATTCCATACCTGTCAATGCAACGGGTCTAAGTTTTATGGTAGATCAGTAGAGATAGAACTTGTATATTTCATCTGACTATATATAGTTATATCTAACGGCAGTGACACTTTTCCAATGTTTTTGTGTTCCGAGATTATCCCAGGAAAGCATAGCCTGTAACGAAAATAAATTGAATGTATTGATGTAAAAAATGAATATAACTTGATATGACTTTAACAAAGCACATTAATCAAAAAGTAAAAAAATTGAAACGATAACATAAATCCCATAAGATTTGGTCTACTTGACTGATATAGTATCCTCAGTTCTCAAGTTTATCGATCTTAGTCATTGTATGAAGAAGCTGATATCATATGTAATAGAGGGACTTGCATTATAAAAACTACCGTCCAACTTAACTTTCTAATACTGTAAAATATATTTTTCATTTAAAGTTTGAAGACATGATTTATTGGTTAATTATTTATATCTTTTCGTGCAAATACATTCTTATAATGTATAATTTTTCACTTTCGGGCCATTTGACCTATACAAGTGTGGCTTACATACCCTTGTACCCTCCTCAGTTTTTTCAAATCAACTTCAATTTCTAGTCAGTTATGCAATCAACAAGATTTTTTGCCAAAAAAGATTCTTCGATCACAGCATACTAAAAACGGGTAAGAAATATGAAAACTTAAAAAGGGTAAGATTTGTTTCAATTAATAATTTCAATAGGAAAAAGTGTTCAGAATTGCGAACCTAGCCTATACCTCTGGACATTATTATAAAAAAATTTGAGGCCTCAGCTTCTAGTACGTACACATTTCAAGTTTATGTACTCTTACCAGCATGCTTTACTTATTTCCCCCTATTTACCCCCCAACCCTTCACCGGATATGTTCAAAAGACAATCCAGTTCCAGATCTCGTTATAATATATACGTGTACAATATTACAAGTCAGTACCTTAAACCGTTCCGGAGAAAACGTGCGAACAAAAAAGTTACAGACCGACAGACAAACAGAAACATTTTTTCGCTCAAATTTAAAATCTTGAAATTTCATGGCATTCTAAGCCTATTATTTCAAGAAAAAAAAATTAAAATTTTTTTCACGATTACTACTAATCCACTACGTGGACATGGAAGTAAAAAATTAAGTTTCTATTTCTAGCTTGCTCTACTTATTTTGAGCTACTCATAACCTATCACCTTCCACCCCTTCAACGGAATCATCTCAATCAGATGTCATTGCAATACATACGTGTACTAACTTTCAAGTGAATATCTCAATTTTATGTAATCAATCCCTTTGGAGGTGGTGGGGGTGGAGGGTTGAAAAATATTAGAAAGAAATCTGATGCCTTGGTTTCTAGTATATACACCAAATCCCAAATTTCTGTACTCTTACCAGCTTGCTTTACTTATTTTTCCCTATTGACTTGTACTTACCCCCACCACTCCTTCAACCGAATCATGTCAAAATATAATGTAGTTTCATATGTTATAATACATACGTGTACAAAATTTCAAGTGAAAATCTCAATTTTATGTAATCAATCCCTTTGGAGGTGGTGGGGGTGGAGGGTTGAAAAATATTAGAAAGAAATCTGATGCCTTGGTTTCTAGTATATACACCAAATCCCAAATTTCTGTACTCTTACCAGCTTGCTTTACTTATTTTTCCCTATTGACTTGTACTTACCCCCACCACTCCTTCAACCGAATCATGTCAAAATATAATGTAGTTTCATATGTTATAATACATACGTGTACTAACTTTCAAGTGAATATCTCAATTTTATGTAATCAATCCCTTTGGAGGTGGTGGGGGTGGAGGGTTGAAAAATATTAGAAAGAAATCTGATGCCTTGGTTTCTAGTATATACACCAAATCCCAAATTTCTGTACTCTTACCAGCTTGCTTTACTTATTTTTCCCTATTGACTTGTACTTACCCCCACCACTCCTTCAACCGAATCATGTCAAAATATAATGTAGTTTCATATGTTATAATACATACGTGTACAAAATTTCAAGTGAAAATCTCAATTTAATTTTATCATATGTTTTAATAAGAGAGTGGGGGTTGTGGGATATGGAAAATATTATTTAAAAAAATCTGAGGCCTTCGCTTCTAGTATATACAGCAAATCCCATATTTCCGTACTCTTACCAGCTTGCTTTACTTATTTTCCCCCATTTACCTCTAGTTAACCCCCAATCCTTCAACGGAATCATCTCAAAATATAATCTAGTGCCAGATGTCGTTATAATACATACGTGTATCAAATTTCAAGTGAATATCTCAATTTTACTTTATCAGCCCCTTTAATAATGGAGTAGGGTTGGTGGGGGTTGAAAAATATTATTAAAAAACCTGATGCCTTGATTTCTAGTACATACACCGAATTTCAAGTTTCTGTACTCTTACCAGCTTACTTTATTAATTTTCCCCTCTTTACACCTATTTAAACCCCCCACCCTTCAACGGAATAATCCCAAAATATAGTCTAGTTCCTGATGTCAATATAATATATGGAATGGATTATATTATAAAAAAATTTGAGGCCTTGACTTCTATTACATATACCCCAAATTTCAAGTTGCAGACAAAGAAAGTTACAGACAGACAGTCAGACCGACAAACAGATTTTTTTTTTCGCTCAAATTTAAAATCTCGACGTTCCATGACATTCTAAACCTATTTCAAGAAAAAAAAGTTTTGAAAATTTTTTGGCGATTACTATACTTCCAATCCACTACGTGGATGTGGAAGTAATATAGCTATTAGATCTCACTTTTCAAATGATGAAACTTTTGTCTTGAAAATTCTTTATTTTCAAGTTATTCGCGTTTGTCAACTTAAATGCCCCACCTGATATACAGATTTTTGGGAAGAAATATTCATTTTTGGTACGTAATTTTTGCATTTTGCAAATACCGAAAGAAATCAACAAAATTAATTAGCTTCCACCAGTTTTATACATTTATTATGTTTACTAATAATGTAGACAAAGTCAAATTTTTATGTCTTGTTATACAATGAAAAACAAAATTTTTTTATTATTGGTTTACTTGACAATATCAAAATACTGTGTGTAATTTTTACCCTTTTTTGTACCTTCACAAATTTTTCGTTTAAACTGAATTGAACAATGGCTGAAAAGGTAGAACTAATGTATTTATTTGTAGACAAAACTCGGTCAAGTAAAGTAGCCAGCGAGTTTAATAGAAGGAATCAAGGTAGAAATATATGTTTCAAACTGTTGCAAATATTAATAACATTTTTAATAATATGGAGGTTTTTCTAAGTCAAGACCAATTTGTATGGATAATAGTCAGATTGACACAGTGACTGATGAAATGATAGTGAGTATATTGCGTGCTAGGCCCAAAATGAATATCCGATAATTAGATTTACAATTAAATGCTTCCAGAATTCAAGGAAATTATTTAAATTTGTCAGAGAACTTCAGCTGATGGACAAAAGATAATCCTAATTTGGTAATTAACTATGAGATAATACTCTCAGAAAACTAATATTTACTGCCGAATATTCAATAGAAATATTATTGGATATTGGACTATTTTTAAAAAGTAATTTGAATTAAAAAATATTTTTAAATTTTCTATACACCGAGTTTCAAGACATTCTTGATGAATTACCATTACTTGTACTTTTAATGCAATTGGATGGGTCACCCATTCACAATTCAATAGTAGTTCCCACCTGTTTAAATCTACACTTTCCTCTGCACTGGATAGAACGCAATATTTCTAGTATCCTTGCCGCTCCGATCTCCAGACACGAAGCCAGTGGATTTTTAGTCACTATGAGTATCAACATCAGCATGTAAATCATTGAATGAAAAATTTCAGTAAATATGTACACTATTTACAGGGTGTACCATTTGACGAAAATAAGTTATGTCAATTAAAAAATGTACAAATTTGAACAAAGTGGGGAATACACTGTAAAATTAAATTTGATTTTGAGAGGCCTAGAATTTAGTAGATACTCTTAACTAACATTCAAAGTGAAACGACGGTTAAAGAACACCGCACAAACCCTATGCAGTGGCGGTTTTACCACTGGGCACACTGGGCGAGTGCCCAAGGCGGCAAAATTCCAAGGGCGGCAAAAATTTTTTCTTTTGAATATTGCTTTAGTCATTTTTATGATTACGCTAATGCGATAGTTCCATTGAAACCAAGACAACGCATTGAGAGCTATGGATGGTAGCCAGAAGCGTCTTTCTTTCATATCTAACTTTTGTTATTAAAAAATAAATACCCTCTACAAACTGTTCTGGAGAAAGGAGTTTCTCGACCTTGCGACGGGTAAAGAATTACTTACAGTCCACAATGACGCAGGAAAGGCTAAATTCATTAGCAGTATTACATATTGAAAACGAAATTTTAAAAACTATGAATACAGGCGATATAATCAATGATTTTGCTCTGAAAAAAAGCCAGAAAAGTTTGTCTTGATCTTGTATAATTTTCTTAAAATCATTTTATTTTTTAAATTATTTTATCTTTTCTTTATTTTTAATAAATAGGTGTTATACAGAAAAGTCATTATATATACTACTTACCTCTAAGGTAGTGTTGTTCTTTTAAAATATAAAAAAAATGTTTAGTAAGTATTCTTTTTTTTCTTGGGAAACATTTTTTGGGTAGTATGTATATGTGATGGTGTATTATTTTATTAACATTTTAAAGGTATTCAGTGGCAATGGAGGAGTCGGTTTATCTTCATCGAGAGCCGATGAGCTTGCAACGCTCTCGGGAAAACGCGAAAAAAACATGTTAAGACTCCATTAAACTCGATAAAATTAAAGTCGTCGGTAGATTTAAAAAATTCTGCGTAAAATGAAATGTAATGGTGGAGGAGCAAAGCACGCATCGAATTAATAATTGAATAATTAAGTTAGTGATCCCTAAAAATAAAAGTAAATAGTGTCTGTATTAGTGCACTATAGCTTGTATCGTAGAATTTATACTACCTGCGTCCCGTCCCTTCTTCAAGTGTATGGAGAACAACATGGGGAATATAAACAGCCAGCTAGCCAGATGAGGATGGAGGGAAATAAGTTTTTGTTTATTTGTTGTAGCATTAGCACTAGTTTATGTATTTATGTCTTTAGTAAAATTTACAAAAGAAATTAAGATTAATATTGAAAAGGTACATAGATGATGAAATGGAAGAACTTCCCGGAATTGGAAAGTGGAAATTGAAACTGATGGTCTCAAAAAGAAAAAACAATATACAGTGTGTGGAAAGTATTCCTTCGAGCCTCTTTCTCATAAACCGCTATAAAAAGCTCTTATTTTCTTTGCCCTTCCCAGCACTTCCACGGCAAATGGTTATTTACCTGTGGAACGGTTAATAAATAAAAATAAGAGCTGCTAGATTCAGAAACAGAAAACTTAGAAGAAGAAAAATGAGATGATGATAGATGGAAACTTAAAAGAAGCATCTCACAAACACCTACACTTCCCATCCTATATTCCTACACTATGTGTCATGTGGCTCTTGCTACTGACAACAAGGATGTCCCATGTCCCACCCGGTGTATATGCAGCCGATCCAGCGGTATATAAAAAAATCCGAGGTATGGTTCCGGCACGCTATTTGGATGTCGTTGGGTGTGTTCGACGGACGACCAAGCTGCGTGTTGGAACGAACCTCCATGGATGCCCGGAATCGGCAGCAATGCTCACCTTACGCTGGTAAATCAATCAATCAATGAAGTATATATGTTATATTTTTTAAGAGTAGGGGCGGCATCTTAAAATAGTACCGGGGCGGCAAGCATGTTAAAACCGCCCCTGACCCTATGGGAATTGAGTTTTGGTAGAATCGTCTGAATTTTTGGTATAATAAGCTTTTGTCATCCTAAACAAAGATCTCCATGGTCACGATGCTCCATATTTAGTATTTTGACTCCTATGGGGCACCAAAGCTCCATAGCTCCATCATAAGTTACTAATTTGAATAGTTTTATTATATATATTTTTTTTCGAGTAATAAGTACTCTACGAAAAAATGATTTAAGCAAAAGTTGTAGAATTAGATGGGGGTAGTTTGGCAGTATATGTTACTTTGACTTTGGGTGGACAGATTAAGGTCATTCAAGGTCAAGTTCGTTTTTTTAAATGGGAACCCCTATTTATTAAGTATTGCAAATTCGGATTGTCTGACTAAAAATAGACTAATTTGTTCGAAACCTTTTTACTTAAATTGTCATTCTTCTGAGTTATCCGGCGAGGAAAAATAAAATTTTCGAATTTTGCGATTTTTTTACTCGAAAAAGAAGAAATTTGGACAAAAATTGCAAGAGGCAAAAGGAGTTTGGAAACATCCCGGGAATATTGTCAATTTTTTTTGGAATTGTCCAATGCCCTTTACAGAAAAGAGCTTTGTGGAGTTTTAAAGTGCATCAAAAAGGGCATTGGACAATTCCGAAAAAATTTGAAAATATTCTCGGGATGATTCTAAACTCTTTTTGCCTCTTCCAATTTTTGCTCAAACTTCTTTTTCGAGTAAAAAAATCGCAAATTTGTAAAATGTTGATTTTTCCTCGCCGGATAACTAAGAAAAATGACAATTTCAGGAAATTGTTTGGGTGAAAGTAGTCTATTTTTAGTCAGATACTCCGAGCTTGCAATAAAAAATATAGGGGTTCCCATTTAAAAACGAATTTTACCTTGAATGACCTTAACCCTTCCACCCAACGTCAAAGTGACATATACCGTCAAACTAACCCCATCCAATTCCACAAATTTTGTTTAAATAATTTTTTCGTAGAGTGCTTATAGCCCGGGAGGCAGCGACAGATTTTTCGAGTCAATATCTATAACGCTAGATTTTCTTCCAAGGAGAGTTTTGCTAGAATTTATAATGAAGGTGCAATTCTACCAAATTCTTAGTGGTGCATAAATAAGTAAAAAATTAAACAACATGTTGCAAAAAAACAGATGCACGAAAATTTCGTTTCTCGAATTGTACCGAATTATCAAAAAATGACGATTTGCCTTCGCTCCTGCCGGCCCCAATTTTCGATTTTCACCTCGCGATTCACATTGTACAGTCATTGCCGACCTTCTTCTCGTCATCGAGACATAGAACGCGTCTCCGATTGCCGTATTTATTTAATTCCTATGTTTGAAAAATTGACGCGGTCGTGCTAATCGGCGACTATTTTTAAGTGGTTTCCCGAGTTCGAATCCCGTCCGGGGATACTTTTTTTTCACTTTAAATTTTTTTATATATTTTTTCACATATAATTGGCTTGGTATACGTTTTTTATTTATGTACTTAGAATACATTAGTCTATTTTTTATTTTCCGAAAAATTATAAAAGATTAGTTTTTTGTACTATAATGTAATGTAAAATATAGTACCGGGTAGAATGGGGTGGATAGAAACTTAAGGGTCAATAGAAACGAAAACTGTGAACATAATTCAATGATACCTACAGAGCATCAAATTGTATTTGGTGATCTTCTGTAATAATGATCCCTTCATTATTATAAAAGGTGACCAAATTTAGTTTGATGTTCTGTAGGTATCATTGAATTAAGTTCACAGTTTTTGTTTCTATTGACCCTTAAGTTTCTATCCACCCTGTTTAGTGTTTCTGTACCGGGAATCCCGGGACGGGATTTCCCGGGAATTATGTCATTTTTTATCGTTCCCGTTCCCGGGAAATAACAGTCGGGATTTCCCGGACCCTTGGAAATAAAAATAAATTTTAAAAATATTAAATTTCGTGCTCTAATCACATAAACCGACTCTGCAACGAGTGAACCGTGGAAGAGTGCGCGCGGTCCGAAATTTTACCGAGCGTGCGCGTTGGATGGCATTTATGTTTTATTTCGTTATTGTATTATTTCCTGTAGTTGGTGTTGTTGTGTCTTTTTAATTATAAATACAGCAAACCAAAACTGACGGATTTATTTTTTGACCAAAGGAAGAAAAGAAACCAAACATTCAAAAAATGAATATTTGAATGCTGTGACATTTTGAAACAAAAAATGTGTGTTTTTCAAGAAATATATAAAAATGTATTGTTTCCCGGGAATCCCGGGATTCCCGGGAACGGCCAATTCTATTTCCCGATTCCCGGGAATGAAAAAAAGTCGGGAAATCAGAAACCCTAACCCTGTTCCACGGTACCTACAAAATTTTGTTTTACCTACGGTCAAAAATAAATGAAATTTAATCAAAATAATCTGTGGATTTAGTCGGCATAAGTTCGACAAAATCATCGGCTAAACTCATAAAAGAGTTATCCAGACCACCAGAAAATATGTCCCATAAGATTATACTGCTCTCGAGAAGTAGCATTGTACCACGCACACCGATATTTCACTAAAGGATGAGAATCAATGGTGCTTCTCCCTGCCTAGTTATATTAAAGGTATGTGAAGAGTGCACAACGTCTCTATACCATCTGAAATTTTTATACATGCTTTTTACTATCGAAAGTTGAATAAAAATAAGGAATTGAAATGATGGGAAATACATGTTTTATGCAATCGGGAAATTAATTCAGAACGCTACAAATAATCGTTTTATTAAACTTTTTTATGCCCTGTGATTTCAGCAAAGGTTTAGCCACTCTGTAGCGGAGGTAGAATGTGATTTTTAATCAAAATAGTGCAGATTAATATTCCGCGGCGGAAAATGCAAAATTTCTTCAAGAAATCCAACATAACGAAGCGAATAGCAATTATAGAATCAAAGGTATCTGCCAAAAAAATTGAAAACAAAAAAAAGTATCCCCAGGCGGGAGTCGAACTCGGGAAACCACTTAAAAATAGTCACCGATTAGCACGACCGCAAGTCAATTTTTCAAACGTAAGAACTGAATAAATACGGCGATCCGAGACCCGTTCTGTCTCGATGGCGACGAGAAGGTCGGCAGTGACCGTACAACGTTCATCGCGAGGTGAATATCGATAATTGGGGCCGGCAGGAGCGAAGGCGAATCGTCATTTTTTGACAATTCGTGACAATTCGAAAAACAAAATTTTCATCTATCTGTTTTTTTGCAACATGTTTAATTTTTTACTCATTTATGCACCACTGGTTTGGTAGAATTGCACCTTCATTATAGATACTACCTAAACTCTCTTTGGAAAAAAATCTAGCTTTATAGAAATGATTTCGCGAAAACTATCGCTGCTTCCCGGGCTATTATTACTGAAGATATTTGAAAGTTATCACCAAATAGTTCCTTGCTAATTGACAGCTGACTGACAGCTGCCAACTCTCAATATCGTCTATTTGACATTAAATTTGAATTCAGCAACCTCAAAAACATGATGCTAGGTATTTCAATAATCAAAATATGTGATGTAAATACGTTATAAAACTACTCAAAGTAATAGTAGTATAGACTTAAAAAAGAACTACTTGTTATATGAAAGTAATATGAACTACTTTACTATGTTAATAATTATTATAATGACAAGAACGCGTTCAAGAAATTTAAATATAAAACTACGCACCCGCTAGCAATTTCCTAAAAACAAATAAATTAATGTAGGTGATTATAATGTGACAATAATTAATCTTGATCGTAAAATTACAAACAAAATATTTACATATTCAAATTGTATTAGCCGTGATTTTAAAATACTTGATAATAGGTATTAATGTTGCTTCCTGTGGTAATAAAATTAAACTATTTAGACTAATCATTGTGGGATAATTATAATAATTAAACAACGTTTTATGACTTATAATTAGAACGCTATCCTTAATTTGTTTATCAAATAAATTAACACTGCCTAATTTGAAACAAAGTGTTAATATCTAAGATAAATACATCGGTGGTTACAATTGTTGAATATAAATTAATTAATTGGAACATTAATTAGTTAAACATCTAACAAATAATAGAAGACAATTTATACATCGAAAATTAATTATAAATATACATAAACTTTAATCAAATATTGGGTTATTAATTAAAATTAATTACGATTTTATAATAATTAATTGCATATTATCAAGTAGGATAACAATATATCATTATTGTCAATGTGATTGAAATATAACGATTGTAAACTAAATAGCAATATTACCTGCAGTAGTGGCGTTTTAGTTCTTTTTAAATAAATATGAAATATGAATATATATAATACAGGATGTCCTGTAACTGAGTTGACAAGCGTTTTTGAAATACATCCTATATTCAGAGCTATGAATAATCGCAACTTCCTGATAAAGGCAAAGATATTTATTTATGACTCTAAAATTACCGAGAAAATAAATTTTAAATATTGCATTCATCTTGTGGCTTTTTTGCATATTGGTCCTGACCTAGCTAGGCGCCAACGATTACGCCGGTGCCACAAGTGAAGAAAAATACAATCTATAAACAGTAAAAGCAATTGTCTATAGTCTAGTGATTACTGCTGTAAGAATAAGTGGTCATCCACAAAATACGACGCGCAAGATTTACGCAGTTTTGGAGCCTCCATTCCCCCTTTTTATGATAATTAGTAACATAGAAAAATAATGTCTAAACAATCCCATTTGTTCACAACATTTTTGTTAACACAAAATTAATATTATTATTTTTTGACGATTTACTGCACTAGTTATAAAAATAAAAAACTATTTATTAAATTATAAAATCCAAAACAATCAATAATTACTATTAATGTTGTAATTCTCTCAGTAATAAGCGTCTATAATATTTTTACTTATCAGAGTTCCCAGGGTTCTTTAAGAGCTGACATTTCTATCATAGGCATCGATACAGCTATTTCTCTATTTGTAAAATTCCCATTTACTTCATCTTGATCTATTTACTCTTCATCTTCTGTACCGGCAGCGTCTTCATCATCTAATTTGCTTTCGGCCTAGATGAGCAACGATGCGAGTCGGTTGTATACGACGGAAGACGTTACCTCCATTTCAGTTTTTGAAGTGCACATTTTTGAAACGTTTTAATAGAGTTTTATTAGAAGTGAGATAAAGATCACATTCTTTGCGTGTTATATTTGCCAGTTTGCTGTACACCGATGGACAGAACCAATCATATAGAACTCTTTGATTTCAGGCTGAAGATATATCATAACGGTTTTCTAGAAAGAAAAATTGAGTTTTAAAGTAGTTTGATTTTTAGAAAGTTTCTCGGCGAAAAGGGAATTTTACAACAAAAGGGACATAATAGTAAAAAATTACAAACATACAAACGTGATAAACAATAAGAGGGAGAAAGAGGATAGATACAGAATAAAATTATGGTGATGAAAAGTGTATGATAGAAAGAAGTTTTGGTTAAAAGAGGTTTGGCCAGAGAGGTTGCCGAAAGATAGGCAACGTCTGGTGTGGTAAGGGGTGTTTGATTTGGAATGGGGCATTATGCATTCTGATTTGGGTAATGTTGCGTGTTAGCGGAGTATCGCCCAGTCGAAAGGCATAGAAATTTTGTGATGTGTCCCGGACGTAGTCCACTACCCCTTGCCAGGAGCGGATACAGACCCCTGGACATGGAGTAGACCTTGTGCAGTGTCTCATTCACGTGTGTGTTGAATGTCATCCGTCTGTCTAAATGTACCCCCAGATACTTCACGCACCTTCTCATTGGAATTTATCTACCCCTGATCGAAATTGGTGTCAGAATGCGGTTCTCTGTGAACCGGCGCGTGAAGAGTATGGCCTCTGACTTCTCGATTTTAACCCGAATCCTCCACTTGTCGTAATACGCCGTGGCACGAGCCATGTCCGTCTTCAGCAGCCACATGGACGTTGTGTGAATGCACGTACATGGCTGTGTCGTCGGCGTACTTGGCAAGATTAGTATTCGGAAACTCCGGGAAGTACGACACATACAAATTGTATAACTTTAATGACAGGCACGTCCCATGGGGGACTACCGCGCGAATGTCCCGCCGTGTTGAGAGGTTATTATTCACTCTGACCTGCAGCGACCTATCTGTCAAGAAAGAGTGAATTAGTTTGGTTATGTGTATGGCAAAGTCCAGTGTGTTAAGTTTGTATATAAGCCCTGGTATCCAGACGGTATCGAAGGCTTTCTCAACATCTAAGAGCACCATTGCGGTGTTCTTTCTGAGGTTGCATTGCACGTTGACGTCATTCACGATCCTGACGACCTGGTGCGTCGTGCTTCTGCCCTTCCTGATGCCGATCGTGGGACTCTGTGGTCAGAAGCCAAACACCTTAGCACTGCGCCACTTCACAGTGGTATCAAATCGAGTTTTTTGGTTCAAGAATGGCTAGAGAGCGCAAATTTTTTCGCTTTAATTAAAACTTACCGAAATTCCAATAAATACTTGGAGCCCGAATTTTGAACAAAAAAATGCTTCTTTTTATATTTTAAGTTAGAAGCCAAAGCAAAATGTTTCAACTAATTTTTGATATAGCATATTGAATAATTTCATACGAAAAAAATTTGGCAGCTGTCAATTGACATTTGTCTAATTTGACAGCTGATTTTGATTTACTTTATTTTATAACTATCTCTAATTATTCGAATAACTTCGAAGCAACTATTTTTGTATGAAAATTGCAAAGTATATGTCATAAGTCAGCTGTTAACAAATGACTTATGCCAAAAAAAATTGTTTTAATTAATTTTTATATGCCGGGTGTAAAAGGATCATGGCATTAGTGTCGCTTCCGGCGAAACTGGAAGTGAAAAAAAAATCAGTTGTATGTCAAAAAGTGTCGCTTATTATGTATGTACTATATCCTGAATTTCAATCAATTATCTTCAAAACTAAAGTAGAAAATGGGGGTATACCATGGTCCCGTTACACCCGGTATACTGAATAACTTAATACAATAAAAATATCGAGTCCCTGAAGCTGAAGATTCGAGTATTGGTGATGTCACTAGGTTAAAATTTAATGCCTTTAGCATAAGACATTTATTGACAGCGCGACAGCTGTCAAATGACATATGATCTATACTGTTTTAAAAAATATATTTTTCTGGCCTTTAACTTAAAATAATATTTTTTTTTTGTTAATTCGGGCTCTGGGGATTCTTTGGATCTTTGGAAGCTTACCGAAAGCTTTATTTTTTTTTAATGTCCATTTTCGACAAGATTTGCGCTCTCTAGACACTTTTGAAACAAGAAATTTGGGAAAACTGTGCACTGCTTCCCCCCTTTTTGCATACGTGATTGATGGACGGTCCGTAACTCATTTTTATGTAAATATAAGCAGAGCGAGATGCTAATATCTTTAAAATTAAAATAATTTATTGTATTTTAAATAAGAGCTACATGGGGCAAATCAAAACAACACGCACATTGTTCGCATCAGATTTGACATCAAGAGACTGCCTCTTTATTTATTACTTCCAATTACTTAATTACAAAGGAAATAAACGTATTCTATTAATCAATATCGTTGGGGAATATGCAAATCCAAATCTAATTATTGTAATCTAAGAATATAATCTTATCAAAAAAATCTTTATTGTTTGATCTCACGTGTATTCAGCGTTAGAGTATCTACCGTTTTCTAATTAAAGGCTAATTATTCATGATTAAGTCGTGTTTTAAAGTGTAACGTCGGTGTATTCAAACCGAGACAACGAAGCAAGCCAGACCACAGGGTGCCTGATAATATTGGGAGGATACAAACATCATAAATACGTTTTTACAATTGCAAATTTTCTGATTTAATTGGAGATAATACAGGAAGGAGTATTTTAGCGGTAGAATTATTAGTTGTGCAGTATGTTAAAATATTAAACACCGCAGGTAATACGAGGCAAGTTGGATAAGGAAGTGAGTCGGTGTGACCATCCTGGGGTTTGGATAGATATCAGCGATAAGGACGTGAAAATATTATAAAAAAAATCTGAGACCTTGGCTTCTAGTATCTACACCAAGTCCCTAATTTCTCTATTTTTACCGCTTTGCTTTATTTATTTTCTCCCTATTTACCGCTATTTAACCCCCAATCTTTCACCGTAATTAGCGCAAAATATAATCTAGTGCTAGTTCTCGCCATGATACATACAGGGTGTAATTAGTTTCATGTCATTAAAAAAACTGGTAATAGGGACCGACTAGACAAACAGAAAACCTATACGACCTTTTTCTCTAGGGGCACTTTGAAAAAAACTGACATGGGTTTATATTTTTAATGTTATAGTAGGAAAGATTTGAGAACCACTGTTTTTCAATGGATAGAATAATAAATAATAATAGAAATAATAAAAAACTGTAATACCCGACTTGTGTTCCCGTCGGTAGAAGTGCGGCACTTTGATGTGATTATTTGTATCGAACTTTTTATACCACTAGTTATGGAAATGTGAAAAATTCCTTCTCTTTCGGCACAACGCAAGCATAGCATGGCCGCAGGGGTTTAAATAGGATTTGTTTACATGTGTTTTTTAATTTGGAACAAAGCTATTGTAGTTTGTATTGTCGTTTATAAGAATTTATAAAATTTAAAAGTGGTTTATTAACATTTGTAACATTGTGTTAAAAGTTTAAAAAATTAGTAATTGTTTTTTGAAATTGGAAAACGAACAGTTAGACGTCCGAGATACGATAACAGAAAATAGTTGTTTATTTTAAGTTAGGAAAAAATCTGATTTTTTTAACGAATTGAGCGCATAACTTTTCCCAATCAGGTACCGAAAACTAAAAATCAAGTCTTTGGTCTCTATGAAGATCAATGTAAACAATAATAAACAGACAAAAACAAGACAACGAATACTAATAATAATAACCATACCTTTAATACCCAATAGGTAACACCCAATAACTGAACAATTCTTTTGAATTTTTTACAAAAATTGTGCGACATGACCTCCATCTCCACGTATACACATTTCGGTACGTCGAACTAATAACATACTTACTCCATTCAACACATTTGGTAAATTAGGATCATGTTTTATGGTTTCTATGCACATTAAAATACGTCGTTGCAATTGTTCTAAAGCTGTTCCGCACCAGCTGCATTTCCACCACTTTTTTCATGTACCAAGTCCATATCCGCGCGCTCTGGATAAGTGTAATCTCCCATAATGTCCAAAATCTGCGTTTTAAAACACCACACTAAACTGTGAATTAACGTTATCAATAAAGAAAACAAAAAGAAAAACTTGGTTTAAAATCCAAAAAGTAACACAAAAAGCACGAACGAGAAGTAGTGTCTTACGTAACCAAGTACTAACGTCAATAAAATAAATCTTAACGTAAGTGGCACAGAATTCAAAAAGAAAAGCAACAGACAAAACCAAGTAACGGGTACGTCACGTCATGCGTACGTTCTTTACCAAGTAAGGACAAAACTGAAATTATTACTTGAGAATATTACAAGGGAGAGATAGCACGCCTAATTGGATAATTGGCCGCGAAGAAGCAAAAAACATGACGATCTCCTCTGTCGGTCGCTTTTAACTGCTTTGTCGGCATACTTACTTGCAGGAATGTCAGAGTATCTAGTGCGACAAGACGCAAGGCAATAAAACCTACCCCAATATGCCAGCAGTTCTCAAAGTAGGTTACTAAGTATTTTGAAAATTTTTGTTTATTTTTATCTCCAAAACTATGAGCTTTAAACCCCATGTTATATAAGATTTTTGTTTGTCTTGTCCTTCTCTACCACCAGTTTTTTTTAATGACATGAAACTAATTACACCCTGTATATGAACCAAATCTCGTGTCAATATCTTAAACCGTTCCCGAGAAAGTGTGCGCACAAAAACAGTTACAGAAATACCGACAGAGAGAACTTTTTTTTTTGCTCAAATTTAAGATCTGAACGTTTTATGACATTCTAAGCCAATTTCAATAAAAAAAAATTGAATTTTTTTAGGATTAATTTACTTTTTCTACTTCACTATAGGCTATTGACTATGTCGAAAGAAACAGGGGTAATAAGAACTACTTGATAATTTCACAAAGTGCTTTTAAATTTAGGTTTGGATTTTTGAGAACGGAGTAAATTTGTCCACTTTATAGTTTTTTAACTATAACTCAAAAACTATGCATTTTTAGTATATACACACAATACGATTTCCTGTAGAGAATCAAATTTCCTATCGAAGTATATAGTTACTAATTTGTTTGCTTATAATTGTATTGAAACATTCTTTATAGGATTTTGCAAGCAGCAGAAAAAATAACTATCTATAACTAAAAGAAAAACTTTGTGTAGAAATATTAATGAAATCTTTGCATTCTTTCGATAACCTGAATTCTGATTATGCTAGCAAATTAAAATCCTAAAATGAATTTGTCTAATTTCTTATTTGACAATTCTCATTCTAACACTAGCATCCACACAGACTGCATGGCCGTAGGGGACTGTGTGGATGCTAGTGTTAGAATGAGAATTGTCAAATAAGAAATTAGACAAATTCATTTTAGGATTTTAATTTGCTAGCATAACCAGAATTCAGGTTATCGAAAGAATGCAAAGATTTCATTAATATTTCTACACAAAGTTTTTCTTTTAGTTATAGATAGTTATTTTTTCTGCTGTTTGCAAAATCCTATAAAGAATGTTTCAACATATAGTTACTACTACTATTATAAAGAAAACCTGATAACTTTTGGTCAAAAAATATACAGAGTGGTCATCCGACAGCAAAAATTCATTACGAAATAACAGGTGCCAAATATGGAAGGCTTGCGCAAATACAATGGTTAGGCAACCAGTAATACACACCATCGTCTCTTCTGGAAGCTTGCAGATGCTCTAGAGTTTTATATTGTTCTGGAATTAGAAATATATGGATGAATCTAGAGGCAATTTTGGGACATATAAGGCGAGGTTCCCGGCGCAAGAGATAGAAGTTTTATAAAAGTGAAGAAGTTGAAAAGCGAAAAAGTGAGGTTAAATATAAAGTAAACAAAGTGTAAAGGTTATTTTAGTTAAATAAGAAGTTTTGTACAATCAGTAAATTATTAAATAAAGTGTTAGTGGTTTACCCCTTGTTAAAATTATTTTGAACTCACGGATTTATACAGGGTGTTTCCTAAAGGGTGGAAAACTCGCGACAACTGATGTCAGAAGGAGGAATTTTAACAAGAGGATTTTTCGGAAGTGTTCGAGAAGGTTTGGACAGTGTATTCTCGAAGCTGGTGCTAATACAGAGGACTAATTTACTGGACATTGTTCGAGGATTATTTTCGAACAGGAAAATAGTGTTAAGTGCATTTTTAAGAGATTGTAGAACATTTTATTAAAACGTTACTGACAGTGATTAAATTCTTTGAATTAAGAAGAGATAAAGACTCTGAATAAGACGTTTTCGTGTAGTTAGTTAAGTGCATTTTCGCGAACTTTCTAGAACTTTTCTATTTGGACAGTAGTTTAAATAAAAGACTTTCTCGTGCTGTTTTGCGATTTCTCTGGACAATTGCATTACCGATATTGACGTTATCATTACATTTTGTTGATTTTACCATAATTATATGCCGGTAACAACCAGAAGCATGACATCCGAAAAACAAATGCAGGACTTTATGGCACAAATGCAAAATTCGATGATAGACCAAGAAAAAAAAGTCAAGAAGAATTAAGAAACATTTTTGAGGATCAAGAATGAAGACGTCAAGAGGAAAAACAGGAAGGGAGGAAACGACATCAAGAGGAAAAACAAGAAGAGGAGAAACGACGTCAAGAGGAAAGACAAGAAGAGGAGATATGACGTCAAAAGGAAAATAACGACTTAAGGAAAGCTATAGAGACGCAACAGAATGCCTTGTTTACAGTCGCTGAAGAACCCAAAAAGTATCAAACAAAGCGTAAAGGTTATTTTGGTTAAATAAGAAGTTTTGTATAATCAGTAAATTATTAAATAAAGTGTTAGTGGTTTACCCCTTGTTAAAATTATTTAGAACCCACGGATTTATACAGAGTGTTTCCCAAAGGGTGGAATAATCGCAACAATAGATATATAATTTTCAAAAAAGTATCTTTAAAACAGCTATAAATTAGTACACCATTAAACTTTTTATGTCTAAGATCAAATGAATATCAAAATTTTAAACAAATACCTTTATCATTATCAGTGATAAACCGAAAATAATTTTTATATTAATTAAAAATAATTTTTGCGTATTAAAATTAAAAATAACATGGCATAAACTTAAAAAGTGCTAAAATCTCAGAAAAGTAGGTTACTTTGAACCACTGTATTTCAGCCAATTTTATCAATAAATCTTTTATCGGTCACCATTTTGACAGGAATTACGACAGCTTTTATTTTTGTGAACCAATGCCTATATTTACATTTTGATAGGAAATTTGATTCCCTACAAAAACTCGTATTACGTGCATACTAGAAATGTATAGTTTTTGAGTTATAGTTAAAAAACTAAAAAGTGGACAAATTTACTCCGTTCTCAAAAATCCAAACCTAAATTTAGTAGCACTTTGTGGAATTATCATCTTTCAGGTACAATTGAACATATGAAACAACAAAATACCTTTAACGAATTAGTTCCTTATTCAAATACATAGTTAATAACCTACTACATGTATGTGGTTAATAGGTTCTCAGGTTGAACCTCGTTTGAGATTACTGAAGACTCTCTACTACAACTCGGCACCTTTTGTAGGGTCTTTCGCATGAGAGAAAAAGAATGAAGAAACAGAATAAAGTTCTATGACTGGTACGATTCCGGAAACTCAATCTGCCTACTTTTTAGAAGGTCTGGCTATCTCTATGTTGATATTCAGACAGCCACGGGTATAATATAGTAGTCCCGCATATGTTCAAAATAAGGCAGTCGTGGGCTTGGAATGATTGAAGCAAGCGACTCATTTCATCTGTTAGTACATCTAATATGGATCATTGAACCACTTCTTGACCAACTCAGCCACGCGTCGTTTACCCCGCCGAAGGGTGAAATCTTCAACTGACTGTATCTCGGTAACCGTTTAAGATAGCGCGTCCATTCAAACGCCAGACTGTTTGTATTTAAGAAGTGATTAAAAATGTTCATTACAATATATACACATTTTTTAGTATTTAGGGAGATATTTAAAAAAACTAATATTTTTAGAACAGCCCCTTTAAATGTTATCGAATAACTTCAAAACGGACAGCCCTAGTAGAAATATGCATCGAATAAAAATTATTGCCCATACTTTTAGCTTTGTTTTGGTGTAGACATATCTGCACTTACACTCATCCAAAGTGGTTAAAATAATTTAAATAGTAGTAGTTAACTTAATTATATTATCTGTGTGTATTATAAGGAGGGACACACACACGCCTGCTGTGTATAATAAGTGACGTCAAAATGAGAGGATGCGGGCAAATAAGAAGAGGCAGCCTATTTTTTTCAGTAACCAGAAGGCTTGTACTTTAACTTAAACAAAAATAATTCATGTATTCGATGACTTAAGAAATCAGAAAAAAAACACTTTAATCGAGAGTGTCTCAGGGTTGCGGGCAAATTAAGCCTGGCAGCCTTCTACAATCTCATTGTATACCTCAAAACCCACATTTTGACGTGTTTTATTCACGTATTCGATGATACAAAAAATCGTGACCGGAAGTGACGTCAGAATTCCATGACACGGGCAAAATTTGCAAAAATGAAAAGTGGCTCCCTGTATGTATGTGGTAGTACTTACTCACCCACATAAAGATTTTCATGCATCTTATTCATAGGTAATTTATACAGCCAGCTCTCCAGCTAAAATTACTCCCACAATCTGAAAGCCACATTTCTGTATATTTTGTTTAATTAAACAAAACAATATGTCACAATCACACAGGAGGAGTGCCAGGTATTACCAGTGGTCACTCCTTACTTCCCGCAGGGTCAGCGACCATCAGTTCCAAAATCGATTGCCGTAAGTGCACGGAGGGACCCTAAGATGACCGTTTTGTGCATTTGAACTGCCAACCACTCGGCGGATTTACGGCAAGTCGGAATGGCCTTTATTCCTGAGAGAAGCGTGGGATTCATTCTCTCGAGTACACCGATAAATAGGACGACCATCTTGACAGAGTATTGTGGATAGCACTCGGAGCTCATACCGGAGATGTCGATACTTTGCCCGCTTTTCCTCCTCCTTCAAGGTGATATTTCTTTCCGCTGGTGCGGAGAATTCGATGATGTATATCACCTTGTTTTCGTGGTCGAGCAGTACTTATTGGCTTGGATTTGCCTGACCGCCGGAAACTAGTGATTCCAATAGATTCGCCATTTCTCGTTCTCGACTACGGACTCAGTATCTCCAGGGATGTAAGGCAGCACTGGCGTTTGGTCTATCTCATACGAGTGCCATAAATGATAATACAGCACCCGTAATGCCGCAATGTGTCTGTGGATGTAGGCCGAACTCGCATTCACGGGACACGCAGATAACAGATGCGTGAGTGATTCCGGCGCCTGATGGCAGATCCTGCAATTGGTGCCAGGGATCTCTACACCCATCACGTGACTTCGATAGACCAAGGTGTTTATTACACCATCTTAGCAGGCCACAATAAATCCCTCGGTCCCTGACCTAAGCCCAGCTGACCTTAAAAAGGCAAAGGTCAGTTTTGTCGATAAACCCAGTGCTTCCATATTATTGTACAATACACCGTGCAGGGGTTTATCGACATGCTCTCGGAACAGATTTCTCTGTTCGGCAGCTTTAATCTGGGCTGTTAGACGATTTGGTGTAAGCTCAGTTACTGATTCTGCGTCAGCGCCTCGCCGACCTCCTCTTATGAAGTCAAACAGCAGACCGAGTTCATCTGCGGCCCGTTTAGCTGTCTTGAATAATCCTGCACCCCCTCCTTCGATCTCATGATCTCCCACAATCTGCAGGAGTGGGTCGCAGCTCCTAAAGATGTCGCATGCCATACTTAATGATACTCTGCCATGCATGCACTCCAGACTCAAGAGTCCTCGGCCTCCTAGTTGTCGTGGGAGGTACACCCGAGGAACGGACGATCTTGGATGAATTCTACCATGAATGTGCATCATCTTGCTGGTTTCTCTATCTAATTGGTGCAGCTCATCCCTATTCCACTTGACTGCTCCAAAGCAGTAGAGCAGGATCGGAACGGCAAGCATATTCGTTGCAGACACCCTGTTTTTCACCGACAATTCGAACGACCAAATTTGTCTAAGCCGGTGTCTGTACTTGCCACGGAGAGACTCTTTAATCTGTTTTACATCCTGGATGTGGTGTTGATGTACACCCAGGTATTATCGTAGGACGCTTCACACTGTTCATACAAGTCCAGCAAGGACCGCGCCAACGCAATAGCTAATAATTATAATGTACTTACACTTGCACAGCTACACTTAATTCCAACATATTATATTATATCAGTAGAACTGCAAACATGCGCCTGAGCATGCGGCCCTCCGTTATATATATTATTTAAACAACCTTGGATGACTACAAGGGCAGATGTGTCTACACCAAAATAAAGCTAAAAGTATAGGCAATAATTTTTATTCGATGCATATTTCTATTAGAACTGTCCGTTTTGAAGTTATTCGATAATATTTAAAGAGATTGCTAAAAAAATATCTCGCTAAATACTAAAAAACGCATATATAGTGTAACGACGATTATTAATCACTTCTTAAATACAAACAGTCTGACGTTTGAATGGATGCGATATCTTAAACGATTACCGAGATACAGTCATTTGAAAATTTCACCATTCGGCGAGGTGCAGGGGGTAAACGACGCGTGTCTCAACCGGCCAAGAAGTGATTCAATGTTCAATATTACATGTACTAACAGGTGCAATTGGTCGCTTGCTACAATCACTCCAAGCCCACGAAAGTACATATGCGTGCCTACTAATATGAGGTGTTGCTAGATTTCCGGATGTTGCCCTGCTTGTTTGGTGAGCTCTTATAGAGGCTGAAGTTGCCTAAACGGCGTTTCGGCAGAATCTCACCTGCCACCCTCAGGTTCTCGCTGACAGCTGCCTTCTGCTGTTTCTCACTTCTCTAATTAAACTATTCTGTCGATGTAAATAAAAATGAGCAAGTAACAAGACCTAACGTAGTTTTGACTAGCTTTAATATCGGTAATAGGCAATAAGGAGACTAATTGAAATCTTATTTCATACTTTTTAATTAAGTAGCTTCTTTGAAGGCAGTTAAATTCTTACATTTTTCTTTTAAATATAAACATTAAAGTCTGTAAACAATTATGAATAAGCAACATCACGTTTAAGTAAATATTACATAATTGCCATCTATTATTCCTGACATAACTCAGAAATGCTTTTTGCACATGTTTTAATGAAAATCAAATCAAACCAAATTAATTCAGTTAAATAACTAACTAATGTGCAGCATGCCTAGAATTTTATGTCTATAATTTGTCTAAGACTTTAAAATGGTCATTTCAATTTCAAAATTACTATTTCCAAGAAGCAACGTGAATAGCAAGAGTTGATGGCACAGTAGAGATTATGTTGAATTAATATGCTGATTCTGTTTTATGTAATTTTTAGTAGGAAGTAATTTACTATAATTACAAGGCGCAAGTCTACTGATAAAAACTTTAATTTTATTATTTGTCTAGAAGAAACAATACTGTCTTAATTTCCAAATGAAATTAATTATACGGTAACATGAATGCACTGAAAGCTTTAAAAGTTAAAATTATACACACTAATAAAATTTAAATATATATTACATGTAATAACTTTGGTAACAATTATTCATGCCAAATTCTTATAAAAAAATTTACACCTAGAAGTCTACCTTAAATAATTTGAAGCTATTAACTGTTGCTTTTTCAGCTATTTGTTCAAGAGGAACATATTAAGATGATACAGTATTATATTCGGTTTTTCCATGACAACACAGTTTGTTTTAAGTATAGCAATTTGAGCTACTTGGCATAACATTTCTCTATTCTACCGTACCATGTTAGATAAATTAAATTCGCACAAAAAAAAGTTCTGGGCTGGGGGAGGGGGGTCAGACCATGTTTACTATATGTTTTTGGGGTCGCTGAAACCGACTCCGAAGTCCATTTAACCTATTGAGTTAGAAGGTAGGGAGAAGCAGTCACGTGAACAAAAACGGCATAAGTTCTCCATCTTGTACTTTTCCATCAAATAGTGACAATTTCTTTTCCATGCGATTTATTGTGATTTTTACTGATAGCTTGTTAAATATTAGACAATAAACATTAAAAGGACTATGGTGTCGTGCGCTAAAAGAAGTTGCTCTTCTAGAGATGGTGTTGACAAGAAGAAATTAACTGGAATAAAACTTCATAGGTAGTGTAAACAACAAACAGAGCCGTATTAAAAAAAAAAACAGCTAACTAAATGTTTTCCTAATATAGGTACATAGGTTATATATTTCGTGGAATAGAAAAAAAACGGTTTATTCTAGGATAACATTGCACATTTTACATATCAAGGTAAATAAAAACTGTTACATATTTTGCCTATCATTTTTTAAATATTAGGAAGTTATATCAAAAAATGTTTTATACAAATCATTTTTTTGTCGTTCTCTTTTTATCTACAAGGTTGGTGTTTATGTTGTTAAATAAGTCATAAAACCATATCATAGGGTGTGATTAAGTGTCAAAATAGAAATTTGTATAAAAATTGAAACCTGTTCGTTTTTTATTTCACTTTTGTATGAAACATTATTCCATAGAACTAGTAATTAAAAAGTTATAAAAGCTGTGCAATATTTTTTACTCAAATCGTATGCATATTGTTGACATATTATGATGCCACATTTTTTAAAAACATATTGAACATGTCTGTTTGGGTAAAAGTACAGTAAATAAGTCTCAAAGTATTAGGCATTAAAGCAATAAAATTGTATTATTTAGAGGCCAATAAATATATTTTAAAAGGTTTATTTTGTGTTTTATTTGCATAGGTATCCTTTACTCTAATTCTTTTTGCTACAACTTTTGCATTTATTGATAACCTGGTCAAAATAACTCAAAAATAAGGGTAAGCTTACAATAATTCGCATTGAGCTGAAAATTGGTACGAATGTTGGGAACACCATTATAAATGAAATGTGGAAGTCCTGGATACAACTAGATTGCTCTAACAGCGATGTATCAGATGTCTCCTCGCTGATATCGTAAGAATCCTCTTCTGATATCGATTCAACTTTGGAGCACGACTGACCTTAACAACTGGTACATGCTAATGAACAAAACCATCCAGCTTTTTTTCACCCCTTTTTGCAATTGCAAGAAATTGTATTGAGGAGTTTTTCCGGTGCAGGTGGAAGTAAAGTCTGGATTGGCTCCAATGTATTGTCAATTAACTTCCAACCTCAGTCTTCTGGGTCCAGTTCATTACCAAGCCACACTTGAACTTGATAATATACCCGAAATACATGTTGATGAGCAGAAGCAGATGTTGGGGGAAGACAAGCTAATTGTACTCGTTTATATTATTCTAAGAATTGTTTACAACAAATAAGTATCGAAACCTATCTAAGCAGGTAATTTTCTTTGAAGCTCCATATACAGAAAGAAGGAAGCGAATTCCGTTGGTGATTACAGCTTGTGGAGTAGAGTTACTCTTTTTAAAAACATTAGCACAATTAACTAAATCTTGTTTTTCAAACAATTTAAAAACTGTTGTTTCACCCCTCCTGAAAAGTGCTGATGTCGTATCGCAGCCAGTTATTGCGTGTAAAAATAGTATTTGATTCTGGCAGTTTGAAAAAGCAGATAAACTTTTGGATGAATATATTTCGGATCATTGTTAAGCCTTCCCAGGTTTTAAAAAATAAATCATTTTTTCGGTTGGAGTTTGAGCAGTAAGTAATACCAATAACATCTTCACCAACAACAATAGTTGTATTTGTTGAGTTGAATTGTTCTATTGCTGTTTCAATTATTAGGACATCGGCGTTATTATCAGCTTGTTTGACAAAAATATTTTCAGTGGTAAATTTTTCTTGCAACAGGTCCAGTGTATGGTGATGTATATAGGCGGCGTACTCGTGTCCATTATGGAGAGCAGACCTTTTTAAATCGCTATATCTCAGAAATGGCGATTCTTAGGAAAAAAAGTGTAAGAACAATTTTTATAGATAATTGCATGACCTACAATTTTGTCTAACCTACTTTTATGATAAAACTTACCGTTTGGCTAAAAAATTCAATAAACCCATATTTGCGAAGTTTGACCTTGAATACAATTTTTGCAGATGTGGGATCGATGGGGACTTTTCACATTTCACAACCTTGAATGTCTATTTTGACAGGGTTATGAATTGAACATTTATTTACGTTATCCAGATAGACCGTCTCGTCAGGGTACAAAGTTTTTATTATTTTAATTAGTCTGGGTCTGGCAAAACCACCATGTTATTACTACATTTAACCACACCTAATGATGCCGTTTCTGTATAGAGAATTTGTATAGGATGTCGTCTCCCTACCTTCTAGCTCAATGATTTAATCCCATCGTCAGGTTTTTGACATAACCTCAAAAAACCCTATAATCCAAGCCCAATTAACCAGTTATACTTAATATATTGAGCCCGTTAATTCCATAACCCCTCAATCCCATAACCCCTTAACCTCATGGCACCACATCCAAACATTTGTTCTATTTGGTCGATTGTACCAATTACACATAATGATCTAGTCGCGGTTTTCATCTCTGGTAGGCGGATAAGACTTAATATATTTCTCTCGATTATGTGGGATTATATCGTGAGACGAGGTGCCGCTTAAGTATTACATAACAGCTACTATCCTTTGACCAGAATGCCGTTGAATTTTTGCTCTACTGACTACACTTTTCGGCCGTACTTTAGCTCCAAAACTGCTTAACCGATTCAAAGTGTTTTTTGTTTTTTTTTTTTTCAAAATCTGGTATTTGCGATATAGTACTCAGTGTAACTGACGTTGTATTCTAAAAAATGGTGAAGGATCCGGTATTATATCACATATTAATTTAATGTTTATCTGAAATATATTTAAAAAATTTTAAACAATATCTTGAACTTGATAGGTTTAAGTTAATTTTCTAATAACAAAAATTTAAAATTAAAGTTTAATTAAATGATTTAAAAACCCTAACGCAAAAATAAACCTTTAAAAATGAACAAATAATTCATATCCTCTGTGAAAAAATGCAATAGTCTGTAAAATTATTTTTAGAATTATTTAACAAGCAGTTACTGTTAAACCTCTGGAAAAATAAGACTTACTAAAGATTGCACAGGAACACAAAAAAAAGTCCTGATACAGAAAGGTGAATTAACTTCTGGTACGTTTTTCGGTGTGCTAAAAATGAATCTCAGGTCAGAACTGACCCATCACCCTTAGATTTCACCCCAGCTCACCCCCCAAATGGTCAAATCATTCTACGTTTTCCGGTGTGCTAAGAACGAATCTGAGGCCATAATTTACCCATCAGGCTTAGATTTCGCCCCAGCACCCCCCAGCCCCCCAAAGGGTGAAAATGTTAGTTTATATAAAAATTGAAAATAAATAACTCATTCTACGTTTTTCGGTGTGCTAAGAATAAATCTGGGGTCATGATTTACCCATGAACCTTAGATTTCGCCCCAGCACCCTCTATCACCCTCCCAAATAGTCAAATTTTTACATCATATAAAAATTCAAAATAAGTATCTCATTCTACGTTCTTCAATGTAATTTAATAGCTTTAGTTTTGCTATATATCTCCACCCCCCTTCACCATATGGTTTAATTTTGACCCTTGTAACGTTGTACCAGTATTAGGATATGACAATTTTTCATTTCCATGCGTTGAAATCAGGCAACAGAATCATTCCTAGAAAAGAATGCTTCTATATTAAAACACATATAAATGAATTTAAAATGCTTGGAAGATATACTGTATTATCGGTGTCAATATCTAGGTAATTACCTACGGTCACATATTGCACATATTGACACCGATAATACAGTATATCTTCCAAGCATTTTAAAATTATTTATATGTGTTTTAATATAGAGGCATTTCTTTCTAGAAATGATTCTGTTGTCTGATTTTATCGCATGGAAATGAAAAATTGTCATATCCTAATGCTGGTATAACGTTACAAGGGTCAAAATATAACCATATGGTGCAGGGGGGTGGAAAGATATAGCAAAATTAAAACTACTAAATTACATTAAAAAACGTAGAATGAGATACTTATTTTGAATTTTTATACGTGATGGTGTAAAAATTTGGCCATTTGGGGGGGTGCAAGGGGGTGCTAGGGGGTGCTGGGGCGAAATCTAAGGGTCATGGGTAAATCATGACCCCATATTCGTTCTTAGCACACCGAAAGACGTAGAACCAGATGTTTATTTTCAATTTTTATATAAACTAACATTTTCACCCTTTGGGGGGTTCGGGGGGGTGCTGGGGCGATTTCTAAGAGTGATGGGTAAATTATGACCTCAGATTCGTTCTTAGCACACTGAAAAACGTAGAATGAGATATTTATTTTGAATTTTTATATAAACTAATATTTTCACCCTTTGGGGGAGTTCTGGGGGGTGCTGGGGCGAAATCTAAGGGTGATGGGTAAATTATGACCTCAGATTCGTTCTTAGCACACCGATAAACGTAGAATGAGATATTTATTTTGAATTTTTATAGGATGTGAAAATTTGACCATTTGGGGGAATCCTTGGGTGTGCTGGGGTGAAATCTAAGGGTGATGTCAGTTTTGACCTGAGATTCGTTTTTAGCATACCGAAAAACATACCAGAAGGTACTTCACCTTTCGTATCAGGACTTTTTTTTTGTGTGCCTGTGTATTTAGTAGTCTGATATTCAAAATCTCCACAGTCGACAATCAATAAATATTTACTTCTACGAGCATAATAAATGTTTTACATTTTACTTTTGTTTACATTTATTCCTGATCTTTTAAATATTGCAAATCAAAATTATGCACTCGGAAAAGGTAGCTACAGTGTTGGCTCTCATTGACTTCTGATTCAAAGACACTATGAATCGTAAAATATCCCTAGCTGGGCTCAGATTTATTTATTTAAGTTATTCCGTAGCTTTTTGACGGCATGAGAATTAGATGAAAAAGTCATAGGCAAAATAAAAATTTCAATTTTCAACAATCTTCGTTTAATATAAAAATCATGTCTTAAAAATAGTTACTGAAATGTAACTATGGACATTTGTTCAGAAGAGCTAATATAATTTTATCTGGAGTAAGAAGAAGTAAGAATTGTGTTACACCATTTTCGGCTTTACCTATTTTAAAATCATGTCAAGAAATTGAAAAATCTAGAACTTTGGCTATGCAATGACTTCTACCACATGGTAATAATAATAATTAATAAACAAGTTGCAGGCAAAATAAATAATTCCAGTTATTTACCCGCCGTGCGTATTTGCACTATACAGGGTGATTCACGTAGGCCATTCATTAGAAGTTTTTCAACTTGCAGTTGGATTAGTAACTTGAAATTTGGTATGCAGCCATAATCGATCATGCCCGTTCTATCTAAAATATTTTCAGTCCTCCAACTATACAGGGTGTGCCAAAAATTGGTACCAACTTTCTTATTTTAAATGGAAACCTATATTTTTCTTTACATGATTCGATTGGTCTTCTAATTCTGAGTTTAGAGAACCTAAGTTATGTTAACTTATCTATTACAATTTTTGACATATGTCCAATTTTTTGAAAAAAATTGCCGCTGTAGTAGTTTACGAACAAATTTGTATCTCGCAAACCTTTCAAAATTATGAAACCAAATTTGTGAAGCAGTTAGCTGGAAGTCCATGCTAACTTTTGATGTCCTATCGGTGGTCCCATTTTGTACCATATGGGCGCAGTCGATTTTTAAATGTCGCAATCAAAAATCGTCAAAAAGTCAATTTTTTCAAATGGCACCTACTATATTTTTTGACACTATTCGAAAGAAAATTGAATTTTAGGGTGTTACTTAAGCATTCCCTATACCTAACTTCACCCCATATCGAGTTATTCAATAAAAATCAAGAAATATCTTATCTTGCCGAGAGATTCCTTACTTCATCAAGTATGTCATGGAAACAAAAGACAGTTGTAATAATTTTTTAAGAAAAATATGGATTCTTATTTAATTACACACAACACCAACAAATTATTATTAACGAACAAGAACAATGTTGACGAAATTCTGACGTAAATGTTCAATGTGACCACCATATTTTTGTTCAAATATTCTATTATTCTACTTTCAACAGATTGCGTAGCACATCTTTGCGCCTACCATTTCTGATGCCAGAAATCAATGCAAAATTGAATTTTAGGGCCACTTTTATTAACATTGTGTATGTCTATCTACAGTCGTTTTTGAGTTATTGGCATTTTTTGAAAAAAATATTGTTTTTTTTTCTCAACGGTAGTAGGCTTTGGAAACAATCATTTCATTTCAATTTTTATCCAAAAATCGTATTGCAATAATAAATAATAACAACAAATAAACAGATTAACAAAATAACTATTTCAATACAAATGCTCAATGTGTGCACCGTTTTCACTGACAGAATTTCGTTAACATTGTACTTGTTCGTTAATAATAATTTGTTGGTGTTGTGTGTAATTAAATAAGAATCCATATTTTTCTTTAAAAATTATTACAACTGTCTTTTCTTTCCATGGCATACTTGATGAAGTAAGGAATCTCTCGGCAAGATAAGGTATTTCTTGATTTTTATTGAATAACTCGATATGGGGTGAAGTTAGGTATAGGGAATGCTTAAGTAACTCACCCTAAAATTCAATTTTCTTTCGAATGGTGTGAAAAAAAATAGTAGGTGCCATTTGAAAAAAAATGACTTTTTGACAATTTTTGATTGCGACATTTGAAAATCGACTGCGCCCATATGGTACAAAATGGGACCACCGATGGGACATACAAAGTTAGCCTGGACTGCCAGCTAACTGCTTCACAAATTTGGTTTCATAATTTTGAAAGGTTTGCGAGATACAAATTTGTTCGTAAACTGCTACAGCGGCAATTTTTTTCAAAAAATTGGACATATGTCAAAAATTGAAATAGATAAGTTAACATAACTTAGGTTCTCTAAACTCAGAATTAGAAGACCAATCGATCCATGTAGAGAAAAATATAGGTTTCCATTTAAAATAAGAAAGTTGGTACCAATTTTTGGCACACCCTGTATAGTTGGAGGACTGAAAATATTTTAGATAGAACGGGCATGATCGATTATGGCTGCACACCAAATTTCAAGTTTCTGATCCAACTGCAAGTTGAAAAACTTCTAATGAATGGCCTACGTGAATCACCCTGTATTTGCGCTCTGTATAATTATAATATATATATTTTTTAGTGACATTCACTTTCAAAATGAACTGCTAAATGAGCAAATGAGCTGTTAAATATATAAGAATCAACCCCAGTCTCCCCTATAAATCAAAATTTACTATCGATATCTGTTCGTAACCATAGTGGGTATACCTTTTACTTGGAAGTCACATTACGAGCGGTTTTCTACAGAGTGAGGCGTACAAATATTTTTTCTACCTGTTTTTAGAAAATATCAGTATAGTATGAGCATTTGTTAATGTAAGGACAACGTACGTACACGAAAGTATGGATGGTGTTGATAATTAAAGTGTAAGCAGCAGGCTCAATTTACGGGGGTCGGGGGAGCTCGAACCCCCTCCCACGAGGTACCATTGTACATGATAAAATAATAACAAATTACTTAAATTGAAAATAAATGAATCGCCGAGGTTATTTATTTATTTACCATTCAAGTACACAACAGGTTAAAAACCCAAATAATAATAATAATAATAAAATTAATCATAATTGAACAATTTATATATTAATTTTTTAACAACAGGTACGGCAATAATTAATCCAACATTATTAAAAGGAAAATAATACTAACAACACATAAGTAAAAGGATGTACTAATAATACGTAATTAAAAGGGAAAAAATATAAAATTAATGGAAAACATAAATTTAGAAACGTAAATTATATTTGCAAAGTCTCGTCAGCTGTTCGAAAGTAATATTAAAAATATCTTTTCATATATAGATAATAATTAATACTTTGTCGTAAACATTGTGTAATTGAATATTGCTGATGTCTTGTAGCATATGATGGTATACGCAAAGGAAAAAATTCTCTTACTTCGGATATTGCATATATTATTTATTATTTTAGAAGAAAAATATATTTCATTTATAAATCGCCGTTTGTGGAGAGTCCAAACCATTCATTTTTATTCTTTCATCGTAATTGAGTTCTGCATAAGTAATGGAAATTTTGAACACGTTCAAGCCCGTTATTATTATTCGAATTCCAAATCACCGAACAGTATCCGAGACTACTAGCATTAAAGATATATATAATATTAGAAATGAGAAACATCTTTAAAATAAACACACTGTGTGCGAATAAATCCACACAATTTATATTCTTTTTTAATTTTCGTTTCTATATCTTCATTCAAATTAAGATCACGAGTAAGTGTAACGCATGGCCCAGAACCCGCGCTGGGTATTTCCAAAAGCTCAGCCAGAGGGGCGATTAAAAACCGGGTCAAGAGCAAACACAAAAATCACTGGAGGAACATTCCAGGAAATCGACATGGGAAAACACTCATTAAAGGTCCATGTGCAAAACAAACTGAAGAACTGCTCACAATGAACAGCACGCAGTTAAGACTAATAGTGGGACTTCTGACTGGACATTTTCCGGTAAAGAAGTATCTAAATACAATCGGCAAATTCGACGGCAACCTAGACTGCAGACTATGTAGCAAGGAGCCGGAAACGGTCGATCACATCATATTCAACTGCGAGGCACTGGCTCGCAGAAGATATGGTATCTACGGGCAAGCACGAACGGACCCGGAATTCATCAGCACCCACCCGACCATGAACCTGTATCACCGGATTAAGGGTACAGGGGTATTGGAGTGGGCGGAGTGAAACATGACAGGGAGAGCACAATAATCCCAGGAGGCTGCAGTGCCCTCGGAGTTTTATTAACAGACGAGCCCTGAGAACAACAAAAAAAAGTGTAACGCATAAGTCGTCAATACGAATAACATAAGTTACGTCCACTCCGATTATACTATAATTACATAAAATTTGTTGTACACACTACACTAGTGCAATAATTTGTTCAAGACTTCAATTTTTAGCAAGATAATCGTGAACACTTCTAAATCATCTGTGAATAATCCTTACATTTTAGTTCCACTAAAATAAAAATCAAAAATAGAATCGGGCCTTAGTGAGACCCCTGGGGGATACCAGATTATTGGCGGAACTATGATACTAAGAATAAAACAATAATTTCATTTTTGCAAACGTACTCTCGGTACATAACCTGACAGGGATAACGGAACTTCGCACCGCTTTCAACAGGCCTTTAGCTCAAAACAAATGACAAGGTGCTCTCAAATTTCAGAGGGGGCAATCATTTTTTAGGTCGCTATCAATTGACCTTTCTTTCTCCTTTGCTGGCTATTGGGGTTTTCAAACTTTCTCAAGGGTACTCAACTTTCCACAGGGGCTATCGGGCATCTCCTGGTACCCCCCAGACTACAGGCCCGGCTTTCAAACTACGTCCAATTTCGTTGTTCTTTGAGACTTTACAAAAATTTTGTTTAAAATAGAAAGTGCGCCCTTTGAAATAAATAAAACTTGACCTAGTCAGAATTCACTGCAGTTTGGAAAAATTTCGGATTTCATTGCTTCGGCTAGATTTTTACCATGTATGAAAAATGTTCTTCTGGCAGATGAAGACGATTGAAAGGTTAGAATTAATGTTGACGAACATTGATTAAAGGTAGTATATGTCACCGTATCAAATATCAATTTTTCGGCTCCATTTTATGGTTAGCATCGAGCCATTATCTATTGTCTGATAAATTTCACCTCTCCAGGTCATCTACAAATGATTTAGAATTTTATTAGTCAAGGTTGGTATGTCAGCCCGCTCGAAATTAAAATTTTTTACTTCGCGCTTTCAACCTATATTTTATTACATTGACTAACATGACCCTAGATCGAAACACACTTCTCAATGAAATGAAAACATTAGTGAGTACATAAACAGATCAATTCCACAGTTTAACATGGAGGTGGTGAATTTATACTACCTTATGTTTGGCGAAATTTTGAACTTCCATTTGAATCCTTTTGATAAGAATTTCAGAAAACTGCTTACATATCACAACCAACATCTCCACCAGTTTTAAAACTTTTCGGTCCAGGGGTTTATGTTATAAGAATAACTGTATACAAGTAAGATTCCCCAATCCCCCCTATCCACTAAACTCGCTGACGAAGTAAAAAGAAAAGAATAAAAATGCAGGATACTTACGCGATTTTATATGCTTGCGGAGATAATAATCTTTGTTGTAAATTATTCAGATAGCATTTGATTATTTATGCTTGTTTAAAAAAGCATAAACTTTATTACAAAATAAAACACATCAAATTCAATTTCAAAGTTACACAAAACCTGATGCTCATAAAATGCGTAATGTTTTTATAGTTCTAAAATATCGGCACCATAAACTGTCACTGATGTCTTCGTTACTTGGAAAAATTATAACCCTGTGCCGACAGTAGAAATGTTAACTAGAGGTACCAAAGCAGAATTCACATTTTTTAACCCAAATAAAAAAAACTTGACCGGAACTATAAAAATTCGAATGACAACAGTAGCGCATTAAAAGAAATGTAGCAATCTACATGTGGCATACCAAAGTGGGCCTTAATATTGGTCTTATTTGGGAATTAGTCGAAACACCTCCGGCTTCTAACCGAAGATATCGGGTTAGGAGCCGATTTTTATGGGTTAGTGTACACTGGAGAACCGCTCGTTATACGCATTAAATTCAAGCGCTCTTTTGAACTATTCCGGTCCCCGTATAAGCGCTCGGTGCCATTAAAATAATAGAAACAACCGTTAATCTATTAAGTTTTAACTTAGATCTAAAATTCTTTTGTAATAAATACTTTATTAGCTGACGGATATTGACTGATCTTATAAATTATTCGTTCACATTCATATATTTTAACATGTAACAGAGAAGTCTTAATAAAAAAATATACAGTGTGTTCATGGGTTGAGTTGGGAAGAGCGCAAAATTTTTCATTTGTAAGTTTTCGAGAAAAAGTCCATTCTTCATAAAAACGTCTGTTTTGAAAATTATGCAATTTTCCAAAATGTATTGAGGGCGCTAAATATTTGCAAAAATGTAAAAATCTACAAGAGTTTTAAAGTTCATTATCCAATTTAGTAATATAGAACATTTCTCGTTTCTGCCCTAATCATTATTGAAAACATTATTTTGAGAATTAATATAGCAAATAGCCTCATACACATATGTCTAATGTTTAATATGTAAACAAAAAGTTACTTACTTTTTATGTATATTGTTGATCTTATTATAAGCCAATAAATCTAATCAATGAGATACAGTTTAAAATATATCAATATATTTGTGATCAAAAATAAGATCATTATTATATATAAAATAGTCAATTTTTTTTAATTCATATTAAATATTACGGGGGCGGTAGCTCAGTGGTTAACGCATTTAGCTTACAAACTGGAATACCTAGTGAAGCATTTGCGAACCCAGCTTACTGCCAAATAATAATAATATCGAGTTATGCTTAAGAAGAACACGTTTCTAGCATTGAAAATACTTGTGAGGGCCGTGTAAGTATAAATGAAGCGACATGCGACAGATTTGATGGCCGGCTGGCGATACAGCGGAGGTCAATGTAAAATTGAGGCGATATGCAAAAGACCACGGGATCTCTCGACCTGTCGCATGTCGGATATGAAACCATAGATCAAGGTCAAGGATAAACATTCAACTAATAAATGTTGTAAATCACAGTCGTAGGTTGTTAATATTTTTGGTTTAAAGCGAGCGTAGATAAATTTGGCCATTTCGAAACGAAAAGGCAGCAACTTGGAGCGTGACCAGAACTTGAATGGGAGTCCGGGAAATACAGCGTTCTCGATCCACCATTTAACGGCTCGTATATCACAGCATACGTAGAAGTATGCAACTTTAGGCGAGGGTTGTATAGCGGCTGTACCGTCCTATAGGGGATGTAAAACAGTCTCTGTTAAATATTTGGAAAGTAAAAAATCCCTACTCTTCAATAGGATAGAGGTTCGGCAAAATTACCAGGTTGGGTAGCTCATCTCCTGGCGTTGTAAAATAAGTGAATTAAAAAAATAAATAAAAATTTTAGGTAATAAGGTTCAATGAAGCGAACAGCGTGGTAATTTTATACCATAATTTTTGGTGGCCGCTTTTTAATGGCGAGTCAGTTTTTCAAATATTTTGTCGCCATTTTTGAGGCCAAATTTGATATACCTATATCTGTAAATGTTATGCAATTATGGGGATCTCATTGAATTCGTTTTGAATTTTTAACTCCTGGCGCCAGATTTTGAATCAACTACTCAGGAAATACCTAACTATCAATTGTAATGCAACTTTAGCAGTTTTCAGTTTTAGTTATCTCCCGATGATGCCAACATTGTCGGCGAGGCGTACATCGACTATTAGTATTTGAGTGTGATGTTCAAAAGATTTGGTGTTTGTGGAAACTAACCCTGAGGCACCGTTACAAGGTTTCAGCCCCGTCCAAGACTATTCTATGCACGGCGCATTCGAATAGAAAGTACTTTTCCCGATATTTGCTCACCTTATGCTAGACATAGCTAATAGGGAGCAACTGCTGAGCCATACTCTACAGTTTACAAAAGATTTCCAAAGAAATCGTTTTAGCTATTCGAGAGAAATTATTGAATGAATAAAAAACAGGTCAAATTGAGAATCTTCTTTACATTTGTACATTTACTTTTACATTTTTTTAAAGTTTATTAAAAATAAGCAGTATAAACATAACATTAATCAATTTCTAGTAAAAAAAAAATGTTCGGAAATTTTGTTTACACCTTTTTGCAATCCCAGGCCGAATGGTGTTCTCTATATTAAGATACACAAGGTTATTTTAGATAAACTACAAATTTTTCCGAAATTATGTCTGAATCGTAAGTTTGAAATTTTAACAGCATCTTTTGAGAAGATGCTACTCTTCTCTTAACAACCGAATTTCCTACCGTTTACTTTGCTAATAAAAAAACAATATTTAAAAATACGTTACTTTATTCATAATTAATTATCAATGAACGGCTCATAATGAAACACAAATGCATGTTATAGAGCTGTTGTTTGTGAGAAAAGATAAAGGTCTCAAAATTTAAAGCCCATCCCAAATACCAAAGATTGTATCACTCCCATTGACATGAATGAACATCTGAAACCGATCTAGTCACAAAGGAATAAACATTATCTGGTTTTAAGCATTTTTTACCGAGATTTCCAAATATCATTCGTTTAGGCTTTTCACGATTTGTCTTTTTAAGAAACGATTAATTACAAGATTAACTTTCATCCTCGAATCTCTCAATGAACTGTGAGAAACTGATGACCTGGCAGTATATTTTTAACAACTATGAAAACATTAGAACGTTGCGTTTAAGCATTATACTCCAGAGAAATAAGTTTAAAAAAAAGGCCATCTGCGGAATGAGGCCGAACAAGCTGAATTTTTGCAGAGACCTTTGTTTTGATGTTCCAATGAAGCACACAAAAATCTCATTTGCCTACCATTGTGCGTCTTGAGATATCGAAGGTCAAAGGTCATTAAAATCGGTTTTTCGCGAAAATCTCGCTTCCAGTGCATCTGACGTCATAAGAACTCATAACAAAACTTACGTAAAATAGTATTCTCTACAAAATTGTTTATATATATTTTTTTCGTACGACCAACCGTTTTCTAGATATAGCATGATAAAGCGGGAAAAGTTAAGAAAAGTGCTTTTATAGTTATAGCTCTGCAGTATAATACAGTATTACCTATTACGAATGCGCGCTCCCGCTTTATCATGCTATATCTGGAAAACGGTTGGTCGTACGAAAAAAAATTATATCAACAATTTTGTAGAGAATACTATTTTACGTAAGTTTTGTTATGAGTTCTTATGACGTCAGATGCACTGGAAGCGATTTTCATGACCTTTGACCTTCGATATCTCAAGACGCACAAGGGTAGGCATATGAGATTTTTTTGTGCTTCATTGGAACATCAAAACGAAGGTCTCTGCAAAAATTCAGCTTGTTCGGCCTCATTCCGCAGAGGAAGTTTTATTTCTCTGGGGTATTAATAGTCCAAGCAATCTGTAGGTTCTACCATGCAAAAGTCATACTTGGTACAGTTCTTGAGTTTGACACACTAATTACATAGTTTTCAATATTGTGGCGTAGTGTTCGCGCCGCCACACAGTGGGAAATTTAGTACTTTCTATGGGCAAAAGTCCATTTGACGCAGAGTTGTTGACCGATTTGAATAATTTTTTTTTAAATAATCGTGAATTATTCTAGTTTACCCTCCGATTGCTACAATTTAAATATTTATTCTTCTGATGAACGTATCTGACCCAATATCGGAACATCGGCGCGCTGATGTTATCATATATATAATATAATTAAAAATAGCTATTATTTGCATTAAAAACGCATGTAAGGTAAAAAAAGTAACCATATTTCAATTTTAGAGCCAAAAAAGCATAAGAAGTTGGAAGTATTAGAAGTTCATGGACATGCAACCTTAAAGTTCCTTATCTGCTCCTTAATTGCAAACAAAAATACATCTATTATATTTTATATAGCTTGAATTTAACGTCATCCTTGAGTAAATCTTTTTATTTTTTATATTTTTTAGGCTTTTTAAAATTAATTTTATCATAGATACAATTAATTAAACAACATTGAGTAATAAATTATATATCGAAAAGATCCTGAAAACCTAAATATTCCGATATTGGGTCAGACACGTTCATCAGAAGAATAGATATTTAAATTATAGCAATTGGAGGGTAAACTGGAATCATTCACGAGTATTTTAAAAAAAATTATTCAAATCGCTCAAGAACTGTGCGTCAAACGGACCTTTGTCCAAAAAAAGTGCTAAATTTCCCACTGTGCGCCATTTGAAACAATTAAGCAGAGAAATTTCCTACATTTTTGTACAAAACTTATTTGTCTCAGACGATTAATTTCTGAGATACAATTTGGTAAGGTGGAGTATGGTTCCAATTTCTGAAAATATCCCATTTTCCTTTTGAAATTTCGGTTAATTATGGTTTCTGAGTCATTTCCACATCACTATGAAAGTAGAGTAAAAGGCGCGATTTTTGTCATGTAGTTTCCCAGTAGTCTATGCTACAGAAGAAAAAAATTATGACTCCAACTTTGTTGTGATGCAGGCCGTGGAAGATACTGATATATTAATTATCAACACAATGATCAGTTTATCGTCATCATATGATGATTGTAGGGGAAGATACATACTTTTTAGTTCTTTTGATAGTGCTGGCGAGGCACCAAACTTGTGGAAAAGTATACGCTCCTTGAAGCTTACAACATGCGAACAATATCTTATTCCTGCATGTATACAGTGGCTACTATACTACATCCGCAATTTTCAGTCAAAGAAAACGTAAGTTTTTAAAGGCGACGAACAAGTAGGAACCATAGAACTATTCAAGAATGAAAATGTGGACCGTGAGGTCTTTATCTCCTAGGTAGAGATCCGGCTGTACAGATTTCCTATGAATAAGATACATGAAGAACTTGAGTGAGAGCGAGTAAGTACTACCACAGGCCTACAGGGAGCTACTTTTCATATAAGTAGATTTTACCCGAGTCATGGAATTTTACCGGAAGTGACGTCAAAACGGGAAGATGCGGGCAAATAAGAAGAAGCGCCCTATTTATTACTAGAATGCTTGTACTTTAACTTAAAAAAAATCATTTATGTATTCTATGACTTAAGAAAACTGAAAGAAATTACTTTAATCGAGGGTATCTCAGGGTTGCGGGCAAATTAAGCCTAACACCCGACTACAATCTCATTGTATAACTATAGACCATTTTGACGTAAGTTTTATTCGTGTATTCGATGACACAAAAAATCGTGACCGGAAGTGACGTCAAAATTCCATGACGGGTGCAAAATTAGCATATATGAAAAGTGGCGTCCTGTATGTGTCTGATAATACTCACTCACACAAAGTTTTCATGTATCTTATTCATCGAAAACCTGTACAGCCGGCTCTCCACCTGTTCACCGGCGAAAAATTTTTCATCGCACTTTACAGCGATTTCATTAAAAGCATAACTTTAGACACTTTCAGCTACGAATAATTCGCGAGTCCCGTGACAAAATGTGTATTTGATTTAGCACCAAGCACCAAGCACTTTGGACTCACCACCAAATTCAATCACGGTACAACACATTGAAAAATGCACAACAATAGGAATGGATCAAATTGATCTTACTTCAATAAGAACCGTAGTAGACCCTATTCCTAAAGTGGCATTAAAACATCTCGTGCAAGTGTCGGAAAGGTTGTGATTTTTTTAACGTTTGGCGAATTTAAAACGATGTAATCATTATATAAAAGGTTGACAGTGGTGTGACATACATAACATAAGGATTTTGAAATTTTCTGAATTAAGGGTGGGTATCCTTGTAGGTGCAAATTTTCCATTGCATTTTGTCGTTTTTAAATCCTCTTTATTTCACTTGTGATTATCAATAATTGTGCCTCTGAAGTGGTTTCTTAAGCACCAAAGCACCTCAATAGTACAATCTACGCGAGTTTCACAAACTACTTTGATACCATCGGGAGATGCTTAAACTAAAGGACGACTAAAATATACCATTACTTGAACTAAAATAACGTCGAACTCGACCAATCCTGTCATATTCCTACCTAAACTCTCACGGTTCAACAAATCGTGATTTAATAACAGATCTCAAAAAGAAAAATGTTCGGCTCCAAGGACTAATCGTATCATGCCTTAAGTATTTTTGTGTGCTGAAACAGAATTTTCAATTTAAAAAAATTTCTGTCGCGTAGATTTCGATTAACTCCCGGTTTATATTGTCAAAAACCGTAGAATTGAAAATTCGGTTTCAGCACATAAAAATACTTAAGTCATGATGGGTTTAGTCCTTGGAGCTGAGCATTTCTTTTTGTAGACCTGTGTAATTAATAAGATGGGCTATTTAAAACAGGCCTTTTGTCACTAATCAGTTATAATATTTTTACATTTTTCAATCTTGTTTTCGAAAGTATCAGCTGTCTATTACTTGTAATATTTCCAATTGACTTTTAGTTAGTGATATATATTCTATGATAGTTGGGTAACTTTTTTCAGCTCTTCCATTTTTGAGATGTGCTGTATGTTCCTTGAGCTTTGTTATATTTTGACCTTTTGCTTCAAATTACAATATTTTTTTATTCAATTTCATACTCTGGTTTGCTCAAGTTGATGCAATTTATTTATTGATGGATTAAGAATCACCATATCTAATATCAAAATCCTGTTTGGACCAAGGTTAAACCGGGATTCATATTGAATTGACGAAAATTTGATACCCCTATAAAAAGTACTAAAATAGGGCTGTAATTTCTAACCAAACGAGAATTGCAATTTTCTGAATATCTGCAAATTCTTATACTTGTGTAGTTTTATTTATCTTGATTTAGGTTTTGTCATTTTAAGAACTATAATTACCTATTATTACTTTGTCATTTTATGAAAAAAAGCTGCCACCATCTGCTACTTTAACCCTCATTTTACTTCTTAGTTACTTATGCTATACCACGGGGAAGTTTCTTTAAGGTATGGTCAATGGAATCTGCCAAAAGGGATAAAATAATAGGATGTATCCTTAATCGTTTTGGCGTAACATTGTAGAGGAACTTTAGATCAGGCAATAATGGACAAAATTTAAAAAATGAAAAAAAAACATTAAATTTTAGAAATATGGCGAAAAAGTTGTAGGATTAAAATCAAATTTTTAAAAACTAATGATTTCCGGTTTATCGGGAACCTTGAAAGTGATCGTGAATCTGGCAATTCTTATAGGAGGGAAACTAATAGTGATGATAGTGATAGCAACTAATTTTTTTGCTTGCTTACTTTTATTTTTATTACGTCATTTTTTTCGGTATTTTTCTGCTTTTCTAACGAATATTTTGGCTCATTTTCAATATTTCCCACCGCTCTGCGTATCCATTGCTATTAGCTGTAACCTTAATTAAAACTGCCTCTTTTTCCAAATTTCTGTTCAGTCAGTGGGAAACCTAATAGACAATAAATCAAGAAATTGAAACCAGCCGTTTTGTGCTGGGGACAAGGTGACAAATACTCCATGTTAATGGTCACTGTTTGTTAAACCATGAAAGAGTTTAGGTAGAAATGAAGGAATTGATTGAATGGCGGTATTATTTTAATACAAATATCTGCAAATTTTTTGTTATACTTTAGTTTTAATCTGCTAATGATGCCAACATGGTTGCGAAATGTATGTCGAGTCTTAGTTTTTTTTTTATTTTACTTTTACCATGTTCACATGTTTAATGCTTTTTGTGAATATCGGCATGTGGTCGTACAGAACATTATTGATTTGTAAATTGTTACATTAAAAACTTAATTTCTTTTACTTAAATTATTTGGTTGTCTATATTATTTTAGTCTGATATTACAGCAGACACCAGTGAAAATAGTATTTCATTTATTTATCAAACAATTTTTAAATTAGGTACAGATAGGTACTCTAAAAAGTAAACGAAAGCATTCTTTTGAAGTGGAAGCAAGCAGTGGTCTCTCTCTAGTAATCTATTTTCGATCTTCTATATCACTTAATTTGAAATCTCAACAAAAGAGTACACCGAATCAGCAAGCTTGTAGCATTATGTACTACACTGTTCCGATGTGCTAGATGCATAATTAGGTAACCGCCCCAATGCATGCAAATTAATCCAAATAAGCGCAATATCCTCATACACCTGTCTGCAACACCATGAATAAACATATTTATTAATAATAACATAACGAGGGCGACTTTATCCGCGTACCTCTACCAGCCCGGAAGATTATAGCTAACGCTTCAATTATTGTTATTAGAACATAATGAAGGTAGGTTTAATACACCTTTACAGAAGCCGACAAAACTAGGCGTAATTTGTGGTTAGATCGAAAAAACTTAGCAAACGTACGTGTAAGATATATATTTTCAAATTATATCATAATTGTTTTTCATACAAAGGAATTTGAACTGATGATCGATTTAAATAATAAAGAGTAAAAGTTCATTCGGGTGATGCCGATGCCAATTGCGAATTGATTAATTGACTAACAATACACTCTAATATAGCATACAGTCAGGGCCGGATTTTGGAATTTTCCGCCCATAGGCAGATTTTAATCTGACGCCCTTTTTCAGACAAAAACCAAAGTGGATACTTAAACGTGTATAAGATAGAGAGACAATTGGGGCCCATTGGGTTGTAACATACAACGCCAACCAATATTCAATATAAATTTCGAAGAGCGGGGGTGGTGACATTCATACTAATAAACTATTTATTTCCATAAAAATTTTGAAGAGCGGGGGGAGAAGTATTCTTTGGGATTGAATCTTTGAAGAGCGGAGGGGGGGGGGGGGGTATTCCTTAACATTTTGAATAGCGGAGGATGATATTCCTCAAAATTGAGTATCTGTCTCGTTCAAAATTTTGAAGAGCAAAGGGTGCCACTCCCTAGATTACAATAATGGGCTTGTTCCACTTTTTTTTTTATTTCATAAATCGAAAGTGCAAGTATAAATTAATGGATCTGCAAAAAATCAGAGTCTTATTCGCACGTTTAGTATCTTCAAAAGTATTACAAATTTCCATCTCGCGAAAATGGGGCGTGGCCAGGCGCTACGTCACTATACGCATAGACTCGGCGATCTTAGTAGACTTGATGCTCCCTATTGGTTATAATTAATATGTGTTTTCGAAGTATTGTTTGTTTTGCTTACTACTTGACAGTAGGGGAGTACAATTTGGTGAAATGTCAAAAAATTACAATTTTCTCTCGCTCCTGCCAGAACGAATTTTCGACTTCGAGTCTGCAATTTACGATTATAATTCATCGCCGACCTTCTCCTTTCCGTAGACACATAGAACGAACTTCCACTCGACGTATTTATTTAGTTACCAGCGTTTAAAAATTCCATGTTTTTCGACTTTTCAGGTTAAATTTGAAAGGTCCCAGAAAGCCATTTTTCTTACGTCACTTGCGTATAGTGACGTCACAAATGAGCGCTCGGTTTTTGCAACTATTACTAATTTCAACTCCTTATATCTCGAGAACGGAAAAAGTTAATAATACGAAATTTTAAGTGTATAATGAGAATATCGAGTTCTATATGAAAAAGTATAAAAACCATATAAAAAGAATATCATAGAACAAGCCCATTATCTAAATCGAAATTTTAAGGAGCAGGTGGTGATATTCCCTAGGACTAAATATATATCACAATAGAAATTTTAAACAGCAACAACGGGGATATTCCTTTACCTAACAATTTCATATTTATCCCATTATAAACAATATAAGTCATTCGAAACTCATTATTATTTGTATCGCACTAATCATTTACAAGTATACCTCTCTCGTTTTAACTAATGCAAATACTAACCTCCAACTTCGGGCGAAACCAAGGCCCCCTCAAAACCGCCGGGCCCGCAGAATACATCCCCAACCGAGTGCCAGCCTAAAGAATTTGCCGCTTTAGGCAGCTGCCTACATTGCCTATTGGGAAATCCGGCGCTGCATGCAGTACAGTTTACTGATAGCCCAGTTCCCAGGAAAGTACTGCAAAACTATATTTGAAGTGAAAATTGAAAGGCACAGAATTCTATAAAAGCATGCTTTTACAAGAAATTCCATGCAAGCAACGGTTTTCCCATAAAATAAGAATCAAACTTATGACGTCACGAGCCGAGGCACGAACTTCCTTTTTCTTGCATTTCGGCACAAATACTTTAATAACTTTTCAAGAAATTATCGGATCTTAACAAAAAAGTATATTTTAAAGGACAAACGTGCAGCTGTCATTACTATATAATAATATATATTTTAGTCGTAATATTTGTTTTTTATATTGAAAAACAAATTATAACTTTTTTGTATCTATATAATATTATACTGTGATGTCCATAAGGAAAAGATACATTCATTATCTACGTAATTCACAATTTATGAGTAAAATTCTAAATCATGTCAATTTTTAATTCTTAAATGACATTTTTTGAGCATAATTTTATATATTTCATAAACTGCAGCAACGTCAAACGCGGTTAGTATTTGAATGGGCCAACCAATCCAGGAAAGAGAGCGTTCTCGCAACATCTTCTAATAGCTTGCAATTAGCGCGTGCGTAGAAGGCATGTAACTTTAGGCGGGGATTACATAGCGGATATACCATCCTTCGGAGGGGATGTAAAGCAGTCGGTCCCTTATCTATTAAATGCTAGGCAAGTAAAAAATCTCCAATCTTCGATAGAGGAGAATTCCGCAAAATTTCCAAGTTGGGGGCAGCTCATCGGTGATGAGCCTCAGTAGCGGAAATAGGCAGACGTTAAATAAGACGGATTTAAAGTAGCTTCTTCCGGATTGCGTAATTTCAAAACATACTTAAGCACAACGCTAGACCCGCCCATTCAAGCGCTCATTGGTTATTTCAAAATATACTTACGCACGACAGGTTTCTGCAAAATGTACTTCGTTTCAACACATTTTATAACGCACAACATTATCTGCCAAAATATACGCCAGCACAACGAGACCTTTCGAAACATACACCGTTACAGCGCTTCCCAACTGATTGCGCTAATACAGCACTGTTATTCTACCGTAAAAACAATATAAAATAAAAAAAAACATTGCAAAGTTATTGACAGCGTGGAAAAGTATCGCTTGTATTTGTTTTAGTGAATATTACCAATAATTATGGAAACGTTAAAACTTCTTTTAACTAGTCTTGTCGGTAAACAAGGGAATGTGGAAATATTAAAATTTAATGGTGAGTCCGATTACAAAGCACGCTTGATATGAAACTGCAAGGATCTGAAGACAATTATAATCACTAGTGTAATGTGTGGGTCCAGAAATTTCTACTGTATCGAAAAGCCAATTGGTTGTGCGAAATACATGACCTCATTTACAAAGAATCGTATTTAGAAAAATGTATTACTGCCATCATACAGACATCATAAAGTAAAACAAGAATCGCGTAAGAGACAATTTGTTAGACAAAAGGACGAGACTGTGGGTCCAAATCACTCCCTTATTACCAATATTTTAAATAATAGGCCAAATGCTAAAATACATTAAGTATTTATCTATTTTTCATGGTCGCCTTTATATTTTATTAAAATTTTAATGCCTTTCAGTTACTTGCTTTGTTTTCACTTTTACTCTTAAAAGTAAAAAAGTTACTTTTGTCTCGAATGAATTATTTCCAACTTGTTAGGAGAATTTTTAATTTTATAACAATATAATGTTGCAATTGATAAGATTTGGTTTTACAGCCAGTTCCATAATCATTTAAAAATGAGCTTTTGCTAAAGTTGAGGTTACAATGTCACCATTTCACTTCCCACAAAGTATTTTCCATTCTAATTTAACTTTTATTAAAACCTCCTTTAAAGGTGATTATGGAATTGGCTGTCAATGTTTTACTTTATTATTTAAGGTATGCAAAGACGATTTTTTTGTGCTGTAACGGTGTATGTTTCGAAAGGTCCCGTTGTGCTGGCGTATATTTTGGCAGATAATGTTGTGCGTTATGAAATGTGTTGAAACGAAGTACATTTTGCAGAAACCCGTCGTGCGTAAGTATATTTTGAAATAACAATGAGCGTTTGAATGGGCGGGTCTGGCGTTGTGCTTAAGTATGTTTTGAAATTACGCTTCCGGGTTTTGCCGCGGTCGTCGAACTTGACTTGACGTTTCGCTGATCATGCTGTCAGCTTCTTCAGAAGGGTTCCAAAGACTGAAGTTGTTGAGTTCGGCTCCTCGTTATATACCTGGGCGCTGCTAGGCTTGGTTGCACATTCGTCGTGCTCCATTGATCGTGACCGATTACATTACTGGTACTTAGCAAAGCCAGTCTCCTTGTATTGCTTAGTCGATACCCATCTTCTCTGTTGAAATTGTTCTTATTTTACATAATTTCCCTAATAATTCTTGGGTAATAACGCGCACTTCTGTCCAATATATCCTAACGTTCTCGTATTTGATCAAATACGAAAAATTATGAAAAATATGGACAGTTTCAACAGAGAAGATGGGTATCAACTAAGCAATACATGGAGACTGGCTTTGCCAAGTACCAGTAATGTAATCGGTCACGATCAACGGAGCACGACGAATGTGCAACCAAGCGTAGCAGCGCCCAGGTATATAAAGAGGAGCCGAACTTAACAACTTCAGTCTTTGGAACCTTTCTGTAGAAGCTGACAGCATGATCAGCGAAACGTCAAGTCAAGTTCGACGACCGCGGCAAAACCCGGAAGAAGCTACTTCATTGGACAACGGCCGTGAAAACCTGCATTGTACTATTTTTAAAGTTACTAAGTAAACAAAAGAACATGAAAAAGTTTAAATCAAATGTTCCAGCTGAGCGCCCGTTGCTTCTTGATAATAATGGGGGCGTTGCTGAAAATCTTCTAAAACATTTTGTATCGTTTCGTGGTAA